>CM051347.1:44924881-46124881 GCA_028015215.1 Gynostemma pentaphyllum | reverse complement strand
ACACTGACTAAGGAAAGCAATAACAAAAGCTAAATACAGACTCAAAAATGTATATGAAAGCAATTAAAGATCAACATACCTGACAACATTGAATACGCAGGGAAGTCACTGATCGTCCAGATTAACGCGGCGCGCATCAAGAAATTTTGTTTCTTGGAAATGTCGTACGTCATAACACCGTCAGTCCACAACCTTTTCAACTCTGCAATAAGTGGTTGCAAATACACATCCAGTTCCGTTTTGGACTTTTGGCCCAGGTACGATCACCGTTAGAAAAATCACCGGGTGTCGCATGCACATCGAGGGAGGCAAGTTATACGGGGTTACCATGGTGGCCAAACTGAATATTGTGCCCTGGATGCCCCGACGGGTAGAAGCCATCGTGCATAAGCCCAATCGGACGTCTCCCGGATCTTATGCAAAATCCGGATGAAAATTATTTAAATGCTTCCATGCCGCAAAGATCTCGAGGGATGTCTCATAACACCTTCATCCCCGTGAATGCTCGTGATGTCATCTCATGTGCGAGGCTGTCACATCCGATGTATACAACCGTTGCAGACGTGGGGTCAGCGGTAAATAGAACATGCGGGCGTTCGGAATCAAGCTGTGCTTCCCTTGTTTGTATCTTAGAAGAAAACAGAATTTGCAATGATGCAGGTCCTTATCCACATCCCAGTAAATCATGCATCCGTTTTGACACGAATCTATTTTCTCCACGGGTAATCCAAGTCCCTCCACTAGCTTTTTCGTGTCGTACAAACTGTGGGGCATATTATTTTCTTCTGGAGCGCATCGACGAAACCACGATACAATCGCATCAAATCCTCTCCAGGGTATGTTGTATCGCGCCTTTATATTTAAAAGTTTAGAGCAAGCAAGATGTTGACTTACCTGACACCCATCGTACAATGGTCACCGTTGGTCGTCTTTAGCATCTTGTGCATCTTACGTGCTTCGAATTCATTTCCTCTTCTACAAACCGTTTATCTTCGTCACGTTTAAACTTTCACGGAAATTTTCATTGCCCCCATACCCCGCACCATCAAGTATCATTTCGTTGCGATCGACTATACCGTTGTTCATCATTCCGTTCTTCGTCAACAACCTCTACATTCTAGCCGCTACCTTTGTATCGTCTCGATTCCCTGTAATGCGGCGTCGAACATTTCCTGTGTTTCCCCTTGAAACACCAGGTGATAATAATTCCGCACAAACCCCGACTATAAAGATGCACCTTCAACTCAGAACCTGGTATGATTCTCCTATTGTCGCATTTCTCCGCACGGCAACGTAGCTTTCCACCATACTTTTCATAATAGACAGTTGTCATGCAAAACTCAACAAACTGTCAACCCCGGCCACGAACTCATCGTTCAAATACCCGTCTATCAAACGAACATACATCCACTCTCTCATTTTCTTTTTTCTTAATGCTAACAAACAATTAATGGAGAGGTTTTTATAATGGACTCCTCTGCTCATTTGCGACCAGATGGTAGTATTTTTGCTACCATCTGGTCGCATTTTCCCGCCAAAATTTCCGCCATTTTCCTCACTGCCCAGAGTCACATCGAGTCAAAATTTACGACCACATGGTCACTTTTTTTTGTGACCACTTGGTAGCTTTTATCCCACTAAATTATTTATAAATTATTGGTCACATAAAATCACAGAATTTGTGACCCTCTGGTCACTTCTTAATGTGACCATGTGGTAGCTTAATTCCTGCCAAAATTTTAAGCTACCACTGCTCACTAATGGTCACCAAAATTGCGACCATTTAGTCACTTATAATTGTGACCACTTGGTAGCTTTTTTTCCCTCCAATTATAAGCTACCACTGCTCAATAAAGGTCACAAAAATTGCGACCAGTTAGTCACTTTTAATTGTGACCACTTGGTAGCTTTTTTCCCTCCAATTTTAAGCTACCATTGCTCAATAAAGGTCACAAAAATTGACACCAGGTAGTCACTTTTAATTGTGACCACTTGGTAGCTTTTTTCCCTCCAAAATTACGCGCCATTTTTTGCTATCAAGGCATATTTTAGTCACAAAATTGCGGCTAGTGGGTCGTTTTTTTAGGTGACCAATTGGTCGCTTCTTTCGCGCCATTTTTTATGACTACTTCTGCTTTTGGTGGCAATCTGGTCTCAAAAAAAGTGACCAGATGGTCACTTAGAGTCAACCTTCAAAGAAAGTGACCAGGTGGTCACCAGAAAACTACCACTTTTTTTTGTCGCAAATTTCTGGTCACATTTTGACAGTTTTTTTGTAGTGGAAAGAGAAACAAAAACTTAATTAACGCGCCAACTATCAAATTTAAAATGACAAAGGGTAAAAAAGGAAGAAAATTCAATACAAATACGTTGGAAACGTAAAATGTGGCTGAAAATATTTATTCCTATAATGGTGGCTAAAATCATTTATGATAATAAGGACAGTTGTTATATTTATAATTTTCCCTTCTTTTTATAGCTAATGAAGTTGCAAAAATAAGAAAATTAAATTTGATTTGTAATCATCTCTAAAATTAGCTCAATCACATACATTATCTTATCACTAATTGACCCTAAATTAATTTTTTCCAAATAATTTCTCAATAAAAATAAATTTCAAATTTTCTTTACTAAAGTTTTTATTTCCTTTGTCTTGATATTTTTCTTAAAGTTTTTATTCCCTTTGTCTTCCACTAATTTCAATTGTTTCAAATTATTTAAGTTGTTGCTCAACTAATTTGACTCTACTACTGAACATTTACCTTCTTAGTTTCCTTTCCATATTTACCGGTCAATTATGATGATAGCAATAATTTCTTCGTTTATCTTATCGTGGGATTCTAGGCATTTATTCCTCATAAAGTTTGTGTGATTTTAGACCTAACTTTAATTTTTTTATACTATACATTTTTATTATAAAAAAAATTATCACCGTATTTTTTTATAAATCATATATTATGATCTCAAGAAGAGACTGCAAAATTCAACATATTTTTGGAGCATCGATTCTAAGACCAGATTGTGTATATCCCGGAAATATACATCATATAAAATATAAAAGTTATATGCAATTTAATTCTCTTCAACAAAATAAATTCAACTAACTCTTTTATAATCATGTCTACCTCAATAAATTCCAATTTCGATGAAAGTGTTTATTAATTATAACCATCTATAGATTATTAATTAAAAAAATTGATATATTATTCATTGGGGCAATTACTGAAATAACATATTTTTACATATTAATTACTGAAATATTAGAACTTTTCAAAAATGACTAAAATAGCATAATTATAGTTCAATAATTTAATGAATTATAATTCAATAATTTATTGAACTAAAAAAGTAAAAAAAAAAAACTAACATGTTCATTGAAAATAATAATGAAAGATAATCAAATAGCTATATAAATTATTGAACTTGCACTTCAAAAAGTAAAAAATAACATACAAATTCATTAAATACCCATAAAAAATAGTTCAATAATTTATTGAACTATAGTTCAATAATTTAATGAATTATAATTATGCTATTTGAGTAATTTTTAAAAGGTTCTGATATTTTAGTAATTAGTTTTCCGAATTATGTTATTTAAGACAATTTCTAATTATTCATTATACATAAAAAAAAAAACTCTCCTATTTATTTATATTCTTCTTAAGCTTTTAATATTTGTATATTTCATGTTAAAAAATGTAAAATACATACACAACACGTGCAACACACGTTAGTTTGACTAGTTTAAAAAAAAGTCCTGAAAACATTTTTTTTTTCCAAAAGAATGTCAAGCATCGCAACTGTTTCCACTGGGGGAAACTTAGGGTTATAAATTATTATAGCTACTTGAGGGGTGGGTTTTTAAGCAAATGTCCATGTCTTGAAAAAGTAAATCATCTAGCCACATTTTACTATTCAAACTTTCCATATACCAAAACTGTCATTCTTGTATACCGAGTATAGTCTGACACATCTGACATTTCATATATTGTGTACAGTCTGACACTTCTGATATTTTTCTTTTCCAATGCAATTTTCTTTCCCAATGCATTTTCTTCCCACTTTTTAGTATATTCAGTATATTTTTTATAGTCAGTGTAATCAATATATTTGTACATTTTCATTATTTTTCTGTAAATTTTTTTATACTTAATATTTCAATTTTATAATTTCATTTTAGTAGTTTCATCTTTCATGTAAATATTTTGTCTTCGAGTATATTGGATATATCGTCATCTGATTGTGTAAGTGAAAAAATATACGTATTATACATTATATACATATGTCATTTAATCTGCAAATGAAAAATAAAATAGAGTTAATTACACAATACGTAATATATAAAAATACTTAATATGCAAACATACCACAAAAAATATATATCACATATATTACAGACTATAAATTTAAGTAAAACAACATAACATGATGAAGAAAATAGACAGTTATGTATAGTACGTATATTAAAAAATACATTTAGAGAAACAAGCATCATGAAAAAGAAACGGACAGAACGTATATTGCATATATCGTAGTTTATACTTTACGTTTATCATAGAAAACACTATTAGCAAACTGTATATATTACAGAATACAAATTAAGAACATAAAATTTAGAAATTTATGAAAAACTTCAGAAAAACTAAAAAACAAATATCTTTTGTCAAATTCATGTTATTATTCATTTAGATATTCAAGATTTGCAAGATCTAAGATAAAGAAAAAATAACAAAAAAAACGATGAAAATATTTATAGAAAAACGAGAAAGAGAAGAAATGTGGCTGTTTACACAAAATTCTATTGAGGTGGACATTTGTTAAAAATGGAGGGAAATGTGGCTATATATTTTTAACCCGGAAACTTATACTGTCAGTAACTCACAATTACCATCCATTGTGCTGCCAATTATATTCCGAGACATTTCAAGTCTAAATTACATTGGCAGTCATAATCCCAACGGCTAAATTAGACAGAACTATCCTCTCTAGGATCATCTAATTATAAAGAATGAGAATGAAAATTTCTTTATTATTTATCGAACAATAGAATAGAATTGAGAATCATTTCTCCATAAAATTAATTGAATAACATTCGTTAAAAAATTAATAATAAAGAACTCACCAGTCTCGTTCTTTTTTTCTTATTTTGTGGACCTACAAGCATGTACTTATTAATATATTTCCACCCTACCCACCTCCTCTCTTTTCTTCATTATATTTTTATGTTCACTCTCGTCTTATAATTATTTTATTGAATATTAATTAAAAAAAATTAATTTCTTTAATAACTAGTTAATTATCAATAACTTATTATTTATTATTGTTATTTATAATAAATATTAATCTAATAAATATATTTTTATTAGCTAAACAATTTAACGTGATATATATTTAATTAATTTTAAATATCCAACATTTGATGATTTCAAATTGATCGTTGAAATAAAATTCAGTACTATAAAAATTAACTAAAAATAAAATAAATATCAATTATAGTATATTTTTAATTGATCAGAATACGAAATTGAATTTGATTCTATTCAAGATTATTTTAGGTAAACAACATAAAAAAAAAAAATTGTCTTTCTCATTGCAATTGATTCTCATTCTGAATCATTATCATTTCAATTCTTTATATTCAAATGAGAAGCTAACCCAATGCTAGGGAGCTTTAAAAAACAAGGTCCTCCCTAACAAGAGGGAGAAGCAGAAAACACAAGGTTCTTTCCTCGACACAATACAACCACGTGACAAATTGAGAGTTACATAAAAATGATCTGATGCATCATCATGTATAATAGCAAACGCACGTTCGGTAATCTTCCCGTTTCTTGTTCCCTAATTCCCATTCCCATTTCTTATTTCTTGTTCCCAATTCCTTTTAAAAATAAAAGTATAAACATATTCGGTAATTATTTACTGTTTTTCATTCTTATTTTCATTGAAAAAATAAATAAATAACGTGTTTGGCAACTATTTATAGTTTATTGTTTTTATTTAATTAAAAAAATAAAAAAATAATATAAAAATTAAAATTTTAAATGATTATTTTTAAAAATGATTATTATATTAATTTAATTTTTGAAAATATATACTATACATTTCATGAGTCAAAACAGGAAAAGGTAACATTTTATTAATGTATTAAAAAACTAGAAATGGTAACAAGAAACCAAAATTTATTGATTCTAAATTTTCTACACAATTTTTAGAACATTTCTTAACAATGAGAAACAAGAAACAATGATTACCAAACTCTATTTCTTAAAAAATGAGAAACGTAAACAAGAAATACAAACCAGAAAAATTATCGTACCAAACGGACTCTACATTTCTCGTTTCAAATGAAGAACAATCACTCTCCAACAGTGAGTATTTGAGAAGAAACAAAGCTAAGGA
This sequence comes from Gynostemma pentaphyllum, assembly GCA_028015215.1. Lineage (NCBI taxonomy): Eukaryota > Viridiplantae > Streptophyta > Magnoliopsida > Cucurbitales > Cucurbitaceae > Gynostemma > Gynostemma pentaphyllum. The sequence goes on along the minus strand of CM051347.1, from coordinate 46,118,482 downwards.
AAGCACAACGGCCTTCTAAACTAAGGAAAGCTGAGGAACTCAGTTTCTCTTCAACAGTGAGTATTTGAGAAGAAATAAAGATATTGAGACAGTAAAATATATGGACAACATCAAAAGCAATGACATGAAAAATGAGTTCCAACATTAATATATTATTGGGAGATATTCATGGGGCTACTACAATAATTCACAGACATTAGTTTGTAATCTGAGTTTTCCTGTGCAGAATCACCTGTTTTGACCAGGCGGGGGATATGGGGAATAAGCTGATGGCGGATAACTAGCAGGCGGGTATCCTTGAGCTTGGAAAGGGGGTGGGTATCCGTAGGGTTGTCCATGTGGCTGAGGAGGGTATCCAACTGAAGCAGGAATTGGCTGATCGATTCGAGACATCTGCTGTACAGGTGGCACTGACATGACTGGTTGGGGTCCAAACTTGCCATCTCTTTTATCCAACTCGAGCTTGTGTTGTGTCTGCGTTACTCCACGGTATGAACATTAAAACAGCAGAAATCGAACCATCTTGTAATACTACTTTAACAACAGAAATTACAAGTGCTCCTATAGACATCTAAAGTTGAAAATATAAATGCTAACAAAAAACTAGGCCAGAGATGCATATCAACGAAAGAAAAGTCTTAATGTAGAGAAGCCCAGTGTATCTTGTCTCTTTTGTTATATAGTTATAAAATTTTAATTCATCAGGATTTTTCTTTCTTATTAAAGCACCAAGAGGAAGCTTATGCAAGACAGCTCCTCATTTTGAAATTTTTTATGAGGAAATAAAAACCCACTGGTGAAGTTTTTACGTAGTTAAAGAGCATACCTGCATGCACGCACAGACTCTGCAAAAAAGAAAAGAAAACAAATGAACATAAATGAAAATAAAATTGAAAGTACCAATGTTTCATCTCATTACTGATACTAAAGAACGAATCGCAATCTCTTACGTGCAGTATACTATGTTAGATAAACAGGATATTATATTTGAGGCCTCTTGAAGTTCTTCACTTCCAACTATGCAAGCAATTAAGGAACAGATGCATGCCAGTTGTGAGAGGCATAGCATAAACCCCTACAAAATTAGATAATTTGTCAAGGAACAAAGACCAAGGTAAGAGCAGATAAAAAACGGGGGGACAATTGATTTTCCATGACGAGAGAGCGTGAGGGAGAAGAGAGTACAATAATGCAGTTGTCACACTGAGTTGTCTGTATATTGAACTCATCTTGTAACATAAAACGTGTTGATGCAACTGAATTTGAAAAGCAACAGAAAACCTGAATACAGTGCAGAAACAACACAAATGTTCAAACTAGACAAATAAGAATAAAAAAGATGGAGTGATATATTGACAAGTAGTAGCTTGAAAAGACATCATTAGTGAATCACTAAGTGTACCTCAGTCCAGAGACAAACTTCAGGACATTTACTTTCTCCACACTTACCACTGCAAGGCATGTAGCCAGCACAGCATGTGTACCTATAAATTATTAAAAAGGCTCAGCCAAAATTATACTCTTCAGTACAGGTAAATTAAAAATAACTGAGAAATGAACCAATACCTTGACATATCATTATAAAGAGCTCGTTTGCGCAGAAGATAAGAAACACACGGACCACTTTCAAAAGATCACAAAACATTAAAAAATGAATATTGGTATACTTGAGAAATAAGATAAACCATGTCAAAGTACTTCATCACAAAACTGACAAAAAAAAAAAAGCTGAACAATAAATGGAAACACATTTTAGTTAGTAACCTAAAAACGGGAAAAAAAATAAAAAATAAATAAAAAGAGGGGAAAAAAGAGAGAGAGAAAGTACTTCACACAATGACGTCCCTATTGAGAAAGATATTAGATGTCTTTAGTGAGAATTATACCAATCAATCAAAAGGCGATACCAGATGCAATTTCATCCAACACAGTCTCTTGAATTTCAAAGGTGGTGCCCATATTCTTTCATTATAAGAAATGGAATAGGACAACAACTTCGCCAAGACATCTTTAAAGAGATTTGTTTTTATTCCCGAGTTGGAGTGAAATTATTGAGAGCAATAAATTCCGATGGTATCCATTTTGTGTAATTTATTTACATCTCTAAGAACGATCAGTTTCCAGGATAACTATAGCATACATACTTTGACTGCGTAATATTCACACTTACTTCAAAAGAATCAATTTGATGTAAGATTACACAATTCAAACACATAATAGTAATCCATCAATACTCTCAGAAGGTCATGAACACATGATAAAAAAGGCATTGGTGATACCTGTCTTGATTTTGATAGAACTGAATAGCAAGAAAACCAGTACTATTTTGAACATCATAAAGAAAAATGCCAGAGTTACAGTAATTTTCTGACTAGCTCAACATTTGTAAACCACAAATTTAAGAAGTAAAGATTAATTGTAAGTGCCTTAACAATTATTTTTATGAATTACGCAAGCTCCAAAAATAATACCAGAAAATGGAAAAAAAAAACACACAAACGTAATACACACACATTCAACTTAAGAAAGAAATAATCAGACAACAGGTCTAGCTTACCAGAATATGGAAAAGCAAAAATCTGTAAAAATAGAAGAAATAAATAAAATCAGTGTTGAATTACAAACCAAAAATAAAGAAAATCAATGTGGGTACCCTGTTTGGTCGATTATAAAGTTGAATAAAGCTAAGAAAATACACTTTGAAACTTGCATAAACCCTCATTTCTCAATATAAAAATTAGAACCTTACATTCCCTTAGTATTAAACAAAATAGAAATTAACTAAGCTAAAATAAAGAATTTAAATTTGAAACCTTTCACATATTCTTTTACATTAAATCAAGCCCTAACAATTTGTGAACATAGAGGAGGAAATACCCATCTTTTCATTCAAGGCAACTAAAAAAAACTATGAAAAACAAAAGATTAATAATTCGTCTTCAATTTATCATATTCTCAGATAATCCAAATAACCAAACAAAAAATTAGGGGAAAATGGTGGAAAATCCATACAAGGAGGATGAGCTCCAATGGTGCCGGAGAGATCAGTATGCCAGAAATTTCTATAATTCTGACGAAACTGCATTTTCTCGATGTAATCAGCTTGGGAAGTCATGGCTTGGTAACGCTTCAGAAAGAAAAATCAATGAAGCGATCCCAATCTGGGGAAGGGAAAAGAAAAGAATAGTTAAAAGTTTCAGTTTTCAAGCAATTGAAAACAAAGCGGATATTATCGAACTAATTCACTGACCCACAAAAGAAGAGAATCTAAGGGGAAGCGGAAGAGACAGAATTTTCAGAATATATTAGAATACTTGGATTGAACGTTGTTGTATTCGATTCATTTAAGTAAGGATCTTGCGCGTCTACCATGAGGGTGAGTAAATCCAAACCAAACCAATTATCTAAATTAAACCAAACCAAACTGACCCGGTTTGTTTCGGTTTTTAAACCTTCATTTACTCAAACCAATTAATAATAGTTTGGTTCGGTTTGATAGATTTTTGTACTGATCCAAACCAATACATAATATAAGATATATATGATATATTTGAATTTTTAAATATCAATAAAACTTAATAAAATGAAAAAAAAAAGAATTTTTAATATTATAAATGGCAAAAATAGCCCTCATACGGGTCGGGTATATCAGACCGGTCCACATGGTTTCAAGCCCATCGCGATCACCGCTTGGGAAGCTACTCCTCATTGAGCCGTTAGAAGATCCACTAAGCCTAGTCTTACACTAACTCAGTCAATATGCCCACGATCAAGAGACTACAAAAGGTCACTTGACCTATCAAATCAAGTAAGTGCACACATTCCTAAACCCTAATTCATTCTTGCGGCGCATGATACTTGCTCACCTACCACCACCTAACTTGATCGTCGCAGGGTCCTTAGCCGGTACCACACCGGTGCCCTTCTAATCATCGTCTTATTCTGTTTCAGTTAGTCGCGCTGGCGAGAATCCAACACGTGGCGGCATGTGCTCAACTGTGTGAGAGAAATACCCCACACAGTTTGGCGCCCACCGTGGGGACCGTTCATCAAACGATTTCCATCTAAATCTTGATACTCACGAGGTAGCCACAAGTACAAATGATGACCACTCAGTCATCTAAACAACAAGCTCTCAACGAGACCGTTAACAGGAATGAAGGAGTAGACGACGGCGCTCCAGGCCGTAATGTAGCACCAGAGACTGTTACAGTCACGTTGGAAAAACACGTGGAAATGATAAAAACAAACAAAATGTTGTTGGAGGAGATAAGGGAGATGAGAAACTTGTTTGGGGAAAGACTGGCGACAGTCCGTTTAGGCGGCCAGAATGCCCTGAATGTGGATGAGGGAGGCTCTTTCAAGCTTAAGGCTAGCAAATCACAAGCTAGACGATGGCGTCAGAGGGCCACCACATCCAAAAAGGAAAAATACGCGACCGACAACGACCTACGAGCCAAGTTGTCAGCCCGATAACAAGTAGATGCGCCAACCTGAAAATCTCCTTCTCATAAAAAGAGAACTCGAGCAAGCGAGACCCCATACCAAACGACACGCGGCGGAAAACTCAGAGCAAAGTGCAGTCTCAAAAGAATAGCAAGGAGAAGGAGGACTCGAGCTTCACTGGGAGTGATTAAGAAAGTTCGGCTTCCACCGGGAAAGACAAATACCGGAAGAAGCAACAAAAGCACGCCGACATGAGGCAGCTTCTTGAAGAAAAATTGGCGAAAAGAGCATATGAGAAAAGAGCAAACCCTATAGCTGACACTTGAGAGCTGGGGGATTCTCCTTTTACAAGAAGAATCATGTCAGTCACACAGCTAAGGCACTTCATTCTCCCAAATTTTGAGATGTATGACGGAACTGGAGATTCGATGGAGCACGTGGCTCACTTAGTCAATATGATGGAGTCGTCGTGCGTGATCGACCCAGACCTAGATGCGATAACCTGCATATTTTTCCCCACAAGTCTGAAAGGTTCGCCCCTGATATGGTTCAAAAACCTTCCTAAGAGGTCCATCAAAGCCTTTTTGGACTTATCATCAGCATTCCTTAGCGAGTATAGCGTGAGTCGCACATTCATCAAAACGAACCACGACCTCTATAATGTACTGATGGGAGAAAATGAGACTTTGAAACACTTCACTGTCAAGTTCCGAAAAGTCAAGTTGGAAGTTAAGGACTGTAACGACCTCAAAGCAGCGACTGCATTCTCACGGGCAATACATCCAAACCACCCCCTCTGGAGGTCTTTCAACAAGGAAGGCTGAAAACCATGAAGGAAGCGCTAGACAGGGCGATGGCGAAAATATCGCAGGATGAATTCGAAAGGATAGCCCGAGAGATGCGAAGAATAGGGTCAAAATTGGAAGTTCTAAAAGAAAAAAGAAAGATAGTTCACAGAAGGAAAAAGAAGAGAGCGGGGACGCTCGAAAAAAAGAAGAGAAGAAAGAAAAGGGGAGACGGAGAGAAAATTCGTCTGGGGCAGAGTCAAGGATATGAGAAAACGAAGCCCGGAACGGGTTTCGCAAGCAAGAAGTGGCAAGGAGTTCTTTCTAACAAGAAGAAAATATGAAAGAGAAGAGGTCGCGTTACACACGGAAGAATTAAAAAAGAAAGGAACCTTACTATAGGTTCCACAAAACCAACGAGCACAACACGGAAAACTATAAAATCCTCCCCCGAGAGATAGACCGCGTCTGCGAGCAAGGCTCGATCCGAAGAAATGAGAGGCATGAAACCAAGAGCGAAGATGAAAGACTGGCCACATCGGTAGAAATTCCTGGGGATGGCCAGGTTGGTTCAATCCACTGCACTAGAGAGTCCGTGAACGCCCACATAAGGTCTCAGTGTGAAGCTGGGTTCCCCGACTATCGGGTTGAGCACACTTCCAAAGACCTAGTCAAGTACTCCCTGAAGAACCTGGAGGAGGTCCATCTACCCTATAACGATGTATTAGTGATAGCGATATCTATCGGGTCCCATACAGTTAGTAGGGTCATGATAGATTCATGCTCCTCTATAAACATACTATATATGTCAGCGTTCCGAAGCATGAAGCTGAGGGAATCAAATCTCACTCTGAACTCCCAGGACTTAGTGGGATTTAACAGAACAGTCACAAGATCTTTCGGAACAATCAAGTTGTCGGTCCGGGTGGAAGGTGCAAACCCTATTACCCTCTTCTATGTCATAGATACCCGTTCAGGGTACAATGTCTTGCTCGGAAGGCAATGGATTCACTACATGGGGACACACCCATCGACCCTGCATTAAAAGCTGAAATATCCGATAGAGAAAGTAGTCAAGGTGATAAAAAGAGATTAGTAGGTATCAAGATCTTGCTTGTTGAAATTTTTAAATTAAAATCCCAATGCTAATCGTAGCAACTACAGGAGTGTGGTCCCGAAAGAGACCCGCCCTTCGCTCAGTTGAGAATAGAAGCACCTGAGAATGAATCTGAAAAAATTCAGATTCATCCAAAAGACCGGGGGAAAACAACGAGCATTGGGAAAGCGCTGGAGGAAAACCTGAGATGTGGATTGGCAAACTTTCTGAAAAAGAATTGGACAACATTTACATGGGATCATACGGACATGCCCGGGATAGACCCAAGAATAATAACCCAAAACCTTGAAGTTGATCCGAACCAACCTCCCGTTAAACTAAGAAGTCGTAAGATCGCGCCCGAGCAGAACGAAATTATCAACGAGGAGGTTTGGAAACTTCTAGAGGCGGGTTTCATCTGAGTGGTTAAATATCCAGAGTGACTGGCAAACATTGTCGTAGTGAAGAAGAAAAACGGGAAACAGAGAGCATGTATCGACTTTACTGACCTCAACAAAGCTTGTCCGGACTCATTCCCATTTCTGAAAATAGATCAATTGGTAGAAGCCACAGCCGGTTATGAACTACTCAGCTTCATGAATGCCTTCTCCGGGTACAATCAGATCAAAATGAACATGAAGGATCAGGAAAAGACATCATTCATAACCAGCATAGGCACATACTGCTACACAGTGATGCTGTTTGGGCTGAAGAATGCGGGGGAAACATACCAACGATTGATGAACAGAATGTTCGAGGATCAACTGGGAAAAAAAGTGGAGGTGTATATCGACGACATGCTGGTAAAGTCAAAGCGAGTCGAGGACCACCTGTCACACATCGAACAAGCATTTGAGGTGGTAAACAAGTACGGAATGAAATTGAATCCTGATAAATGTACTTTTGGGGTCCCGACAGGAAAATTCTTAGGACATCTGGTGACGAGTCGAGGAATCGAGGCAAACTCAGATCAGATTAAAGCGATAACAGACATGCAGGCACCTGTAAATCTGAAGAGGGTATAGAAATTAACTGGATGTCTAGCAGCTCTGAACAGGTTCTTATCACGATCATAGGATAAATGTCTGTCATTCTTCAAAGCATTGAAAAGAAGTAGAGAGTTTGGTTGGGGAGATGAGTGCCAAAAGGCATTCGAGGAACTCAAAGTTTACCTATCTTCTCCCCCGTTGTTGGCCAAGCCCTCAGATAATGAAAAGCTATTCTTATATTTAACGGTATCTGATGCGACGGTCAATTCGGTGTTGGTGTGCGAAGATGGGCAAACCCAACAACTGATCTACAAAGTAAGCAAGACTATGGTAGACGCCGAAATGCGATACTCCACGATGGAAAAGTTGGCACTAGCCTTGATAGTTGCGTCGCGCAAACTTAAGCATTACTTCCAAGGTCACCAAATCGTTGTAAGAACAACATTCCCATTGAAAGCCGTACTTCACAAACTCGATGTTTCGGGACGACTGATGAAATGGGCAGTGGAGTTGGGAGGATACGACATTATTTACTAACCGCAGACCGCCATCAAAGGCTAGGTTCTAGTAGACTTTGTGGCTGAGATTACTCCGACCAACACTAAAAAAGCAGAAGCAAGTTCATTACACCCGTGGGCATCGATAAGAAGGTCTGGACCCTATACGTCGATGGATCCTCTAACTCAAAAGGATCCCCCGTAGGGTTGGTTCTGTCGATCCCTGAAGGGTACCTCTTAGATCAGTCAGTCCTTTTTGGATTTACTGCTTACAACAGCGAAGCCGAATACGAAGCGTTGATAACTAGGCTACAGAGAGCGTCGAGAAGCTGAATATTAAAAGCGATTCCCAGTTGGTGGTGAACCAAGTAAACTGTCCGTTTGAAGCAAAAGACGCCAAAATAGCGAAATACTTAGAAAAGGTCGTATCCATCCTATCCCGGTTCACTGAGTATGACATCAGCCAGGTTCTGATGGCGGAAAATGGACATATTGACGTGTTGGCTAGTCTTGGTTCAACAGTAAGTTCTGAAACGAGAAGAATAATCTCGGTCGATCACTTACCTGTACCAAGCATAAACCTTAGCTCGGTCAAGGGGAGTGAGGATGACGGGATCGAGAAAGTAATTCTGATTGAGCAAAACCAAGAGATCGGGACCGAATGGAGAAGTGAGATTCTCAAATTTCTTCAGACTGGTTAGCTTCTTAAAGGAAAGTTGGAGGCCTGAAAAATCCGATCAAGGGGCGCTAGATACTCAATCATTCAAGGAGAGTTGTACAAGAGATCCTTTAGCGGACCGTACCTCAAATACCTGGGAAAATCAGAAAGTTCCTACATACTGAAAGAGTTACATCTTGGGCATTGCGGAAATCATGCGGGACCAAGATCTTTGAGTCATAGAGTGATGACGCAGGGCTATTACTTGCCCACCATGCTTAAAGACGCAAAGGGTTTCGTCACTAGGTGCAATAAATGCCAAAGGTTCACTAAAACCATTCATGCTCTGCCCACAGCCTTGACAACGATTTTAGCCCCTTGGGCTTTTATGCAATGAGGGCTGCATTTAGTTGGAAAATTATCGCTAGCACCGGGGCAGAAATGTTATCTACTTGTGGCAACCGACTACATCTCCAACTGGATAGAAGCTGAGCCGTTGGCCACGATTACGGAGCTAAAATTGAAACCTTCTTGTGGAAGAACATCTTCACGCGCTTTGGAATTCCCAAAGTTATCATTACAAATAATGGAACTCAATTCACGGGAAGACCCATCAGAAAATACTACGCGAATAGAAAGGTGGAGCTTAGATATTCAACACCTCAATATCCACAAGCCAACAGACAGGCGGAAGCGTCGAGCAAAACCATCATGGATTCCCTAAAGAAGAAGCTGGAACGAAAAAAAGGGAAATGGGTCGAAGAGCTTCCCGGGGTCCTATGGTCATATCGGACCACTCCAAGAATCCCAAATCCCAACAGGTGAAACTCTTTTCGCCATGGCCTTCAGAGCGGAAGCTGTCATCCCCACTGAGATGATCATTCCCACAACTCGCAATTCGATTCCGGAAACAAAAAATGATACCATGATGGCGGAAGCTCTAGACTTGGCAGAATAAAGAAGGGATCAAGCGTTAATTTATCTCTTGAATTACAGAAAAAATGACCAAATACTTTGAAAGAAAGTAAATCAGCGCAGCTTCAAAGGGAACGACTTTATCCTGAGGAAAGTGTTTCAAAACACCCAAGAACCTGAAGCGGGAAAGTATGGACCAAACTGGGAAGGTCCATATCGCATCATCAAATAAGTCAAACCGGGGACTTATCGCCTCGAAGACCAACAAGGTAAATCAATTATGAGGGCTTGGAATGCCACGCATTTGAGGATTTACCATGTGCAAAAATGAGAAGACTATGTAAATATTTAGCCGAAGAGGCTCACTTTCAAGTTTAATATATGAGTATTACATAATTTTTCCTACAAACATTCAAGTGCCCCCGCGGACTGAAAGCCCTAATCGGTTAGGCAAAACGCAAAGTCCCCCGCAAACTAAAAGCCCTAATCCGATAGGCGAGATATTAAGTCTTCGTAGACTAAAAGCCCTAATCCGTTAGGCGAAAGACTAAGTCCTCCGCTGACCAAAGCTCTAAATCGTTAGGCAAATGCTCGAAAACATCGCGGGAATTAATTTGCAGAAAGTCAAAAACAATTAGGCAACATGTAAGTAAAATGCCAAGTTTTATTTCATAACAAACAAGCAAGGCTCGGACAGACATCTCGGGAACTTAGCCAAAAAGAAATACAAGATTTACTCAAAGGCGAAAAGGAAAAAACTGCTACAATCCAAGCTGAGCCATCCGAAGTATCGACACTGGAAGCAGTGTAGACGATCCCCATGGAGAGGATGGAGAGTTTTGTCCGAAGAGAACCGGCTCCTCCACCAACTCACCACATCCAAAGCCATAACAGATGCTGGAAAGTAGCCCCCGTCGTCCGAATCAGAAGAGATGAGAATGTCTGGACTATGTGGCCAGCCAAGGCAGGTCTAGAGGAACATCATTCCCACCACTCTCGACGACAGACGGGAAACTGTTTCTTTATAAAAGTCACAGCCGAGACAGGTGTAGAAAGAGGGAGCAAGTGCAGGAGGAGGGAGAACTCCCATTCTAGTCGGAAAATCGCTACGCACGTCTCAAGGAAGGAAAACTTGAAGTCGCTTCCTAGACACCAACTGAGACATTCTTCTCCACATGAAACCCTAGGTCACTCACTTCACATGACCTAGGGGGCACAAAGGAGCCATGAGTTGACTTCCAAAACCGAGACTCGGGCAGTGCCAACAACAACGGAGAATTGCCCTGTAACGACCCGGATTTTCACCCAAGGGTATTTTAGTCATTTCACAAATTTTGATCCAAATAACGTTATCTTTAGTTTTCCCGAACCGTCTCATCGCTACGAGTCCAACGCAATTGACTATGCTCAATTCCGAGATCCGAGTAAAAAGATATGACCTGAATACCGTTCACGTCCCTAACCTCTATTATTTTCTTTCAAAGGTATTTTAGACCTTTTCAGCCAATCAATTGACACTAAAAACCTAGGTTATATATTATCTTCTTATTCTTTCTCAAGCAGCCGCCGTTCGAGTTCAACCTTAGATCGTCGTTGTTCCTCTTTTTTTTGTTTTTTTGAAAGGTAATTCGATACGTCCATTGTTTAAGCGTTGTTTCGAACCGATTCCTTTCTCCTAAGCTGTGGTTATGATGTCAGAAAACGAGCTCTTGAACACCACCGAGAAACAAAGGAAACTTCATCAATTCTCTCCGTAATCTTTGGTATTTTATATTGGATTCTCTTTATTCGAGTTTCATTGTTGTTTTCGCATCATTTCCAAGCTAATTCATCTCGTTTTTAATGGCTATTCATCGAGCTCGGTTTCCATAGGAAAATTGGATTTCTTTTCCGCCGGTTCACCGAATTTGAGCCGAGATTTTCATCATATTTGGATCCATCGTGCTTTCGGTTCTTAGCCCAATCGTTTCCTCGATCCGGAGCCACTAGAATAGAGGTAAGACAGAAAAGAAAAAAAAAAAAAATATATATATATATATATATATATATATTGCACCCGCAAGAAGCCGCGTGAGGGGAGAAGGTGACCTGGTCCATCCTGGGACCAGGCTGGACCTGGTTCAATTGGACCGGTTCACTGGTCCAGCACGGTTCAAGGCCAATTTTCACTCAATTTCATCCAGGTTTTTGTCCCGTTAGCTTGGTGCTCGCCAAATTAACTTCAAATTAATATTATTATTACAGTGTGGGCATCGTTAGGATTATTATTGGAGTTATTTGGAATCGTTTGCTAGCTCAATTTGGATTTAAGGTAGGTTAATCCCTACTTAGAAGTTAAATTAAATTTCATGTGATTGCTTGTTTGTTATGTGGTTATTATAATAATTTCGAGAGATGATTTATTGATTTTAATTACTATTATTAGTATTATTTTAATCACTATTATTATTATTAATATTAGTATTATTGTGATTATTATTATTATTATTATTGATTTTAAATTCTTATTCTTTCATTATTATTATTTTATTTTTTTTATTATTGATTTTAGTTATTATTGATTATTATTATTAATATGTGCTTGTTTGATTTGTAAATGTTATATTTATTTAATTTATGTTCGTTAGTTGGTTATGTGCTATTTAGGGCCAAAAAGCGGTTTAAGCTTAAACTAACTTAATAAATACCTATTAAATTTGTCAAGCCGGATGCTTAGCATGGCACGTATCATAAGTGGCCCTATACCCCACTATGATACCTATAGCAAATTTAATAGTACAAAGAGATGAGTTTTGAATGGTGGATATAACTCGAGTCGAACATAATAAATACCTATTAAATTTTCTCAAGCTGGATGCTTAGCATGGCACATATCATAAGTGGCCCTATACCCCACTATGATACGTATAGCAAATTTAATAGTAAACAAGTGATATAATGGATATTTATTAAATTTGTATGAGCTGAATACTATGGCACGTATCATGGTTAGCCTTGATACCTATTTCCAAGCTGGATAGTATGGCACGTATAGTTTGTGGTCATGTATTCCACATTTATACCTATGTACAAATTTAGTATAAAATAAGAAATGTCGTAGGCTAAGTACCTACTAATTAAATATAAAGTGTATTAAATATTGACTAAGTGGTGTCGTAGGCTAAGTACCTACTCATTATTTATAAAGCGTGTAATTGGACAAGTATCCATAAAATGTTGTGATTGAGATGGATTGAATTTAATTTACTTATTTGAGTATGGATTTAATCTACTGAGCTAAAAACTCACGGTATTCGAATGCCCTGCAAACTTTTATTTTGCAGGTAACATTGATAGTAATGGAAGCCATGGCGATTGACGAGGATGGCGCTACACTGAGAGCCCATATAGGACTTATCATTTAGTTATTTCATTTCATTTCCGAATATTTCATTTTATTGACTACTTTGTTAATCTTTATTTTATGGGATTTCATTTTCAATTATTTTATTTGTTTTAATTATTTAAAATGGCGCCAAAATAAATGTTTTGTTTGGATATCTTTGGTTGGTAAATAAAAGCTTCCGCAAATATTTTGTTTTACTCTGATTTAATTATTTTATTTCAAACGAGTCATGTATTCACATATTTATCTAGTTATTTCGGGTCGGGTCGTCACATGCCCCCTCCGTAACTTGCTCCAATTCCTGAAAGAGATGGAAAAACCTTTGGCGGAGTGACAGGTTGACCCGGACAGCTTGAAATCTAAGGTGTATCCTCACAGGCGTTGAGGACAACAACCAAGAAGTTCAAGCCGGTAGAGGCCAACCAAACAGGCGTTGAAGATCACAACCAAACTTCTTCCATGAAAGCCACAAGTAAGAAAGGCCAAACATCCCCATGGAAATAAAAATTTGACTCTCTACCAGAGGATCTGGTAACGAAAAAAGGGCAGATTTTGAAAAAGAATTCAAGATGAAGATGGGAAATGTCCATAAAGGCCTATTTAAAGGCGTCAACAGCCATTGAGATCGCAACACTCGTTGAAAATCCCATGTGTAGCCACACCTAGCAGCGCATGCGAGGCGACGTGTACGTCGAATCAAAATTAAGGCGGTTAATTTCCATTAATTAAGCGCATTTAAAGGGGATTTGACAGGGGCGGCTGGCGATTGACATGACCATACGATGTACGTCATCGCCTTGAGAAGCGAAGTGTCTTAACTGGGAAATGACTTCAAATTAAATGAAGGACTTTCCTTATTCCTACCAGACTCGCCCCTGACTACTTATAAAAGGGGAAATGGCATGCACACGTCTTTCATAATCGGCGATTAACTAAAGCTATAGACAACTCAACTGCAACCTCGAGGGTGACCAAAAAAGCCCACAAGTTTGAAAACTGAGAGCTTAGGATGGACAGAACCAGACTCACCCTCGCCCTCTTATAGAAGGATAAGAGAGAGGGTGACATGGAGACATTGAGACACAAACTCAACAGTGTTCTGGAAGCTCTAGAGGTCTCGAACAACCGAATAGAGCACCTGGAAAGGGAAAACCATTCCCTCCAAGAGGAGAAAAAGATCTTCAAAATGGTAGAGGGTTACAGCCCTTCTGAGCGCTACGAGGCGCACAAGGAAAGCCTTCGAGCAGCCAAAAACCTCCTAAATTACTACGAAAGGGAAAAAAATCCCTCGAGGAGTAGCTTGCCTCCTCAAAGCGGCAAAAGAGGATGGCCCTGACAGTCATCATCGATAGTGACAAAAATTGGAAGGCCACCCGAAGAGCTGAAGACTTGTAGTTAGTTTATTTCGCATCTAATGTACAAGCAGAAGAAAAAAGAAAATTATATATTTTGCTTTGACTTTTAATTATGTGCCTTAAGTGTCCAACTAAAAGCTTTCTCTGGAAGCCAAAGCCTCGGTCCGTCCGAGCACCCAAAGCCTTCTCCGGAAGCGAGAGCCTTGGTTCGTCCAAGCATTTAGAACTTCTATAGAACAAAAACGTTGGAGTATTAAGACGTTAAAAGTCTTGGTCCGGCCAAGCACTTAAAGCCTTCTTCAAAAGAGAAAGCTTTGGTCCGTCCAAGCATTTAAAGCCTTCTCCGGAATCGAAAGCCTTGGCCTGCCCAAACATGGAAAGTTTCTGTAAAAAGAAAACTTCCGCTTTAATAAGCGACTAAGTCTCCGTTTCAGAGTCCAGAATAACTTAATGGAAGGATACTTCGAGAAATGAAGCATTACGAAGTGCGAAAAGGAAAAACGAGCAAAGCAAGCAAAAACCAAGGTACCAATGCAAATAAATTATGCGTTTTCACAAGCAGAATGAGAAATTAACAAAGTCAGAAGGAAAAATAAAATGGTTCAAAATGGGAGCTCCACAATCCGGAGGTTGCCCAAGTAAAGTTAGTCAAACACATAGACAGCTTCACCGGGAGGGGGATCCGTAAGAGCATCATCAACCGCCGCACCACCGCCTTCCTCCATCGGGTTCTCTTCGTCACCTTTAGCCCCGCCCTGAACAAAAGCTTCACCTTGAGAAGAGAGGAGATTTTGGGCTTGCTCCATCAACGAGAACTGAAGCTCAATAGCGCCTCGTTGTGAGTGATCGGGCTAAGTGGCTCCCAAAGGTCTTCGACAATCTCCAAAGCCGCTTTGATTGAATCTCTCTTAATCGCCATCCCGATGAGAGTGGTCCGCGCGGATAGCTTTGTCGCCCTGCCCAGTTTCGCCTCGAGATCACCAACATTTCCCTTCAGAGGGAGAAGTTCAGACTTCAGCTAAATGTTCTCCAAAACGGAGGCAACTAACTCTTCCCTAACCCCCCTCAACAATTCCTCGCTCTGGTGAAGATCATCTATGGCCTTGGACTTCGCCTTAAGCTTGACATCCAAAAACTTCTATGCCTCAATCTGTTTGGCCTCAACACCATCATGAAGCCGCTTTAGGGTGTCATTATTCGTCCGATGGGACTCATTCTCTTCCTTGACAAGCTCGAGCTCAGCCAATTGAGCGGAAGCCTTAGCCTCTAAACCAAAAATCTTTTCCTTAGCTTCCCGAAGGCAAGACTTCAGCCGAAGATTCTCGGTGATAGCAAAGTTGAAATGACCAGACCGGCACTTGTCCAACTTTTATTTCAGTTCAACTACTTCACATTTCAGGTCGTGGCACTTCAGCATTAAGTTCTCCAAATTGAGAGCCATCTGAGTCAAGGCTTAAGCCCCCTAAAAAGAACAAACACAACAATGTTCAGAGAAGTTGAGGTTAGAAAAGGAAAGTAGAGAGAAAAGAGATAGAGAAGTTTTAGCACACTCACCAGCCAAATGCGATAGCACATATTGGCCAGAGTCCTCCCCCCGTTCGTATAATCAAAGAGAGGATCTAGCTGAAGAGCCCCCATGTCCGAAGAATATCAGACAGCATCAAAAGCCCGCCAAAGGATGTATTCCTCAGAAATGGAACGATGGTTATATTCGGATCCGGGGGTGACAAATCTTCTAAGTAGTGGGAGTCGTCTGCCTATAGAACAAGCTCCATCCGTCGGCACAGAGGTCTCAGTCGGCAAGTGGATCCCAACCCACGATGTCGGGGCAGGAGGATCCAGAACGGCAGGATGAACGGGTGCGTTGTTGGTGAAAATGGTGATGGATTAAACTAGGTAATGAATGGTGGATGGCATGCAAGTGCACATGGTCAACAAGTAATAGAGTGGTAAGTGGGTGTCGTGTCCTACGAGGATAGTTGTGTAACAAGGTGTAATTTTGTAATGACAAGCGAAATTGATGAATTAATTGAAAGCAGAATACTAAGAAGGCAGTTAAAGGGATCTATCCGGGGTGCAGATCGAGATTGGGTGTGGATATTGTGCAACGGGGCAGAGACGGAATAGGTTAACTCTTAAATATATTGAGATGATGTAAGTACACAACAAATTCATGCAACCCTCACAATAAGCTATAGGTAGTAGTGATTTTATTCTCTCGAATATCTATCAATGCACGACTTCAATGGAGTTTTATCTCTAAATACTTCCATTCAACTAGTGCTCTTACTTCTTCTAACACATTATGAAACTCGGTTAACTTATGAATTACCTTATCTCTAAATGAAATCATAAGCTTGTTGAAGTTCTTTTAAGATGCTAACCCTAATATTTCTCAACACAAGGTTAAACTCCTCTTACTAAGTTTTCACTTAGTTTTAAAGAAGATAAAGATAAGAACAACAACTTCATGAAATATCATGCATTTAAATCCTCATTTACACATCTATATTCATCCCTCTCTGCCCTTGTAGCACAATATCACAAGGGTCTTTAGATCCTCATGGCTAAATCTTCAACAATAGATAAGATAAAATGTTCCATGTTTTTTTAAAATGAAAATAAAAAACGTAAAGCTGATAAGAAATTAAAACTAAGATCCTCTCCGCAATCACCTTCGTGCTTCTTCCTTCGATCGTCTTCTTCTTTCTTGCCCTGGGGAAAACAATATATATATATATTCATTCTTTTTTTTAGGCTTTTTCCCGCCAAAACGAAGCGCTACACTAAGCTGACAATCTACTTCTGCACACACGAAATACTGTAGCAGACAGCGATGGCCACCAGTCTTGTCAAATACAGCTATCTGCACAAAAATATCTGGCATCTTGCCAACTCGCATGCTTCAGCATCAACTCTTCTTGCACTAGGGCTGAGCTGTCTTGAGAAAAAAGCTAGCTCGAGTAGCTGCATCTAGGCATCTTAGATCAAAAGGTTATGCAGCATCAAAATGTAAAGAAAAGAGCTACTTTAGGCACTTATTTACAGAATTTCAAAAATTACTAAAAAGAGAGAACTAAAATGATATTTCCTTAATTTAAACTAAATAAAGACTACTAATGCTAAATTACTCATGTTTATCTTGGATTTATCCACTTTTTAGTATGCTAAATAAATCCCTTTGAGAGACTTATCACGCGTCTACTGTCAAGTCCTGTGGCACTGAAGAAACACCCTGTTCAAGTCTCATGGAATCAGAAGATACAATATCAGAATAACTTAAGGGAGATGCATCCGATTCAAGAGAAAAAGATTGGTAGACCATCTTACCGCGCGTTCGTATGCCTCGAGTATTCCATCCCCTTCCACTTTGGAGTGGGAGGGTCCGCACAAGGATCCACGGCAGTTTCCGCAACAGTGTCTGAAACATCAATCATCGCGACATGCCCACTTCCCGAAGGGCGGAAGCGTTACAAAGCGGGTCGACTAGGTCCAGCCACCTTCTTCCTCTTCAGGCTGATCGGGGACCCCGTCTCAACTCTCTTCCCCATAACCTCAAAGAAGAGCTAAAAAGCGTCTAGATCGATAGAGGTTAGAACCAGGATGAGTTTTTTCTTCGATATTCTCTTGCTTAGACATGAAGAAATAACACATCAAGTCAGCTGCAAAACATACTTGAGATAAGCAAAAGGGAACGAAGTTAGAATAAAAACTTTATGAGGAACAACGGGCACAAAGCCTTTTGGGGGAGTCCAAAGCTTCATGAAAATGATCTAAGAGTAGTGAGTGAACTCTTCCCAATCGAAAGGACCCAACCTGTCGAGGATCTTACAACGAGCAAGCTTCTCCTTGGAAACACTTTTCAGAAGAAATTCTTACGCTGAAAAGAAAACACAGAAATTGTCAACTAAACGCAGTAGTGAAGCAGAACAAAAAAGCAAATGAGGACTTAATCCTTCACCCTCGTCTTCCCAAGAGGCAGGAATAGTCCGATCTTAAGATAAGAAAGGACCATGAATGAAGAACCATTCCTCCTTTCAGCCCTTATCACCCGAGGTTTCATCAACCAAGGCAGGGTGTTGATGATTGTGAAGGAGAAAACGCATCCTATCTTGAGAATTTGAGCGAAGGCCCCAAAAATGGGAGATCATCCCCACAGACAGTTGAAGTCCCAAACCCGAACACAGGACCATGCTATAACCAGGGCTCTCAGTGTGTTCGGCATGAGCTAACCTATGGCAATCTCAAACCCACGAAAAAGATTCGCTAGTAAGAAAGGAAGGGGAAACTAAACCTCACATTTAAAAAACATTAGATAAAGGGAAGTCCGGCCCTCTCCCGGAAAGAGATAAACCTGTTTCACTCAGTTGGGCGTCTCATCTCGAAGTACGAAGGGATGGCATACTCGACCCTCAATTTGTCAAGTCCCTCTTGCGTCATCTTAGACATGTAATAGGCAGGGCCTCTCTTCTCATGTATTGCCCTCGACCGAGACTTCTTCTCCCCCCCCGGCTTCTTCCTCGACCGGATCAGGAATGGGGGACCTAGGATGACTCAAGCCGTTAGTGGCGTTCATCGAGGCGGAGCCTTCTTCTACCGAGGACGCAAAAACAGAAAGGGTGGTCTTGGACTTAGACTTCTTACCCTTTGAGTGACTCTTTTTCTTCTTCTTCTTCTTCTTCTTCTTCCTAACTACATCAGTAACTGATTCAGAGGGAAGAGGATTGGAAGAACCAGACATAGCGACAGGACCCATAAGAGCGGAATTCCCTCATACCAATGGGAAAGAAATGGAAGAGATTGTAGTGTCGGCATCCAAAGCTGCATTAATCTCAGAAAGAGATCCTAGCCCACTTACAAAAGAAAGGAAATCCCCCTCAGGAGGGGAAAGGCGATCTACAGCAGGTTCATTTCCCTCAGGCTCACCCCTAGACGATTAGCTAGGGCCAGATTCTTGAACAGGTAAAGGAGAAGGGGAAACAGCTGATCCATCTCTCTCGAAAACCCTACCATCTAGGTCGTCGTCTCCTACCACTACCCTCGGAGTTTTAAGACCTCTAGCTATGAGGGTTTCTTTGAAGTTATCCATGACAGAGGAAAAGAACAAACGATAGAAACGAAAGACTAACCTTTGAAAGAGGATTGGGAAAGCTTTGAAGAATAGAGCGTCAATGGCGGAAAGTCTTTCGTAGGCCAAGAATCTTCAGAAAACCCTTGAAATTCAAATGGCAAACAAGCCATTAATTCTGAAGGGGAACACTATTTAAAGGAAGGGCCACGTGTCCAACCATCGCGACACGTGGGGAAGGTCACAACGATCCGTATTCGCAAAGATCCGTTGGAGAGCAAGCCATTTAAGAAACCCAACGGGTCAATTTTCTGGAAGGTCGCATCTTTCCGAACAATAAAAGTCACGTAAAGACACAACGACTCACATTCGTGAAAAAGGCCGTTGAAGGCCCGACCCGTTGTGAGGCTGAAACAGTCTATTTTTTGAAGACTCGTGTCCCTTTGTAATTCTAAATCAACAACTGGTCAAGTTGAGCGCCATGCCTCATATCCGAACACATTCTATTCCCCGCACCAGACTTTCTGATCATGAAAATAGGGGAAAACTATAAAGGGCAAAAATAGCCATCATACGGGCCGGGTATATCAGAACGATCCACGTGGGTTCAGACCCATCGGGATCACCGCTTGGGGAGCTACTCTTCACCGGGCCGTTAGAAGATCCACTAAGCCTAGTCCTGCACTAGACCAGTCAAGAGGCCTACGATCAAGAGACTATAAAAGATCACTTGACCTATCAAATCAAGTAAGTGCACACATTCCTAAACCCTAATTCATTCTTGCGGCGCATGCTATTTGCTCACCTACCACCACCTAACTTGATCATCGGAGGGATCTTGGCCTATACCACACCAGTGCCCTTTTGATCATCGCCTTATTTTGTTTCAGGTAGTCGCGCCGGCGAGAACCCAGCATGTGGTAGCACATGCTCAACTGTGTGAGAGAAATACCCCACACAAATATTATATGTGTTATAGTTGTATAATTATAACAAGATTTTATAAATTTGTTGTGTTTGTACTTGTAATTGGTCTTTTATTGAACTTTCGATGAATTGAAATTAGTCCTACAACTTTTGGAAGTTATTTCTTGAGATTTTGTTACACTTATCATGCTGCAAATTATGTATTTATGAATAATTCATAAAAACGAAAAATATAAGAACCAAACTGATCCAAACCAAACCATTTTAGTTTGGTTTGGTATGGTCTATTCATGTTGAACGGTTTGGTTCGGTTCATATAATCTAAAACGAAAATCCAATCGAATATAAAATTTTAGCAAAATCCAAACCAGACCAATCCAATGTTCACCCCTAGCTGAACGTTTTATTTTGGGAAATTTTACTGGTAGCATAATTTTTTTAACATTTATAAATATAAATATTTTTAAAAAGTATTTACAAATATAGTATTTTTTTTAAATCCTTGGATTTATAAGGTAATCAATGATAACTTATTTGGTAATAAGTGATTACATGTACGAAATATCAATTGATACAATGAATTAGTAAAACTAATGATTACCTATGTGTCGAATCAGTAATTGCGTATGCGAAACGAGTGGTAATTTTGTAATCTTTTAGGCATAAATTTGAGTTTTTTGCTATTTTTTGCAAATAATGTTTTGGGTTGCTATTTTTTAAATATTGGATATTATTCTATTATATGTGCAAGAGTCCCTTTTATTTTCTCAGTGGCCAACAATGTTTTTACAATAAATCTCTTTTTTAATTATATAAATAATTATGGAAGAAAAATATATTTTCAATTCCAGTTTTAAACTTTGTGTCTATATATAATCTTCGAAATTTTATTTTGTGTCTACCTAGTCTCAGTAGAGGAAGATTTCTATAGTTGAGCACGCGAATGCACGTGCTATCTTCTTGCTGGACGACTTATTTTCAAAGAGAATAAAAATATAAATCGAGAAAGCACTAGTGTGGTACAGACGAAAGACTGTTCAATAATTAAGTAAGTGATGGTGTAAGAGAGTGAATGTGGCGGTGCAACAAGGGGAATAATTAGGTTATGAATTTTATGCATTACTTCATTTAACCTTGTACGTACCTTATCTAGTAGGGGTGAAAGTCGGATCAGTTAAAAAACGAGCAAAAAAACATATTTTCTTTGATTTCAAAGAAATCAAAACCGGACCTAACCAGCCGTATAAGGGAAACTGGTTTGGTTCGGGCAAGTTCGTTTTCTAGTTTGGCCAGTTTTCTCTCTCTTCATTTATGTGTCTCGATTGGGCTAAGCTTGAGTTGGGGGTAGGCTCAGTTGGCCTAAAAAAGGGTTGCGCCCTATATTTTTTAAATAAAAAGAAAACTATTGAACCGGCCTCCTTGAAAACAAAAATCGAACTGGTATTTTCAGTTTGATTCTGTTTTTGGTTTCTTGAGAGGAAAACAGAGTCAGTCTTGTTTTTTCCTTTCTAATTCGGTTCGTTTTTTGATTTTTTAAAGCCTATTAAAAGAGAGTTTTAAACCCAATTGGATTAATGAACTCAATTTGTATTTGGCCCAAATGATTAACTAAATAAATTACATTTAATTAATTAATTGACACCTCATTTTCGGCAACATGCAATTATTTATAAATAATTATTTGAATTATTTATCTAAAATAAATACATAAAATTATAATTATTCATGATGAAATAAATAAAGGAAAATTTTTTCCTCTATATTTATCTCTACCTATTTTCGGCCAAGTAAAATAAAAAGAAAAAGATAATTGTTTTCCTTTATCTCTAATCTTTTGTGAGATTTCTTAATTTTTATCAGGAAACCCAAAAATATATAAATAAGAGGCCTTGGTTATTCATAATTAAAACAACACAATTCAAAAAGAAATTTAAAATTCACTTCTTCCTCCCAACTCCCCTTTTCTGATTTTGGTGTGTCAAAATAAAAAGAAAATTTCATATTTTCAACTTTGTTTCTTCTAAATTCGATCACACTATTGGATTGTCCTTGATCGATCGGGATATAATAGAATACTAGTTGGTAAAGAAACCTTCAACCAATTTTTCATATTTTCTACTTTGTAAATATAAGGTAGTAAAAATATAATATTTTTCATCTATTTTGCATAATAATAAAGTATATCAGACTCTTGCATGTTAAATAAAATTTATTTAATTAATCAACTAATTAGTTTCTGTTATGTAATAGTATATCTCATTTCCTTCAATTATATCTCATTTCCTTCAATTGCAACTCTTTATCCTACACCAATGTAAAAATTGGAAACTACATGAGAAAAAAAGAAGAAGAAATTTCGAACATAAGTACACGATAGTCTCTTTCACCTATGGGATCGGTATAACTCAACTCATATACGTACGCCATAGTCTTTCTCACCTATGAGATCTGTATAACTCAAATAATATACGTACACCATAGTCGTTTCACCTTATGAAATCGGTATAAATCAACTCATAATACGTATGTCATAGTCTTTTTTACTTATGGGATCAATAAAACTCAAATAGTATACGTACACCAATGGGATCGGTATAACTAGAAAGCCTGGATCTTTTATCTCGCAAACAACAATCATCATGAAGTGACGCCCTAAAATATAATCTGGTCAATTAATCTTAGCTAACTAGCATAAACTCAACATTATCAATATCTAATCCCAAACAGAGTCTCAACAACAATTCACTATCTCGGCCCAAAGAGTATATCAATAGACAGTTCAATATCTCATCCCAATGTTATATCAACATACAATTCAATATCTCAGGACAAACATCATATCATCAGACAATTCAATAATTTACTACTAATAAAGTATAATCATCATCTATATTTCATCAATTCATAATCTCATAAATTAACATATCTACTTCTAACCGGGTCCCAACTTCTACATCATGCATAAACAAGGCTAACCAAGTTACAACGTTATCATGACCACATATTTGACCATACTCTATTATACTAATTCACAACATCACCAAAAGTAATAAAATAGCCCACTTTACTAGAATTTATTAGAAGCATAACAAGGACTAACATAGTCTCATCGATGCCACTATCTAATCATACAAAATCACAAAGTTACACATAGCCACTTAACTAGCACAATGCAATTCTCATAAGCTTAAAGAACCTAGAGAAGTTCCAACGGTTCCTAACAACCTATAATCCACATGCCATTTTCATTAACACATCTAAGCTACTAAATTAACATACTTTTCTAAAGCTTTCAAATCTCATTATTTACCTAAATCATGTTAGTCTTAAGAACTCAGAATCAAGAATGAACAAAACTAGAGAAGAAGACTTTATTGCTAATGAGACTTGTGTTTACAAGAAAATGAAGAAGAACTAACTAAAAGAAACAAGATAAGGCCTTATATACTAGCCTTAATCTTATTACAAACTAAACATATTAACCAAACTAATTATGCTAAGAAATTCAACTAATCCTTCAGCTCAAAAACAGTTTCACGTGGTCTGCAGATTAGCTCCAACTGTTCTTAACTGTTTCAACAGCTTCTGCCAATTAATAGCCACTGATCTGACCAATCTCTCACTGCCACGTCAGCTAGAAATAGATGAGTATCACATATCTACAAATCACCCTCTTGATACAAAATCTATTTACAATCTTCAAATAGAACCAATTTGCAGCAGACTACACAAGTACTCAAATCTACCCTTAGGCAATGCTTTAGTAAGCATATCAGCTGGATTGTTTATAGACTCTATCTTTTCAAGTCTCACTTCTTCCTTTTGCACCATATCTCTTAGATAGTGAAACTTGATGTCAATGTGTTTAGTTCTCTCATGGTAGATAGAATTCTTTGAGAGTGCTAAAGCACTTTGACTATCACAACATATCACAGCAGCCCCTTTATCCTGCAACATATCAGTAAGTAATCCCCTCAGCCACACTCCTTCCTTCACAGCCTCTGATAAGGCAATATACTCGGATTCAGTAGTTGATAAAGCAACAACTGACTGAAGTGTTGATTTCCAACTTATAACATTCCCATAAAGGGTGAAAACAAAACCAGAAATGGATCTTCTTCTATCCAAGTCAGCAGCATAGTCTGCATCAACATACCCTATCAAGCTGTCTTCCTCAGTGTCCTTATGCAGATATATCAAGCCATCATGCTGAGTACCTTTAACAAACCTGAAGATCCACTTTGTAGCTTCCCAATGTGGTTTACCAGGATTGCTCATGAATCTACTTACCATACTCATAGCATATGCCAAATCTGGCCTAGTGCAGATCATTCCATACATTAGACTACCAACTGAATTGCAATATGGAACTTTAGACATCTCCAGCCTCTCATCTTCTGTCTCTGGTGACTGAGGCAAAGAAAGTTTGAAATGTTGAGCCAAAGGAACTGTCACCCTCTTCATCTGATCAGCACTAAATTTCTTTAAAATTTTTGCAAAGTAATCAGACTGAGTCAGTAATAAACTACCAGCAGATCTGTCCCTTTTGATCTCCATGCCTAAAATCCTTTTAGCACTTTCAAGATCTTTCATTTCAAACTCTGAAAATAGTTCAAGCTTCAATTTTTCAATTTCTGTTTTGCTTTGTGATGCTAATAGCATATCATCTACATATAAGGGTAGATAGATTATCAAAACATCACTTATCTTCTTCACATACACACAACTATCATGAAGACTTCTAACAAAACCCTTTAAAATAATGAAAGAATTGAATCTAATGTTCCACTGCCTTGGTGATTGCTTTAAACCATAGATTGATTTAACCAACCTACACACAAGATGCTCTTTCCCTTCTTCTATGAATCCCAAAGGCTGATTCATGTAAATCTCTTCTTCAAGTTCACCATTCAAGAAAGCAGTGGTGACATCAAGCTGTTCTAGATCTAAATCAAATTGAGTAACCAATGATAGTAGTACTCTAATTGATGTATGTCTTACTACAGGAGAAAAGATCTCATTATAATCAATACCTGCCTTTTGTGTGAATCCTTTGGCCACTAACCTTGCTTTGTATCTTGGCTTTTCTACACCTTGTATGCCTGGTTTCAGCTTGTACACCCACTTGCAATCTATTGTCTTCACATTTGTAGGCTTTTCTGTCAAATACCAGGTCTTGTTCTTTTTCAAAGACTCAAGCTCCTGTTCCATAGCCTTAATCCACAGATTTCTCTCTTCTATCCTCATAGCTTCTTCATATGTATAAGGCTCAGTGTACATACTTTCAATGCAATTTAGTGCATAAACAACATAATCAGATTGGCTATATTTGGATGAGGTTTTAATGGTTCTTTTCTCTCTATCTCTTGTCAAAAGATAATCTTCTGCTGCTGCCTCTGATTCAGTCACACCCTCTGAAGCTCCTGTTTCTTCACTGACTTCCTTAACAGGCTGTGATTCTTCAAATTGAGACTTTAATTCATAAGGCTCAATTTCAAAATCACTCGTTAATGCAGTGGCTTCACTTGTCTTTACTTCAGTATCTTTCTGCATATTCTTCCAGGGCATGACATCTTCATTAAATATAATATCCTTGCTGATTATGCACTTTGGTTCTCCAGGCTCAAGACACCAAAGCTTATATCCTTTAATCCTTTTTGGATATCCCAGAAATAGGCACCTCTTTGCTCTTGCTCCAAGCTTATCTTGCTTGGTGTGTGCATAGGCAGCACACCCAAACACCTTAAGATATTGCAGATTTGGAGCTTTGCCTGTCCATACTTCTTGTGGAGTCTTTAAATCCAAGGCTGTAGAAGGACATCTGTTAATCAGATAAGTGACAGTCTAAACAGCTTCCCCCCAGAAGGTTTTTGGTAGATTAGCATTGAATAACATGCATCTCACCCTCTCAAGAAAAGTTCTATTGAACCTCTCTGCTAAGCCATTCTGCTTGGTGTGTAGGCTACTGTTAATTGCCTTTCAATCCCTGATTTGCAGCACATTTCTTTGAACTCTTTACTAAGGAACTCCATTCCATTGTCTGTTCTAATTGTCTTGATGCTCTTCCCAGTTTGGTTTTCTATCAAGATCTTCCATTCAGCAAAGGTCTTGAATACTTCACCTTTGTGCTTTAAGCAGAAAGTCCATAATCTTCTGGAATAGTCATCTACTATTGTCAGGATGTACCTTGCACCACCAAGAGTAGACACCCTTGCTGGCCCCCACAGATCTGAGTGTAACAGTTCCAAGATCTGCTTGCTGGTGTGCTTCCCTTTACCAAACTTCAGTTTTGTGGCCTTGCCTAGTACACAAAATTCACAAAATGAGAGATCTCCAATTCTTTTGTTTCCTAACATGCCTCTCTGACTTAATACTTGAAGACCCTTTTGACTGACATGCCCGAGTCTCTTGTGCCAAAGCTGAGCATCATCAGATTGTGACTCTACTGCTGCTGTACACACTTTTTCTGTGATTGTAGTGCCATCTAGATAATATAATCCTTTTTCTAAGGTCCTTGTGATCTTCAATTCAGGCCCCTTTGATATCTTCAGTTTTCCATTCTTGGAATGAAAGCTATAACCTGCTTTGTCAAAGGTACCAAGGGATATTAGGCTTCTTTTGAGGTCGGGGACATACCTCACAGAATTTAGGAGCCTTTCTTTGCCATCATACATTCTAAGTCTCACACAACCAATACCTTTCATTGTACATGGGTTATTATTACCCATCATTACATCTCCACCTTCTAATTCTTTAAATTCTTGGAGATAATGTCTGTGAGGGGTCATATGGTAACAGCATCCTAAGTCTAGAACCCAGCCCTTTCCCTTAGTATTACTTGCCATTAAGGCTTCAGCAGCTTATACCCTTCAAGTAGATTTGCTGAGTTTTGATTTTCATTGCCTTGATTCTTCTCCCTGAATCTGTTTTGAGGACAATTTGATTTCCAATGCCCTTCTTTATTGCAAAGGAAGCATCTTTTATGCTTAGTCTTGGGCTTAAACTTCTCTGCCTTAGCATGATTTTTGCCAGACTTCCAATTATTTTTGCCTCTAGCCATAAGGACCTCTGCATCTTTCTTCTCACTTGTCAATTCGAGATCTTTTGATCTTAAGGCATCCAGGACCATGTTCAGTGTCAGTGTGTCTCTACCATATTTGATTGCTGTCTTCACCTCCTTGAATGAATCAGGCAATGAGTTAAGGATTATCACTGCCTGATTCTCATCATCAAGCTTTTCTCCAGTATTGGCCAAATCAAGACAAACCTTGTTGAATTCATCCAGGTTTTCTTCAAGAGTTTTGGATGGCATCATTTTGAATCCGAAAAATCTCTCTTTAAGTAGAATCTTGTTCGATAGAGAGGTCTTCATGTACAAGGTCTCCAGTTTCTTCCACAAACCAGATGCTGTTGATTCTTCATTAATTTGCCTCAGCACTGAATCTGATAGGTAGAGGATGATGAGACTCAAAGCAATTTCATCCATCTCTGATCTCTGTGCTGTAGTCACTGTATCAGGGATGTTCTTTGGTTCTTCTAAAGCCTTTGCAACCTTTTGATGAACCAAGAGAGCTTTCATTTTCTTCCTCCATAAACCAAAATCCCCTTTCCCATCGAATCTTTCTACTTCAAATCTGGCAGTCATCTCCTTTCGTGGATCTTGATTTCTCTCAAGAAAACATAATGCCTTTACTGTAGATCTCTGACACTGAATCAATAGGTTGATTCTTCAATCTGAAAACCTCCTAGTCTTCGCCAAAAGCTCTGATACCAAAATGTTAGTCTTAAGAACTCAGAATCAAGAATGAACAAAACTAGAGAAGAAGACTTTATTGCTAATGAGACTTGTATTTACAAGAAAATGAAGAAGAACTAACTAAAAGAAACAAGATAAGGCCTTATATACTAGCCTTAATCTTATTACAAACTAAACATATTAACCAAACTAATTAAGCTAAGAAATTCAACTAATCCCTCAGCTCAAAAACAGCTTCACGTGGTCTGCAGATTAGCTTCAACTGTTCTTAACTGTTTCAACAGCTTCTGCCAATTAATAGCCACTGATCTGACCAATCTCTCACTGCCACGTCAGCTAGAAATAGATGAGTATCACATATCTACAAATCATACAATTTTATTATACTTGTCATGCAATTAACAAATCATTCGATGAAATTTAATTCATAAATTTATTAAACCTCCATCTTATCCTTACCTTAATTTCTCTTAAGGATTAACTCAAAATCAAGTTCTGGGGCTATACTTTGTCCACCACCTAAAATTAATAATCCTAAGCATTCAATTAAACAAACAAACACACAATTACATACAAAGACAAAACATTGGGCTTGGTTTGGGGAAAGAGGCTCTCGGCCAAGAGGTCCAAAAACAGATGGTCTCACGACATTGAGGGTTCCTTTTGAGAAGCTCAGGTCACTTTTGGTTCAATTTTTCGGGTTTAAGCTTAATGGGTGTTGAGAATCCCACATCGGAAAGATGAAGGGACCTAACAACGTTTATAAACTCTAAGGGCCCCTCCTCTCATTACCAATTGGTTTTGAGATGGATGCCCACATTATTAATATGGTATCAGAGCCCAACAAGCCCAAATGGGCATTCGATCCAAAAATGGGATTCGACCCAAGAATGGTGAGCCCAAAAGAGGCACCATCTTGAGGGGGCATGTTGAGAATCCCACATCGGAAAGATATAGGGAACTCATAACATTTATAAACTCTAAGGGTTACTCCTCTCATTACCAATTGGTTTTGAGATGGATGCCCACATTATTAATAATAGGTATTTGGATTTAGGATTTTAATCAAGGTTGGTCTAGGAAATTTAGACAAAATCAATCGGATCTCATAGGTTAGACACGAAGTGTATTTTCAGCCATTGGGTATTCTTTGGGTTGTGGTTTTTGGGTTTGGACATTCTGGGACATGAGTAATCGGTTTTTTTATGGGGAAAAGATTGGGTAAACTCTATTTGATTTGGAATTCCAAATTTCAGCTCTTGGAACATAGAATTCCAACTCAAAATAATATTTAAGAATTAAAACCCATAAAATTTGAGTTTATAAATATTACACTCCAGGTTCTAAGGAGATGAGATCTCTTCTCAAATATTTTGAAGAATTTTTTTCTAAGATCCACACAAATTTCTTAAGAAAAATATTCGAGCAAACTATCAAGAAACGAAGAAAACTCAGAATTGTCATAGTAGACCCGAAAGGTATATTGGCAATAACTTTTTACACATAGTTTGAAACGCTACAAAATTAGTGACCAACGAAAGGTGAAGTATTTGATATCTTACGGGTTCAAAACGGAGTCCAGATAAAGAAGTTATGGCCAAAATACTTCTCTTGGAGCCATTTGACCAAAAATGAGTGCCTTGAGTTAGAAGCCCGAGAAATTCTCTCAATCCACCAATAACTTGCTCTAAATTATTTCCAATTCTTCCTTCACAACTAAACAACAAAAAAGGAAGAAAAATCAAAACTTGGGAAGAAACAAAATAGGGGGTGGGAATGGGAAGGAGAGGTTGAGAGCTTTCTTACCTTTCTAATTTCCTTGATGAGGTTTTCCCTTCCCCTTTTAAGAGCATACTTTCAAATATTTCCATTTTACCTCTCATCCTTTCATTAAATACGAAATTTACCACATGCCATCTACAAAGACCCATTTGCAAAAAAGTACTTCAATTTACTAATGGATTTCTTATATAAATGGGTTAATGTCGTAAATCGATCAAAAGAGATAGCAATAGAATATAATCACAATTCAAAATCTTAACAGATGCCTAAAATCTCAGTTAAGAAACAATTAAATCAATCAATTTAGAAATAGCTCTAAAGAAAGAAAAATGGTGATAAATTCTTTTTTAAAATGTTCTTTCTCCAAGCTTCATCCTTGCTAATTCTTCAATATACAGTTGAAATATTGAAGTCCTAATCAAATGGGTTGACATATTAAGAAGTTGCATTTGCAAATCTAGCAAATTTTTCTTTAATACTTATTAAAAAAAATGAACTCCTAAAAAAATTTGTAAATATAATAAATTTTGATTGGGTGAATAAGTAATTAACATTGAACTGCATATTTTTATAATAACTTATTCACGGATTAACAAAATAATCAATATTAATCACAATAAAATTTGTTATATCTGCAAATAGTATTAACCAATGATATATATATAAAGTGTATCAAAATTTGCTATATAGTGAGATTTCCCTATTAACAATGGGAAAAGTATTAAATTTGATAGTAAAGAGCAGATTGATAGTTCAAAAGGTTGATGGGTTCGGTGAATCAAAAAGTTGGTAAAGATGAGTGTTGTAAGTTTGAGAAAAAGGAGTTAAAAGTCAATGATAATATTGGTTTAAAAGAAAAAAATAAGTATGAAATTTTGAAATCTATATATTATCTCCTCATTCATACTTATAATACATTAAGATAAGATTAAAAAGATTGATAAGTTTAATGAATATACTGCATCTATATTATATCAGTTAGGATCATTCATTATTAATAGAAAATAGAAATTCAAAATTATTAATTTCATAAAAGAGATTAACAATTGAAATGGACATACTTATTTTCACCCTAAACTTACTATAATCATGTAAAGTATTTTCAAATATTATTGAAGAATTAGGAAAATGATTTTTTTTTCTCAATCTTTCTGGTACACGTTAATCCTCTTCTGCATTCACTGTATGTTCCTTCGGCGGTTCTCTATTTCCCCATTTTGTACTGCTAGTTGAACAACTCTCTGTTATTCCATACCTTGTAAGTATTGCAAACTATTATTTATTGTTTTTACTCTATAAATATGTTCATTGATTCTAAACTTGAAGGTAATACAAAACACAAACAAGGTGTTGTATGGTCTTAAGCAAGCTCCTCGAGCTTGGAATGATTTGCTTCGTTCAACACTCTTGGGCTGGAAGTTCAAACAAAGTCATCAGATCATTATCTGTTTTTCTTAACCAATCATCAGACTCAGTTATTGTTCTTGTTTATGTAAATGATATTCTCATCACTGGTTCCAGTTCACGTTTAATCAACCAATTTATCAGCTTAACTACAAAAATAATTCGTGATTCGGGATCTTGGTGAGTTACATTTCTTTTTAGGCATTCAAATCCAACGTGATACTTCTTGTTTTGTTCTCTCACAGGTTAAGTGCTTAAATATGGATAATATCTATCAAGTCATCTCCTACACCAATTATCTTTAGTCGCTCTTTTTCTGTTACTAATGATGACTTGTTAACTCATCCTACAATCATTCAAAGCATTCTTGGTAGTCTATATTACTTGAGTCATACACGGCCTGGCATTCCCTTTGCAATAAACAAACTTAGTCAATTTGGTCAAGCTTTCACGACATCTCAATGGCAAGCTCTCAAACGTGTCCTACGTTACCTAAAAGGTACTATCTCCCATGGCTTGGCCATCCAACCTGCATCATCTTTACTTTCACTAGCTACTCCGATGCAGACTGCGCTGCTTGCCTCAATGATAGATGCTCCACTGGTGGCTATTGCATTTACTTTGGCTCTACTCTTGTGTCTTGGTCTTCCAAAAAATAGGAAGTTGTGTCACTCTCTAGAATTGAATCAGAATATCGCGCTCTCTATCACGATACTTGTGAACTTACATGACTCAAGTTTTTGGTGACTGAACTCCACATTTCTCTTGCATATGTCCCTATTTCATGGTGTGACAATATGAGTGATGCTCACAATCCTATCAGTCGTGCTCGAACCAAACTCATAGAAATTGATGTGTATTTTTGTTCATGATCAAGTTCTTCAAAACCAACTCGACATTTGCTATATTTCTACTGAAGATCAATTAGCTGATTGCCTTACCAAAGCTCTTAGCCCCTTCCAAGTTTCATCAACAACTACATGATAAACTCAACCTAGCACAGCTTGGCGGTTGTGTGAGGGGGATGTTACAAGTTAATCCTCTTCTGTATTCATCGTTCCTTCGCAGATAGTTGAACAACTCTCTGTTTCTTCTTTTCATTCCATACCTAGGTAATTATTATAAACTATTCTTTCTTCTTTTCACTTCATAAATTTGTTCATTTGTTTTCAACTATACTAACACAACAATAACCGGTCTATTGTTCTTAAACACTGTTAATTTCTCTCTTTCTATTAACTTTATTCTATGGATTAAATTAACTTAATTACTGTTTGTGTGAATTGGTTTTAATAGGAAGTTATTTCACAAACTGTTTTATTTTATTTAAAAAAAAAAAAAAAAAAAACTGGTTGAAAAAATTTAATTAAATAAATAAATTTAAAAATATCACATCTTTGAAGTTATAGATAAAAATCGTTTTAAGAGCTATAAAAAAATAACTATTATAAAAATCAGTAAAGAAAATAACAAAAAAGAACTATTTCTTTTATTTCAGCTGCTTTTTTAAACGGTTTAATAAAAAAAAAAATCCTCAAACAAATTTTCTACATAAAACATAATATATTATTAATAAATCTTAATAACAAATAATGTGCATAGCGTGTGAACAAACGGAACATGAACCCAATTTCTATTTCTCAAGCCCCTTGAAAGTCTCAAATTTGTTGAGATACCTTCGATCCCCTGCAAACAAAGAAATCAGGAGAAAAAATGCATTTCATTATCAGTAGTCAAGTATTGATTATCAGTTCATAACGACCAATTCAAATGAAAACAATACCTCTACTTGCTTTTTTTTCGTCGTCTTTCACCTTCTCTTCTTCAAGGGTTACATATTTTGTCACTCCCATCCTGTGTAAAAACTAATAATTTATATTTCTTTTTTCTTTATTTATTGATTTGAAATATAAAAATGTTCAATATTATTCTTACATTTGAACCACTCATATAGATAGATTCTTCCAAGGTCATTTTTCTGCAACATAAAAAGTTGTATAAACATTGAAATAACCACCATTGAATTTGAAAACAACATGATGAAGTAAAAAAAAAAATTGAAACAGCAAGTAAAAGCCGCTATCCCCACCACTATAAATAACATCTCCAAGTCTCAATGAGTTTGTAAGAGGATCCCAATAATTCATAATCTTCTTATTCTTGCCCACAGAAAGGGAGTAAATCAAAGGAAAAGCATTTTTTTAGAATAGTAGAGCTGCACACCACCTATCATTCCAAAAAAATAATCCACAACCTCTTACCAAATTACACACAGTTTGTTCCTCAATCACATGCCTAAGCTTGGATAATAATAATTATGACTCTCTACTTATAGTCTGCTTATTTTGGTTACTTCGTTTTCCACTTTTCTGTTTTCAGTACCTCTAGTTTTGGTCTGTGTGCCTGTGTAGTACAAGACGGCATCGGTGGTTTTTGTAAGGTTGGTTTTCAAGGAGTTCATTGACCGTGCGGAGGAGCCATACATGAGGAAACTTGTGGGGAAGAATAGTTTCAGTTCAGTAGTATTATTTCAATGTGGTAATGTTTCTATTAAAAAAAAAAAAAAAAATCAGACTTTGATAAAATTAGAGTGACTCCTAATTATTCTTTCCAGAGGTGAACGCAAACACATAGTATAATATTTCAGCCATATAATATATGTTATCTTTAGACAGAGACAACCAACACAAAAGAGCAACAAATATTTTACAAGCGGATTTTGCATGATTAGTCTCGTTACGTTAGCGAGTAAATATATAATGTAAAACGGACCAGAGGGTGAGAAGTTTGGAGTTGGAGTTGTTTGAGGCTTAAGCCTAAAAATGAGGACCTTGGTCATGGAGATGCGAAATCCAGCACAAACTAAAGTTTGATAAATGCGAGATTGATGGTCAGGAGCCTTAGCCTCGAGAGTGATGTAATAATGGTAGCCAGTGTTAAACAATCCGTTTATCTTCAAAGGCTTGACAAATGCCCGCCTTTTACCACATACATTTAAAGATGAATTATTAGATAAAGTAAAACAACTGATTTTAGAGGTAGTGTAGTAAATAATAGTAACCTTTGTTTTTTGAAGCTCATTGTTGTAATATTCCACACCAATTTTGTCGTATTTATTGAATAGCTATTTCTTTGTGACTACCTTCAAGATAATAAGGAATGATAGAACCTCTCGCGTTTAGTTTAATGTCGAATCCTTGGAATTGAATTGCATACATTATATATATAAACGAAACAGGAAACACAAAACAAAGAGAAGAATTCATTAAAATACTTGAATCCTTTTGCATTGATTGAGTATGCGAAGAAGACCGGTATTTTCGAATACAAATGTTTCAATCCCATTCCCATGCAATTTCCCAGGCCACTTCCTTCTCCTCTCCTTTTTTCTCTACTTAACAAGATGGGAATTACAAATATATATCTTCCATCTTGAGGGGGGAGTATTAGAGTTAAGGAAGTTAGTTACATAGTTAGTTAGTAAACTAATTTACTCTTATGCCATTAGTACTTTGTATAAGTTACCTATTTTATTTCATTTTCACCCGCATAAGTTTTAGGGCTATTATCACACATACATGCTATCGAGATTTAGTTTTAAAAGAACCACAATCATTAAAAAATATCAAAATTACTCAACATATAATTAACTCACATTTTGTTAAAATTTACACATTATTAATGTAAATTTAATATTATTGTTGTAATATTTGAAATTCACATTTTTATTAAACCGAATATTGGTTATTTCTTGCTTTCTAATATTTGAAATTTACATTTTTATTCATAGAATATCTATTTCAAAGCCTTTTGATTCCATTTGTTTTTGTGACAAATGGCATTGATAATTTCAATTTGATCTACCAATTAGTTCAATTTACAACCCATGATTTCTTTTATGATAATTTTCTATTAGCCTATATGCTCCTACATTATGTAGCTGATTAATTCTATTGCTTCAGGTTTAGTACTTTTATTCATTAGCTTTTGTATATGTTCTTTATTGTCATATATCAATTACAACTAATGAGTTTTTATTCCAAAAGAGAAAACCTCTCTCCCTCTCTAAATAGGAGTCGTGGACTTTAATGGCAGAGACACTTCAATCACTCAAAACTTCAAGAAAATTATTATACAGAGTTGTGTAATTTTCTCTCTTTATTTCGAATTCTCCTTATGAGAATTTTGTATATTTGAAAGAACATTTGTTTAGTATTATCATTATACAAATTTAAGAAAGTCTTGGAAGAAGATTAATTCATACCGAAGGAAGTTCAGATTGTGACATGTTTGTGATAAGGAAGAGATTTCCTTAGATTGGAGATCCACAAGGTGTGTTGTGGGGTGAAATGTTAGTAAGCGTAGAATTTCACAACTGGTTCAAAGAATGGACAATCGACATGTCTACGTCACCTGGAAGGATAAAGCTACGTCACCTAAGAGGCTATGTCTACGTCGCCTAGGGGGCTACGTCTACGTCGCTTTGGGGGTCTACGTCTACGTCGCCTGGGAGTCTACGTCTACGTCATCTAATAAGGCTACGTATCTAAGACCAAGGAAACTACATTATACTAGTATCCAATCAAAAGATGACATGTGGCATATCCAACATGCGACACGTCGTTGGGAAGCAACAATGTGGCCCAATCCTGACGCGACACGTGGCACGATGATCTCATCAACCTCCTTTCATATAAATAAGAGATGAAACTCATTCATTAGTTAACTAATTTCTACTACAAATCTCTCTGGCACACTAGCTCTGCTTGCTCTGACTTTAGCATCGAAGGGTGTTAAGCCAGCACCACACCGGTGCTTTGTTTCTTTCCTGTGCAGGTACCTACGTAGCATGTCGTTAAAGCAGCGCACTACCTCCGACTCGTCCCATATATTAAGTTCGTTGCATACGTGGAATCTCTCCATTTTTACGCAACAACAAGGTGTATGTGGAAAATCCGACTTGATGATCGTCATTAACAAAGAGCAATCAAAGACAAAGAAAGGAGGAGTCTTTCGTTTGTGCTTTTGTGTTTCTGTAAATTGTTTGTGCTTTTATGTTTTCCTTAAATTTCTTATTTGGATGTACATTGTTTTTTTAGTGGATTTTTCACTGAATGTGGCCTCATGGTTTTTCTGCTTAACAGTTACAATTCCTGCGTAAGTTGTTGAAACTACTGCGTATATTAACGATCTTGTAATCAAATCAATATATGGGGTTTTTAATGTTTATTAAAAAAATATATATGGTTTGGACGTCGATTATCCTCTTTTTTTTCTTCTGGGGTATTCTTTGTGACTGCTTTTTTCTTCTTCAAATTACTAAAATTAATAAATATTCATTATGAGCAACAGAAAAATGTAGTTAAATATTTATCCATGTTTAATAAAAGTAAATATGTATTTAAATTATTCACGACAGTTTACAATGTATATGATAATTTAGCAATGTTTAACAAATATAAATATTTTTAGGTTTTCTTCCTCGTATGAGTGTTCTTCTTCAACGTTTTCTTCATCCTCCATGTTTTCCTCGTCGCTTGAATTTGCAAAGTATTAAGATTCTTTACTTTACCAATGGATGTTTTTCCTTTTTTTTTTAAAAAAAAGAAAAGAAATCTTTTTTAGTTTATAAAAATAAAAGTGGTGAGATTGATACTTTAACATCAACACTGATGTAAAGATTCAATATTTATACAAAAAAAATAATAATAACGAGAACAATAACATATCAATTGGATAAAACAAGAACATTAATTTTCTAGGGATTTCGATTCGCCAATCTATTGTTCCTTCTCGTTATTCTTTGTTTTTTCTTGATTATGTGCTTCTTCGTTGTCCTTGTTCATCATCTTCGATCTTTCCTCCAAGATTTTGTTTTGCTCCACATATTGCTTCAATTTTTCTTTTCTTTCTTCGCATATCTGCTTCTCACAGTGTTCTACAATTTACGTTTTTGTTTTTTAATTTTTGTTCAAATATCAAAAGAGATACGTTATTATTTTTTCCTTTTTTTAAAAAATCCAAGATTTTCGTTACCTCCCTTGATTACTGCTCTCTTTTTTTCATTTTCCAAACGACAGCTATGCCATTATGACAATTGTCAGGCGAGGGTCTTTTCCGTCTTTAGACTGGCGCATGCGGTGGTGCTAGGCCTTTTTTTGTAATTTTTGTTTGTTTACCAGTTACTGATGTAATTAAGCATAGTGATTTGATTATTGATGAAATTACCCCCATTTAATATTGGTTATTTCTTCCTTTCTAATATTTGAATTTCACATTTTTATTCATAAAATATTTTTTTATTAAATATAATATTAGTTATTTATTCCTTTCTAATATTTGATTTTTGGATGTTGTATCTATTTGGTCCCTACGTTTTCAATTTGTTCCTAAGTGGTCATTGAGTTTTGAATATTGTGTCTATTTGGTTTCTAGATTTTCAAGAACTATTAGAAATAAGTTTAATTAGTCCTTAATTTAACGTATTCATTAACTTCTTACAAGATTATTGACTTAACGCTATCATAACATGCTTAATTGGTCAAAATACGAAGATATGATTAAATATTATTTCAAGTCTTCTATCAATCTAGACATAAATTTACACAATAATTAATCTTATGTCACTATTTTGGTCAACTGAACATTCTGTTAATTCGATACTATGATAATGAGTTAACAAATTAAGAAACAATTAAACATACTAATAATCTAGGGACCATTAAGACACAAATTGAAAACTCATGGAACAAATAAACACAATATTTATAACTCTAGGACCAAATAGCACAAATTGGAAACAGAATGATCAAATAGACACAATATCCAAAACTTATGGACCACTTAGACACAAATTGAAAATGTGAGGACCAAATAGACACGACCTCTAAAACTCACAGACCCAATGAGTACTTTACCCTTTTTTTTCTCCATCAAATATGTGTTTCTCTTTAATTTTCCATTTCCACAAATTTGCATCTTCCATATTAATGCTTTCTCTCCATTTTTTCCAAGAAAGTTTAGATCTATTATAACAACATTAACTGTACAATATGTATAGTATATTTTGTAAAATAAATGAACAAAACATACAATATATTATACTATATTATATTACAATGAATTATGTAAAATACAGTATTTTATGTACAATATATTGAGTTTTAAGTTTATAAACTCATTTTTTAATGCAAGAACAAACCATATGGTTAAAAATCTGAATGTATGTAATAATGGGAGGGAAAATAATAAAATTTAAGGAAGTTGAAGAGGGAGAATAATTGGAAATAATTACATTGGGAAGATAAATTTGAAAATAAGGAAAAAATAAGAGTGTGGGGGAATAATTACATTGGAAAGTCAAATAATAATCATTATGGTATAAAAGGCCTAATGAAGTAAAAAATGTAATGGGTGGCTAAAAAATTATATATGATGAGATGTGGCTATTTTTTATACAACATAATAAAAAGTGGCTATTTACTTAATTATCTCTATATAATGGTCATTCTCTTCAACTTTTTGACACAACTTTGATGATTTTCAATTTGATTTTCCAGCTGTTCAATTTACAACCCATGATTTCTTTTATGATATTTTTCTATTTACCTTTATGCTCCTACACTATATAGCTTATTGATTCTATTGTTTAAGGTTTAGTATTTTTATTAATTAGTCTTTCTATATGTCTTTACTGTCATATATCAATTACAACTAATGAGTTTTTATTCCAAAAGGAGAAAATTCATCTCCCACTCTAAATAGGAGTCGTGGACTTCAATGGCAGAGACACCTCAATCACTCAAAGTTTCAAGAAAACTATTATAGAGTGTTGTGTAATTTGCTCTCTTTAATTTGTATTCTCCTTAAGAGAATTTTGTAAATTTAAAAGAATATTTGTTTACCAT
Source organism: Gynostemma pentaphyllum (assembly GCA_028015215.1). Classification (NCBI taxonomy): domain Eukaryota; kingdom Viridiplantae; phylum Streptophyta; class Magnoliopsida; order Cucurbitales; family Cucurbitaceae; genus Gynostemma; species Gynostemma pentaphyllum. The sequence continues at coordinate 46,079,512 of CM051347.1, read as the reverse complement.
TGTTATTATACAAATTCAAGAAAGTCTTGGGAGAAGATAAACTCATACCGCAGGGAGTTCAATTGTGACACGTTCGTGATAAGGAGGATATTTCTTTAAATCAGAGATCCACAAGGTGAACTTGTGGATAATCTGACTTGATGATTGTCATCAATAAGGAGCAATCAAATATTTAAAAAAAAAGAGTTTTTCATTTGTGCTTTTGTGTTTTCTTAAAATTTCTTGCTTGGATGTACAATTATTTTCTAGTGGATTTTTCTCCAAGTGTGGCTTCGTGGGTTTTTCTGCTTGATTTTCCATGTTAATCATTTGGGCGTGTCATCCCTTCCCCTTGATCTTTAAATTTTCATTTATTGTTCATTTTAGATATTGTAAACAGTTGCAACTGCTGCGTAAGTTGTTGCAATGCAACTACTATGCATATTAACGATCTCGTAATCGAATCATTTCATTCATATTTTTTGCAAGTAAATGGATATAAAATGAATTGTTAATTAAACAACACAAGAATTAGGTCACTTACAATTACTTCTATTTTGTAGCTGATCATACATACAAATAAGTTTTATAAAGTGATTGCTTCATGCTCATGTTATGAACTTATTTCAAGTTAAGTTTATTTGTGGCTTCATTAAAAAATGATCATCAATTTAACCATTTAAATAAATTGTAATGGATCCATGATAATTCCTTGAAAAGAAGTTATTTGCATGATCTAAGTTGGATAAAACTAAGGAGAAAATGAGTAATTTAGTAAAATAGTTATGATTTAGTCATAATTAGTATAAATTTAGAATAAACCTTTCCCTTTAGTGTAACTCTTACAATTTATCAATAGTTTTAGTCTTTAGTTCTTTTTCTTCCATAATTTATGCTATACTAACTTTCCTTGTTGAGCTTGAAAGAGCACAGCTTCTGAAATGAGAGTTTCCCTCTAACTGAGTTATTTGAGTGCAATAAGCGTCGTTGCAGAGGCAATCTATTAGGCAAAGCTTGAAGATATTTTTCCCTTGCCAGCTGTGTTAGACAAGACAAGCAAACATCTCTGTTTGCTACAGTGGCTGTACATGCGAAAGGTATTGTGTCATCCAGAAAGCTCACCTACTATTGTTTTTTGGCGTGAAAAAAAAGAAAACAAGCTTGATATATAAGTTTCCCCTCGAAAAAGAAAAGAAGAACGACAAAGATGAAGAAGAAGGAGAAAGCAAGTACAATACTAGATTTTTTAGTATTGTTGTATTTTCACTTTTTTTCTTCTTAAGAACTCTTATAAGTGCAATGAATAGATTTTATTCTCTTATGTATAGATTAGCAAATTTAGCTCTGATGAGCTAAAAACCCTTATGTTGTTGTGCTATAAGGTCAGGGATGAGATAACTCTAGTTTCGATAGAGATTTTGATTGTATATTTGATTTTGTGATATTGTTTGCTTCTCATCTTTATCCTCTTTAAAGCTAAGTGAGAACATAGTAAGAGGAGTCTAACCATGTATTGAGAGATATTTAGGTTAGCACGTTAAGAATTAGAACAAACGATCTTACAATTCAAGTTTAGGGATAAGCAAAATTATAGGTGAAGTAATAAGTGTATGACGTTTATGAAGGGATGATTTACTAAACTAGTGGAATTTTATTTAGTAAACTTATTAATATTTAATAACGGATCTATTAACATCATGCAATTTGTGCAAAATATGTAGATTCATGCTTATATTTTAGAAAATTAAAATCAATTACACTTACATTTGTTAGGATTTAAGGCAACCCTAGAGGGGGGGTGAATAGGGTTTTAAAAAATTATAAAACTTTTTCAGTCAATTTACAGATTTAGATTAACAAAATAATTGGACTTTTTAAGTTCAATTTATATGAATGAATTTTATACTTAGATTTTTTTTTTTTTTTGACAAAGTAAGCAAATATGATATGATAATAGAAAATGTTGTATCACAAATAATTTCTAACCATTTAATTATGCTTTGGTAAATTATGAGAATAAATATGTAAAGCAAAAATTAAAGAGTAAGGGTTAGAGAAAGTGACACCAAAATTTATAGTGGTTAGGCCAAAAATGCGGCCTAGTCCACTCCCCGAGAGCATCTCGGGAATTTGTATTCACTTTTTGATGGAGCAAGTGCAACCCAATCCTTTTAGCGGGATCAAGATCAAACCCGAACAATGACCCTTTCCACGGAGCAAGGACAACCGATTTCTATCACTCTTTTTACTAAGGTTTAAGAGTTAACCTTTTACAAATAGTAAATCCTCACAAAAGATGAATATTACAATAATTTTGCTCACAATAAGAGATAATACTCTCAATAAATTAGCCCTCAACAATGGCTAGTAATTCACAAATTTTGCTCACAAGAAGGCTCAGAAAGATGATTAAAAATAGAGAACTTTAGGATTTAGCAATAAGAATTAGCTTCTGATTTTTTGGTGTGTAAATCTGTCAATTTCGAGCTCTATTTATAGGTAAAAAAATATTACTGTTCATCACTGTTTCATCCACCTTCTTAATTATTTTTAACTTCCATGGTGTGAATTGAAGAAGGATGAGGCTCCATTGTTGACAAATTGGAGGAAGAAAAATATGCATTTTCGTCTGAAAATTTTCCAGAAATGAGGTTGATGAAGAAGGTTATGAAATGACGATTATATCCTTTAAGTCTTCAAGGAAATTCAAATATGAGAAGGGGCAAAGAAGTATTTAACCAAAGTAGTGCAATAATTGCTTCAGAAAAGTCAATGGAGAAGGCCACGTGTCGAAACGTCATTGGCTAAGACAAATCTAAAATTGAAATTAATAATAATAATATTATTAATAAAATATCCGGGCAGCATGGGCAATTGGGCAGCTATCCGTTGTGAAAGAGATTTAAAATTCGGTCAGGAGAAGATAAATAGCTGGTCAGGACACAGGCGGCATTGACTAAAAGATCAGGGGCAAAGATGACAATTCGCTGTATAAGAAAATGGGGCAGCTGGCGTTGGGAAACTGCGAAGCCACGTGTCGACGAACGGCTGGAGAAGCGTCACCCAGTGGAGCCCGCGGTGCAGAGCGCGTCAGGGAGCGCGTCAGCGGCTGGGAAACACGCGCAGGCATGGACGAGTGGCGGCCGTTGGATCGCGATCGTGCAGCTGAGAATCATTTCTGATTTTCTTTTTATTTTTCATTTATTTTCTGCTTTGAATTTATGTGCGCCGTATGATGAAGACTTTATGCGATCGAATGGCTCATAATAATTCTGACTTTTTCCTTTTTATTTAATTCAAAATTATGAATCAATCTGGGCCTTCAATTTCAACCACCATCTGATCTAACGGTTAGAAAAATAAACTGATTTCATTTCTTTTCTTTAAATCAAAATACCAAATAATCTGGGCCACTGAATTTGAATTCCATCTGATCTGACGGCTGAGAATTTGAGCGCATGAAATATAAGATGAACTCGCCTTATCTGACCCGAACGAAATAATTAGTTTAATTCTAATCTTCTAAAATTAATATCTTGCTCTTTTGAAGTCCGATTGAGTCGATTCCAATTGCGTTGGACTCGTTATAATTTTCTCTACACATTGGACTATCAAAACACAAAAAATTGATTAATAACAAAAACACGTTTGTTATCATCAAAATAAGAATAAGATTAATTGGCTTAGAAAGTCAACAACATTGAGTAGTTAATGGAGAATCGGTTGGAGGTTTCTTTACAGCATCAAATCCTCAGCAACACCGGATCTTCTATGCTATATCCTGATCGATCAAACGAAACCCGATTGTGGGATCGAACTTTAGAAGAAATTGGGAAGAAGAAAAATTATTTTCTTCCCAATGGCTAAGCAAAATCGGCACTAAGGGGGAGAAGAGAGGGAGAGAGATTTCCAATTTTCTATGGAATTGAATTGTGTAATTTATGAATGACCCAACCCTCCTATTTATAGGAAAATAGGAATCCTAATCACATTAGGATTAATCTATAGAGATAAATACAAAAAGAAAAAAGATTATCTCTTTCCTTTATCTAGAAATTTCGAAAATGCCATAGATAAATAAGAGAATATTTTATTTTCTTTATTTTATTTATCTTGGGTAAATAAATCTATGTAATTATTTTAGGATATAATTCAAGCAATTATCTCTTCCCAAAATTACATGGTGGCCGAAAATTCATATAATAATTAATAAATAATTCTAATTTATTTAATTAATTATTTTGGGTCAGTTTCAATTGGGTTCATTAATCCAATTGGGCTTGAAACTCTCTCTTAAATTAATAAGTCCAACTTAATTAATTTATTTATTAATTACCATTTAAATAAAATATTTTATTTAAACAATTAATAATATTAATATTTTCTCCCGACTAAATATTATCAAATTTATATTTAGTTATTAATTTCCATTTAAATAATTTTCATTATTTAAAAAATTAATAATAAATATTTTAATTATTAATTTCCATTAAATAAACTCATTATTTAATTAATAATTTGATAATATTTTATTATTAATTAATTAATTTTAATTATTAATTTCCATTCAAATAAAATTAATTATTTAAACAATTAATAATTGTTAATTAATTTCTAATTATTAACTACCATTTAAATATACTCAATATTTAAATAATTAATAATATCTAATTAATAATATTTCATTATTAATTTCATGTTTAAATAAACTCATTATTTAAACAATTAATAATGTTTATATTAATAACCGTTTAAATATACTCAATATTTAAACAATTAATATTGCCTATTTAAGTAATTCGTTTTACTTAAACTTTCATTTCTTCTACTTGATTTCGCGACTACAATATTTGGGCTGGCATAGGGACCCGATGGACCTGTAGATCATGGGCTTAATAATTATTCAATTAAGTGATTAACACATAATCAGTTAATTACTTATATCTAACTATGAATAATTCCACTATAGATTCATAGCTGAACTCCCCTCACTATAGATGAGTTATTGTCCATTTAGTTTATCTTTATTTATATCTGTGATATTATCCTTCACGTGGAACCCTCATAATTACAGGCGGATAAATTTACCGTTTTGCCCCTGTAATTACCGCTTTATCCTTGTGTTCCCACTGATTCTCCAATGAACTTTATCTTTAGTCGAACTAGAGATAAGATACTTCTGTGATCAATAGAAGTCGTGACGTCACTTGTTCATGTCTCGAATCAGTACATTAAGGGAGTTTTCTAAAGTTCCTAAAATGTTTAGGTATCGCACTGATACCGTTAATTTATAGGAAAGTTATGAATTCCATCTCGTGAAAATGAGTTCCCAGCTACTTATCTAGTCATGTTCCCAAAACAGGAGTGTGTTGAGCGTTCTTACAGATCGCTCTCAACTATGTGAATCAAAGAACATAACTCCACAAATAGGAGTCCGCATTTCACTCAGGATTGAGATCTATCACGGTTGATAAACTTAGGTTGATATTCGATTATTTCTCGTAAACGGTACTAATGAGAAATTTGATCGAACATCGTGGTCCTGTCTTATACAATCAACATTGCATATGATACTTCCATTTCATGTCTCCCACATGAATGATCAGGATTCGATCATTTGTCTATAAACAAAATGCGAAGCTATCAACAGTGTTACCAGGATAAAGTTTCCAAACGTTATCCGTTTACTGTAGACATGTTTAAGTTACTCATCTCGACTTTAATCCTCTTGTATGACTCACATACTAAGTCGTGATTTTATAAGAATAACTTAGGGTTTACTATTTGAATGTTTGATATTTATATATTTCCATATATTCCTAATATCATTAATTGAATCAATCTAGATAATATAAAGAACTTATGTTTATTTATTTAATTTATTCTTAATAATTTATTATTATTAAATAATTACAAGTTCTAGGACACCATTCCTAACAGTTTAAAAGAAGAAGGGGAATTAATTTAATGTGAGTATTTAGAGATAAATATAGCGTTGAAATCTTGCATTAATAACATTTGAGAGAGTAGGATCGACTTCTGCTTCTTATAACTATATTCAAGTATTGCGCACAAAATCATGTTTGCACCAGAAATCTCTAAGTAAAAAGAGTTATCTTGAGTTAAAAGATCTCATTTATGTACCTCACAACATCCTTTATCCCTATTGATCTACGCTTAGTGATAGATCTGTTTACTTGTCTTCTCTATTTTCTTTGTAATTTTCTTAATCATAATTCCTTGATGCTACGATTTTACACCCAAATACCCCAACTATCCTCGTTAGACACTGCTAGAGTTTCTACCCTAAATCTTATGTAATACAATTAAACTATAAATAAATAAAGGAATTTTTAATTAGTAATATTTACATTGTCATTTATTATTAGATTAATAAATGTAATCCATCATAAGATCCAGAATTACTTATGATAACTTAAAGTGAGCATATGATGCGGGAAGATTCACTTAAGTGTAACTCAAATAGTCTGTGGTATATGAATAAATGTTGGGTGCCTTATTTCTGGTAACACACATAACACGGCCTACTTGTGAATTGGCACAAGTGAGTTGGCTATGAGCATGTATGCGTGTTGTCGCGCACGGCGTTGTAACACGACAGGTGTCGCGTCGGGCCCGATGCGCACGGCGTGTGAGTGGTGAACAGGTCGCTTGGGTTGGGTCGATTGGACTAAGATAAACTTACTGTATTTTGGGAAAGCCGTTACAGAAAAACACTTCATTTATCAATCGGTTGATAATGTACAATTGATCTTAATCCTGAATGGATTACGAACTCCAGTTTGCAAGAGACAAACCTTTGATTTGCATAGGTGAGAGTGACTCGATATAGTTCGCTCAATATACCTCCCACTTTGGGGATTGCATCTTGCTTATAGCTGGGAACGTAATTACACAAGAATGGAATTCACTCTCTTCCATATAGGAAAATAGATAAGTAGTTCACTTATGGAGTGATTCGGTCTTGAACAGCGGGGCCCATATTCCCCTGATCAAGGAAAAGGTAAAGGCGCATAATGGAGATTATGTAAGGTTATTCATTGGAGAAGCAGTTGGGTTTAAGGAACAATATGTATCAAATTCCATGATAGAAATTCAAGAGTGGAAAAGTTCCCAAAGGAAAGTGCTATCATTGTAATGGTGAAGGGCACTGGAAGAGGAATTGTCCTAAGTTCCTAGAAAAGAAGAAAAAGGATAAAGAAGGTAAATATAATTTATTCTTCTAGGAAACCTTTAATGTGGAGGATTGTAAATCCACCTGGATACTTGATTCATGAGCCACTAATAACTTCTGCTCTTCTTATCACGAAAGTAACTCGTGGAGGAAGATCAAGCCTGGAGAAATGTCTCTAAGAAACAACGTGGGACAGATGGTGGATGCAGAAGCTATTGCTGATATAAAGTTATCTTTTAATAATAAAATGTTTATTTTTCTGAACACTATTTATTATGTTCCTGGTTTAAACCGGAACATAGTTTCTTTGGGTTGGATTCGTAAACAACATTATACCGTGGATTTTGGTATTAATAAAGTTGATATTTTCAAAGATGGAAACTTTATTTGTTCAGGAATAGAAGATAATAATTTATATATACTAACACCGTTAGTATGTGCAACACTTTATAATACTGAGTTGTTTCAAACTACAGAGTCTAGAACTAATAACGGTAAAACTTCTAAAGATGAGACTCTTCTATGGCATCTAAGGCTTGGCCATATTAACCTCAACAGAATTCAAAAACTGGTTAAAAGTGGACCTCTAAGTGACTTAGAGCTTGGTACACTCCCAGTATGTGAATCCTGTAAAGAGGGTAAAATGACCACGCATCCTTTTTCAGCTAAAGAAAATAGAGCCACAGAACCACTAGAGTTTATCCATTCAGGCCTTTGTGGTTCGATGAATGTAAAAGCTAGAGGTAGATTTGAGTACTATGTGTCTTTTATAGACGACTACTCAAGGTGTGGGTACATGTAACGTCCCGTTACTTTGAAGTGAATTTTTTTTATTATTTATTTGATATGTTAATTATTTATTTATTTCAATTAAAGTATTTAGTTTTATTTTAGCTTTAGTAATTTAGAAATTTAGTAGTTAATTTCGCTTGAAACCCTTTTTAATCGTTTTATTAGCTTAAATTAGTTTTGGTCGTATTAATAATTATTAACGGGCCAATTAATAATTATTAATCACCATTTGGCTAGTTTAAGAACTTCAGGTTTCGATTTAAGGGTTAATCATTTAAGGGACGTTACCGTCATTTTTGAAATTCTTAAAATATCAAATTACTATTCACTTTCTCTTTAAATATCCATTTGACCAAAGTTGACTCCATTCCTTCTCATTTTTTCTCTCCAAAGCCGTGGCCTTCATTCATCCATGGATGAGAGAAAAAAATTCTTGGCTTTTCTTCGTTTCTCGGCGGATCGTCGTGTTTTCGGTTGCGTTGGATTGGTAGGGACGAGGGCTACCTATCCAACCTACCTTTTCAAAGTTTCCCGTTCTCTAAGGGAAGTCCCAAAAAGTAAGTTTTCAAAACTTTTTACATGGTTTTTTTCGTTTTTTTTATTATAAATGAGTTTTGAAGTTGAAATCATGAATTTCTATCATGGAATTTGATGATTTTGAGCTCGGATTTTCGAAAACACTATTCACCCAAAAACACTATTCATCCGAAAATACTATTCATCTGAAATCACTATTCATCCGAAAATTCAAACTTGTTCTCATCTTAGTTTTGAGTTGTAATATGTTGTGAAATTGATGAATTGTAGGTGCGATTGCTCGGTTGTTGGTTCGTGGGAACTCGATTGTCACGGAAGTGTTCGAGGTAGGAATAAATAGGATTTAAAGTAGCTTTAGAAACCGAATAAGTTGAACGGTTTTTAGGATCGGAAGTTGAGATTAAGGTTTAATCGAAAGCATTAAATTAAGTGAACTAACATGCTTAGGCTTGAGAGTTAGTTCTAGTTGAGTGAGAGAACTCATAGGTGCTTCGAAGGAAACGAGTAACTTTTGGAAGTTTTAAGTTTAGACTTACTTTGGAGTTACCTATTGTTTTTCGGGAGATGAAGATTTCAAATGTAATAAGGATTGTGAATAAGGAACTTCGTTTGTTTAATAAACAATGGAGTAAGAAATTGGAGACTTTTATGTTAAGTCAAATTCTCGAGTTATCAGAAATCCAGTTGGCTTGAATTATTTCAGAAGTTCCTAATTGCTCGTTTTATGTATAAGAGTAATTCACGATCTATTTACTTTTATGTCTTTTCGATTATGTTGAATGTTTATATTTATTTACTTGCACTTGAAAGTATATTCATATCATTTCACAAAGCCTGCGGGAGCTATCACATATCCTGCGGGAGCTATCACAAGCCTGCGGGAGCCATCACATAGCCTGCGGGAGCTATCACAAAGCCTGTGGGAGCTATTATTATTGTCATTCATCACAAATTGTGTTTATTTGAATATGTTAATACCGAGTGAAGTTAGCATAAGTTATTATTCTCGAGTTTTGGAAGTTTTGGTAAGAAAATGTAAACTTTTTATAGCCTGAGTTGCTATAGAGAAAAGAGATGAAACATTATGTAAGACGTACATTTCTAGAGAGAAAAGAAATGAAATTGATGTATAGCCGAGTGCTATAGGAAAGAGGAATGAAATGGAATTGTATAATGAGAGAGTATAGTCGAGTGCTATAGAAAAGAGGAATGAGATTGAATTCGATAATGAGAGAATACAAGGGTGTATTGAACCTTGTATAATTATCATGGTATATATGTAAGAGAACTAGATTCTCAATAAATTGGAAGATCTTGTAATTGGGAGTAAGATTTGATGTAAACCTTATGTATAGTATAAGGTATTAAAGAGAACGAGATTCAAATGTTTTATGTGTTATGAAACACATCCTCCTAATGGTTGGAAGATAGTTCCTCAATTATTTGGGAGAATTGGTAAGTAAAAGTGAAATATTTGATATAAAACCTTTTTGGTGGTTGAAAGGTAAGGGAATGTGAGTTTTACTTGGACACAAATCCGGATACGGGTTTGGAGTCTAATGTTACTTTTTATTCTTTTTATTTTCACTGGGCTTGCTTTTAGCTCATGATATTACAAACATTTCAGGTAATGCTCGGGGTCGTGGAGAGAGGAGCTGGTGCAGTCTGATATGGATGATGATGATACTGAGATGGACTAGGTGTATTTTAAAATTCCATGGACTCCTTTTGTTAATTTGTATCTTATGTTATGTAAATTGTATATAGCTCTTAAGAGCTTTTGGTTTTACTTTTACGGATGTTAACTCTTTTAAACTCCTGTAATAGGAATTTGAAATTCCTTGTGTTTAAATTTTCTGATGTGAAAATGTAAACAGGTTTTGGCTAGCCAAGTTTCAAACATAACCACGCCGTTTTTTTAAAAAAATATAAAGACTTCCGCTGTCACAGTACATTTGCCTGTTGCAATTCAAGTTGAAACTCTTGAAAAATTCAAGGAGTTTAAAGCTGAAATTGAAAAGAAACTTGGTAAATATATCAAGACATTTCAATCAGATCGTGGTAGAGAGTATATGGACTATGAGTTCAAAGACTACTTGGTAGAAAATGGGATTACATCCCAACTTTCAGCACCTGGTACACCTCAGCAAAATAATGTAGCTAAAAGAAGAAATAGAACCTATGACGAGATCAATGATGAGCTATTCATCATTACCAGAATCTTTCTGGGGTCACGCATTGGAGATTGCGTTACACATCCTAAATTGGGTACCTTCTAAAAGTGTTTTAGAAACACCTATTGAGTTATGGTCAGGACGTAAAGTAAGCTTGCGTCACTTCCGAGTATGGGGATGTCCAACACACGTGCTGAAATCGAACCCTAAGAAGTTAGAATAATGGTCTAAGTTATGCTTCTTCGTAGGCTACCCTAAAGAGACTCATGGTGGATTGTTTTATAGTGTTGAAGAGAATAAAGTGTTTGTGTCAACAAATGCTACATTCTTGGAAGAGGACAATATACGAAACCATAAATCTCTTCGTAAACTAGTACTAGAGGAGATGGTTCCAAGTGAAACCACTAGTGAGCCAACAATTGTTGTTGACTTTCCTAGCTTTTTAAATAGGAAGAGAAATTCTAGTCAAATCCAGTTAAGTCCCCGTCGTAGTAGGAGGGCATCCTAGTTGCCTGAACGATATTTGGGCTTAACTCAGGTCAATGATGGTGGTATTGATCTGGAGGATCCATTGTCTTATAAAGAAGCAATGGTGGATGTTGACAAAGAAAAATGGCTAAAAGCTATAGATCTTGAGATGGAGTCCATGTACTCAACCTCAGTTTGGGAACTTGTAGAACAACCAGTTGGGGTAAAACCCATTGAGTGTAAGTGGATCTATAAGAGGAAACGAGGAGCCGATGGGAAAGTAGAGACTTTCAAGGCTAGACTTGTAGTAAAGGGGTATTCTCAAAAGGAAGAGGTTGACTATGAAGAAACCTTCTCCCTTGTTGCTATGTTAAAATCTATTAGAACTCCCTTATCCATTGCTGCACATTTCGATTAAGAAATTTGGCAGATGGATGTCAAGATCGTATTTCTTAATGGGTATCTTGATGAGAGTATCTATATACTCCAACCAGAATGATTCATTGTTCAAGGTGAAGGACAAAAAGTTTGTAAGTTGCTAAAATCTATGTATAGATTAAAGCAAGCTTCACAATCTTGGAACAAGAGATTTGACACTACAGTCAAATCATATGACTTTGAACAGAATGTTGATGAGTCTTGTGTCTACAAGAAGTTACTCAACAAAGATGTAGTTTTTCTCATTCTATACATTGACGATATCTTACTTATTGGGAATAATGTAAGGGTATTATCGGACGTTAAGAAATGGCTAGCTAACGAATTCCAAATGAAGAATTTGGGAGAGGCTCAATTTGTTCTTGGTATCCAAATCATAAGGGATCGTAAGAACAAGACGTTAGTGTTGTCTCAAACATCCTACATTGACAAAATAGTTGCCAAGTATGGGATGGATAAATCCAAGAAAGGAGCGTTACCTTTTAGGCATGAGATTAATTTAACAAAGGACCAATGTCCTAAAACTCCTCAAGAAGTTGAGAGTATGAGACAGTATCCTTATGCATCAGCAATTGGAAGTCTAATGTATGTGATGTTGTGTACTAGACCAGGACATCTGTTATGCAGTAGGGATAATAAGCCGTTACCAATCAAACCCTGGTTATGAACATTGGGTTGCAGTCAAGAATATTCTCAAGTATCTTCGGAGAACGAGATAACATGTGCTAGTGTACGGTAATGAGGATTTGATTCTCAAAGGGTACACGAATTCTGATTTTCAGGCAGATAAGGATTTTAGGAAATCCACGTCTAGATCAGTTTTCACACTTTGTGGTGGAGCCATTGTTTGGAGGAGTATAAAGCAAAGTTATATTGCTGCCTCCACAATGGAGGTCGAGTATGTAGCCGCTTGCGAAGCTGCTAAAGAGGGTGTCTGGCTTAGAAAGTTTCTAGCTGATTTAGAGGTAGTACCGGATATGGACAAACCTATAACAATGTTCTGTGATAACAGTGGTGTTGTAGCCAACTACAAAGAGCCTAGAAGCCACAAACAAGGAAAGCACATAGAGAGAAAGTATCACCTGATAAGGGAGATAGTCCAAAAAGGAGATGTTGTAGTGACAAAGATAGCCTCTGAGGTTAATATTGCTGATCTATTTACAAAGACGCTTCCGGCTAAGGTGTTTGATCGTCATATGGGTAGTTTAGGATTACTAGATAAATCTTTGTAAACGTTTAGTGCAAGTGGGAGATTGCTGGGGTTTCTACTCTAAATCTTACATAATCCAATTAAATTATAAAAAAAATAAAGGAATTATTAATTTGTAATATTTACATTATCATTTATTATAAGTTTAACAAATGTAATTCATCATAACATCCAGAGTTACTTATGATAATTTAAAGTGAGCATATGATGCGGGAAGATTCACTTAAGTGTAACTCAAATAGTCTTTGGTATATGAATAAAGGTTGGGTGCCTTATTTCTAGTAACACCACTAACACGACCCACTTATGAATTATCACAAGTGATCTCATCTGAATCGCTCATGTAGAGACATGTGAGTGGGGGTGTTTCTGCAATAGAGATTGTAGTAGACTGGACTAAGATAAATTTACTATCTTCTAGGAAATCGTTTATCAATCGGTTGATCATGTAAAATTGATTTTAATCTTGAGTGTTGCTTATAGCTAGGAACGTAATTACACAAGAATGGAATTCACTCTTTTCCATATAGGAAAATAGATAAGTGGTTCCCTTATGAACTGATTCGGTCTTGAACAGCGGGGCCCATATTCCTCTAATCAAGGAAAGGGTAAAGATGCGTAATGAAGATTATGTAAGATTGTTCATTGGACAATCAGTTGGGCTTAAGGAACAAGATGTATCATGGAGGTTAAAACGGTGCAATTACCTAGCCATGGATACGAACTAACTTATGAATGATCAAAGTGTACTTAATGCTATTAGCCAATGGACATAACTATGTCTATAGTACTAAGAGTGCAACTCTATATATTTAGTGGAGTTATCTATAAGTTAATGAATAAGAATTAATTGATTGAAGGAGTTCAATCAAGCTAATTCTAGATCATTGGAGGTTAGTCCTATAGGTCCATTAAGTCTTCCGAGCTAACACATGTAATTGAGAACATAAATTAATGATGATTAATTTCTTTGGAAAAATGATTTCAAGTATGTGGTTTGAAGTTGTCAAATCAATTAAGGCAAATACAACTAGAGGAGTCTATTTGATTAATTAAATGAAATTAAATGGAGGAGTCTATTTGATTATTTAATTAATGGTGAAATGAAATAGAAAAGTCTATTTAATTATAAAATTGAGAGATTAAATAGAAGAGTCTATTTAGTTAAATTAATTTTGCAGTTGTCCAAAATTAATAGGGATTTAAATAGAGAAGTCTATTTAAATATTTAATTTGAGGAAGTCAAATTAAAAGAGGAAATAAATAAAAGGAGTTTTATTTATTTATTTAATAGAATTTTTCTATTAAATAAAAAGGAAAAATAAAATGCCCAATATTGTCATGGATATGACAAGGTGGGCGTGTGACCCTACCCAATGGTTAATTGTTAACCAATTATTTACATTTTGTTTTATTTAAAATATATATGGAATATCTTAATTTAAATGAGTAAGATATGGAATAATTATTTTAAATTAATAAAGATTAATTTAAATAAAGATATGAGATTATCTTATTATGGAATAAGATATTATATCTTAATTATTCAAAATATATTTTATAATATCTTTATTAACTAGTTGATAATTAAAAAGATATTCAAAGATTTTCTGAGGCCTTAGTTTTCCTATAAATAGGAACCTTAGGGTGACCCCAAAACACACAACTAAGAGAGCAAAAGAAAAAACTCAGGAAAATTCCTCGCATCCCTCTCTCTGCCGCTGCCGCCCATAGGGTAAGGGAAGAAAGAATTTTGTTCCCTCTTCCTTTTTCCAAAGTGGATAGTGCCCATGCACCGATTCTCTTTTGTGCTTGATGAGGAAGAACTTTTTGGTGGTTCCAAGATCGTAACGAAGAAGAACGAGGAAGAGCCAGACACTTCTCGACAATGGTTAGTATTCTTTTATGCATTTAGTTTTTGATAAAATTATATTGCAAGGAAAGATCCTTGGGAATTCCGCATGAGAACTCTTTTTAAGAGGTCTTAATCCTAACAGACACGACACTCACTCACCCCCTACTATTACTTGTTGACCATGTGCACGTGTATGCCTCATTTCACCACCTAGTTTAATCACATCACTATTTTTACCAACAAGTTTTTGGCACTGTTGTCGGGGATAGTTTTTGCAAGTGGTATATTTTCATTATTAGGGAGTTCTTGTTAACAAAGTGATTTGTTTTATATCTGTATGTTGTTTTATTAATCTCATTTTATGAGTGTTGAAGGGAGTATTCATTCATTCAAAACAAGAGCATTACCGCTATGATTCAGAGATAGAGCGTACTTTTCGAAGAATGAGGCTGAACAATCAATCCAGAATAGAAACGGTTATGGAGAATAAAAATATACCACCAGCCGTGGGATTTGGAGCACATGAGCCACAAAGAGATAGAGGAGAAGTTTTACAAGCAGTACAATATGTTGAGGATAGGTACATAGTAATGCGTGACTTTACTTGCCATAACTTAGAAGGATTGGGACCCACAATTGAATGACCAAATTTGGAGACACATAGATTTAAGTTTAAGCCAGTGATGATTTCAATGCTTAACGCAATCGACCAGTTTGGAGGTGGAACGCATGAAGATCCTCACAATCATATCAGCTATATTTGCAATTGTGACTCGATCCATTGTTGGGCTGATTTGGTCAACAAATTTCTCACAAAATATTTTCCTCCAAGCAAAGCATCTCAAATAAGGATGGACCTGCAAAATTTTATTCAAAATGGAAACGAGACACTTGTTGATGCTTGGGAAAGATGAAAGGAAATGATGAGGCATTGCCCATAACATAGAATGCCTGAGTAGCTTCAAATTGAAACATTTTACAAAGGATTAGATGCAAGCAGCAGATTCAGCATAGACTTTGCATCGAATGAGATTATAATGTCAAAATCTTATGAGGAAGCTCAAGACGTCTTGGAAGGAATAGTTTACAACAGCTATCAATGGCCCAACGCACTATTTGATCAATAGAAAGAAGTTCTTGATTGGAACTCAACTTTCTGACGCAACAAATGGCAACTATGTTTATGAAAAATATGAGTGTATCAATGGGAAAGGCAAACCCACTGGTAAGCCAAAATAGCCCTGTGCAAGGAGTGAATCAGGTGCAATCCACTTTGTTCTATATTGGAGTCACATGTACCGTTTCGATGGAATTGTGCCAGCAGAATCCAGAGTCTATAAATTATATTCATTACAATAAGAGTTTTAACCCATACTCCAACACGTACATGGTTGGCGACATCATTTAAATTTTTCATGGAATCAAAACAGCAGTTGTGGGGCAGGACCTTCGAATGCACCATCACAACCTATAAATTTGGAGATTAAAATGGCAATTTGGAAATGGGGTTTAAAATAGAAATTTGGAGCTTTTTTTACTTCAGCGCCATGGAAACAACTTTTAGAGGCTACGGCTACAAGGAAAAGTCTGAAACCAAGCCAAAATTTCAGAGAGTTCAGCGCCATAGCACCAAAATCGCATTTTTTGTGATTTTTTTATATTTTTGCCTAATGTCGCGGGGCCAGTCTGACTTTTTAGGATCTGATTTTTTTTTAAATGTTTGAAACCATTTTGGGGGAGTTCTTTTGCTGATAGTTTTAGGCCATTCCTTTGTAGCTATGAACATCATATCTAGCTAAACTTCTATTTCCATCCAAAGGTTAATCAAAGCTTATTCTTTTTATTTGTGAGATTTGATCTTCATCTATTCCTTCTAATTTTTCTATTTGTATATTTTCTATGCTTCATTCATTATCATGTTGATTGATTGTTCAAATAGGATCCTTTAATCATTCTTCAATTTGATAAATTATCAATTAGGTGTTTAAATCCATAATTGTTTATGCATTCTAATTTCTACATGCTAAGAAAATATATGATATAATTTAAATAAACCGAAAGTTTCGTATTTATTGTCTAGAATTGGTGGTCCTTCTCATCTTATTGCTTTCAATTGATTAAATCTTATTGTCGTAATCTAGGGTTCTCTTTGATTAAGGAAGTAATTAATGATCATATCAAAATCTGTTAAAAATAATCTGAGAAAATTAAGTTATGATCATTAATTACTGACGAACTAAGGAAGGATAGATTAATAAGACGTTCTTAATAATCATAACCAATTTAGAGAGTAATTTAGGATTTCATTTGATAATCGATGATCAAATAATATGAATTAAACAATGATTATATCTTTGGTTGGAACCTTTCCCTTATTGAATCTCTCTTTAACTTTTATTGTTTGTCTCAATTTTCTCAAGAAACTCAAAAACTCCCATTTCAGTTCATCAATCTCTATAGAGTCGACTCTACTTTTCACCACTACAAATCCATAGACCCGAAAGTAGACTTTTATTTTTGGTGGATTCAACGCCCACCAAATTTTGACGCTGCTGCCGGGGATTGGTGTTAATTAAATTATTGTTTTTGTTTGATTGTTTCTTTAGTGTTTCAGATTTAATGGCTACTCAAAAGGAATTAATTACATTTGAGCAGCAACTAACTAACTTGACTGTTATTGTTCAACAATTGGCTTTGAAAAGTCTACAACAAATGAACACATGTAGAACTTGCACTGCACCTAACCATCCAACTAACATGTGTTCTAGATTTCAAAGCAACTATTATGAGTATGTCAGTTCAGTTAAAGGATTTCAAGATCAATCATAAGGAAAATATGATCACTACCCTCATTCTTATAATCCAAGTTGGAGGGATTGTCTAAGTTACGAGCCAAACGTAATAGACTACCAACAATATTCACCTAGGCCCACTAACTACCATCAACCATCTTTATCAAAACCAGGTTTTGTCTCTTGAAGAAATTGTTCAATCACTTGCTACTTTCAACAGGAAAGGAGGACGAGTATCAAGGAGACAAGAACTAGCATCCAAAATCTAGAAGATCAAATGGGTGAACTAGCATATTCAATTAGTAGATTTGAAAATGATGATAATCCACCATAGATTGTGGAATATCAAGTAGAAAATGTTAACATTATATCATTAAGGAGTGGAAATTTTTTGGAAGAACCTAGGATGAAAGTGACTTTTGATATTCCAAGAGAAGAAACTAAAACAGAAGTGGTTTCATCTCCAAAAGTTCAATTGGAAGTTCTCGAAAGAGCAAAAAACCAAGGTATTGTTGACTCCTCTTCTTTGTCCATCTCTTTTGGTTAACAAAAAAAAAAATATGAAGAAAAAAAAGATGTTGGAAACCTTTCAAAAGGTTGAGGTAAATATTATGTTGATAGATGCAATTAAGCAAATACCTCGATATGCAAAACTCCTTAAAGATTTGTGCACAAACAAGAGGAAGTTTTGAAGGGTAATGAGAAAATAAGTGTAGGGGAAAATGTCTCAGTCATTATTCAAAAGAAAATGCCTCCTAAAGGGGGAGATCCATGTATGTTTTTAATTCCATGTAAGTTAGGAGACTTAAGAATTGATAATGAAATGTTAGATCTAGAATCTTCAATTAATGTCAAGCCCCTTTTTGTATTTAAATCTTTAATTGCTGGTCATTTAAGAGAAACAAGTGTAATCCTCAAACTTTCTGATAGATATAATGCTTATCTTGAAGGAATTTTAGAGGACGTGCTAGAACAAGTTAATGGTTTGGTATTTCCTGCTGATTTCAATGTTCTAGATATGGGAGATGATGCTTTTACCTCTTCTCTAATTCTATTAGGACTACCATTCTTGTATACCTCTAAAACAATAATTGATATACATGCTGGTATAATAACCATGGAGTTTGATGGTGAAGTTATAAAATTCAATATACATGACTCTATGAAACACTCTAATGTTAATTCTTCAATTTTTGATATCATTGATTTTGTTGATCTTTTGACTAATGATATTCTAGAGTTGTTCGATAAGGATGGCATGATGGTTGCTTCTATAAAGAAACCTAAAATTGCAAATTGCTAGCTATAATAAGAATATATGTCAAGTGGATTTGGGATGTTCATTAATAAAGAAGCAACACCGTCCAGCCATAGACGTTAAATAGGAGACGCTTTTTGGGAGACAACACAAATTTCTCTATTTTTTCATTTTCAATATTTACCCAAGAACCACCATTTTTTTGTGGTGATTTGGTTGTTTTCAGTTTTCCAATTTACGTATTTACCCTTTTGTATTCTCTTTCCTTTTATTCATTTTCGTATTTCATGTTTTTATTTATTGTAGTTTTTTAATTTACGTTTAAATATTTTGATTAATTATAGGGATTTGATTTATTTCAATTTTGTTTTTTTAATTTTCTCAAATTATTTTTAATAGATTTTTGTTTCCTTATTTAATTGATATGATCATATTTTTCCATTTTATCTCCTTCTTCATTTCTTTTTATTTAAAAAAACTGACGCAATTAACGATACAATAATGGAGGCTCTTCCAATTCTTTTGAAAATTTGGAGATTAATATTGAGGAGAAGTTTGATTTAATAGCCTGAGATATTCATCAAATCGTTCATGCTTTCATCTTGCAACTAGTTTCGAACTTCGAGTTACTTTTGTTAAACTTCTTGTTCTTAACAAAAGAGTTTTTCCTCGATGCTGCAGAATTTGTAATCATGGTCGATACATGCCATGGATGGTGGTAAGAAGGCAATTTCTCCGTCTTTTTATTTTAAAGGGATGGGGACTTTTTTCCCTTTTAGGCATATAATTCCTCACTTGTCATTGTTTCCAATTTAGCCATTACTGGTTTGGATGCTAAAAATATAAGGGTAGCTGAAGAATTCGATACTTTTTAAGATGGAGAGATTAAAAAAAATGGCTACTGCTAAGGTGTAACGCCCCATTACTTTTGGAGGTAAATTTTTTATTTATTTATTAAAAGTATTTAAGGTTAGTTTAAAATTAGTAATTTCGAATTTAGTAGTTATTTTCGTTCGAAAACCTTTTTAATCCTTTTATCACTTTAAATTAGTTTCGGTGACATTAATAATTATTAACGGGCCAATTAATAATTATTAATCACCTTTATATTAATTTAAGATCTTCGGGTTTCGTTTTATAACTAAATCTTTTAAAAAGGGGACGTAATCGTCATTTTCCAATTTCTTAAAATATCTCAAATCTACTATTCATCTCCATCATCTTAAAATAGTCAAAGTTCTCATTTCTTTCTCTTCTTCTCCTTCTCCTTACGGCCGAAACCCCCTCACCCCTTTCTCTCTCTCTTGGCTTTTCTTAAATACTCGGTGGATCACCGTAATCTCAGTTTCGTTGAAAAGCCCTTGATCCAAGGATCGTTTCCAACCTAACAATCGAGGTTTTCATCCATTTTCTACAAGCCTCAAGGTATGACAAAGTTTCTAAATCAAGCTTTGAATAGTGTTTTAATGGAGGTTGAGATTGAAATCTTCAAATTCACACACCGAAGCTTGAAGATTTCAATCGAGAATGTCATTTTAGACAATTTTAGAAACTTCCCTAAACCCTAAAACCGAGTTTGAGTCGAAAACCCGTTCCGTGTGAATTTCTCTCACTTGGCCTTGGTTAGGGTGTTTAGTTTGTTATGATTTTGTATTTTTGGAAATCGATTATTGTGTAAAACCCTAAAATACGGTTACCCATTGATATGGCGAATTTCCAAAGTATTCGAAACCAACCCGAAATGCCTATAAATTGCATAAAAGGCGGAAAACCGAACTCGAACCTCATTTAGCCTTGTATGGCCGAGGGCCTCATAGGGAAGATTTCCGGGTTTTTCGTCGTTTTATGCATTTAGATGTCATTTGCACGATTTTTAGTTAATTAATGATTGTTAGGTGTAATTGATTTGTAGGATTGTGATTGATCGCTTGGATTTGATCTCGACGTATTGGGAAGCTTGACTACAAATTCAAGGTGAGTTTAAAATGGAAGTTAGTAATTTTATGCATTAAGTTTCGTTACGATATTGTTTATCGAGGTTAAGAGGGAAACTAACTTCTGGAAGTTAATGCTTGGTTGGTGACTTTAAACTCGGAAGTCAGTGGAGTGACTTTGGAGTTCTTATGAATTCGGGAGTAAAAGGTACGACTTGAGTGGTTTGGAAGTCTTGTAAGATGAATTGAAGAGTTTTAGATGAAATTGGAGATTTTAGATGAAAGTGGAAGTTTAAGGAACTTTGAGTGGTTTGGGTGTCAAAGTGGCTTAGAAGTTACACTTGAGTGTTCACTCGTGTAATTCAAGTAGTTATGTTCTGTAGTGCTTTCGTAGAATCTCTTCTTTTAAGTAATCTAACCTACTAAGGAACTTGATGACTTGTGATATGGTAAGACCATACGGGTTAGTATGTTGATGTTTATCCATACGGTATCCCGTTACGATGATTTGTGATATGATAAGACCGTACGAGTTGGTATGTTGATGTTTATCCATATAGTATCCCGTTACGATGATTTCTGATATGGTAAGATTGTACGGGTTAGTATGTTGATGTTTATCCATACGGTATCCTGTTACGATGATTGTGATATGGTAAGACCGTACGGGTTGGTATGTTGATGTTTATCCATACGGTATCCCGTTAGGATGATTTGTGATATGGTAAGAGCGTACGGGTTAGTATGTTGATGTTTATCCATACGGTATCCCGTTACGATGATTTGTGATATAGTAAGACCGTACGTGATAGTGATATAATTATATATATTCATCAGAATTTTGTAGTAAGTCGTAGTATTAGTTATTGCATTTAATGTAAGTCTCTACTTCATTTTCATATGGGATTTAAAGTCTATTATAGGAAGTATATTACGATTGTATGATTGTGTGGAAATTGGAAGTGTGGAATGGGTAGTAAAGTGCAATTTAGGACTTTGGACACAATTTCCGGTATGGAATTTGGTTCATAGGATTACTTGCTTTCAATTTACTCTCACTAGCATTTTTATGCTAATGTTGCTACACATACAATTTTTCAGGTAAATCTCGTCGTAAGGGACGTGGTAGAGGAGGTGGCCCTGCTTGACCCGTCGAGAGGATGGAAGGACAAGAATGGAAACATATTTTGTAAAACATCTTTGAAATGTTTTGTTTATATTTGCTACTTTTCTTGCTTATGTTTTGAGCTCGGAGGAGCAATTGTGTAAATGTGTAATGTCTTTTGGTTTTAAGCTCTTTTAGAAGTTTAAATATCAATCTGAAATGCGCATTCCGTATTTATTGTTTTCTCTAAAATTGGGTGTATGTAAATAGGTTTTGGATAATCCGATTTTTAAACGAACCCACCGTTTTTCTGTAAAATCAAGTCTTCCGTTGTGCATTTGAATTTAAATGATTTTACGAGTTTTGGGTCGTTACATAAGGTTGGTTTATCAATAACACACCGTTTATTAAATATAAACATGTGTTTTCTATTTATAGGTTTATAAATATTACTCTGTTTTATTAAATATAAACATGTTAAACTATGTATATTTTTTTATTGCAAAACTAACATTACTTTTCATGTTAACAGCTTATTATGTACCTCTATTTCCTCTTCTTCCTCGTCTGCTTCTATCACTTTTTCTTTTTCTTTAGATTTGCTCCTTATCAATGTTGGTTCTGATTTACAAATCAGACATTTTTTAATTTTATGTTACTTTTAAAAAATGTTTATCTTTACTAAACAGTTTATCATTTATGACGTTTTTATTAGTTTATGATTGTTTTATATTCATTACAATCTTACCTCGAAATCATTTTCCCTCTCTTCTTTCTTTTTCTTTTCTTTTTTGGAGTTTTTCTTATCTACATTGGTCTCTGCAATTTCATTACATCGTTAGTTGTATATTACAATGTTTATTTAAAGAAAATATTTTAATCAACGCTAGATTAGTTTTTCTCATTCATTTTAATTTTCTTACAACATTTATTAAAATATATAGTTTTATCACATTTAACATTGTTAAATTTACGGTTATTTTCTTAACAAAATTCAAGAACTTGAAGAAGTATTAATGGTGGTTGGAAGATGATTAGAGAAGAAAGAAATATTTAGAATCATGGAGAATTTTTTTTTTTTATAGATTTATATTTTCTTTAATTTTACAAAATTTAAGGAATTTTATAACTTCCTTGAATACACAAATTAAGGAAAATTAAATTGGGAGTATGTTATGTCTTTTCCCAATTTAATTTAATTTGGTCGATGGTGGTTTTGAATATATATATTGTTGTTGCGTGAAAACGGTAATTAGTGTAACGCGCGAACGTGCTCTGCGCCAATGCCGCTCTTGCTTCCACATGTGCAACGAACAATAAATTTGTATTGAGTTGGAGGTGATGTTCCGCGTAGGTGGTAACTTGCGTAGGTGTTCTGCTCTGTAGGTGATCACCTGCACAAAAGAGTAAATAACACCGGTGTGGTGTTGGCCTAACACCCTTCGATGCTTAAGTTAGAGCAGAGCAGAGCTAGTGTGCCAAGCAAATGAGGAATGAAAATGAATTACCTTTTGGCCATTTCTCATCTCCTATTTACAGGAGTGGAAATGGATGATGTCATCAAGCCACGTGTCTCACATGGATTGGTCCATGTGTTGGGTCTTGATTAGGTGTAGGTGTGTAGGTGGTTGGTGCGCACCTACGCTTCTTTGAGGTGGGGGGTTGATACGCACGGCAACGGAGCTTCTTACTTGGATACTTAGTCGATATTTCTCCGAGATAGGTTCGCGTCTATACGCACCTACGTGCTCCATGATTGAGAATGAGTCGGAGAAGTCATACAGAGCACTGTGGTGGTGATGAAGGAGTGGATAACAACATTTCTCGCACAAGAAGGTATCCAGCTCGTGGAGATAGAAGGCGGGTGCAAGAACTGAACCAAGGGGTGGTACAAGCACCTGCGTCAGATAGAAGGGTGGACGCCTTGGAGGAGCAAGTGCGGGTTGTAAATCGAGACCTTTCAAAGGTACTTGAGATACTCAATCAAAAGTTCGTTGTTGACAACCAAGAACCAAATCCCGGTAATGACAAAGGCAAGGAGCAGGTGGAGTATGTAGGAGAGTCACGGACTAATGGAGAAGGTGACTCGAAGGGGAAGCAGAGGCCAAACAATCGACATGTATCGCCTTGAACATTCCTACAATGGGCGATCCCGACTGAAAGGAGAATCCAACCTCCAGGATATTCTTAATTTCAAAAGAACATGACCAAAATCACCTTGGTCATTATGCTACACGAATAAAAGCATTGCTACGTAATTTCCTGCAAGAAATCTACGGGTTTGCCATGTGCTTTTACAAGAAGTAGGACTGCTTTGTTGTAGGTTTATTTTCGAAAATCTTCCGAGTACAAGCTAAAGGTCTGCTATGATTGTTGATGGCTCTACTATAAGATTTTTAAACTGAGTGTCTTTCTGTGAAAAACATGCTCGACTATGCTGGTATGTCTTATGAAAAATCAGAGTTAAAGCAACTTGGAAGTTATTGGTCTGTTATGTGGCTATGATTTTTCCAAAAAGTAATGGAAATCGAGAAGGAGTTCGACAGTTTAAGCTCTGCAAAGTGGTTTTTAAAAAAACTATATTGCCTTGCCATGCTATTCTCAAGTTTGTAATCTGATTTCAAATGAATTTTGTTCATCGTAAAATCAGAGGGGGAAAGAGTACCTTATGTGAGTTGATTTGTTCCACTGATTGTGCGAATTACAAGCTACCAAAATAAAAATTCAAAGTTACGGGCTGCTTCATTGAAGACTCTGTGAAGGAGTGAAAAAAAAAGGAGGGGGGGGGAATACACTCACTCCTCTAGCCTCATTTCTCTCCCCGTGCACCAAGCTTTCCGACACTAGAATGGAGCTACAAATTGAAGTTGAGATGAACAAAAAGTTAGTAAAAAAAAAATACATGTTTGGAAATTCTTTACAAAAGAAGGAGAAAGAAAGGTGAAAACTCTCTAAAGAGATCTTACAATGTTATGAAGGCTTCTCAAAATTACAAAGTGTGAAAATAAGAGTAGAAAGTCCCACCAATTTATAGTGGGATCAACTCATCTCCTAGCCATTGGATCGAGGTAAGTGAAATTGACGGCTTAGATCGGTGATGAAGGTACAATGGCAATAAGTATCCTACCAACCAAGTACAATAGCAAATTTGAATTCAATGAAGAATTGAAAAATAAGGGTGTGCAGTGGTTGGTGGACATCTAAGAGAATACTTAGAAAAATTTCACCCTCAAGAGCACTCCCAAGTAGTGATAAGCTACCCCAACCCGACTCGGGAGTAGTGGGCCACTGTTATGGGTGAAATATCGTTAAGAGTGACGTGACCACGTGTCGAGCATACGAAGAGACACGAGAAATTTCAAACTCTTTCGGCCTACGTGTGTGAGCCTAGTTATTTGAGCATGCCACGCACGACGGACCCGACCTCCACCACCAGCGGAGAATGTACCATCAAGAGTAGTCCGCAATCGTCTCAAGTATCAAGGACCGCGAGGCACAATCATCTAATTAATGATGGATTGACAAGCTCGCAGGTGCGTATAGACGCGGACCCATCTCGGAGAAATATCGACTAAGTGTCCAAGTAAAGCTCCGCTGTTATGCTGCTCTGTTGTTATGCTGCTACGCTGTGCGTATCTACCCCCCATCTCAGAGAAGCGTAGGTGCGCACCAGCCACCTACACCTGATCAAGACCCAACACATGGACCAATCCGTGTGAGACACGTGGCTTGATGACATCATCCATTCCCACTCCTATAAATAGGAGATGAGAAATGGTCAAAAGGTAATTCATTTTTCATTCCTCAATTGCTTTACCCACCAGCTCTGCTCTGTTCTAACTTAAACATCAGAGGGTGTGTTAGGCCAGCACCACACCGGTGCTACTAACTCTATTTGCGCAGGTGATCGCCTACACAGCAGACCACCTACGCAAGTTACCACCTACATAGCAGGACACCTACGTACGCAAGTTACCGCCTATGCGGATCATCGCCTCCGACTTAGATAAATTTATTTTTCGTTGCACACGTGGAAGCAAGATCGACATTGGCGCAGAGCACGTCCGCGCATTATACTTGTTTCCGTTTTCACGCAACAACACACACACACACACACACACATATATATATATATATATATATATATATATATAAAAGTGGTGATGTTTAAGAAACTTTTTTGGACTACTATACCCCTTTTAAAATCTTAAAATTACTAACATTCCATTATATATACCCTTTTAAACCTTCAAATTACTAAAAATGTCATTATTATTTATACTCCACTATCTATTAAATGACTATTTATATTTTTAATAAAATATTTCTCATTTTTTTTATAAATAAAATATTTTTGTTCATTGAATAAGAAATTGTCAATTTTATTAAATAAATTCCTTGGTTTTTTTTATTGTTTTCACAACATCAAATTATAAAATAATTGAAAAAACAAGTACAACATATGAAAATGAATGTGATATTAAAATGAATTTATTGTTTAGATTTATCACCAATTTATGAAAAATAAATTATATTTAAGTATTCAAATATTAAATGATTTAATAAAGGTGACGGTGCTTTAATTTTAAAAAATATTAAAAAAAACTTAAATTGTTTAAAAAAACAGTTAAGATTAAAAAAAAACAACTACAACAAAATATAATTTATTGAATTAGTAATGGTATAATATTTTAATTTTTTTAATTAAAAATATTTAAAAGTTTAAAAATCAAAGAGAAAAAAATATATAATTTCTTAAATTTTAATTAAAATTAGAAATAAATAATCTATAAATGCAAAAATTAACTAACATATGTATATAGAACAAACAATTTATTTTTTATTTGGTAGTATAAATTTTAAAAATAAAGATGTTAAAATAA
Organism: Gynostemma pentaphyllum; assembly: GCA_028015215.1. Lineage (NCBI taxonomy): Eukaryota > Viridiplantae > Streptophyta > Magnoliopsida > Cucurbitales > Cucurbitaceae > Gynostemma > Gynostemma pentaphyllum. Next base: position 46,052,892 of record CM051347.1, on the reverse strand, counting down.
TCGTCTTATATAAAAAGTCATATAATTATGTAAATTAGTAAACTATACGATAATTTAAATATTAAATAGAACATAATAATATGTTGATAAAATCATTTCGAAAAAGATATATAAACCATAGAAAAATCAAATAAAAAATATTTCGATCTTTTAAATATTTCTATGTTAGAAAAAATATCACATGCGACGCACGTGGTAAAAGACTAGTATATATATAATTGTGTTTAATTTTTTGAAATAAGCAATATTAACTTGTCCATTACTAAAATTAACCATAAACTTTTTCAATCTTTACTATCCTTATATCTAATTATTAATATAAATAAAATAATTTTGAACATAAAAAAAATTATTAACATTTACTTGACTTAATTTTCAATAAATTAAATGCCACTAATGAATATATAGATTTTATTTTCATAGTTATTAATATTATAATCAATAATTATATAATTGCATGTTAGGGGTGTTTTTAATTCGGTTTTATGTCAGTTTTGATTAAAATCGACACTAAACCGATTAAAAATGAAAAAAAAGAAGAAGTTATAAATAAAAAAATGAACCGGTTATTGTGTCAATTGAGATTAACATGTGAATTAATTTTAACACATAAGGAATTTAAGTTATTGGATTTCAATAGGCTTTAGTCGATTTTGATTTAATTTCTATCATGTTGAGAATTTTAAGTTGCAGTTGCGTGCTCCCCTTGACATAAATCCTAATTCCGACACTGCTTTAGAACCCAAAACATGATTAGAAAGATAGAACACTCTATCCATTTTAATTCACTCGTCGTGTGTTTTTCTTTTCCTCTTTTTAAACTTCCAATATTCTTATTTCTTCTTCTCTATCCATCCCACCGTCGATCTCTCAATCACGGAGTCGGAGAGAGTAAACAAGTTGGGTGTAATTATTATTTTAATTATATTTCAAGGTTACCTATAAGATAAATTCTAAATTGATATAGTATCAGATAAAAAAAATCTTAAGAATATGAATGTTAATAATTGATAATTTATTAGAGGGTGGTCATTTTATTTCAAAATTACTAATTTGTTGATGAGTATTTAATATATAATTATATATTATAAATATCAAAATAACCTATTTTCTTTTGTTGCGCTGACTTTTTTTTTTTTTTAATATTTGGTGATCAATCACACCCTTTAAACATAATAATGAATGTCAACTTCATTTCTTATTTTTACCAGTTGAGAGAAAAATGCGGTGAAACGATTGTAAATACATTGTGACAATAAACATGTAAACTTGTAAAGTTATTCATTATAAATAGAAAGAATATATTTTTTTGAGACATAAAATTGGGTGCACTAAGAAAGGTAGGTTCAAAGCCTCTATTCTTAATTATAATTACAAACAAGTGGTTCAATAACATACCAATCATATTCCTCTAATTACAAAATCTTGTTCACAAATATGGGTCTGCGCTGCCCTCAAGTGCATAATTTATTATAAAAAGTTGGTTAAAATGTTTTTATATATAAGTATCCTTAGGTTGTTGATTAATTATTGTAGTAAAAAAAAATAATATTAAGATAGGAATGGACTAATGAATATATGACAGTGAAATTTTCATCAATAAGGTTAGAAATTGATGAGTGTATGCACATATGGAGGGTCATGAAACTATTAACTTGAAATAAAATTGATGATAGCTAATGTTACATTCCTCAATAGCCGGGAAACATTGGTGGAGGTGGTGACGAGTATTGAAAACCTATATTTGGTGGAAGGATAATGTCACCGAAGTCTGGTGGTGGTGGTGAAGAAGTGACGGGAGGAGGAGGAGACGTTGTTGGAGTTGGGGGTGGTGGAGGTGGAGAAAACACGGGAGGTGGTGGTGGAGAAAACACGGGTGGAGGTGGAGGGGGAGAGTGGACCGGAGGAGGGGGTGGAGAATGGACCGGGGGTGGGGGAGAGTAGACTGGAGGCGGGGGAGAGTGGACTGGAGGTGGCGGGGGAGGAGAGTGGACCGGCGGTGGGGGAGAGCGGACTGGGGGTGGTGGAGAATGAACCGGTGGTGGGGGAGAGCGAACTGGGGGTGGTGGAGAGTGAACCGGTGGTGGGGGAGAATAGATTGGAGGCGGGGGAGAGTGGACTGGGGGTGGCGGTGGTGGAGAGCGGACTGGGGGTGGGGGAGAGTGAACTGGTGGTGGTGGTGAAGAGTGGACTATAGATGGTGGAGAGTAAACGGAAGGTGGGGGAGAGTGGACATTAGGTGGTGAAGAGTAGTCTGTAGATGGTGGAGGAGACTGAATTGAAGGCGATGGGGACTGGGCTGTAGGTGGCGGAGTAGACTGAATAGAGGGTGGTGAGGAAGGGGTTTTAGGTGGCGGAGTATATTGAACGGAGGGTGGTGAGGAATGGGGGGTAGGTGGCGGAGTAGATTTAACAGAGGGTGGTGGCGGAGTATATTGAAAGGAGGGTGGTGAGGAATGTGTTGAAGGTGGTGGGGTATATTGAAGGGAGGGTGGTGAAGAATGTGCTGAAGGTGGCGGGGTATATTGAACGGAGGGTGGCGAGGAATGTGTTGATGGTGGTGGAGTATATTGAATGGACGGTGGTGAGGAGTGGGCGGTAGGTGGCGGAGTAGATTTAAATGAAGGTGGTGAGGAGTGGACAGTAGGTGGCGGAGTAGATTTAAAGGTGGGTGGTGAGGAATGTGTTGAAGATGGCGGAGTAGATTTAAAGGAGGGTGGTGAAGAATGTGTTGTAGGTGGCGGAGTAAAGTTAACGGATGGCGGTGAGGAGTAGGTTGTGGGTGGCGGAGTAAAGTGAACAGAGGGTGGCGGGGAGCTGATGGGAGGCTGTGGAGATTGAATGTGGGTTGATGGTGGTGGAGATGATAGGTCAACATTAGGTGGACTAGATGAAGAAGGGACGGGCGGGGGAGGTGATCTAAACCTTTGAGTTGGAGATTGAACATATGGGTCAGGTGAGGGAGCTGATTTTGGCGGACTGCTCACCGGAGTTGGAGAAGACGGATTTGATGGCTTAGGCGGCGGAGACCTCTGCCTTGGCGATGGAGATTGGCCAAATGGGTCATCTGGTGTTTCCGGGGTTGAAGGAGTAGAACCGGAGCCACCACAGTTTTTACTACAATCAACAGGTTTTGACACCACAGAAATACACTTATCAGCCTCTTTTTGAGAAGGTCTTTTGGGTAAACAATTTTCTTCATCATCCAAAACCAAGTCAATTTCCTTAGATGGTGTACATTCTTGATCTTCGCCAGTGAAGTAATTGTAAGAGAAAGTGAAATTCAACAATTTGGGCAGATTACAAATACTCTCAGAAACAAATCCTGTCAATTTGTTATGAGCAATATCCAATCTCTCCAGCTTCTTCAACCCGGAAAGACTTCTCGGCAACACGCCGACAAAATCATTAAAGCTAGCATCAAACACTGTCACATTGGAAAGTTTTCCAATTTCTTCAGGAAAACAACCACCAAGTTTGTTTCCCAAGAAAATAATTTCATTCAAATTCTGCATTTGGCCAATGGATTTTGGAATGCATCCATGGAATTCATTATTTGCAAATGAAACAACAGAGACAGTGGAGTTTCCAATTGTTTCTGGGATTGTGGATGTAAATCTATTGTTGTTCAAGAATAAAGCATCAAAATCTTTAACAAAAAGCTGTGAGGGTATTCTTCCTTCAAAGTCATTGAATCTAACATCGAGGTACTTGACGCCTGGCCACGTTAGAACAACTTCTGGGAAAGAACCGACGAAACGATTGTTACTAATATCAAACTCATGCATGAGAGTGAGCTTTTTGAAGCTTTTTGGAATAATCCCACAAAACCTATTGGAATTAATATGGAAAAGAGCCATCTCACTCAAGTAACCGAGTTCGGGTGGGAGATATCCGGCGATATCAGCATGGTTCAAATCTACGCCCGCGACAACCTTTAGCTTGGGATCATCAAGAGCATTAGCACAAAAAACTCCATTGTAAGAACAAACATTGGCACCAACCCAATTACCTGTGGTATTGAATGGATCAGAGTAAATAGCTTTCTTCAATGCTTGAAGAGCAACATAAGCTCTTTTAAGCCTTTCATTAGCGAATGTGACGACAAGATCGATCTCGTACTCAACGTCATTAGAAAGGTCGTCGTGTTCTTCGAGAGCCAAAAGTTGACGATGGGTAATAAAAGAAGCTTCGGAATCAGACAATGAGAAGGAGAAAGATGGGAAAAAAGAGAAGAGAATTAAGAAAAGAAAGCAGCTAGATTTAGCTTGCTTTCTAAGAAGTTTATCCATGGTAGCAAACTACCTTTGGTAAGGCCAAAAAGAAGTGCTTATAAAAGACAGGGCGAGGAGAAACATAAAGAGAAAGAGTATTATTATATGTAAGGTGTGGAAATGGGTGTTGGAATTGATGGACATTGAACAAACGGGTTTTTAAATTATTGTGGTTCCCATTAATTTTAGTACTAAACCAAAAAAATTTAATTATTTTAGTTGCCTATAATTTGACAGAGATTTGTGGTTCATTATGAAACAACAGTTTTTCCTATTTCAAGAACTAACAATAGAACAAGTCTTTTTTTAGTGGCAATAACTTTGATTTTAAAGCTGGTTTTTCCCCCAAAATAAAAGGAGGAATTATTTGGTGTGGCGGTCATACCCAATAATACCCATTGAATGGTTTTAATTTTAATACACTATTATTAATATGACTTATAGTTAATTTTTTTCATTAAGTTTTATTGTTTATTGTTGAAAGGTGTATTTATGTAGTTTTAATCAAAGAAAATATTTAATAACAATGTATGAACAGAGGAATGGTTAAAATCATATGTTTAATTAATTAGTTTTATCCATTTTTATTTTTGAACTAACATTTTCTTATTTTTAATTTCATTAAATCGTTAATTTTCTTATTAATATTCTATTTAATCTTTTACATAAAATGAAATAATCGAATCCTGATTTAAATATGTAAAAAAATGAGTTCTTTAAAAAAAAAAATCAATAATAATAATTCAAATAGTTTTTAAAATAAAAGTAAAATAATTTTTTAACACATACTTATTTAAAAAATAAAATAAAGAGATGAAATATTTAAAATGTTGCCGCAAATTTAACCTCATAATTAGATTTTGGGATCTTTAAATTCAATTAAGCTTCAATCATGATTTATAATCTTGATCGTTATGTTACGTAATAGTATCAGCCATAACTGATACTGTTACAAGCCGTTAGATTGGTTTTAATGAAATTCACGATTGCAATGATTTTTTTTAGAGAATGATTGTAATGGTTGATACTAATATATTACAGTCCACAACGAGTGATAATTTCCTAATAATTTTAAAACTTGTTACACCTCTTTTTGGTATTTTTTTAATTAAATTATTTTCTAATAATTTTAAAAAATTCTTACCCACAATGATCGACCCGTTATATAATATTCGCAAGGGCGGGTTTGATATTGTCCGAGCAGTGCGACCGCCCAGGCCCCAACAACTTTGAGTAATTAATTGGGACCATTACTGAAATAATATTTTGACACACTAATTACTAACATGTGTAAACTTTTTAAAAAAAAAATATAGTTCAATAAATTTATTGAACTAAAACAGAAGAAAATAACTAAATTAATTGAAAATAATAATGGAAAATAATCAAATAGTTCGATAAATTATTGAATTTGATCCTGCCATTCAAGAACATGTTTGGGGTGCTAGTAACAATGAGCTACATCATCATTATCTTGGTCATAAGATTCAAAATGAATTAATACAAATGCTCACATCTTGGATCAAAGAAAGATAATTAAGAAAATTAAAGAGGCAAAGTATTTTTCAGTGATCTTAGATTGTACCCCTGATGTCAGTCACCAAGAACAAGCATCTTTGATTATAAAATAGAAGATTTTTTTTTTAGAATTCTTGATTGTGAATGATACGACTGGTCAAGGTTTTTTTAAAGTATTGCAGGTCTTTTTAAATGAAGGTTAGAATTGTATTATTTTATCGTTATTGCATTTTGATTAAAGTTCATAATTTTTTTTTTTTGTATCTTTCACACCGGGCCCTTATTTTCCTAGGATTGGCCCTGAATATTCGGTAAGCCTGTTTTCCGTTACAATTTCACATCAAAGATGGTTACCACAATTTAAAATCTTGCCTTCAACTTAGTCCTTTCCATTTAAATAATATGCGGAGTATGAGAGAGATATGTGTAAATTCTTTTAAAACTTGACATAGTGCATGTAAGATATTTGTTGCAACTTTTGTAGTATTTGCACTAGAAAAAATAGACACACCAATGTTTATTTTTAACCCAATCTAGACGTCTAATAACTCCATGAAAATAGAGTTATAATGCCCTTATCTTGTTAATATTTCAATAGAATAGATGAGTAGTGAATAAATTTTTGACAACTTTAGCTTAGTTTTAAGACTTTTATAATTTATCTTTTATTCAATAGGTTTTTAGGTTTCTTTGCCTTTTTGATGATAAACTGAGCTTAAACATGTTAATATATGCCTTGATAGGTCTAATAAGAGTTTTGGAGCTAATTGGAGAAGTTTTGGAGCAAGAAATTCAAGATAAAGCAAATGGATCAATGTTGTTTTTGGTACAGGTCTAAAGCACCTCTGTATGCTAGTGCATGAAGAATTCTTGCCCCGACTCTGAAGCTATGAACAGTGCACTTGCCAGCTCAATGATGTCTTAGAAAAGAAGCTTGGAAGAGGGTGATTTTTTACCTAGAAATGAGGCCATCTTGAAGACAAGTTCCACCATTTTCTTAATTTAGAAGTAGGAGTAGGATAATTTCTTATGCTATGTTTTATACTCTTTTAAAGTTCATTAATCAAAACTCTTTAGATTTCCAGATTTTGGTTAGATTTATCTTCTCTAAATAGTTGTTGCTTACTTGATTTAAGTTCTTTTACATTTCCATAAATCTAGTTATGATTTTCAATTCAGTTTTTACCTTATGCTTTGTTTATCTTTTATATTTTATCATGGATAGTTAGTTTTCCAAGGTGGGAGTTCCTGGAAGAAAGGGGCTAAACCCGAGGATTTCATTTAATGTGGTTTATGTAAATTAGCAATGGTAGGAAGAGTTCTTGGCAATATTCCCTTGTAAGACTTGATGAAAGTCAAGCTTAAGAGCATCTAAGTACCTCGAGAGGTGGTAAAAGAGATGAATCTAACTCAAGAACAACTACCCATTAGCTTTGTCTTAAGGGAAACTAAATGGTTGGGTTTATTAAGCTTGCGTCATTAGCTCCTTTCGTAATACTTAGTGAAAGCTAGGTTGAAAAGGTATTTGGTACACCGAAAGGTCGAAACAAATCACATTAAACAAGCTTAATAGATTCACTTTCTTAGTTGCTAAAGAAGCCTAGAAATAGTGCCCTTTACCCTTGACCATATTGATTTATCTTCACAAAACATGTCTTAATTATCTTTTGATGCTCAGAGGTGAAATTCATGGATATTTAAGGTATGGGTAAATTGTTTTGAGAAAAATAGCACATCAAGTGTTCAATAAATGTTTTGTGTGAAAAGCTATTGAAGCGTGATCTACATTAGTTGCATCTTAATATTCCAGAAATGTATATATGTCTTTTCACCTCGTTTTTTGCATGAACTCTCACCCACATCACACCAACACTCCATTTTCATGTAGTTTAAGTAGTCCATCATTTAAGTTATTGTCATTAGTTTAATCTTTATTAAATTCATAAAAACCCAAAAACATATTCTCAACTTAAACTTAGCATATCTTGCACCAAAGCAACCCAAATATCTATCCTCGTGGGACACAACACTCTATTACCACTACTATTACTTGTTGACCATGTGCACTTGCATATCACCCTTCACCACCTAGTTTAATCACTATTTCCACCAACAAGTTTTTGGCACCATTGTCGGGGATAGATAGTTTACTTAGTGCTTATTGTTTTGTTTAAGTTGAGAACTAGTTAATTTGAGTTTCTTTTACTTTCAGTATTTAATTATGTCTTTAAAAAAAATTAAAAAATTAAAAAAATGGTAGGAGTATCTTCTTAGTTTAGTTTAGCTTAAGTTTTTTATTTCACATTTCTTTTATTTTTCCTGAACTTTTTAATCTTCTATTTTTTTTATAGTTTATTTATTTTATTTAAGGATATTTGAGAAGAAAATGCAAAGAAGCAAGGACATTGGCGTGCTTGTAGCCATGCAAGAAGTAGCTGGAAGCTTCTTGTTATAGCAGCGAAAACTCTGTGCTGCATCATGCATTTGTTTTTAGGGAGTCTTCTTATCCGTTCTTTGTGAAATCTTTCACTCGTTGGCTGATTATTAGACACACCTATTGTTTCTGATATCGTTTTTTGCAATAGTTGTGTTATTAAATTAGCCACATTGTTAATGATTGGATACTCTCTACCTAATATTATTTCTGCTACTATGCTAATTATGGAATATTTGATTGTTTTGGATCTCTGTCCTTTGCTGCTGCTGGTGAAACTACCTCTAAATTTTTATTGTAGCCTTGATTTATCTCTTCTTGTTTCCTTTTCTTGTTTATTTCTTTCTCTGAGTTGTGGGAGCACAATTCATCTCTAAGTTTAGGGGTGAGTTGATTGTTCTATCTTTATAACCTTTTTTTTTTTTACTTTTTAGTCTTTAGGATGCATGTATAGTTCAAGTCTTTTTAGATTTGTTAAAAAAGTAGAAAATGTAGTAAAAATCAAAGTGTCTTAGTCGGTCGGTTGGTTGAGAGGATCCTAGATGATAGTATTGACTTTTTTAATGTTCTTAGAGTGTGTTTAGACTTAAGCTAAAGGCGTTTTGAGTGTTGGAATCCTCCACACTTCCTCAACTTTAGGATCCTTTATGTCAACTCAATTTAGCAATAAGGAAACTTGAGAGCTACTTACTTAAGCATGAGCCTACTTAGCAAACATTTCATTTCCTTAGTGAACCAAAAGCAAAAATCTTTCTTTGAAACCCTTGTATAGAGCCAAAGTATGTAAAGAATAAGTTTGGGGTGGCATAGCCACTAATCCTTTTGCTAGTCAAATGTTTTCAATTCCTTTAGAAAAGAAAAAACTTGTTCCCAAAGTGCACATAGTGCACACAAAAAAATTAGAAAATAAGTTGGAAAAAATAGTCACTCCTCTTCCATAGGAATGAGTGAGCCCATAGGGCAAGTTTCTAGATGAAGGTGACTAGGAAGTCACATCACTTAGCTGCTTCTAACCAAAAAAAAAATGTACCAAAAGCAATAAAGCTCTTATTATTGCAAGGTAAAAGATAAGTTTCTTGTGCTTGGGAAACCAAAGAAATGAATGTGAGTTTTGAAAGTTTAAGACTAAGAGAAAGAACTCTAGGATGGTTTCCTTGTTAGTTGGATGAGAGTTGAGAAAAGAGACTCGAGTTGAGATGCACTCACGCACTTTGAGATCCTAATTCCCTTTGTGTACTTGGCTAACTCTAAATCTATTTTGGGAGTTTGAATAAGTCTATGATAGGAGATCCTTAGCCAAACAACCAAGAGTCTTGTATAGTTGAGTCTTTTGATTTTATTTGATATTTTTAGGAGCATTACTCGAGAACGAGCAATGATTCAACATCCCCTACTTAATTTCGACAACTTATAATCAACTTTGAAAGTTGACAACATTATTGTGAAAGTGAAGATAAACAAGAACAAGGAGTTTCCAACCTAAAACAAAAGTGAAATTCTTATATGTCTTAATAGTTTCTTATGATACTATGAAATCCTCGCAGAACTTTTATCTATATTTGTATATTGATTGATTGTATGGTTTTAATACACTACTACAAATATGACTTTCCATTACCTAAAGTTAATTTTTTATGAAGTTTTATTAAAAAAAAGTGTAGTAATGTGTATTTATGAAGTTTTAATTAAAAGAGATATTTAATATCAATGTATGAACTGAGAAATCATAAAATCATTGTTTAAATAATTATTTTTATCAATTTTTATTTTTAAACTAATATCATATTATTAAATTTTATTAAATTGTAATTTTCCCTATTAACATTTTACTTAAATCTTTTAATTAAAAATTCACTTAAATTTAAATAATTGAATTTTAATTTGAATATGTAAAGAGATTTAACTATAATTCAAATTGTTTTTAAAATAAAAGTAAAATAATTTATATAAAATAAAAGTAAAATATATTTTACACATAATTATTTAAATAATAAAATAAAATATTAAAAAAATTACAGCGAATTAAACCTCATAATTAGATTTTGGGATATTTAAATTAAATTAAGCTTCAACCATGGTTTAAAATCATGATCGTTACAATTTTATAATGGCGTTATGTAATGGTATCAGCCATAACTGATACTATGTTACAAGCCGTTAGATTGGTTCTAATGAAATTCAAGAGCATAATCATTGATATTGTTATATTACTGTCCAATGACTGTTATTTTCCTACTACGTCGGTTATAAAATTTGTTACACTTCTTTTTTGTAATATTTTTTTTAAAACATACTCACAATGATTGTGACCCGCGTAATATAATATTAGTTAAACCCGTTTTCTACAACAATTTCAAGATGAAGACAACTACCATAGTTTAAAAGCTTGCCTTCAACTTAGTCCTATCCATTTCAATAATATGCGGAGCGTGGGAGATGTGTAAATTCTTTTGAAACCAGACATAGTGCATGTAAGATCTTTGGTTGCGACTTTTGTAGTATTTGAACTAGTAAAAATGAAAGCAATGGAAAGATAAACATACATGTCCAATCCGGCCCTTTCTTATAATCGATTTCGAAAGTCCAGATGATAAGGATCATGGAGACACTCCAAGTCCAATACATATCCAATCCGGCCCAATTACAAGATCCAAAACAAAGAAGATCCAACAAGCTTTTATTACACATGTGCAAGGATGACTGGGCTCGGATCAAGCTCTATTTCAATGTGAGCATCCCATTTCGGATGAAAACTAGACATATCCTTCCTTGGAAGATCAATGTGTGAAACTTACAAATCTATAAGGGAGAAGTCCACAAAGATAATCTTGTGCAAGTCTCAATTAATTTGCCAACTATGCATTAAGTACAAATTTGCATCATTATCATGACAACAAAGCAAATCAGTTTCTTTTGTTTGAAATTAGATAATTTTACCTAATTTGTAGTTGTGTGCCTTTAAGGCTTTATTTCCTTTTATGTTTTGCAGTTTCCTTTTTCCTATTTGAAGGCTTATAAATCCATGGATTCAGATTATTTTTTAATGAAAAACTAAGTTTCTTTTGAAAACTAAGTAGAGTTTTCATTTTCCTTATAATTCTTATGTTTAGGGTTGCTTCCGAGTCATTCAATTGGGAATTGATAAACTTAATTGTGGAGTCATTCAATCTAGAACATGAAATCTCATTCTTGTCTCTAGATCTTTGATCTAAGAGGTAATCTCATCTAGCTTTAGCTTCTTGGTTGAAATCGATTAATTAGGGAGGGTTTGAATATCTTGCTTCAAAGGTTCATGCTTGCCAAATAACATTGGGTCCTTGGACTAGAATTTGGGTTTTCCTTATCAGTTGGTATCAGAGCATTGGTCGAAAACCTTGGGCATGCTTTAGATTTGATTCTATCTTTACTTTTTCTTAAAATGGTTTGTTTGTTTCAATTATGTCTTCATTTTTCATTTATGTCCACACACCCATTTTCTTGACCTTTTCTATCTGATCTTGTTTCCATATTGTAGATCACGTTCTGATTTTGAAAATTTAAAAAAAAATAGTGAGAAAAGAGCTTTGTATTCGAGAGCATCAAAAGTGTTCATCTTTGCTAAACTTTAAAAAATCTAAGTTTGATCCATAGTTAACAAAAAAAAAAAAGTCTGAGTTTTTAATGTTCTTTTATTAATCTAGATCCACAAATTACTCTTCGATTGAATTCAGATCCACAAAAATTAAAATTCTAGTCATACTTAACAAAAATGAATCTGCTGTTGGGATTTATGCCCTAGAATTCGTAATTTATAATAGAATATTTTATAAATGAATAAAAATATTATTTTAGTGAATTTAGTTCAATTTAATAAATGTCGATATTTTTAATATTCAAACTAATAAGAAAAATTCCAGTGTTACTAATTCTATAATCTTGACTAATAAGAAATATAAAGTGGATCTAGTTAAAGATAGTAACTCAAATAGTCTACAGTAAATGAATACGGTTTGGAAATCTTCTTCTAGAAATACTGTTGATATTGTTCACTAATTTGATCTAAATCATTAGCATTGTTGATATGTAAATGGAAACATCATATATAATGAGTTTATATAAAACTGAACCAGGATAATAAATCGATTCCTAAATAACATCGTTAATAGGAAATGATTATGTTATCAAATTAGGTAAGTAAGAATGATACATCTCAATCCTGAGTATGTTATGAACTCACATTAATAAAGTATTTTCATTTGATTCACATGGTTAAGAATGATACGTTGATGTGCTCGATAAACTTCTGTTTTGAGGAAATAACTAAATTAATGCTTAAGAATATTTTTATACAAGATGGAATCCATAACTTTTGTAAAAACATTGAAAGGGTTAGTGCGACACTTTTCTAACTTAGCACTACAAAAAAAAATCAATTTGCGACCAGTAATTTACGACCAACTGGTCGTTTCTATAGTAGAATGCGACCAAAAAAAGTGACCAACATGGTGGAGGCAAAAAAGCTGGTCGGTCCGGAATTTGTGCGACTATATAGTCACAAATATACGACCAAGCATGGTTGGTCGCAAAAAAAGTCAACATTTTAAAAAATGACCAGATGGTCACTTAAAAAAGTGACCATCTGGTCGTAATTTAAGTTGAAGATAAGTGACCAGTTGGTCACTTTTGTACTCAGACAAAATGCGACCAGATGGTCGTTTTTTTGGGGATAAAATACGACCATCTGGTCGTAATTTAAGTTGAAAAAAAGTGACCACGTGGTCTTTTATAAGCGACCAAGTGGTCACTTTTGTACTCAGACAAAATGTGACCAGATGGTCGTTTATCTTAGGGTAAATGCGACCATCTGGTCGTATTTAATAAATATTTTTTTTATTTATTTAAATTACAATAACTAGTTAATTAATTATTATTTATTTATTTAATTAATATTAAAATTTAATAACAAAAAATTGGAATTAAAATAAAATATATATAAATCAAATATTCAAAAAATGTTTTATACAAAAGAAAGCATCCTAGAACAACTGCAGAGGGGCCGGGGGTGGCGGAGTCGGCGTCGATGATGAATGGCCGCCATCTAGGGATCTGAATTACGCGGCCAAAGATGCTGCGACCTGGGCCTCGACCCGTGCCTGCATATCCGCCTCAATCGCAGCGACTCGAGAAACGAAGTCGTCGCGCGTAGCGTCCATGTTGGTGTGAAGCTGCTGAACCTCCGCGCGCAGCTGCTGCTCAACCGGAGAAGGGCCGGAGCTGGTGCTCGCTCCGCTCCGCTGAGGCCGGGGCACATCAGCGTAAAGGCGTCGCCTGCACGAGCCGAGCCCAAGAACTGATCCATTAGGCTGAACCCCTCCAACAACCTCCAAGAACGCCTCTCTACGGTCTTCCTGAGCGAGTCTGGTGTGGGCAACTGCTGACTCAACGACTCCATGAAACGTTCCTAAACATTTAAAATTCAGAAAATAAAATAGTTAATATATAAGTTAGGAAAAATTTAAAAGAAAAAATAATAATTGAAAAAATTATTAAATACCTGAACTTCTTTCGCCTTATTGTCGACGAACGTCTCGTCCTTCTTCGTGTGAAGAACGCGGTGCAGCTCATCGGGCGGGACAGGGCCACCGTGCTTCGCCTCCTAAAAATATTAGAGATTGAAGAAGAAAAAATAATAAATTAATAACTAATTGAAAAAAGAAAACAAGAAAAATGTACGTAAAAAAAAAAAAAAACTTACCAATCGACGATGGTGCTCGTCGTGGGTCTGGGCCCCGGCTGTGTGTTTGGTGGGATTCTTCACGCGGTTGGCCTTATGCCTCCTTGACACTGCCATGCCCTCGGGAGTGCTCAAGCTCGCGATAAGCCGCGCGTGGTCCTCCGAACTCATCCACACGAGGTAGTTTACTGCTTGCTTTCTACGCACCGGATAAATGAGGTCCTTGAATCGATCCTAGACGTGATTGTCCCATAGGGGGAACAATCTACCGTTCGTGATATCGGGATCGATAACAAGAAAATTGCCCTGAAAAAATTGAAATAAAAAATTGTTAAAGTAATAAAGTAATAAATTTATTTCTATAAATTTCAAAATTAATTAATTATAAAAATAAATGATGTTTTTTACCTTCTAATTGTCGTACATCCGACGTTTCTCCGTCGTCGGAATCTTCTGCTAGCGAAGGTCGCTGGGTAGAGGCATGCTCTGGAGGACCTCGCGAAACCGTTTTGAAACGGTTATATGCGGCTGTACTCTACAAAAACATAAAAATATTGTGATATTAGAAACTATTAGTTAACAGAAAAAAAAAACACTTTTAAAAATGTTTAAAGATTTAAAAATTTAGTAATTAAAACAATAAACAAAATTACTTAAGTATTCTCTTCAATCCGAAGGGTAGAGTCTGCGGCCCGAGGAGGCTGCGTGCCTGAAGTGGAGGGTCCCGCTGGATCGGGCTGTGATGCAGACCCCGATGCTCCCGCGGAAGTCGTGGCCTGGGAGTCCTGCGCCAAGCGTGGTGTCGCAGGCTGGGTCTCAGGGACTGCATCATGGAGAATGGCAGCAACGCCCGGCTCGTAACCGAAGAGGATAATGTCCAACTCCTCTGTAGTCAGGTCCGCATTAGAGGCAGCGATAGCAGACGGCTGCGGAGTCCCCTCGTCAATCTCGTCGTCAGGCTCGTCTGACTGGGGAGGACATCGTCTGCCTGTCATAATCCTACAACTAAACTAAACTAATTTAATACAAAGTAATTAAAATAATGAAAGAAATTAAATTAATTAATTAATTAAATACTTTAAATTAAATTAATTAATGGAATAATCTAAATTAAATTGATTAAATAATGTAAATTAAACTAACATAAATTAATTAACTAATTTAAAGTAAAATAATTAATTAAATTGAATTAAAGTAAATTAAAATTAGATTAATTTGAACTAAAATGAATTAATTAAAGTAAACTAAATACTGAAGAATTAAACTATTAAATTAATTAAACTAAAATTAATTAAATTAAAGTAAATTAAGTAATGAAGAATTAAACTAAATTAGATTAATTGAACTAAAATTAATTAATTAAAACTAAATTAAACTAAAGTAATTAATTATACTAAAGTAAATTAAAATTAGATTAATTAAACTAAGTAATTAATTAAAGTAAAGTAAGTAATGAAGATTTCAACTAAGATCTATTAGATTAATTTAAACTAAAATTAATTAAATTTAACTAATATTAATTAATTAAAAATAAACTAAACTAAACTAAACTAATTAATTAAATTAAACTAAATTAAAATTAGATTAATTGAACTAAATTTTATTAATTAATTAAAGTAAACAAAAATTAGATTAATTAACCTTAAGTAAAACTAAGTACTTATTTAAACTAAAATTAATTAAATTAACAAAATTAAACTAAACTAATTAATTAATTAAAGTAAACTAAAATTAGATAAATTAAACTAAAGTAAACTAAGTAATTAATTACATTAAATTAGATTAATTAAACTAAAATTAATTAAATTAACAAAATTAAACTAAACTAATTAATTAAAACTAACTAAACTAAATTTAAACTTAAACTAAAACTAACTAAAAATTAAAAACTAAAACTAACTTAAAACTTAAAATCTATACGAAAACTAACCTCGTAATAGAAACCGGGATTGGAGGTTTGGAAAAAATAACGGGCAACGGAACGGGGGAAAGAGAGAAAAGCAAGAAAAGAGAGAAAGAAAAAGAGAAAGGAAAAAAGAAGAAACGGGGGAAGGAAAACTGATCTGAATTTAAATCATATTTTGCGACCAACTGGTCGCAAATATGTAATCATGACCAAAAACGAAAGGTCGCGCGTGCTGGGGAAATTACGACCATCTGGTCGCATTTTTACACATATTTGCGACCATCTGGTCACATTTATTGAAAAAGTGACCATCTGGTCGCACAATTGGGATTATCTAGAACAGCTGTCATTTCAGCATCCTATCGAGAATTGCGACCAACTGGTCGTAATCTTTAAATTCACCGCCAAGGATTGCGACCAGATGGTCGTAATCTTTAAATTAACCGCCATAAATTTCATGAAAATTTAAATTAACTGCCATAAATTTCATGAAAATTTAAATTTACCGCTCATATTTGCGACCATCTGGTCGCACTTATTAAATTAATCGCCAAAACTTTCATTAACATTTTATAATATCCTTTGAGTTTTGCGACCAACTGGTCTTAATTTAACTGATATTTTTGAAAAAAAGTATTTTACTTTTCCACAAATGCGACCAACTGGTCGCATTTAACTTCTAAATTACTACCATGTGGTCACCTTTTGTGTTAAATTGCGACCATATGGTCGCAAAAATTAATATATATATTTTATCATTCATTAAAGAAATAGTTTTAATAAAACATACACAGTGAATCATAAAATTACAAAATGTCTCATTCATCATCCTCAGTTTCTTCGGTCGTCGCTTCTTCTTCTTCTTATGTTTCTTCGTCGGATTCATCGTCTCGAATAAATTCAGCATCAATGTCACGTACGTGAGAAGTGGAAGCATTTGTATCATCATCATGCAATGTTATCGTTCCATCGTGCAAAGGACGAACAGTACTGGTATGCTGACCATCTTCGATTGCACGACATCTTATCTCATCTTCTTGGAAAGCAACAGCTTCCTTTGCATGGTCGTCTTTCTCGGACAAGTTTTCTTCTACCTGGCGTGGTTTAACTTTACAAACAACTAGCCAATTTGTCAGATCTCGTCTATTAATCGGATAGTTCAGGTAATAAACTTGAATCGCCTGTGCAGCCAGGACAAACCTATCAGCGGTGCGTATATGCTTAGACTTGTTTACCTCAACGATTTGTAAATGATCAATCTTACGGACTCCGCCTCGTCTGGTTGGCTCCAACCAAGTGCAGTTGAACAGAACAATGCGCTTTAGCGTCGGACTTGCGTATTGAATCTCAAGAATCTCATCGATTACTCCGAAGTAATCGTCTTCGTTTGTGCCGAACACATGACCTTTTATGCAAACACCACTGTTGTTTGTTGCTCTGTTAATTGAATGCGCCTTCATTTGAAATCTGTAACCGTTACCGATGTATCCAGTATACAACCTTGCAATCCGTCCAGGTCCCTCTGCCAAAGAAATAATACGAGGATCATCTACCGGTAATGTAGTGGAGTCAACCTGTCATTGTTCACATACAGTAATAATGTTAGGAAGATATTAATTTTTTCAACAAATTGCCACGGTTTTTTTGAAAAAAGTACGTAAAATAACTCACGTATGCACTGAACCAAGAACGAAACTCTTTGTCAATTATTGACCCCTCCTCAGCGGCTGTAAGACCAACTCGTGTCATTCAAACGTATAAGTTTAGAAATAATCTGTATGTTACAAAAATAGTTAGCAAATAGTTTGCAATTGTTTAGGCGATGAAATAATGTATCTATTTTAAAGAAAAAGTAGCTACTTTCAAAGAATATCATTAGTAATGGATAAATGTGAGATTGAAACTTGTCATATAGAAAAGAACTGTGGAGGTAGCATAGATCATATCTCCGTCATGACTTCATCGAGTTTCTACCGGAAGGATGATGATCGTCTCTTTTCTACCGACGAAACTCCCCATTTTTTCAAAATCATTCTGGCTCATACTCTCAGGGAACAAAAACTAGTAAGTACAAAATTATTCTTTAGGCGATGAAATAATGTTAAGTTACGAACTCACTCTATGTAAGGATTGATCTTTGAGCAGTTGCATAACACGTATGTCTGCATTACGTGGTACTTAGAATCGGTCAACGGCCTACGCAATGATCTTCCAACTGTCATGTCACGTTCCATAAAAATCGGCAAGTCGTTTATGTCAACACCTTCAAGTAAATTTTTGACGATGTTTCGTTCCGCTGGTCGAAACTACTCTGCAATGTGTTGATCAAAGTAGTATGAACAAAATGTTGTAGTCTCTTGCGTCAGGTACGCACTACAGATAGATCCTTCTACTCTTGCTTTATTTCCGACCGTCTTTTTCAACCGACGTATGTACCTGTGGGTGGGTACAATGTGTAGAAAACATAATTTACATTCGATCACTGTACTTTATACGTGTAGATTACAAATTAACTGTGGTTACCTTTTAAATGGGTACATCCAGCAGTAATATACCAGACCTCCTAAGAATGCCTCGTATGGAAGATGCACTGGAAGATGCTCCATGGAGTCAAAAAAGCCAGGTGGGAACATTCGCTCCAACTTACAAATAATAACAGGGATCTCTGAACTCATTGAAGCGACAGTAGCTTTAGTCACTTCTGTACATGTCAAGTCCCTGAAAAAAACACTCAACTGTGCAAGCGGCTCCCAATGTCTATTCTCTAGGAACGGTCTGAACGCGACAGGCATCAATCGTTGCATGAATACATGACAGTCGTAGCTTTTCATCCCGAACATGATATGTTTTTACTGTCTATACACCGACTCAGATTCGAAACGTATCCGTCCGGGAATTTGATGGATTTGATCCACTCAAATACTGTTTTCTTTTCATCCATCGTCAACATGTACTTTGCTTTTGCGTAATTATCATTGTCGTCAGGCTCCAACTCAGGACTGTGACATATCTCCCTTATATCATAACGTGCTTTCAGATTTTCCTTCATTTTTCCCGGAACGTTCAACATCGTATTAAAAATGTTGTCGAAGAAATTATTCTCGATATGCATTACATCCAGATTGTGTCTAATAGTAGATCTTCCCAATACACTAGATCCCAAAAAATACTCCGTTTCTTCCAAGCCGTGTTTTTCCCAGCCGCATTGTTTGCACTCTCTGCACCGTCCACTGTAATCTTCTGCATCCCTATAGCATCTATACTGTGAAGAATCTGCCTTCCACTATACATTGTCGGGGGGTATCTTTTCTTACTCGTCGTCCCTTCTTCCAGTCACTGCCGTTTGAACGGAAAGTATGATTCAAAGGTAAAAATCGACGGTCACAATCAAACCAACAAGTTTTCTGACCGTTTCTGAGATAAAATGCATCTGTGTCTAGCATGCAATGTGGACATACGTATTTCCCTGCCGTACTCCATCCTTTAAGAGGAGGAGATTGAGGTTCACACAATTAACTACACTGACTGAGCAAATCAATAGCTAAAACTAAACACATACTCAAAAATGTATATGAAAGTAAAGATCAACATACCTGGCAACATTGAATACGCAGGGAAGTCACTGATCGTCCAGATTAACGCGGCGCGCATCAAGAAATTTTGTTTCTTCGAAATGTCGAACGTCATAACACCGTCAGTCCACAACCTTTTCAACTCTGCAATAAGTGTTTGAAAATACACATCCAGTTTCTGTTTTGGACTTTTCGGCCCAGGTAGGATCACTATTAGAAAAATCATCGGGTCTCGCATGCACATCGAGGGAGGCAAGTTATACGGGGTTACCATGACTGTCCAAACTGAATATTGTGCCCCGGATGCCCCGAACGGGTTAAAGCCATCCGTGCATAAGCCCAATCTGACGTTTCTCAGATCTTGTGCAAAATCCGGATGACAATTATTTAAATGCTTTCATGCCACCATCTTAGGGATGTCTCATAACAACTTCATCCTGTGAATTCTTGTGACGTCATCTCATGTGCGAGGCTGTCACATCCGATGCATACAACCGTTGCAGACGTGGGGTCAGCGGTAAATAGAACATGCGGGCGTACGAAATGAGGTTGCGTTTCCCTTGTTTATATCTTGGAAGAAAATAAAATTTGCAGTGATGCAGGTCCTCATCCACATCCCAGTAAAGCATGCATCCGTTCCAACACAAATCTATTTTCTCCATGGGTAATTCAAGTCCATCCACTAGCTTTTTCGTGTCATACAAACTGTGGGGCATAATATTTTCTTCTGGAGCGCATCGACAAACCACGATGCAATCGAATCAAATCCTCGACCAGGTATGTTGTACTGTGCCTTTATATTTAAAAGTTCTGTAGCAGCAGCAAGTTGACTTACCTGAGACCCATCGTACAATGGTCAGCTGGCTGTCTTTAGCATCCCGTGCATCTTACGTGCTTCCGAATTCATTTTCTCTTCAACAACCCGTTCATCTTTGTCTACGTTTAAACTTTCACGGAAATTTTCATTGCCCTCATACCCCACACCATCAAGTATCATTTGCTGCATCTGACTATACTATTGTTCATCATTCCGTTCTTCAGCAACAACCTCTACATTCGAGCTGCTATCTTCGTATCGTCTCGATTCATGTAATGCAGCGTCGAACATTTCCTTTGTTTCCCCCTAAATTACCCAGTGATAATAATTCTGCACAAATTCCCGACTATAGAGATGAACCTTCAAATCTGTAACCAGTATGATTCTCCTACTGTCGCATTTCCTGCACAGGCAAAGTAGCTTTCCACCATACTTTTCATAATAGACAGTTGTCATGCAAAACTCAACAAACTGTTCAACCCCGGCCACGAACTCATCGTTCAAATACCCGTCTAACAAACGAACATACATCCACTCTCTCATTTTCTTTTTTCTTAATGCTAACAAACAATGGAAGGAGGGGATTTTATAATGGACTCCTCTGCTCATTTGCGATCAGATGGTAGTATTTTTGCTACCACTTAGTCGCATTTTCCCGCCAAAATTTCCAGCCATTTTCCTCACTTCCCCAGGTCACATCAAGTCACAGCATTTACGACCACATGGTCACTTATTTTGGTGACCACTTGGTAGCTTTTCTCCCACCAAATTGTTTATCTACCACTGGTCACTAAAATCACAGTATTTGCGACCATTTGGTCACTTAACAATGTGACCACCTGGTAGCTTATTTCCCGCCAAATTTCTAAGCTACCACTGGTCACCAAAATTGCGACCATCTCGTCACTTTGAAATGTGACCACTTGGTAGCCTTTCTCCCGCCAAGTTTCTAAGCTACCGATGGTCACTAAAGGTCACCATAATTGCGACCATCTGGTCATCTTGAAATGTGACCACTTGGTAGCCTTTCTCCCGCCAAATTTACGCACCTTTTTTTGCTACTAAATGATAACTCGTGTCACAAAATTGCGACCACATGGTAGTAATTTTGTAGTGACCATATGGTCACTTTCTTCGCGCCAAAAATTCGCGTCATTTTTTATGACTAATTCTTTACCTGGTCGCATTTTGGTCGTAAAAAAGTGACCATATGGTCGTTTTAGGTCAAACTTCATGTTTACTACCAGAGTGGTCACCCAAAAAACTACCCAATACTTTGGTCGCAAATTTCTGGTCGCAATTTAACAGTTTTTTTGTAGTGTAGAAACATTAGGTAATTCCTTGATGTGACGATTCGATACTTGAACATGAGACCTCACCTTCTCATTGGCTCGAGAATGACTTATTCTATAATTAGAACTACAGAAAAATGTTAATTAGAGAATCATCATGTACACAAGGATAAACGAGATAATTACAAGGGTAAAACGATGATTTGACCCATTTGTAATTATGAGATTACCACGTGAAGGATGTATCAAATATACTTAATAACAAATGGACATAACTCATCTATAGTGAGGGGAGTTCAACTTAGAGTTTATAGTGAAATTACCCTAAGTTAATAGTTGCGATTAATTAATTAATGAGTTTAATTAATAAATCAATACTAATTATTTAAAGGGAAAAAGACATTTTTGGTCCCTAAGTTTTGAGTTTACTTACCATTTGGTCCCTGGGTTTTCAAAACCGACATTTTTACCCCTGAGTTTTCTTTTTATTTACCATTTGGTCCCCGTCATCAAACCTCAGTTTAAATTTTAACAGAAGGATGACGTGGCATTTAGTTATTTATATATATTATATATTGATTTATGTGAAAATTTTTTAATGATGTGGCATATTTATTTAATGTAATATTAATATTTAATTTATTTATATATTATTAAGTAATTATCTATGCTCCTCTCACTTCATTACTCTCTCCTTCCCTGTTCATCTTCTCCACCCTTTTCATCAACTCATTTCCATTAATGTTCAAGTTGAGAAAAACATGATGGGAGAAAACACAAAACTAGCAAATTCATTATCAATTGTTCATGAAATAATTATATCCTCACCTAGAAATCACTCATCCATTCTCTAGATAATTAGAAAAATAAACATTTTTCCTTGCAATAATCTGTAAAATAAAACATTTGGGTAATTAGATTTGATTCTGCTTGTTAAAAAAAGGACAAAAAAAATCATGTCAAACATTTTTTTTTTATTTTAAACTTTTTCCTCCTTTAATCTCAAATTAAGCCAACCAGTTCTCAAATACTCTCAGATCTGTGTCAAGAGATGAAAACCAGAGAGTTGATTTTTGAAGCAGTTAGGATGAGAGAGGATTTAGTTCGAAGTATAAAGGGTGCGATTTTTACAAATTTGAAATCAATATTTCGTTGAAAACGATTTTTTAGATCTGAGATGAATGTCATTCAAAGACAATTTTTACAGATCTTTCATCATCGATTCAAATGACCCACAACCACAAGGATGTGTAGATCTTAATTGCACACTAGTTTTGTCGTGCTCTATCTCTACCGCCGCTCCAATCGTTCTTAACTAGAGAGCTTCTCTGTTGCTTCTTCAATGGTGGTTTTCACTCTTCAAAGTGAGGTAAAGGGAAACCTTAGACATGAGGAATATTAGATCTGAGATTGCAAGGGAAATCCAAACTCGTTTATGGTTTTTTTAAGGTTAGGAAGGAGAGTGAAAAATGTTATAAAAAAAATTGTGTTGAAGAAGATGAAGGTTTTGTTTTCTATGTTAGATAAGCCAAAACAAAGAACAAAATAAGAAGATGAGTACAGACAAGAAAGGGGAAGAAGATGAAGATTGGGGAGGAGAGAGAAAGAGAGAAAGAAATAATTTAAAAATATATATAATATATATATATATATATATATATATATATATATATATATATATAAATTAATATAAAATTATTAATCATGCCACATCATTCAAATATTGACACATAAGCAATAAAATAAATTTTTTAATGCCACGTTAGCATTCTGTTAAGTATTTAACAGACTTTTTACGACAAGGACCAAATGATAAACAAAAGGAAAAAACTCAGGGGGTAAAAATTTCGGTTTTGAATACTCAGGGACCAAATGGTAAACAAACTCAAAACTCAGGGATCAAAATTGTATTTTTCCCTTATTTTAATAATGAGTTTATTTAAATGAAAAATATTATTATTATTATTATTAATTATTTAAATAATGAGTTTATCTAAATAGAAATTAATAATTAATAAGATTAATTAAATAATTAGTTTATTTAATTTAATAATAAAATTAGAGAGAACTAAGCCCAATTAATTTAATGGAATAAATTGGTTTTACTCTTAAATAATTAATTAATTGGATATGATCCAATAATTAGTATTAATAGGATTTATTTTTGGTATTTATGTGTATTTAGAAATAATTATATGTATTGTTTCTAATTATAAATACATAAAATAAAATAGATAAATATCATTTAAAAAAAGAAGGAAAATATAAAATGAGTCTGACATTTAGGAAATAGAGAAATGTATTGTTTCTAATTCTTATCTTTATGCTCATGCCACTTGTCATTACATATAGGAAATTTGTTTCCTACTTTACAAATGAGTCTATCACTTCCTTTTTTTTTAATAATTTATTTTGATTAAATATTTAATTAGGAAATTTGGAATTTTAATAGGATTTAAATACCTACTTTTCCTATAAGTACGACTATTGAGTGTTCATATTATACACTTGATATTTTATCAAAAAAAAAAAGAAAAAAACTCTCTCTTTTCTTCTCCTTATTACCGATTTTTGGATTTAAATACCTTTTGGTTCGATTCCCACATGTCAGGTTGTTTTATGATTGGGTCATAGCCTAGAAGGCTTGATGCCGCAAAGAAACCTTCAATCATATTCTCCATTAAATCTATAATGTAAGTTTTCGAAAACCTTTGTTTTTTCAGTTTAAGGTTTGATCATAAGTGCATGATATTAACTGATCCGTAATTAATAGTTAATAAATTTAGTAAATAAATTCCGCCAATTTAGTAAAGTAGTTCATTTATTTGGTATAAGAGCCTACGTTAATAATCATGAACTGTGATTTTCGAAAATCTGTGGGTTGCATTAAAGTCATTTTATGTATGTATATAAATCGTTATATAAATTGTGGATTTGCTAGTTAACTGTTTAGGTATTCTTTGGCACTTAAGTTTTTAAATTTTATTAGAAAAATTATAAACCCAATTTTGGGTATAGGATTATTTATGTAATCATCGGGAATAACGAAAGAAAAGTGATGCAAAAATCGGCACAGTGATGACCGAGCATCGGTGGTGGCTTTGGGCAATTTTGCTAAGATATTTTTCCAAGATTATATTTTAAAAGATATATATCTTAAAATATTCAAGTTAAAGATAAAAGATAATTATCTTTTAAAAGATAATATATAATTATCTTTTATCTTTATCATATATTTTTAAATATATATTTCTATTCATGAAATTTTTTTAAATATATTTTCCATATATAGATAAAACATAATATTTTGAAAAATAACCTTTTATGAAGAATATTGGAGAAAATATTCCCTTTCATAAAAGGCCTCCACGCTTACCACAAGATGAAGAGAGAGAAAATTTCAAGCTTCTAGACCTACAACAAGTTTTTAGTTATTGTAATTTAATTTTGTTGGAGAATTAGTGCCAAGAATACTGGTCAATCTAGTTATTTAATTATTTAGCTTATATATGAGATATGAATGTTTAAATAATTGTGCATGCATTTATGAATGTCATGTAGAAAATCCTAACATAGGTAATGTATGATTAAATTATAATTAATTGTACATGCATACATTATTATGTGATAACGTCGTTATTATATTTTATGTATGTGGTAAGCATGTTGACTGTATATTTTTTATTGTGATATTTGAAATATAAAATATTTATGACAAATGTGATTAGGGATAAATGCATGCTAAGTTTAGATAATATTCAAATATTAAAATGTTAAAAATTGAATAGAAACTAAAGTTGATATTCGAATGTGAAATTATTTGTTTAAACAATTGAACATAAATTCACATAAGCACTATCAAATAGATATTTAATTAAGGGTTAGTTAAAAATTAATGAAAATGATTAATTAAATTGAACGAATCTCTGGCGAGAAACATTTGCCATAGCGAAAAGATTTTTCAAAGTTCCTTTAACATGAAGCGCCTCTAACTGGGAACGATCTGGGAGAAAAGTTCAAGATAATAAATCGTTATCATTAAGAAGGTCTCGTAACGTGATTAGTTTTAATCTAGGAAACTTGGTAATTCACATTAAAATTAATCTAACCAATTTAAAGAGTTAGGAGTGAATTAGGTTAATTAATACAACTTAGATCAATTAATTAGCCTAAATATGTCTAAGTATGAAAACCCAATTTTAAAATATTGAGTGGAAGGAAGGAAACTTGACAAAGTATCCTATGATCTCCATTATTAGGCTCGCAACGTGAGATTCACACTTGGCCTGTAGCACCCATAAAAGTTCTCAATACGAAGGTTCTATAAAGTGAATCAATATCAAGGTGGGTCTCCCAGAAGGGATAAAGGACTTTAAATGCAAATTGAAGACTGAATCTACACTTTGTAGACACTCCTCAATTTTCATTTAAAAGACTAAAATAATGGGTCACACTCAAAAGAAATTGATAAAGTCTGTTATCAAAATTTTAGACCAAACACACGGTAAATCAATTCTATAAGAATGAATTATTCTGGATCGGAAACTATTCGAGAAGGGTCTCAGTTTAACGTATTGGGTGACTGACTTATCAATCGACGACACTCAGCCTGGGAAGGTTAGACTATAGTGGCATAATAATCTATTTAGAGTATTTATGTTTATTGAACATTTCAGCATTCATGCATCATGTTTAATTTGATGCTGAACATTGTTTAAAAATAAAATTGCTAATTAGTTCACTTAAATTTTATTCATTACAGCAATAATGTCCTCCTCTAATGATGCAACCAATAAAATTGATAAGTTCGTCAAATGGAATGAATTGTTAATCAACACTTTAAATCAAGATATTCCTCTAACTGATAATGATCCTAATTTACAATTACATGCAATTAATCACATAAATATGACCAATTTACGAATGAACAGCTTAGAAAATAATTTTGATTTACTTGTAGCTGAATCATTGTTAATGGAAGATAATTTATTCGAATGGGTATTTAATTTTTGTGCCACAAACCACATTTGTCATCCTTTCTTATGTTCGATTCTTAGACTAAAATAGAACATGGTATATATACAATGTGAGTAGGAACAAGACAGTTTCATATCGTAGTTGCATGTGCAGACATTCATTTGCCATTCAATTCTCAGTATATACAAATATATGACGTTTTATTGGTTCTTGGATTTGCTAGAAATCTAGTTTCAGTGTCACGTTGCATGAGAGATAGTTTTCAATTGACTCGGACATTGATGAGCTCAAGATATACAAAGGAGATTAGGATATAGCCTTGGCAATGAATAAGAAAAATTTGTTCATATTGAGTCCGTCAATAGGAACAATAACGCATAATATTGAAATGCTTAAAACTTCTAGAACAAGAACTAAAAGACAAAAAGTTTCAAAAGAAGAAACGTATTTATGGCATCTAAGGCAAGGTCATATAGGCTTAGACAGGCTTGAAAGACTCGTGAAAGCTGGTTCCCTAAATAAGTTAGAAATCGGAACCATGCGAGTCTGTGAAGAAAGTAAAATTACCAGAAGACCTTTCTCTGGAAAAGAAAATAGAGCCTCAGAACCACTCGAACTTGTGCATACGGACCTTGGTTGGCCATTTAATGAAAAAACTCGTGGTGGATTTGAATATTACATCTCTTTCACGGATGATTATTCACGCTATAAATATATTTATCTAATGATCCACAAATCAGAAGCTCTAGACAAGTTCAAAAAGCATAAAGCTGAAATAGAAAACAAATTAGGTTAAACTATCAAAACACTTCAATCAAATTGTGGTGGTGAATATTTGGACTTAGATTTTAGAGATTATTTGATAGAACATGGGATAGCATCCCAACTTTCAGCACCTGGAATGCCTAAGCAAGACGGATTAGCTGAAATAAAAAACCGAACATTTTTAGACATGACTAGATCAATGATGAGTTTTGCAACATTGTCACCATCATTTTAGGGATATGCAGTTATGACTGCATTATACATACTCAATTTGGTTCCATCCAAAAATGTTTTTAAAACTCTGCAAGAGTTATTGAATGGACGTAAAAGAAGTTTACGATACTTTATGATTTGGGGATCGCCCGCTCATGAGCTGATGGCGAAGCCAAAGAAGCTAGAACCCCGAAGTAAAGTATACCTTTCTGTAGGCTACCCAAAAGAAACAAAAGGGGGTGCTTTTATTATCCCGTAGAAAATAAAGTATTTGTGTCGACGAATGCAATTTTGCTTGAAGAGGATTTCATGAAAGATACAAAATTCAAAAGCACAATAGTGTTAAATGAAATAAGTAATAATAATACAATTCATCAATCAATAAGAGTTGTTGATAAAACACCTGAAATCCAGGTGCAATCTTTATCGGAACCTCAGTGAAGTGGGAGGGGAGGGTTATTAGAAACCAAGAACGCTTTATAGGATTTGGAGAAATCCATATTTCCATTTCTAAAGAAAATTCAGAAGACCCATTGGCTTATAAAAGTGCATTGCGGGATATTGATAAAGAAAAATGGCTCAAAGTCATGGATCTCGAGATGGAATCAATGTATTCTAACTCTGTCCGGGCTCTCATATATCTTCCAAATGGTGAAAAATCCATTGGATGTCAATAGATCTATAAAAGAAAAAGAGGTGCAGACGGCAAAGTTGAGACTTTCAAGGCCAGATAAGTGGCAAAAAGATATACTCAGAGGGAGGATTGACTATGAGGAAACTTTTTCTCCAGTTGCCATGGTGAAATCTATACGCATCATCTTATCCATTGCCGCATATTATGACTATGAGATCTGGCAAATGGACGTCAAGATTGCCTTCCTTAACGAAAATCTAGACGAAAGCATCTATATAATGCAACCAGAGGGATTCATTACTCCAGGACAAGAGTAGAAGGTTTGCAAGTTGCAAAGGTCCATTTGTGAACTTAAGCAAGCCTCAAGGTCTTGAAACATTAGGTTTGACGATGTAGTCAAAACTTATGGCTTTGAACAAAACATGGATGAACCTTGTGTATACAAGTATATCATAGAAGACAAAGTAGTATTCATAATTCTTTACGTTGACGATTGGAAATAACAAAAGAACATTAACAGAAATTAAAGAATGGAAGGTAAATCAATTCCAAATGAAAGATTTGGGTGAAGCTAGTTATGTTCTTGGGTTTCAGATCATTCGTGATAGTAGCAAGAAAACACAAGCACTATTTCAAGCATCGTATATTGATAAGATTATTAAACGTTTTGTATGCAAAATTCCAAGAAAGGTATTTTACCTTTTAGACAGATACCATATGCTTCAACAGTAGGAAGTCTGATGTATGCAATGTTATGCACTCGACCAGATATCTTCTATGTAGTGGGAGTAGTCAGCAGGTTCCAATCCAATCCTGGAAAGGAACATTGAGTTATAGTTAAAGCAATTCTCAAGTATCTTAGGAGAATAAGAAATTATATGTTAGTGTATGAGGATAAGGATTTGATCCTTACAAGATACACAGATTTAGATTTCTAAGGTGATAAAGATTCAAGGAAATTAACATCAGGAGCAGTATTTACGCTTAGCTAGGATACCCAAATTTAGATTTCCAATGTAATAAAGATTCAAGGAATCTACATCAGGAGCAGTGTTTACACTTAGCGGAGCCGCCATAGTTTGGAGAACTGTTGAGCAAGGTTGTATTGTTGACTCCACTATGGAAGTAGAATATGTTGTTGCTTGTGAAGCTGCAAAAGAAGCTGTCTGGCTTAGAAACTTCCTAAAAGATTTGGAAGTTGTTCCAAATATAGAATTGCTCATAACTCTCTATTTGAAGGAAGCAAGTTCACACAAAAGATCAAACCATATAGATAGGAAATATCATCTTATAAGGAAGATAGTGCATCGTGAGGACCTGTAGGTTACGAAGATAAACACGAAGGACAATTTCAAATTTTGTCCCTAAACTTTCAAAAGTTACTGTAATGCCCTGTTACAAGATAAATTTCAACTTTCAGTTAAAATATTTAATTTAATTATTGATACCGAGTTGTGGAATTTCGATTAAAATTTTCTTAATTGCATACATAGACTTGTTCGGTGACAAATTGCAAGGGGATGATTCATTAGCAATTTGTTGGAATGGAAGGATGACTTATCAATTAAAGGAAATTTTAATTGAGGTGGCTAGGGGTTTTGGCTCATTTATCAGAAAAGAAAAAAAATAGGAAAATTTCTCTCTCTTCTCTCCCTCTCACGCCGCAACCGCCCCCTTGGAGAAGCCCGGTAAATTGGTTCAATTCCTCCGTCGTTTGTTCGTTAGTTCTTGTTACGATCTTGGTTTTGGAAGTGTTTGGAGGATTTTCAATTAATCAAAAGGTAAAATCTTCTTCTTCTCTTGAATTTTCCCAAATCTGCCGCCTCTAGGGTTACAAAATTGATGTTCGCTTCGTCATTTGATCGTGGTGAGTCGTTAGGCGAAGTTTGAAGGTTGATTCCTTGAGTTTCTAACCTTGGGTAAGCGTTTTGGATCGTTTTATTAATCTTTTAAATTCTGGAAATTTGTGTTAGTATTTAATTTATGAAATTCAAGAACCCATCCATGAAACCCAACCTCCATCACTTTCCAATTCCCAAACTAAAGCCTTTTACCCAATCGATTTTGATCCACATTGCCTAAACTTGAAAACCCATCAAAATCGACCGCCCGAAACTTGAATCTATGACCAAACCGAGACCCGAAGGCCTCGGTTCAGCCGCGGCAAGGGCAGCAGCACTGTGGCTGTTGTCCCTTTTGGAAACGGTGAGTTTTTCATCATTTGGTTGTCCCGTTTTTGAGCCGTTGAACCCCAATTCTTTTAGCATTTGGTACTGTTTTAGCATGAATTTTAATTGCTTTAGACCATCGTTTCAGCTCTATTTCATGGTGAGAATTAGCTTGGTTAACTTGGATTTTAGTGAAATCAAGGTGAGTTAACGGTTTGATCAACGGTGGGGTTTTAGACAAATCTAAAGCTCAAACCATAGCTTATTTGATCCTAAATATTTAAATATACTATTCTGAAAATTTAGGAAGAGAATTGACAATGGGAACATCCGAAAATTACTTGGAAGAAATTATTTTAGGTTAGAACTAGTTTAAGCTTTTTTCGGCAAAATTTGAGGTTTTTAGTTTCGAATCAATTATGAATGTTAATGAATTTATTTCTGGAATATTTGGGAGTTTAAGATGACCTTTATCCATTAGAATTGAATTGGAAAGTGTTAAAGTAGAATTTCGGTTTTTTGGCAGTTTTACTGTTTTCAGCAATTTTGTTTTTTAATTGTTAAACTTATTGGGCTGCTGTATTTTGATGTTTAATATTGATTTCATATGAACATTATCATGTGTATAATGTTGACGAAGTTGAGATTGATGGCCTGACAGGTTGTGATAACTAGTATTAAGGCTACGAGCTTAATACTTAGTTTAAATTCAGTTATAGGTGAGCCCATAACCAGGTGCTAGTAATCATTGCTTGTACAAATGATTTACTAGATGATTCGGTTATAGTTTCGGCTATAACCAGGTACTAGAAAGTGATAGTAGTTCCGAGAGACCGTCTTTCTAGTGTTGTGTGTTAAATTCTTAGTTGTTAGCCTTTATAATGTTGGATAATATTTTGGATGTGTTAAGTGTTTGTTGTTGGGAATTTGTGGATGAAAGTCTTGGGTATGAAACTAGTGAGAGTTGTCTATCCATGTAAGAGAGTGTTTATTGAAAAAGTCTTGGATATGGAATTTTGAGATAAATTGTCTATTCGTGCAAGTGGATTGAGATTTGAGTTTAAGTGACGCTTTGAGCGTAAGAGTTATTGGAGAGTGTTGAGTGCTTGGGACTCGGTATGAATCGTTTAGAGACTATTTAAAACTTTACCTGTTGATTGAATCGTTTTCTCACTAGCTTTAGCCTTACAGTGCTATATTTTTTTTTCAAGTGACATTGAACCGAGAGGTGGCCAAGTGAAGGGTTCAATGTTGAATGGTGACCATCTAATTGTCATTCATTATTGTTAATGAATAAAGTATCAGATTTCTTTTTTAGATGAGCTATTGGTTTTGAGAGTTATTATTCTTTATTTATTTTTATTTGTTTTAAGACAATGATATTAATTTCTGTTTGATTTTGCTTAAACTTTACAACTACGGAGTTGCTATTTTTATTGAAATGATTATTTGAACTAATGTGACTTTCATATTTTTCAATAAAGATTATTTATTGAGTCTTCCGCTGTTATTATTATATTTGTTTTAAACTCTGAAAAGTCGGTTCGCTACAGTTATATTTTTCATCCCTAAACTTTACGATTCGTTCCATTTTAGTCATCCAGTCTGCGTTTTTCCATTTAGGACATTACCGGAGGGCTTATGTGGCATATAATTGATGATATGACATTATATAAATATAAAATGAGGTTAAATGACATGGAAAAACGAATATACAGTGAGATTTAAGACTAGAATTAAGTAGGAAAAATGAGATTAACCTTCCTTTATATTCGTTTCTCTATGGTATTTAACCTCACAACATATTTCTATAATGTCACATCATCAATTACATGTCACATAAGCCCTCTATTAGTGTACTAGACGGAAAAAATAAAATCTGAAAGACCAAAACGGAACGAATCTGAAAGTTCAAGAACGAAAAATGTAACTTTTGAAAGTTTAGGGACGAAAATGAAACTTGAATGAAAGTTCAGGGACCAAAATGGTATTTTACCCTTAATAAATTAAGAATTTTTGGAGCACATGATCTATACATCCATTAGGTTCTTATGTTATCCCATATATCATAGTAACTAACGAAGTTATTAATTGGGTTATTAACATGTTTGGTCATTAATTAGTATCTAATAACAAAAAAAACCGGATGAACCAATTAAATTACAAAGATGTGCGCCCGCCACCTGTTGGAGATGTGAAAAAACGAATTATGACCCTCGCCTGAATTGGGGAACGTGTAACTACTGTCGATTTGATATGATATGCATTAAATGAAATTTTTTTAAAAAAAAGGTGCAAAATAAGGAAATAAAAAAGGAAAACAAATCTGTTGCAGTCGCATGATGGGGGAAGCGTGACCTTTTATAATAATTGTCATTTATTATTGAAATATTAAGATTAGGAATAAAATCCGTCAATTCAAAAAAATGTGGGATACGATTTCTTTATTTCAAATTTTCCATTCGTTTTGAAACAACCATTGATTCAAAACCAAAATCTCTCCCAAAATGACCTAAAAAGAGAAGATTCTTCAAGCAAGAAAAGAAATGATGAAGAAAAATGACGGACTAGAAAAGACCAAGAAGAATGGCAAACAACCATAATCTACTGCTGAAGAAAGTGAAGTTCATGCTAACGAAAAGGTACAATCTTAGTAACAAAAGAAGAGAAATCTGTGAAGCCAGGAAGAAAGTGATGAAGGCTACCGAGGTGAAAGATGTGATGAAAGATAGAGAAGAAGAACACAATGAACAAAAGAAAACCGATGAAGAAACTAAAAAGGTACGGAGTTAACATCTTACCAAAAATGATGTATATTTTTCATTACTGAGATTGTTTCTTCTACGGATGAGGAAGTAGATTACAACAATAAACTTGAAGAAGATGAAAATGAAGTATCTAAAGAAAGAAAAAAAATTACTAATTGTTTGATAATGTTAGAATATATATTCAATAAATTTGTTGACAAAATTGATTTTTTGATAAAAAAAAAAAGGAAAACTGAAAATGGCTGGAAAAAAGGGAAAGAAAAGACAGAATTCGAAAGGAACAAAGGTATCGTGTGTATTTATTATTATTAAACAAAACATCAAATTTAATAATGTTAAAAAATGATAATTCGTTGAACGTTCAAAAAATTACAAAAAGAGCAAAATCCCAAAGGTCGTGAAAGCCAGACAAATCAACTACAGCACCATACAAAAAGGCTTTCGGATCAGCAGATAAACCTACAAAAAAGCTTGACTCAGGAGATGAAAGAGAGCACACCAATATTCCACTTGTTGACTCAAGAAAAGAAAAACTAAAGAAACTGCCAAATTTTATTTTCTGTTCATTCCCTATTATCTTGGTAAAACTACAGTTTAGATTTGCTTTATGTTTTTTTTACACAAACAACGCATAATTTTGTGAAAGCGTTACATTCCTATCAAAATTACAAAAAACTGATTGAATAAAACATATGTGCAAAATCAATGCAAAACAAAGCAGGGAAAATGAATTTAACAAAAACTTAGCATTGAAAAACAAAATACTATATTTGATTTTGTTAAAAAAACAATGAATAGTATTTTATTCAATATCATTAATAATTTAATATTGTTAAACTGTAGTACATTAGTATAACGAAAAAGCCTATATAAAAACTTGTGTAGAAACTACAAAATACATAAGATGTATTACTTGATTTGACATTGTAAAAAAATGGTGTTTAATATTGTAAAACAAAATATGTAATTTACAATTGACTACGAAAAAGCCTATATAAAAACATATGTAAAAACTACAAATTATATGAGGTATATTACTTTATTTGACATTGTCAAACTTATGTTATTGTTTAATATTGTAAAGCAAAATAAGTAAATTCATTAAACAAACGAACTCGCCACTTTTTTCTGTTTTCTATGGGACAAACAAGTAACGAAAACAATATACTTTTTCTGATTAGCATGAGAACAAATCTCCATATGCAACCTGTGACAGTGGGTTCTTCGCAATCTGAAACGACTTAAACTGACAATCTATGTAAATACCATTTTCGTCAAAACACCCTCCATGAAGCAACAATGTTCCAATTGATCTACCCATTTTAAACTGCAAAAAAAATTGACAGAGAACCCGTACGAAAAAATAAAGAAGAAACGGGAAAAAAAATCAAACTTAAAATGGTAGTTAAGATACGGTACATTGTGAAAAATCATTATGTCTAGATAAATAAGGGCAAATAAGTCTATGAAAAATTGATAATCACCGTATTTGGCCTTAAGCGTCTAATTCTATAATTAATGAGTACATCCATTATTTTTGTAAATATAGTCACCGATTAAGTTTATGGTGTAAAAACTTCTTATTAATTTAGGAAGAACAAAATATATTTAAGTAATTCATTTACTTAAATAAAGGGAAATATTAATTATTTAAGTAATGAGCTTAATTAAATGGAAATTAATATTACTATTAATAACTATTTAAGTAATGAGCTTATTTAAATGGAAATTAATATTATTATTATTATTAATTATTTAAATAATGAGTTTATTTAAATAGAAATTAATAATTAATATTATTATTTAAATAATGAGTTTATTAATTTAATAATAAAATTAGAGAGAATTAAGCCCAATTAATTTTATGAAATAAATTGGTTTTAGCTCTAATTAATTAATTGGATTTGATCCAATTTATTTTTGGTATTTATGTATGAAGTGTTTCTAATTATAAATACATAAAAGAAAAGTGTTAATTTCATAGGTACCCTAATAAAAACCTTTTATTACATATAAATGTCACTTTTTTTAATAAAAAACAGATCTACCCAAAACCCACCCACGCGCTAGCTACATTTTAGCTCAAAAGACATCAGTTGCTCTTTTAAATAAAATATTCAAAAAAAATCCCCTAATTCACACTACCATTTATTGCAACCGTCAGGAATTTCGAAATCTGAAAATCTTGTAATCATTATTCAAGGATATATCGAATAAAAATAAAGATTTATTAAAACCAAAATCAAAATCGTTTTCATTTTTTTTGAAAAAGAAAAGAAGAAGCGTTTGGCGATAGAAACTGAAAGGGGAAGAAACCTCCGACAAGAGGAAGCAAAAAGCATCCGGGAGAAAAGAATGGCAAAGAACGAGAGGAAACGTTAATGGTGGAAGAGGGGTAAGTTCGTTATATTCGAAGTGTTGCAAGAGGATATGTGATTTTCAGTTTTTAGTATTGAAAATGAAACCAAAATTCAACAAATGCAGAGAAGAGGAAGAGGGAGAAAGAGGAATGAACAAGAAACTTAAATGTTAGAACTAGAGATTGAAGAAATAGAGGATGAAGAGGAGGTTTCAATTTCAACATCTGTTTTTGTTATTCTCTGATTCAACTATATACATGCATGTTCTGGATCTGACGAAGTGAATGAAGTGATTCAAGTTTTTGTTTTAAAAAAATTACTTGCAGGATGTAGAAGATTTTGAAGAAGAAATAGAATCGGAAAAAGAAGAAAACAACGAAGATGATGAAGAAGAAGAAGAAGCGAATCAGGTATTCGCAATTCGTAGTATTGATATAAAAACGTTTATTTAAAATATACGTTTGCTAAAATGTAAACTTCAGATGAAAAACCTGTTAATGTGTTTGGGATTTCTGAGAATAAAAAAGTTAATAAAAAGTAAACATTTACTTATATATAAACCATATACTAAAACAGTATTGAGCAGTGAATCGAAAAAAGACAAATAAGGGAAAAGGGAAACAAAGCCTTCAGGAATCAAAAAAGGATGATAAAGATGAAGAAGGTGGAAAAAATCAGGTATTTGTATATTTGGGTTGCTAATAAAACAAATGTTGCTAAAAAATAAACATTTGATTTCTGATAATCAAGACACTAAAATAGTCTAGTATGAACAAACAGTCAGAGAAGGCAAGCAGAAGAAAGAGTGGCAGGGGGAAAATAAAACAATCGGAAAATTGAAGACTGGAAAAAAGGTAAGATTACATATATTATACAATTTTCATTTTTTTTTAAATGCATTCTTGAAATGAACATTCAATGTTGCAGGATCAACTCAAACAGAAAGGAAAGAGAATCGAAGACTATTATGAAAAACGTGCGGAATGCAGTAGAAAACGAACGGTATGTACTTTTTTTGCGGAAAAATACAGAATAAAAATATTGTTTGCTAACTAATATCAAATATAATCAATAAATACTACAGGGGGATGAGTTTAAATAAGTATTGGTATAACAAAAATAACAATAAATGTAGGAACAAAAAACAAAGAATGATTGTGACATTTCCCTTGTGGAGATGACTCCGGAATTAGTGGAATGGTTGAAAAATAAAGAACAAGCAATATTCGTATATAGGGTAAACAATCTACTGAAATTACTACATTTATATATAAATTAATGTTTATAAAAAATAAACTGTTTTTCATTTGATATCAAATAAACAGGGAGATCCTGTATCAGTTGCTGGAATCAATGAAGAAAACAATCACGAAGCTGAAGAAGAAGATAGTGCACCAAAAAAAAGGGGGAAAGGAAAGGCGGCTCAAAAAGAAACAAAGGGGGGAAGAAAAGAAAGAAGAAAAATGTAGAAGAGAATGCAAATGTTGTGAACAGGCCGAAAAGAAGTCGAAGAGGAGAAAGATCAACCTCAGATCCATACACTGATAAATTTGGATCAAACGACAAAAGACATGAAAGGCCGAAGTTTCATATACTTACACAACCGACTCAGGAAGAATAGAGTGCCTAGGTTTATTATTATGAAGACTGACTACAGTGAATTCAGTATTTTGAAAACTATGTTTTTGGAAATTTGTGATGTAAACTGATGTTAAACTGATGTGGTTTTGTATTATGTTGAATGGTAGCTTAATTTTAATGACTATTTTGTCTGTATTACATAAAAATGTTTATAAAAATAAACATTTATAATATATAAACAACGACTGTATTGAGACAACATAATGAGTATGATGCATATTTTTTTGAGATGGTGACAAGTAATAGTATAATTCATAGGAGATATGAAAATGTTAGATATTATACAAGTAGTATAATGTGAAACTTGATAAAGATGAAATGTTAGATATTAATAATGTATTATTTTGAGGATCAAATAAAAACGTTTTTTAGTATAAAGAAATATTTGAAACTAATTGAGATGAAGGGAACATTACACTTATGTTGATTCCAATAATATTGTCTGAGTAGTAATGTCTAAATAATAAGAAAGATTACTTAAAAACAACTAAATTGACAATAAAACAAAACAATACCTGTAAAAAATATTCATAACAAAAGTACTCGATTATTAAAAAAAACACCCAAATCAATTATTGTTGCAAAATCCCATAATTAAAGGACGAAATATCAAAAATAAAAAAATGAAATAAAAAATAAAGATTTATTATGAGCTGACTGAATCAGAAAGGGCAAAAATGTAACCTTAAAATGAGGGAGCAACAGTTGATTCCTAAAAAATGGGTGTTAATTGGGTATAATTGAAATATAATTAAAATCACCATGAAAAGTGGATTAATGTTAATTAATGTGGTCAAGCCCTTTTTTATGGCACAAGAAACAATGTGGTGAAAAACAAAAGAACAAAGTAGGAACAGTTGTCTCTCATCCTGAGAGTTTCTCTGTCTTAGTACTAGAATTCATCAGGTCTTTTGAAGATCCTGTTTTAGGCTGGTCTTTGTATCCATGGCGTCAACCGACTTGCTTGAGGAAATGCAAAATTTCAAACTTACGGAGGAAAAAGAGGGTCCATCCCTTGATGTTGACCATTTGGCGGCTTTTGAGACTAGAAAGAGTCTGGAATTTAGTTTGGTGGGTAAGATTCTCCTAGAACGACAAATTGCATGTGATATTGTTCATAGAGTGTTGGCACATATATGGAATTTGGGTGTGAATCTTAAGGTTGATAATGTTGGTTAAAGTATTTTTCTGTTCCAATTCATAAGAGTACGAGATAAAATGAAGGTTCTTTCATCGGGTCCTTGGGTATTTGATAAGGCACTGATTATATTCGAAGAGCCTAGTGCCCTTATTAAACCGGAAAATTTGGAGTTTCGATACGCATCATTTTGGATTCATTTTTTATAATCTTCCTCTGATTTACATGAATCTTAGTATGGCATCGTGATTGGGTAATGTTGTGGGGCACTTTGAGGTTGCCGACTGTGATGATGCCCAGAACTGTTGGGGTGAAAGTTTGAGAATTAGGGTTCGAATTGATATATTGAAACCGCTCCAGCGAGGGGTTAAGGTGAACTTAAACAGACCTATGGGGGGTTGTTGGATTCCATTACGCTACGAGAAACTCCCTGATTTCTGCTATGTGTGTGGTCATATTGGTCATAAGTTTAAGAATTGTGAATCACCGGAGGTTTCATTATTTCTTGACTCTGTTAAAAAAAAAAAACTCCTTATGGACCTTGGCTTCGATTCGTGGGCACTCCGAGAGGATTGGGTGTGGGAAGGAATGGTGATGGTCTCCAAAAATCCAACTTCACCGATGAATCGATAGCAGGAAAAGAAGTATTTTCCGGTACTAAGCTCTTCCCGACGACAGTTGAGAACAATTTGGATACGTCTTCTGTGGAACATGGTAAGGGAAAGGAGGTGATAACCGAGAATGACGGGATCGTGGAAGTTAAGGGATTGTCTAGTGACCCCACTTCCAAATTTCATGGTTCTAATCATACAGTTCCAAAGTTGAATGAAGTTGGATTTAAATAAGGTGCTTCACAGTCATTGGGCTGTGTGACTAATTTGGATTCTATTGGGCTTTTGAAATATGATTCAATTATTTCAAATACTTTGCCTAAAGCTATTGTTAATGGGCCACTATCTGGGCCTATGAATGGTAAATCTAATGATTATATTCATTCCACTTTACCTTCAACTTCTCTTAAAAATTGGAAGAAGATTGCACGTAAAGGAAGGAGACTTCCTGAAAGTCTGAACCCTATTAAGTTGTCATCAAAACGCTCCGAGTGTACTGGGAATGACAACCAAGGAAAAAAATCGTGAATTGACGATGAGTTTGTTTTCTCTTTGGGGTCTGTGGAGACTGCTACGCAGTCCCGCTGGGAACAATGAAGACTTTATGTTGGAACGTCCGGGGTTTGGGGAACCCTAGGACATTCCGAGCGGTGGGTGGCTTAATTAGTCACCATAATCCTCATCTCGTGTTCTTATCTGAAACAAAATGTGGTAATCAAAGAGTGGAAAAGTTGAAGTTGAATTTACGGTTTTCTAATTGTTTTGCAGTTAATAGTAATGGCAGTAGTGGAGGTTTGTGTTTGCTATGGAAAAAGGGTGTTACTGTAAATATTCGTTCGTACTCTTCAAATCATATTGATGCTCAAATTATTTGGCAGGTTTTTGTTGGCGTTTTTATGGAATTTATGGGATTCCTATAACTCATAAAAAAAACATTTAACTTGGGAGCTTTTAAGGCGTTTGCATAATGGTGACAATTCACCTTGGCTTGTAGGAGGGGATTTTAATGAAATTCTTTGGTCTCAGGAGAAACGCGGTGGCCCTCCACAAAGTTCGTTGCTTCTTGATAATTTCAGGTCATCTATTAACGACTGCAAGCTTAGAGATTTGGGCTATACGGAGGATAAATTTACTTGGTGTCGACGCTGTTCATCTGATAATCCGACGTTTGAAAGGCCTGATAGATTTCTAGCTAATATGGATTTTGATAGTTTGTTCCCGGCTACAGTGGTGACTCATCTAGACTGGTTTTTTTTTCTAATCATAGACCAATTATGGCTACTTTAAAGGATGTGGTTTCTACAACCCATCTTTCATTTCGTCCTTGGAAGAAGTCAGTTCGTTTTGAAGAGCTTTGGACCTTGGATGATCAGTGTAAGAATATAATCCAACGATGTTGGCAGCATGGTTTGTCTTCCATGTCGGATACCCACTTTATGACAAGCCTTTCTCGGTGCAATAAGGCCCTTGCTATTTGGAGCAGAGAAGAAAAGTTTGGGAGATCTAAGAAGATCCAATTACTACTATCTAGAATCCAAGATGCTTACCGTCACACTCTTAGTCCCGATTTTCAGGCTATTAATGTTTTGGATGCCAATCTTAATTCTTTGCTAACTGAAGAAGAAGTGTATTAGAAGCAGCGCTCTCGTGAGCTGGCTAAAATGGGGCGATCGTAATACAAAATGGTTCCATAAAAAAGGCTTTAATTAGACGGGAAAAAATACCGTAACAGGTGTGTTTGATTCTGCTGGTAACTGGGTTTCAGACACTTCTTCTATTGGTACTAACTTTGTACAGTATTTTCAGTCGTTATTCTTGTCTGATCAACCTTGCTGGGATCAAATTCAAAGAGTGGTGGGTGTGGTTTGTCCAAAGGTAACAGTTAAAATGAATAATATTTTGATGGCTCCATATTCTAAAGGGGAAATTGAAGGTGCTTTAAAACAAATGTTTCTTACAAAAGCTCCTGGACCAGACGGCTTCCCAGCTTTATTCTATCAGAAATATTGCGACATTGTGGGTGACCAAACGAGAGAGCTTTGCTTAAATATCTTGAATATGAAGACTGATATTAGCGGTCTTAATAAGACCA
The DNA here is from genome assembly GCA_028015215.1 of Gynostemma pentaphyllum. NCBI lineage: Eukaryota > Viridiplantae > Streptophyta > Magnoliopsida > Cucurbitales > Cucurbitaceae > Gynostemma > Gynostemma pentaphyllum. Next base: position 46,011,999 of record CM051347.1, on the reverse strand, counting down.
CTATTGTTTTGATCTCGAAATTGGCTCAGGCAAAATTGGTGTCAGATTACCGTCCAATCAGCTTATGCAACGTCTCCTATAAAACCATCTCAAAGGTTCTGGCAAATCGACTCAAACAAGTTTTCCTTCTATTATATCTAACTTCCAGAGTGCTTTTGTTCCTGGTCGATCTATAATTGATAGTGTTTTGGTCGGATATGAGTGTCTCCATCATATTAAAGGTAGAAGGAAGGGTAAACAGGGTCTTGCAGCCATTAAACTCGATATTAGTAAAGCTTATGATCGAATCGAATGGGTCTATTTGCGTGAAGTAATGCTCAAGTTGGGTTTCAATGCTGAATGGGTGTCCTTAATTATGCATTGTGTTACCTTTGTTTAGTTTTCTGTTCTAGTTAATGGTCAGCATACTCCGACATTTTCTCCTAGTCGCGGACTTCGACAAGGTGATCCTATTTCCCCTTTACTTGTTTATTTTATGTGCGGAAGGATTATCAGGTCTTATTCATCAAGCTCAACAGAACGGCCATTTATCAGGCTGTAAAGTTGCTTCAGGTTGCCCGACTATTTCCCATCTATTATTTGTAGATGATAGTTTAATTTATTGTAAAGCAGATCTTCAAGAATTGCTTTGTGTGAAGAATATTTTGAATATCTACCGTGAAGCATCGGGCCAGTGTATTAATTTTTCAAAATCTGCTTTATTGTTTAGTCCAAATGTCAATCTCGATTTCAGAAAGTGGGTGAGAGGTCTTATGGACATTCCCTTGGTTAATAATTTTGGGAAGTATCTTGGCTTACCTGCTTCTTTTTCTCGTAGTGTGGGGAAAGATCTCTAGGTTATTAAAGACCGGGTTCAGAAAGTGGTGCAGGGTTGGAAAGGTTCTCTCTTTTATAAAGTAGGTAAAGAAATTTTAATTAAGGCGGTGGCTCAAGCGATTCCCTCTTATGCTATGAGTTGTATTCGTTTTCCCAAGACTTTTTGTGATGATATTTAGCGATATTTTGCAAAGTTTTGGTGGGGTTCAACTGACTCTCGAAGGAAGATTCATTGGTATAACTAGAATCATTTATGTCTCCCTAAGGAAGATGGCAGGTTGGGTTTTAAATGTTTAGATGGTTTTAACAAGGCTCTGTTAGCAAAACAAGTGTGGAGAATTCTTCAGAATCCGCATTCATTAGTGGCTCAGTTACTTAAAGCCAAATATTTCAAGACTTTTGATATTTTATATGCTAATTTGGGCTCTAAACTGTCCTACACCTGGAGAAGCCTCTTATGGGGTAGAGAGCTATTATTAGGAGGCCTAAGACGACATGTTGGGAATGGCAATTCTATTAAAATCTTCAACGATAAATGGGTTCCTAGAGAAGCTTCTTTTAAGGTGCTATCACCTCAGCCTGAGGATGTTGATTGGCTTGTTTCCGATATCATTTCGGTGTTAGGTAGGTGGGATATTCAGAAAATGAATGGGGTTTTGCTAGATGTTGACATTAACCTTATTCAGACTATTCCTCTTAGTAGAGGTGGAGCTGTGGATTGGGTTTGACACTATGATAAAATGGGACAATATTCTGGTAAGAGTGGTTATAAACTTTTTGTTAAGGACTCTCTAAAACCTTCATCTTATAATTTAAATCGCTCCAAGGTGGTGTGGAGGCGACTATGGAATGCTCAGATCCCAAACAAGGTTAAATTCTTTATGTGGAAAGCTATGAAAAATATCTTACCTACTGTTGATAACTTACAACGAAAAGGTATGGATATTGCTCCATGGTGTCCTGTGTGTAAATTACACAAGGAGACTGTCAGTCATGTTCTTCTTGGATGTAAACGTGCTAGGAAGTTGAGGCACTACCTTTTTCCTCATCATGATATATTGATCGGAGATGGACAAGACTTTATGATTCAGATTGATACTTTTGGATCTCATATCTCCAATGTTGATTTTGAGCTTCTTTGTTTAGCTTTTTGGTCTTGTTGGAATGATCGAAATAGTATTTCTAGATAGGTACCTGTCCCAAATTGTTTGATTAAGGCTGAATGGGTGGTAAAAGACTGGAATGATTTCAAAAAGGTTAATTCTTCTCAGTCTAGTGATTTCCTTACTCCTCTAAGGAGAGGGAATGAGAATTCTAATCAGCTGCATTGGTTTCCTCCCTGTTCTGGTAGGTTGAAATTGAATGTAGATCCTTCTTGTCGTCTCGGTCGAATGATGTGCAGTGTTGGGGCGATCTTGCAAAATTCTATAGGAGTTCCAGTGGCTGTGATGGCTGAACCAGTAGGTATTCCCTTTGACCCAGGAGAGGCAGAAATGTTTGCAACTTTATCTGGAATGAGGTTTATGGTCTCTACTAGATTCACCTGCTTTGATGTGGAATCTGACTCCTTAGCATCTATACAACAGATTCTTAAGACTGAAGAAGACTTCTCCAATGTTGGTGTCTGGATTGATGAAATCAAGCAAATGGGTTTTGAGATGCAGACTTCCTTTTCTCACGCTTATAGAGAACATAATGTTTCAGCCCATGAGTTGGCATCTTATGCTTGTAATCTTTTACATAGGGAATCATGGAATGGCGATTGTCCTCCATGGTTACTTTCTTTTTTGTCTATTCCTTCATTGGCCTGTAGCTCTGTTCCTTTGTTTCCTTAATGAATGAATTTTTTACTTAAAAAAAATGTTAATTAATGTGGTCATGGGAGCAATTATTTCAAAAGAAAAAAATATATATATATATATATTATTTATAAAAAAAAAAGATAAAAATTCTTATCTTTATGCTCACGCCACTTGTCATTAGATTTAGGAAACTTTTTTCCTACTTTACAAAATGAGTCTGATGATTTATTTTTTTTAAACTTTTATAATTAATTTTGATTAATTATTTAATTAGGAAATTAGGAATTTTAATAGGATTTGAATACCTACTTTTTCTATAAATATAACCACTAAGTGCTCATATTATACACTTGATATGTACCAATACTTGGAAATGGAGGAACTCTTGCACATTTTCGAAAAGATTGAAAAACAAATGGCCTGGGAGAAAGAAAACTACAAGAGATGTACTTCTAAATCCACTTTTCCATCCTCAAACACTTGAAAAAATGGAGTTAGTAGTTCCAAATGTGATTTTAAACCTAGAACTGTAACGTCCCGTGTTTTTCGGTAAGTTTTAAATTAAATAAATATTATTCCTATTATAATATTTATTGGATTTAAGGTAAATGATGGTAATTGATATTTAAATTTCTTTTACAGGAATTTAATATAAATACTTTCATTAAATGGAGATAAAGGAAAAGGGAAATAAAAAAAAAGAAAAGAAAAGAAAAGTAACGTAAAAAAAAGAGGAAGGGAAAAGAAAAAAAAGGGTTTCCATCTTATCATCTTCACGTGAAAAGATAGTACAGAGACTTCAGGTAGGGTTTTCTCCTTTTTCCATCTTCTTTTTTTTGCCATCAATCCTTGAGATCCCGGGTTTGATCATGTCACATATTCCTTGTATTCTTCGGTGTAGATTGTGGTAGTTCTCATTCGGTAAGAGATTGGTAGAGATCGGATTAGTTTCCATCACACATCGGATTCAAGGTAATGATCTTTTCCCTTTTTAATTTCTGAAATTAAGGGTATTTAATTCAAAAGCCCCAAATTTTTATTTCTTGATTCCCAATTCTTGAACCCTAACGTTTAATTTTTGTTCTAAGCCAAACCAATCGACAACCTAATGTAGAATTGATAGATAACGAACGAATCGGAACCCCGAAATTCTTCCCCTGTCATAACCGTCCTACGTCTGTCCTACGTCCATCCTAAACCTGTAACCCTCTGTCATAATCGTCTAACCCGAAGCCAAACCCGTAACCCTCTGTCATAATCGTCCTAATCCGAAGCCAAACCTATAGCCCTCTGTCATAACCTTCCAAACCCGAAATCAACCTCGTCACTCTTCGTCCTAATACTATCCTAATTTTCCTACCATCGTCCTACCCCGTAATCCCTCCGTCCTACGTTCATTTTAATGTTTATATTAGCATAAAGTTAGGTTTAATTTAATTTATATTGTAACTTATTTTTCAGGTCGTAGTGTTGTGAAAGGAATAAAGAATTTGGAAAAATTCTTGTTGTGTACAAGGTGAGTAGAAATTGTTAAGGCTAGAATTTTTCCCATGTTTGTTTTCCTTTTTCTTTAATAGTATAACCTCTTAATTTTTGGTATTGATCTTGGATGTTTATAAGTATGAAATGAGGTTATTTGGGCTGAATTAAGAACTTGGAAAAATTAATGAGAAGCATGCTTAAAAGATTGGGTTTAAGACAAAAAGTTATATCGATATCGATTTGTGTTATTTGGCAGTTTTATAATTTTTCCTTTTCTTTTCTTGGATGATTTTTGGATGTTTAAGACTGTTCTTGGGTAAATCTTAATGATTATTGTTAAGTTATAAAATGTCATTTTTGCATGATAGTAACCCAACTGGGAGAATTTAGGCTTAGGCGGCTAGTTAGAAACTGATGCTGGATTTATTATTTATGTGTTGCGATATTTTATTTGGATGTGTAGGGCTATTTGGGAGTTAAAAATATAGCCGTTTTGCCGCCAGTTTTTCTTTAGAAATTATTAGATTCTAAGTTTTGATTAAGGGACGAAATGGCGTAGACCTAGGCTATTTTCGCCTCTAGATTGGTAACAATGTTGGAAGTGACTGAAAATGACCCAAAGTGTTTAGTTGGATTTTTTTTGGGCTGTTTTGAGTTGAGATTAAGGTTAAATTCTAAAAGTTGTAATTTAGGGAATTTTAACCTTTCTGTTGAGTTAGTTGAGGAAATAGAGGTTTTTGGCTTGTTGGAGCGTCATGGTTGACATTGTGTGAATCGTATTACCTTAAAATACCTTGGGTAATATGGTTGTAGGTTCGCGTTAGGCAAGGCCTTGTCTAATGAAGAATAGCTGTTAGGGGAGGTTATTTAGTGTGCACAACTTAAATAACACCTAACGGGGCAGGTTCATTCCATCCGTACAATGGAAAAGAATATCCCTAAAGGATTTAAATTGTAGAAAAATTATGTTTAAATTCCTTATGGGCGTAGTCTCTCTTTGTTTGTGAATAAAGAGGAGATTAAGGTATTAAACGGGAAAAGAATATCCCTAAAGGATTTAAATTGTAGAAAAATTATGTTTAAATTCCTTATGGGCATAGTCTCTCTTTGTTTGGGAATAAAGAGGAGATTAAAGGTATTAAACGGGAAAGGATTCGATTAGTTTTAAATTGTAGAAAAATTATGTTTAAAACTAATTCGAATAGAGATAACTTTTAATTTGTTGAGATAGGATTCATGACTTCTTTGGGAGTGAGTGACTCATTGGAAGTCGGTAAGGACGTTTATGGACTTAAAGTCTTAGGAAACCTCTCATTGGCATGATTCTTTCTTTAACAATTTTCTATTCACTGGGCGTAGCCTCATGATGCTACAACTTTTTTTTTTAGGTAAAGGAAAGAAGAAACTCGATGGCTGTTGTGGTTCGAGGTGTGATCGGTTGGCATGGATTTGCACGCCGGCGAGATTCATCTTTTTTTTTTCGGATTTAATTTGGGTTATGTTTTTTGTCTGTTTTAAATAAGTATGACAATCATACTTTTGGTTGATAAATTTTCTAAACACTGATTTGCGATTGTTTTATTTTGATGTTTTAAGTTTTGAAGTAAAACCGATCGGTTGAATTATTTTGAACTTGATTTTTGTATAAAAGACTAGATGTTATTTGGTTTTAAATGCTTCGGCTGTTGAGAATTGGTTAATTTGAATTTTGGAAATTTCGGGTTGTTACATTTTGATGTTGCAAAGAAAGATAAAGGGAGTCTTCGAAGGGGAAGGACAAGATGGAAGTGACTCAAGAAATAGGTACATAAAATGCTGGAAATGTCAAGGAATAGGTCACATAAAGACGAGATTGCCCTAACAAAAGAGCCATGTGAAGGGATGTTACAAAGTTAACGCAGTGAAATTGGGTTCTAATTAATCTAAATTAATTACATGAAAGAGTCGAATCTACTTTAATATCATGCAAAATTGTATAAAAAAAAAAACATGAAGATTCATGCTTATTTTCGAAAATTAAAGGCTTTTACATACATTGAGTAAATTATGGAGAATCGGTTGGAGGGTTCCTTTATTAACGGATCTTCTATGCTATATCCCAATCGAACAAGCAAAACCCGATGGTGGGATCAAATTTTAGAAGAAATTAAGAAGAAGAAAAGGAATTTTTCTTCCTATTTTAAATGCTAAAATCGTCAAAAGACTAGGGAGAAAGAGAAGAGAGAACTTCAATTTCTAAGGAATTGATTGATATGATTTATGAATAACTCAAGCCTCCTATTTATAGGCTAATGACATATCTAATCAAATTACAAAAATTCATAGAGATAAATATAAAAGAAAAATATTTTTCTCTCTCCTTTTCCCCCCTTGGTTGAAAATTAGTTTATGATAAAAGGAAATTTTTATTTTTATTTATTTGCTTTATCTTGAGTAAATAAAATCTACGTAAATATTTTTAGAATATAATTCAAACAATTATCTTCCTAAAATATACATGTATAGCCGAAAATACCAATATAAATTGATTAATAAATCTAATTTATTTAATTAATTATTTGGGTCATTTTCAATTGTGTTCACCAATCCAATTGGGCTAGAAATTCTCTTTTAAATTAAATAAGTCCAACTTAATTAGTTATAAACTTAATATTAAATTATTTATTAGTTACCATTTAAATAAAAATACTTTATTTAAATAAATAATAATATTAATATTTTCTCCCAATTAAATATCACCAAGCAATATTTAATTTATTAATTTCCATTTAAATAATATTCATTATTTAAACAATTAATAATATTTATAAATATTTTAATTATTAATTTCCATTAAATAAACTCATTATTTAATTCATTAATAATACTAATTGAAAACATTTTATTATTAATTAATAATTACCAACTAATAATATTCCAATTATTAATTACCATTTAAATGTACTCAATATTTAAATAATTAATAATGTTTAATTAATAATATTTCATTATTAATTTACTATTTAAATAAACTCATTATTTAAACAGTTAATAATGCTTCTATTAATTACCATTTAAAGATACTCAATATTTAAATAATTAATATTGCTTATTTAAGTAACTTAACTTACTTAAATTTTTTATTTCTTCAATGGTCAAATTAATAACTTGATTTTACGACTCCGATATTTGGGCTAGCATAGAGACCCGATGGACCTATAGATCATGGGCTTAATAATTAGTCAATTAAATGATTAACTCATAATCAGTTAATTAATTATTATCTAACTATGAGTTATTCCACTATAGATTCATAACTGAAGTCTCATAGATGAGTTATGTCCATTTAGTTTATCTCAATTATGTATGTGATATACCCTTCACGTGGAAAACTCATAATTATAGATGGATTAAATTTACCGTTTTACCCCTGTAATTACTAATTTATCCTAACTAGAGATAAACACTTATGAGATCAATAGAAGTCGTGGCACCACTTGTTCATGTCTCGAATCAGTACATGAAGGGAGTTTCCTAAAGTTCCTAACGTAATTAGGTACCGTCATTTTTAGGAAAGTTGTGAATTCTATCTCGTGTAAATGTGTTCCTAGCTACTCTCTTATTATGTTCCCAAAACAGAAGTGTATTGAGTGTTCATTTCAGATTGTTCTCAACCATGTGAATCAAAGAACATAACTCCATAAATGAGTCCACATTCACTCAGGATTGAAATTTATCACTGTTGATAAACTTAGTTTGATATTCGATCATTTTTCATAAACGGTATAATTGAGATATCGATCAATTATCTTGGTCTTGTCTAATACAATCGTCATTGTATATAATACTTTCATTTTCATGTCACCCACATAAATGATTCGGATAAGATCATTTGTAAACTATACAAAATAGACATCTATTAACAGTGTTAACAGGACAAGTTTCCCAAACGTTATCCATTTACTAGACACTTTAAATTACTTATCTCGACTTCAATCCTCTCGTATGACTCATATACATAGTCGTGATTTCATAAAAGTAACTTAGGGTTTTACTATTTGAATGTTTGATATTAATATACATTTTTGAATGTTTGATATTAATATACATACATGTATATATATATATACACACATTCCTAATATTGCCAGAGAATCAATGTAGATAAAAAGAACATAAGTTTATTTATATAATTTGTTCAAAATAAATTATCTTTATTAAATAATTACAAGTTCTATGACACCATTCCTAACACCATGATCATTAGAAATGTGGAGTTGATCATGGATGGGGAGGAAAGTGACAATGAAGAGGAAAATGAGGAAGAGGCTGAGGAGTTTAATGAAGAAGTGAAGGATGGGAACCAATTAGCTCTTGTTACTAGAAGAATTTTGAGTACACAAGTGAAAGAAAATTGTGTAGATGACCAAAGAGACAACTTGTTCCATACAAGATGTGTAGTGAATGACACACCATGTAGTCTAGTGATTGATAGTGGAAGTTGTACAAATGTGATGAGCTCTTTTGTGGTCAAGATGTTATAATTGCCAACTCAAACACAAGCTTCACTGTATAACCTTCAATGGCTCAATGATTGTGGAAAAATAAAGATAATATCTCAAGCTCTTATTTCCTTTACCCTAAGTAAATATAATGATGAGATATTATGTGATGTTGTAACTATGCATGTTGGAGATGTATTATTTGGCCATCCTTAATAATTTGATAGGAAAGTCATGTATGATGGGTTCTTGAATAGGTATAGTTTCACGAAGGATGGTAGGAAAACTACTCTAGTACATTTATCTTCAAAAGTAGTTTAGCTCAAAAAGATAAGATGGGGACTGGTCGAGGCCTATGACAAGGTAAATAACGTCGCAACCGCTGCTTCGACAACTCTAATTATAGTTAAAGATCCATTGAATAAGAAAAACTTCCCTTCAAAAGACTTCTTCCAATCCAACTATCCAGACCCTCATTTTCTTGCTTCTTCAATTGCCTCTCCCATGTGTAATTGTTGGAGAATGCATAAACTCGCACAACTTATCAATAGAATAAGCTAGATATAGGCAAGTTATGGTAGCATACTGTAGGGTACCTACTATGCTTTCGTGTTGGTAAGATTCTTCTATTGATTCTTCATGCATAGTATTCAGAACTGTACCACTTATCACTGGTATAGCTATGTTATTTACATTTGCCATATTTGCTTTGTTTTTGTAGTTCCTTAAAGTAGTGGGTGAAAATACACCATGCTACCTTTAGAAGTATATGAGACCGCAATTCCAAGAAGAAAAAACTTAGAATTCCAAGATCTTTGAGGGCAAATTTCGCATTCAAAGAAAATATCAAATTAGCTATATCATTAGATGAACTCCATGTGACAACTATTTCATCTTCATGCACTAAGATGGATATTGAGTAGGTCTTCGTGACTTGATGAACTCATATTGATCTGCCTTGGAGCTATGAAAACCACTTTCAAATAAGAATGAACTAAGATGTTCAAACTAGGGTTTTGAGGCTTGTTTTAAGCATAGATGGCTTTGTGAAGCTTGCGTACTAGTGGACCAGACGAGTCAGTATTTTGGAAATCTGGTGATTCTATAAGTACCTCTTCTTGTGGAAGGCAACTGATCTAGATTCTTCCTCCTTGAGATCTTATAAAAGTATGATTTGAGGTTTCCTAATTCCATCTTCCAGTCTTGTTACCCTTGTGTGAGTATTCAAGGAGATAAATAAACTTGGTAATGGATCATATGTTGTGACTGAGATAAAATGTGAGTCAATATGTGGAAGATCTGGTATGGGTTCTTATATGGTCGCATAAGATGAATTTAATGGGTATCAATTTATTGAATCGAAGTTGTTTGAATTGAAATTGGACGGATAGTTTCAGTCCGGGCCTAATTATTATAACCTGGCAAAAAATGTTTGTTTGCATATAAGATGGGAAAAGTATAGAATAGAGGAATGTAGTTTCATTAAATTTAACATGAACCGGATACGGATAGTCTTCCATTTGAGGTTGGGCATATGTAATCTCTGTGTTGGAAGCTATAGCCAAGAAAAGATGTTGTAGTGAGCTGGAATATGAATGTTGTATGGTCTAAGTTGTGGGTGTAAGAAGCAAAACTGAATACACGTAAAATAGAGTAATCTGATGGTATATTGAAAGTTTGGAGATAAGAAAAGTACCTTGAAGAACTCTTAAAGTTATGTTGTTGACAAGAAATGTAGTTGTGGAAAATGCATCATCCTAGAAGCTTAGATGTAATGAGGCCTGAGATAATAAGGTTAAGTCTGTGTCAACTAGTTGCATTGTGTTTCATTTCTATTACGTCGTTAGGTAAGAAAGGCTTCCAACTTGGACTTTGGATGTGCAAAAGGTTTGATATGCATCTGATTCAATTATGGTGTACCTCGAGAAGGAATATACAAAACTCATATAATATTTGAAACCATTTCGAGGCGGATTCCATAAATTTGATTCTATTAGTTAAAGAGATAAATTGTATATAATTTTAGAAAAATGAAAAGTAACTTGTGGCATTTACCAAGATTACAAGAGCGATAAAGAAAGTACTATTATTTAAAGAATGAGAGCGATAAGTAAATTAGTGAAACATTTATTTTTATTTTTAGTTAAATAATTATCATCTAAATGAGTTTTTCGAAACTATAACTCCCATTTACTAAATTGATCATACCATGTCATCAAACTAACACATTTCTTCGAGTTCACTAAATAATTGATCTAGTTAAAGAAATTAGTGAAGTGCTATTTAAAAAAATAGTTAAAAATAGCAACATGGGTGAAAATATATGAGTGTTCACGGGGCGGAATTCCCCGTCCCCGTCCCCGCTCAAATTCCCCATCCCATCCCCGCTAAATTCCCCGTTCAAAGAGATCGGGGACGGGGATGGGGATTCCCCGCGGGGATTTAGCGGGGAACGGTGAATTTTCCCGGTTAAAAAAATAAAAAAAATGAAATAAAATAGCAATATTTGAGTTTTTATTTTTTAGATTTAAAGATATTGAGTTGGGCTTGATAAAACTAATAGGAGAGATGGGCTTAATAAAAGTAATAAAATAATTGGACTAATAAGAATTGGATTTAAAATATTAAGATATTTTAAAATAATCTATAAATATGAATTATTTTCGGGGATTTAATCGGGGAACGGGGTCCAGGTCGGGGTCGGGGACGGCATTACCCGTCCCCGAAACTAGAACTGGAATTTTTTATCGGAACGGGGATTCCCCGCCACTTTTGGGGCGGGTCCCTGAGGGGAAAATGAAGACCCCTATGAAAATACATATCAACATCTAACATATGCTATTTGAGAAAAGTTATATAAATTTTGTAATGACTTTCTAATAGATTTTTGTCAAAACATGAGTTAAAAGATCAAATAAGAAATAGGGATAAAATTTATAATTTAAAGGTATAATATTTAAACATTAAAAATAAATCTATTTTTGAGTGTTGAATCCATCCAGAAAAAAGTATTTGGGCATAAAACAGGGAGATTGAAGGTATAATGAAAAGTGAATGAATGATTAGCTAGAGAGAGAAGAAGATCGGTCGTACAAAGTGAATTATGTTTCTCTCCTAAACAAACTTAAACCGTACCTGTCCGCAATGAAGATCGCTCGTACAAAGTGGCTTATTTGCTAACAAATGATTCAGATTGACCATAACCTCACCCCGATTCGATTCTGCTCAAGATCTTCATGAATCCAGAAATCCTGAACCAATTTTGACATCATAAAGCTTCTATCTCTCTTCTTTACTCTCAATTTCAGTTCCTACCTGCGACTCTCAATCTGATCTAATAATATGATTTTCTCATCAACCAAACATCCCGTGAGAAATCGATCGCTAATGAATTTTCTTCAATTTCACAGTAATCGACAACTGAATTACACAAAGGTTGAATGAATCAAATAGCGGTTCCAAGAGAAATCACGGATCAAATGGAATCCCGATGAAATCAAATTTTGACGGTGAGATTGTGTAATTTTATCAAAGATGCTTTTCCGGGAGGAGATATAAAAGGGAAAATGTCTCAATATATAAATAAATAAAAAGAAAGAGAGAGCGAGCGAGCGAGCGAGGGTTACATTTGGAATTTGTGCCATGTATTACGTGTCTTATTTGCAGGTATCGCTCGCCTATGCCTTTTGATTTGATCCAACGAATCTGTTTTTGTTTAACTAAGAAAAATGGGGTCACAGTCTCCATTTATGGAAATTTTATTAATTTATTTATTCTTTTTTTCATTTTAATTTTGTTTTTCCCTTTTAAACTTAACCAAACCGAATACAAATTTCGTATTAGAGTGTTTAATCATATTCCCGTCTAGACTAATAATTTGTAATGAATCCCATATAGTCGAATTGAATTCTGATTTTTTTTTAAAAATATACAAGGAAATTAAAATTAATGATTTACCAACTCCTTTGGCAGGACTAGGACTCAGGACAGCTTTCTTTTCTGAAGCATAGCTCCATTCTCCAATAAATCACATAATGATTTTATTTTACGATTTACGATTTTAAACCTAATATTTATTCGAAAAAGAAAAAAAAATGAATCCAATTCCTGGTGAAACTAGAAAAATATAAAACCAAAAATGGGAATCTTAAAAAAAAAAAAAAAAAAGTTTTTTTAATTTTTAAGTTTTTCACAACGTGTCGACAATTGGAAGTCTATCGCTTCGTTTGATTTTGTTTTGGTTTGGTTTTGTTTGGTTTGCCACTATAAATATCTACAGCAACAAACCCTTCCCCATATCTTTTTTAATCCGAATTAACAGCTTAATCAAAACCTCTTAATCGCCACGTCATTCTAAAAAAGAACACCGCACATTTTGATCCTGTGTTCTCCGGCTCATGATAAAACGAATCACAACCGTCAATTTTTTTATGGGCTGGGTTGTGGGACCCATTTTATAGTACTCCTCCATTTTGATTGATCTAGCCCTTTTTGATGTGGACCAAATGTGTCCGCCACTTCCCTCTCTAACGGAACGAGTATTTCGAAGCGTGTATTCCACGCTCTCCCTCTCTTGCTGCCTTTGTATGGGAGAAGAAGAAGATGTTAGGTTTCGTTTCACCCATTTATATTTTCAAATTCAATCCCTAAACTACCCTCCATTTCAACTTATCTTCGAGTAATTATCGGATACAACTACCACTTGTATAACAACAATATCACTGCCAACAAAACTAAGAATAAATGACGTTGGGAATTTGCGGGTGAACTTTGCCGTAGACGATTTTTATTTTTAAATTTTTAAAAAAAAAACTTTGGACAACTATCATGACGTGTAGTACCGGCAGGTTTAAAAAAAAAAACGAAATTACTAGTTTTGTAAATAAAGGGGAAACGTAGGGGTAAGATAGTGAATGGGAAAATACAGATCAAAACATATGAAGGGGCGAGAAAGCAACAGAAAGTTAAACCCTGACTATCGAGTTCTGTGTGAGATCTGCCAAAAACAAAGAGAGAGAGAGAGAGCCTCTTTCTTCCCAAGCTTCATCCCAAAATAAAAATAAAAAACCCATCTCTCTGAAACTGCCACAAAATTATCACCCCCTCAATACCCACTTCCCTGATTTTGTTCGTGTAAATTATTTATTGCTCGTATTTTATATATAGGATCTTTGGGCGTTTTAATTATCTGGAAGCTGTATTTTTGGATTTCAATCTTTGGGCATGAGGATCCGTAAGAACGCCAAGTTATCACCACTGGTTTTCTCATCTACGGCGTCAGTTCCCGAGGTCCTTCAGACGAACCTTTGTCAGCTCAACCAATCTCCATGGGATGTGATTCCTTTCGACCAACACGCGACCCAGGTTTTTTTTTTTTTTTTTTAATATCTAAATCTCAATCTCCCCCTCTCCTTACTTCCATCCCTTCTTCGTTTTTTCTCCCCCCATTTCTTTTTAGATCTGCCATTTGCGGCCTATTCCCATTTCTCTTTCTTTTCCATTTGCATTTCGTCTCTATTCCCCCACTTTAGGGTTCTTTCGAAAACCCTAATTTTTTTTTTACTTTTCTATTTTTCGTATTTTCCTTCCAATGCCTGATTAGGGTAATGAATCTCCCTCATTTCTTGCTCTATTTCCCTTTTGTTTTTTTTTTCTCGCAGCTCGAAGCCGATGATAGCTTCACTGGAAATGTTAGTTTAGGAGATTCCATTGGAGCCGTCGAAAGGTAACTGCTTGATTCAAATTTGTTTATTTTATTGTCTGTCGTTAATTTCTTCTGATTTGCATTGGGGTTTTTTTTAAATTCTTTTCGGCTCGTAAATGCCCATACGATAATCTGAAATTTTGTGGGATATGAGCTTATGGGTCGAAAGATATATGTGAAATTTTTTTAAATTTCTGTGACGGGTTCAAAAATATTTGAATTTATTATATATACACGCAGCGTCGCGTCAATGATGGAGGGGTCAGCTAAATTATCGAATAGTATAGTTATTTCAAACGATAATGAAATAATGGCGGACAAGGATGAGAATTACGAAGCTTTGGCTGAAAATGGAATTGGGTTTGAGAAATTAGTCGGGAAGGAAATCTCCGGTGACAACGACGACGACGATAGGTCGAATTGTACAAAACAACCTAAAGGGGAGTATTCTTTATTAAGCTCCCGTTCCCTTGTTAGGTCTAGCAGCGATATGGGTGCGGAGGAAAGTAATTATTATTCCACAACTCAAATCAGCAAGAAATCCGTGGCAGAAACAGCGGCCGGGACACGGCGGAATAGGCCATCGAGGGCTTCAAAGAAGGCGGCGGCAGCGGGTCCGGGTGGGTCGAACCCGCACGAATTTTATTATTATTCTGGATTTGGACCGTTGTGGGGAAAAAAAAGACGCGATAGAGGAGTTGAAGAAAATGAAGGGAAATCGATGGAAAATATGAATGGGAATCGAAGCAATACCACAACACCTTCGTCTTCGCAAATCGAGATTGAAAATGAATTGGAATTTGTGGGAGAGGATGAGGATGAGGATGAGGAGGAAGGGGATGGCGATGGAGATAGCGGGAAGAAGAGGATGAGGAAACCAGTGAAAGCGCGGTCGTTGAAATCACTGATGTGAAGGAAGATCGATCCGTGTATTAGTTTTTTTTATTTTGGTGGTGTGGTCTGGTGGGAAAATTATCGTGTAAGGGTTTTCGTCTCCGCCCAACAATTTTTAGGGTTAAAAAAGGATATTTTTGTAACATATACATATTATTATTTTTTTAGTTTTTTTTTTTTTTTTTATTTGCGTAATTCACGATGCAGTGTCTTGTGGCCTGCGTGGCGAGTGGGTGAGTTTAGAGTTGCTCTTGATCTTCAAAGTAGACCGCAGGAGATTTCCTAGGGGTGATATTTAGGTGGACCGAGCGAGACGTTATGTTTAGTCAAAGTCGCCAATCGAATGGGTAATTCTGTAATTATCCCTCCACGGTATTTTATTCTCTTACTGTTTTTTTATTCTTTTTTCAAAGGAGTTCGTGCTTGATATATATATATATTTTTTTATATAGGAATTTTAATATTAGATGACGTGGCAGCTGATAATTTTTTATTCCATATACGAATGAAGTTTAATTGAGAATGGGCCAAAATATACTTTGGGGGAAATTGTTGGGTCCACACAACAAAATCCAGTTTTGATATTTAAAATTACTTTGCTTGTTATTATTTGTAAATAAATTAATTTAGTTTATGTTTCTTTTTTCTTTTTTTTTTAGGAGGGGGAGATGATGAAAAATTAAAACTGTTTAAAAATTTCATAAATTTTAAAAAATTAGACTGTTTTTAGGGTTAATGAAAATTTCTTGTTGGGATGAAGAACCTTGTTGATCCCAGCATAAATAGGGTTTGGGAATGTAATCCTCATTTTATTCTTGTATTGTTGTATAGGGTCAGAGATAAGGATTATTTATTCCTCAAAGGGATTCCAGGAATGGAGACTATAAATACATTTTCCATTTTGACCCTGATCCAGTATTTTTTTTCTTTAACTATTAATGAAAATAAGTATAAATTAATTATTAATTACACTAACAACTCATTTGAATTACTTTTCCATAATTTTTGTAAATTTATTTACATTTAATATAGTTTGAAAAAATTCAATTCATTATTTTTTTTCTTTTAAAATGAACGGAGTTTGCTTGGACGTTTATCTCATCTTTTCTTTTGACAAAAAAAAAAAAAGAAAAATAATAAAATTATTGAGATCCGTTTCGTAGGGGTGAGGATGGCTTCTTCATCCTTATACTCACCCCCTAAAACATTTCACGCTCTCCATTAAAATTTCCGCTTATGAATTTGGGGATATATATTTGTCATTAGGAATTTGGAGGATGGGTTCCTTATGATGATTTTTTTTCTATATGTGTATATATATATATATTATATATTAAAATATTATTTAATTAAATTAAATTATAATGTAATATTTTATGATATATTTAATAAACCGAGGCGAAACGGGAATATATTTTCCCTATTCCAACCCTGAAATTGAGACGAAAAAAATATTCCTTACATCCTCATTCATATCTCCGTTTGAAAAGAGCATTCCCCGCCTCGGTAAGGTGGGGCCATTACTACGCAAAATTTTAACGCTCTTACCATTTTATTATTATTATTATTTTAATTTAATTTCTAAAATGGTGCTATTTTATTAACAATAATTTTGTTGTTTATAGAAATAACAATAATTTTTTTGTTTGTAAATTTATTTAAAGAACATTGAAAATATCATCCAAAACTTATATTGGATTTGGAACCGTCTCGTATTTGGTATGGTCGGCGTTGAAAAGACTTTTCTACCCCAGGGCACAGCCTCCCCAGCCACAGTAAATATTGGTCGAGAGCAGTAAAATAGTCGCTTGAAACGATGTTTATGAGATTTTTTTTTGTGTTAGGGTGAGATATTATTCCCCCTTGTATATTTATTATCAATAATCAATAAATGATATTTAAAAAAAAACAAATGAATAAGTGGGTCCATCATTTTTAACCAATTATATATGAGAAATTATTTAATATATTTGCAATTCCCTCATTTATTACCATCGTATCGAGACAAACTAGATAATTATAAGCCTCATCATATGGATAAAACCTGTAAGCTGGTCCAAATCTAATCCAAACCCGACCTGACTCAACCCGTAAGTCAACAGTTGACAGGTCAGGCCCGGCCCTGGCCGGCCTGTAAATCTTTGGGCTGGATATGAATCATGTATTTGAGTCCAAGTTCGGCCCACAGACTTTATTCATAGGGCCCCCATCAGGTCCGGTCCAGGCCCAGCCTGAAACCCGGTTCGAAGCCCGTTCAAAAATTATTTAAAAAATATATATATGATAAATAAAATTAATTTAAAAGTTTAATGAACAATATATAAAAATAAAGTATAAATAAAAATATATATAGGATAGCAAAATATTAATAAATTAACGTTAATCATCATCACTTTAGAGTTAAATTTAAGTTTAATAAACATATAAGAACAAAGTATAAATAAAAAAAAATGAATAGGACAGTAAAAAATTAAATTAACTTTTTTTTCATTATTTTAGAGTTAAGTTTAAGTTTAAAAAGTTAAAAATAAGTTTTAAAAAACGCGATTAAAAACTGAATGGAAAATATAATTAAATAAATAAAAGTTTAAACGGACTGGATCAAACCCGCAAAAAGACCCGACCCTGTCCATATTTTATCTCATGGGTCCAAGCCAGGACTGGACTTGGACTTACTATTTTAAGTCAGGCCCGGGCCTTGTTTGGCCCATTCATTGACCAGGCCTTCTAGGCCCGACCCGACCCATTCCCTGGCCCATTCATTTAAGGTTTGGGCCGGGCCGGGTCGGCCCATTGAAGAGGCTTAAATAATTATAATTAAACATAAACTCCTATAAAATAATTAAAAATAAATTAATCAAAACTAAAAATAAAGATAAATAATTCTGTATAATATGGTTAAAAATTTTATACTCATCTCATAAATAAGGTCTTGTATATTTATTAACATCAACAACAAATAAATAGTATTCTTAAAAAATGATAGCGGGTCAATCATTTTCAAACCGCTTCTATATGAAAAATTGTCTAATGTGACCTTTACATGGTGAGTCCCTCACTTATTCCTATTAAATCTATACAATTGTTGATGTTGACATTAGACCAAGACTTATTATTAGATTTATCATTAGTTTTTTTTTTTTTGAAATATAAATTACATCTTTAGGGTTATTTTGATAAGTTTATCTTTATTCATTTTATAGGAGTTTATGTTTAAAATGAATTTATAATGTCTCTATTAATAGTGTGATATATGGTAAATATAGAATAATAGAGATGTAATAACTAGAAAATCAAATGTCTTTGACATTATCAATATTTCTGTCGAATAGTCATAAACCATTTTATATGTTATTGTTTTCGAAGTTTTTAAATGACCATAACGTAGAGCTTAAAATGAAAATTCTATAATATCTTGAATCGTTAAAATCAGAGTTCAAATAAATAAGTTATGACTAATAGAAATTCAAAAGTATTAGTCGAAGGGATCATGTTGCATAATTTTAAAGGTATAAATTTTTATTTTTTAATTAAAGAGGTGCATTTACATTTGATCAAAACCACTAAGATTTGTTTACATTTTACCAAAAAAAAAAAAAGTATTCCTCGCATCTCTGTTCACATCTTCACTTGAAAAGAGGATTCCGCCCAAGTAAGGTGGGGCATTACTGCGGGAAATTTTGACACTCCTACCATTTCATTATTATTTTAATTTAGTTTTAATAATGGCGCTATTTTATTAACAATAATTTTTTGTTCAAAGAAATAATAATAATTTTTTGTTTGCAAATTTCTTTATAGAACATTGGAAATATCATCCAAATTTTATAGAGGAACCATGATGATAAACTTTTATATCACAGCCGTACAACCTCCACAGCCACCACAGTAAACATGGGTCGAGGCGGTAAAATAGTCGCTTGAAACGGTGTTTATGAGAAACTTTTTTTGTGTGAGGGTGAAGATATATTCATATTCTACCCATAAATAATTATGTAGAGGGAGAAAATTTGTCAAATTATAAATTATTCAAGCCAATGACAAAATTACATGTCATTAAACAAAGACCAATCATAAATTGACACATGTCTTTAAATTAAATTAAAAGACATTAAATTGGCAAATCAAATGATGACATATGTCTTTTTCTTGGCCATTGGATGACATAAATTAGTCCAATGAAAATATGCCACGTGGCGATTGGGCCAAAATCAAATAGCCCATATCCACCAAAGGCCCATAGAAAACTCTATAAATAGAGTAGGCCATTCATCATTTGAAGAGGTCGACAACGGAGAAGATTCAAAGAAAAGACTGAAAACTTTGAAGATCAAAGACCTCGAAGAAGAACGGAGAAAATCGAGATTAAAGAGTTCGACGATCAAAGACTCGAAGATCGAAGACTTCCCAAAGACCAAATATTCTTTGAAGATCGAAGATCACCTCGAGATCGAGATTGAAGACTTTAAAGAACGAAGACCTCGGGATCGAGATTGAAGACTTTAAAGAACGAAGCCTTGAAGATCGAAGACTTCTTAAAGACTAAAGACTTTTTCAAGACCAAATACTCTTCGAAGACCAAAGACTCTTTGAAGACTTCTTGAAAACCGGAGATCTCGAAGATCGAAGACCCTAAACGTTGACGACTTCGAAAACTTTAAAGCTTCTCATGAAAACCACCTTGAAGACAAACTGTTGAAGACTAAATTCTCGCAAGTTCCAAAGACTTTAGTGTTCAAGCTTCAAGACCGCAACAAATCGATTGACTCTTCACAAGCCCAAAAGTCGAAGATTCAGTCCAATGATCCGAGAAATACGCCAACCGGCCGTCGCATCGAAGTTTATATTTTAGAGAAAGAATCAGAGGATAAATATATTAGAGATTGTAACATTAAATTCATCAATACAAATATATTTCATTCCGCATTTAATTTCTTTACTTAGAAATTTCTTTGTGTGAACAAATTGGCACGCCCGGTGGGACCATCTCTACCTCTCATCTCTTTCTCATCCTCAAATCGACTTCAAGTTTCGTCAAAAAATCAATGGCATCAGAAAACTCATCTTCAAATATTGCTGTTACTTTTAAAGAGAGAATGGCAGAAATGGAAAAGAACATTGCTTTGATGATGATAGCAGCAGAAGAAAAAGATTCGAAGATTGCAATGCTCATGGAGAAGCTGGAAAATCAAGATCTTGCTGAATCAAGTCGCAGCGAGAAAACCAAGCAGGAAAAGCACCAACAACAACGTTGCACTTCAATACAAGAGTCTACCTCAATTGCTTCTTTATTCGTCCAACAACTTCAAGACATGATAACAAATGCAATCATAGCCCAATACGGCAGACTGTCTCAAAATTCTCTCTTGTATTCCAAGCCATATACAAAGAGGATTGATAACTTGAGAATGCCAATAGGATATCAGCCACCAAAATTCCAACAATTCGATGGAAGAGGCAACCCAAAGCAACATGTTGCTCATTTCGTCGAAACTTGTGAAAACGCTAGTACGAGGGGAGACCTTCTAGTCAAACAATTTGTACATACTTTAAAGGGAAATGCCTTTGATTGGTATATAGACTTAGAACCAGAATCTATAAATAGCTGGGAAGAGTTTGAAAGAGAATTTCTCAATCATTTATATAGCACGCGACGAATAGTTAGCATGATGGAACTCACCAACACAAGACAACGAAAAGATGAACCCGTTGTTGATTACATCAACCGTTGGAGAGC
The DNA here is from genome assembly GCA_028015215.1 of Gynostemma pentaphyllum. Lineage (NCBI taxonomy): Eukaryota > Viridiplantae > Streptophyta > Magnoliopsida > Cucurbitales > Cucurbitaceae > Gynostemma > Gynostemma pentaphyllum. The sequence goes on along the minus strand of CM051347.1, from coordinate 45,991,083 downwards.
ACTAAGTCTGGATTGCAAAGATCGCTTGACCAAATTATCTGCTGTAGAGATGTGCACTCAGGGCATGCATTGGAGACTACTTTATATCTTACAAGATATAAAACCTTATACATTTGAAGAACTAGAAACTCGCGCTCATAACATGGAGTTAAGTATTGCTAGACGAGGAAATAAAGAACTTTTAGTCTTTGATTTCAGAAAAGAAAATGAAGAAGTCAAGAAGGTAGACGATACTTTTTCAAAGGACTTATTTGATGACGTAGAGGATGAAGAAGACGAAGTTGTTGCGTGCAATACTGTGAACGTGATCGAACATGAAAACTCTTCTACAAACGCAACTACAAAGATGCACCAAGTCAAGACAAAAGAAGATGGAATCAATCCAAAGCCCTCTATCTTCGAACAAGTTATAGCTCCAGCTTCCCGCAAATTCATCTTTCAAAGATTGAGCATAGCTACAGCGAAGAAAGGGGATCAACATCAAACTTCCGCTTCTTCTCGATCTTCAGTCTTCCAAAGGTTAAGCGTATCTACGTCAAGGAAGAAAAATCAAGTTCAAACTTCCGTTTTTGATCGCCTCAAAGTATCAAGCGATCAACATCAAGGTAAAGCGAATCTCTTGAAAAAAAGATTGTTGATGGAGCAAATTGATAAAAAAGAAATCCAAAGTCGTGTCCCTTCACGGATGAAGAGAAAATCTTCCTTTCTCATAAGTACAGAAGGCTCTTTGAAAGTGAAGCAACATTTCGTCATTTCCACCAATTCGAGAGAAGAAGAATTCAACCAAGTACATGAAGAAGGCGATGATAACTTCCCCTCCAAAAGGAAAATTTTCCTTCAATTTTGAGCTTGAAATGTAAGCTCCACGTCGCAAGAGCCTAAACTGCATGATACTCCTGGCTCGCATGAGTTTAAAGGGCGAACGGCCCACTCAAAAAAATAAATAAAATAAAATAAATCTCATTGAACTACGTTATGACTTGATCCCTGTTCATATAAAGGGTACGTAGGCAACTTAAAGAAAATTTTAAGTTCAGTCAACCAACCAAAAAAAAATTAAACCAATTGAACTACGTTATGACTTGATCCCTATTCATACAAGGGTACGTAGGCAGCTTAAAACAAAATTTAAGTCCATTCCAAACAAAAAAATTGGAATGCTTACCTCATCATCTTTCTCAAGAATATCATGTTGAATTCAAGTAATGGATTGTTGCGAGTAACATCACCGCTAGGAGAGACTCCACGATCAATAGTCAAGATTGTTGAGTTGGTAAATCGAAGGCATTATCTTTTACCGCAAGATCGTTGAGGTTGTGACCGCCTATAAATTGTGAGCATGTTGTCTTCACCACAAAATGAGCTGACCACTGCATAGAGACGGGGTTGAAAAGCTGAACATCGCATGGAGACGGGGCTAACCACCGCGAAACGAAGGTGACCACCGCCCTGGTGCTGTTAGGAAGTGTCGTCACTGTAAAAAGAAGGTGACTACCGCCCTGGTGTTGTTGGGGAGTGTCGTCACTGTAAAAAGAAGGTGACCACCGACCTGGTGCTCTTGGGGAGTGTCGTCACTGCAAAGCGAAGGTAACCACCGCCCTGGTGCTATTGGGGAGTGTCGCCACTGCAAAGTGAAGGTGACCACCGCCCTGGAACTATTGGGGAGTGTCGTCACTGTTAAAAGTGAATGTGGTCATAATACGCATATGAAAAAAAAAAAGTCAAATTTGGAGTCAAAGTCAAAGTCAGGAAAAGTCAAAGTTGAAAAAAAATTAAAAAAAAAAAGAAATTCCAATTCTGAAAAAAAAAATCTCAAGATTAGGATTAAAAAAAAAAGAGGATTTAAATATAAAAGAAAACTTACCGGAAATTAGCTGGAAACTCTCCAGAAGACTCGGAGAAATTTTGAAGAGAAGAAAGAATTTGTGAATGAAAAATATGGGAGGTCTAATGCTTTTTTTATAGAGAGAAAAGAGAAATTGTGATTGACTAGAAGACTATCTCTTATTCCAAATTTATCATAATCTATTAGTTTATAGATTAGATTAGAAGAAGAAGAAGAAGAAAAAAATTGAAAAAAAAAAAAGTTCTGTACGTTGGATGGATTATATAAATATATATATATATGTAATCTATCATAACTTCTTATTCCGGGCTCCGATCTTAAATCCATGAATTGCGTTGGAATCGTAACGACGGGACGATTGCACCGGAATATTTAGAATTTGAATGTCATGAATTCCGAAAAATGTACAAATTACCAATATGCCCCTCATCTCAAACTCATGATTTTTTTTAACTTCTATTTTTAAGAGCTATATTTTCAAGATTCATCTACAACCAAATTCGTGCATAAATCTCGAAAAGGGGGCATTTGTAGAAGGAGAAAATTTGTCAAATTATAAATTATTCAAGCCAATGACAAAATTACATGTCATTAAACAAAGACCAATCATAAATTGACACATGTCTTTAAATTAAATTAAAAGACATTAAATTGGCAAATCAAATGATGCGACATGTCTTTTTCTTGGCCATTGGATGACATAAATTAGTCCAATGAAAATATGCCACGTGGCGATTGGGCCCAAATCAAATAGCCCATATCCACCAAAGGCCCATAGAAAACTCTATAAATAGAGTAGGCCATTCATCATTTGAAGAGGTCGGCAACGGAGAAGATTCAAAGAAAAGACTGAAAACTTTGAAGATCAAAGACCTCGAAGAAGAACGGAGAAGATCGAGATTAAAGAGTTCGACGATCAAAGACTCGAAGATCGAAGACTTCCCAAAGACCAAATATTCTTTGAAGATCGAAGATCACCTCGAGATCGAGATTGAAGACTTTAAAGAACGAAGACCTCGGGATCGAGATTGAAGACTTTAAAGAACGAAGCCTTGAAGATCGAAGACTTCTTAAAGACTAAAGACTTTTTCAAGACCAAATACTCTTCGAAGACCAAAGACTCTCTGAAGACTTCTTGAAAACCGGAGATCTCGAAGATCAAAGACCCTAAACGTTGACGAATTCGAAAACTTTAAAGCTTCTCATGAAAACCACCTTGAAGACAAACTGTTGAAGACTAAATTCTCGCAAGTTCCAAAGACTTTAGTGTTCAAGCTTCAAGACCGCAACAAATCGAATGACTCTTCACAAGGCCAAAAGCCGAAGATTCAGTCCAATGATCCTAGAAATACGCCAACCGCCCTCGCATCGAAGTTTATATTTTAGAGAAAGAATCAGAGGATAAATATATTAGAGATTGTAACATTAAATTCATCAATACAAATATATTTCATTCCGCATTTAATTTCTTTACTTAGAAATTTCTTTGTGTGAACAAATTAATCTTTGTATATTTATTATCAACAATCACTGAAAAAAAATATCAAAAAAAAAAATCACTAAAAAAATATCCTAAAAAAATGAATTAGTGGGATCCATTATTTTCAACCACTTATATTTAAGAAATTGTTAAGGAGCCGTTCATTTCAATGTTATCTAAGATTACGGAGGGAGGTGTATTCAGATAACGTTGTTCATTTACTGTATTTAAAGATATAAGGATATCTCAGATTACATGTAATCAAAGAATACATGATATCTGGTCATTTTAGAATACACTCTCCACCGGTGGGTTTTTAAGATTACATTACGAATGTATTCTGTTTTTTACTTTTTTGTCCTTCAATATTATAAAAAATTATTTTTCTTTTTACATATAAATACATAAGATAATTTATTTTCTCGTCAATAACTAAATTTAGAAACATAAATAATTTTTTCGTTACACTAATTATTGATACTTTAATAAATTCATTAGGTATCAAATAAGTATATAAAATTAAATTAAAATTTTTATGTTAATTAAATATTTAAATAAATAAGTTATAAACTAATTAAATTATAAAAATAGTATAGGTATATTAATCTATCAAAAAATATTAATTAAATTCATATATAAAATTTATTAACGAGAAACATAAAACAAGGGTATTATTGGAAGAATTATTAATTCATTAAATTTCCTCCCTTAAAGACAACCAAACAAACAATGTAATCTTTTATACTTATGAGATTCTCATTTTTAATTACTGCAAAATGAATGTTGTAATCTTATATTCTCTGCAATCCAGATACCATGTATTCTAGATATCCAGTAATCTTAGATTACATGGTATTTAAGATAACGGGAAATGAACGGCCCCTAAGAGAAATTTCAATCAATGACAGTTTTTCTAATAATAATTTCAAAAATATCAAATATTTAAAAAAAAAAATTTAAAATGACATTTCCTAGTCCAAGATTATACCTTTCAGACTAAGATTGAGAAATGTCTTCCTATTTTCTAAAATATCAATTTTAACCCCAATCATTTAATATAATCACGACTCTCTCACTTATTACTATTGGAGGTTTAGAGATAAAGGAGACGGTTATAATTGAATTTAAACTTCTATAAAATAATTGAAGATAAATTTATCAAAATAACCCTAAAAATAAAGAAAGATAATTCTGTATACTATAGTCAAGATTTTTAAACTCCGCTCATAAATAATACACCTTGTATATTTATCATTAGTAGATAAATAATTTTTTTAAAAAAACATTACGGGTCAATCATTTTTAAACTGGTTCTATATGACATGAGATGACTTTTACATAGTGACTCCTATACAATTTTTCATATTTTATATTTCTCCCTCGATTAAGCACGGTGTTATTTCTTCTGTGTCCGCAATTGATTTTAGTTTGTGAAGGATAAATTTTAGAGTTCTAAGGCCCTGTTTGGTATGCAATCTGAAAAGCAGAATTTGAATTTAGTGGATTCTAATGAATTCAGAGTTGTATTCTGTGAATTTGTTGGTTTAAAGCTGTGTTTGGCAATGATCCAGGAATTTATAATTGAGATTCAGAAATTTGAAATATGTGTTTGGTTGGTTACTCAAAAAATTTAAAATCAGATTGCGAATCAAAATATGTGTTTAGATCATAATCAAAATTTTGGGTGACCCACCCATAAAAATAATACTTCCAACTTTAAATCATTCATTTTTAAGTTTGAAAAAACTAATAATTCATAACTTATAAATTAGAAACATCTTTATCCGCATCGACTATAACTATTCTCATTCTTAGGATAAATGTTTCTTTTAAAAAAAATTATAATAAAGATAATAGAAGCATTGCAAGTCTATCAAATAAACTCTTTAGATTAAAACAACTCAATTTTTTCCAAAAGGAGAACTATACAAGACACAATGAGATCCATTCTAAAATTCATAAGAACCTAATGCAACCAAAGAGAGAATTTCTCAATAAAAGAGAATCTGAAAAAATGTTTTCACACTGAATGCAGAGACCATTTGGGCATTGAAAACCTCCAATAGCGTTATTCAAATAGTACTACATACATTAGTAAACAAGAAGCAGAGAAAAATGTGAGCAACAACCTCCAAAACATATATATATATATATATATATATATATATATATATATATATATATATATAAATAAATTATTTTATTTTTTATATTTAAATTAATCTTATATATAATTATAAGTATAAATAAAATATAGGATATAATGAAAAAATAAATTAACTTTTTTTCCATCACTTTATAATTAAGTTTAAGTTTAAAATCAGCTTAAAAACATGCAATTAAAAATTTAATTAAATAAATAAAAGCTAGAACGGACCGGGTCAACCTCGAAATGAAGGGATGATTTACTAAACTAGCGGAATTTGATTTAGTAAACTAATTAACATTTAATTATGGATCTATTAATATCATGCAATTTGTGAAAAACATGTAGATTCATGCTTTAAATTTCGAAAATTAAAATCAAAACTTACATTGAGTAATAAATGGAGAATCGGTTGGAGGTTTCTTTCCAACATCAAATCCTCAAGAACACCAGGATCTTCTACGCTATATCCCGATCGATCAAACGAAACCCGATTGTGGGATCGAACTTTAGAAGAAATTGGGAAGAAGAAAAATATTTTCTTCCCAATTTTGAATAGGGAAAATCGGCACTCAAGGGGGGAGAGGAGGAAGAGAGAATTCCGAATTTCTAAGGAATTTAATTGTCTGATTTATGAATGACCCAACCCTCCTATTTATAGAAAAATAGGAATCCTAATCACATTAGGATTAATCTACAGAGATAAATACAAAAAGAAAAAAGATCATCTCTTTCCTTTATCTTGCAATTTCGAAAATGCCATAGATAAATAGGAGATTATTTTATTTTCTTTATTTTTATTTATCTTGGGTAAATAAATCTATGTAATTATTTTAGGATATAATTCAAACAATTATCTTTCCAAAATAATCATGTATAGCCGATTTTAGCATTAATAATTAATAAATAATTCTAATTTATTTAATTAATTATTTTGGGCTAATTTCAATTGGGTTCATTAATCCAATTGGGCTAGAAATTCTCTCTTAAATTAATAAGTCCAACTTAATTAATTTATTTATTAATTACCATTTAAATAAAATATTTTATTTAAACAATTAATATTTTCTCCCGACTAAATATTATCAAATTTATATTTAATTATTAATTTCCATTTAAATAATTTTCATTATTTAAATAATTAATAATAAATATTATAATTATCAATTTCCATTAAATAAACTCATTATTTAATTAATAATTTTATTGACAATATTTTATTATTAATTAATTAATTTTAATTATTAATTTCCGTTTAAATAAAATTAATTATTTAAACAATTAATAATTGTTAATTAATTTCAAATTATTAATTATCATTTAAATATACTCAATATTCAAATAATTAATAATATCTAATTAATAATATTTCATTATTAATTTCCTGTTTAAATAAACTCATTATTTAAACAATTAATAATGTTTATATTAATTACCGTTTAAATATACTCAATATTTAAACAATTAATATTGCCTATTTAAGTAATTCACTTTACTTAAACTTTTCATTTCTTCTACTTGATTTCGCGACTACGATATTTGGGCTAGCATAGGGACCCGATGGACCTATAGATCATGGGCTTAATAATTAGTCAATTAATTGATTAACTCATAATCGTTAATTACTTATTATCTAACCGTGAATAATTCCACTATAGATTCATAGTGAACTCCCCTCACTATAGATGAGTTATGTCAATTTAGTTTATCTTTATTTATATCTGTGATATTATCCTTCACGTGGAACCCTCATAATTACAGCGGATAAATTTACCGCGTTTTGCCCCTGTAATTACCGCTTTATCCTTGTGTTCCCGCTGATTCTCCAATGAACTTTATCTTTCGTCGAATTAGAGATAAGGTACTTCTGTGATCAATAGAAGTCGTGGCGCCACTTGTTCATGTCTCGAATCAGTACATCAAGGGAGTTTCCTAAAGTTCCTAAAATATTTAGGTATCGCACTGATACCGTTAATTTATAGGAAAGTTATGAATTCCATCTTGTGAAAATGAGTTCCCAGCTACTTATCTAGTCATGTTCCCAAAACAGAAGTGTATTGAGCGTTCTTACAGATCGCTCTCAACCATGTGAATCAAAGAACATAACTGTGACGACCCGTCACTTTTAAATAAATTAAAATCAGAGAAAACAGCGGAAGTCTTTTAATTTACGAAAAATTGGCGTGGTTTTGTTTGAAAATTGGCATGCCGAAAACCTGTTTACATCCTAATTTTCAAATCTAACAAAATCTCATGGACTTTAAGTCCAAATCAGGAGTTCAATTATATAATATCATAAAACATCAACATTAGGCTCTTAGGAGCCAAATACAAAATACAATTCCTTAAAGTTCATCAAAATAAGACATAAACTTTACAAAACCAGGTAGTCCATCTCGAGGTCGGCATCCCTCGATCACGCAAGACCACCTCCTCCTCCTCGACCTCTAGCCAAGGCATTACCCGAAAGTTTTGTAATATCATGAGCTAACAACTTAAGCCCAGGTGAGAATAAAAAGAATAAAAAGTAAAGCTAGACCTCAAACTCGCATTTCGATCCGTGTCCAAATAACTTCGACACAAACAACTCCTAAAGTTGTCCAAACTTTAGGTAATTCAATTTATACTTTCCAAAGGATGGTAAAATTAACTCTTAAGGTCAAAACCTCAACCAATACTTATTACGACATAAATAAAAGAAATAAATAAACTTTGCACAAACATAAAACATCTCGATTTTCCTTACTTTCTTACTTTCCATAATGAAATACACAATTCAATCTCAATAATATAATTCCAACGATAATTAAAATGAAGGTAATGCAAACTCCCGTAGGATTCACATTCAACCTTATGCATGAAGAAGGTAACGTGGTCTATCCCGTAGGATCCATCGTTCTCCCTCCTTTTCTTTCTCACTTTCTCTTTTCTTTTCTATGAAGGTGATGTGAACTCCTCGTAGGGTTCATCATTCTTCCTTCCTTTCTTTTCTTTTTCACTTTCTTTTCTCTTTCACTTTCTTTTCTTTTTCACTTTCTTTTTTCTTTTTCACTCTCGTTTCTTTTTCTCTTTCATTTCTTTTTCACTGAAGGTGATGAAATTGGTCAAAAATGAGTCAAAGGCATTTTAAAGAAGGAGAGTGAATAGTGTTTAGATATTTTGAAATTTTGGAAATTACGAAAATGCCCTTTTTAAGACTTTTGGTTTAAAAACGAATCCCGAACATCTCAAACTATCCCAATGGTGATTAATAATTATTAATTGGCCCGTTAATAATTATTAATACCATTAAAACGAAAATAAACGAAAAAGATCAATTAAAAGATTAAAACCGAAATAAACTGCAAATTCTAAATTAACAATTAATAAATAGACTTTAATTACTTAAATTAAATAAAATAAATAAAAGTTTATTTTTTTTTATCACAAAATAACGGGACGTTACAGTCAACCCCCCTAAAAAGGGCTTTTCGTCCCCGAAAAGTAAATTCATACATAACGAAATAAAATAAAAGTATGATTAGCTTCAGAACTAAGTAGATCAAAAGCCAATGGCCAAAGATTGTCAAAATACTAGTCGCTACTGCACCTGCAGCCTTGGCTTCCTCTCTAGTAGCAAAACACGAGCCTGATGCTAAACAGGTGGAGGAGGAAAAGGTTGTGGTGGAGGTAAAATCTGTGGCGGTGGAACAACTGGTGGAAGTCTATACTGCTGAGCCTGTCCATCCTGACCTCTACCCCTCATCTGACGCCCTGCCTCGTCTGACCTCCCTAAGCAGGAGGAGCATATAAAACCGGTGGTGCCTTGAGGTGGTCTCCCTGAATACCCGCCTGACCGGGTAACCATCTTGTGGTGGCGTGGTTCGATGAGTCCTACAATGAATAGCGCGATGTCCATCCTGACCACAAATATAACATCTCAGTGGTAGGGTACATGATCCAGTATGATAACTAGAACAGTTATGACAATAGTGGGGAGACTGTTCCTGTGCCCTCGGCTGTCTAAACTGGACTCCACCCCGAACCTGCCGCTGCTGATACTGTCTAAACGGAGGCTGTGTAACTTGGCCAGCATGATCGTCCTCTACCTTCCTCTTATGAGAGGAAGTCTCTCCTGTAACAGCTAGTTTGCCCTTCCTTTCTTCAGATGCCAAATCTAAAGAAAGGGCAAACTCTAAAGCCTCCTCGTAGGTAGTCGGACGCAAAGTGCGTAAAAGACCCCTAATCTCGGCTCTCAGCCCCACCAAAAACCTCCTCATCTTGCTCTCAGGATCAGCAACCTGTCTAGCAGCAAACCTGGACAGTCGGTCAAACTCTCGCTCGTACTCTATCACCGAGCTATCACCCTGTTTCAGGGTCAGAAATTCTACCTCCAATCGATCTCTCAAATCTGCTGAGTAGTATTTCTCATAAAACTTCTCGCGAAATACCTTCCAAGTAACCTCCATAGTCAAAGAAAGTGATCTATGGAGACCTCTCCACCAATATAGAGCATCATCAACCAAAGAATACGTACCACAATGGACCTGCAGATGGTCCGGGCACCTGATAAACTCGAAAGCTCTCTCAACTCTATCAATCCAGAGCTCAGCAAAAGATGGATCCAAAGACCTACCGTTAAACTCACCAGGTGCATGTCTACTATACTCCCTCAAAAACCGAGCAGCATCGGTAGATCCAACCTGATCAACTGCCACATCAGCTGGTCTAGGTGGTGGTACAACAGGCAATGCTGGTCTACCAGCATCTCGCAATAATCCCAGATAATCCTCCTTAGAAATATAAACTCCTCGCCCCTGAACAGGTGGCGGTACAACAGGAATCACTGGCGGAGGTACTATAGGAATCACAGGTGGAGGTGGTGTAAGGTCACGGGCTCGGGCTCGGCCTCTACCCCTCACAGGGGCAGCCGCCCTAACACCGGCTCGTCTGGCACTCCTTCTAGGAGGCATACTACAACATAGTCAAAATAACAAGATAAGTTACTAGTAAAAGAGGATTCACCACTCTTTTACCAAATCGAAATAAAATGCGAGTTTAAAGACAAAGGTCTAGGAATACCTGGTACTGCTGATCTCAGATGATGACTTTGAGAATGGACTTAAAACAAAACATGAAATACAAACATGCATCGCATGTAGTCTCGTAACCCGTCGGCTCGATACCAATCGTGACGACCCGTCACTTTTAAATAAATTAAAATCGGAGAAAACAATGGAAGTCTTTTAATTTACGAAAAATTGGCGTGGTTTTGTTTGAAAATTGGCATGCCAAAAACCTGTTTACATCCTAATTTTCAAATCTAACAAAATCTCATGGACTTTAAGTCCAAATCAGGAGTTCAATTATATAATATCATAAAACATCAACATTAGGCTCTTAGGAGCCAAATACAAAATACAATTCCTTAAAGTTCATCAAAATAAGACATAAACTTTACAAAACCATTAGTCCATCTCGAGGTCAGCATCCCTCGATCACGCAGCACCACCTCCTCCTCCTCGACCTCTAGCCAAGGCATTACCTGAAAGTTTTGTAATATCATGAGCTAACAACTTAAGCCCAGTGAGAATAAAAAGAATAAAAAGTAAAGCTAGACCTCAAACTCGCATTTCGATCTGTGTCCAAATAACCTGACACAAACAACTCCTAAAGTTGTCCAAACTTTAGGTAATTCAATTTATACTTTCCAAAGGATGGTAAAATTAACTCTTAAGGTCAAAACCTCAACCAATACTTATTACGACATAAATAAAAGAAATAAATAAACTTTGCACAAACATAAAACATCTCGATTTTCCTTACTTTCTTACTTTCCATAATGAAATACACAATTCAATCTCAATAATATAATTCCAACGATAATTAAAATGAAGGTAATGCAAACTCCCGTAGGATTCACATTCAACCTTATGCATGAAGAAGGTAACGTGGTCTATCCCGTAGGATCCATCGTTCTCCCTCCTTTTCTTTCTCACTTTCTCTTTTCTTTTCTATGAAGGTGATGTGAACTCCTCGTAGGGTTCATCATTCTTCCTTCCTTTCTTTTCTTTTTCACTTTCTTTTCTCTTTCACTTTCTTTTCTTTTTCACTTTCTTTTCTCTTTTTCACTTTCGTTTCTTTTTCTCTTTCATTTCTTTTTCACTGAAGGTGATGAAATTGGTCAAAAATGAGTCAAAGGCATTTTAAAGAAGGAGAGTGAATAGTGTTTAGATATTTTGAAATTTTGGAAATTACGAAAATGCCCTTTTTAAGACTTTTGGTTTAAAAACGAATCCCGAACATCTCAAACTATCCCAATGGTGATTAATAATTATTAATTGGCCCGTTAATAATTATTAATACCATTAAAACGAAAATAAACGAAAAAGATCAATTAAAAGATTAAAACCGAAATAAACTGCAAATTCTAAATTAACAATTAATAAATAGACTTTAATTACTTAAATTAAATAAAATAAATAAAAGTTTATTTTTTTTATCACAAAATAACGGGACGTTACAATAACTCCATAAATAGGAGTCCGCATTTCATTCAGGATTGAGATCTATCACGGTTGATAAACTTAGTTTGATATTCGATCATTTCTCGTAAACGGTACTAATGAGAAATTTGATCAAACATCGTGGTCCTGTCTTATACAATCAACATTGCATATGATACTTCCATTTCATGTCTCCCACATGAATGATCAGGATTAGATCATTTGTCTATAAACAAAATGCGAAGCTATCAACAGTGTTACCAGGATAAGGTTCCCAAACGTTATCCATTTACTGTAGACACTTTTAAGTTACTCATCTCGACTTTAATCCTCTCGTATGACTCACATACTAAGTCGTGATTTCATAAGAGTAACTTAGGGTTTACTATTTGAATGTTTGATATTATATATTTCCATATATTCCTAATATCATTAATTGAATCAATCTAGATAATATAAAGAACTTATGTTTATTTATTTAATTTATTCTTTATAAATTATTATTATTAAATAATTACAAGTTCTAGGACACCATTCCTAACACGAAAAACGGGCCCGACCAGACCCAAATCTGCAAAATGGGCCCGACTCGTATTTTTATATCATATGTTGAAACCCGTGGATTAAATTGTGTGGGTGAGGTCAATCTGTGTTTTTCAGTTTTTGAGTTAGATATTTTGGATTCTTGTTTTAGTTGAATTCATTTTTTAGCCTAAAAAAGAAATTGAATCCAAATTGCTTTTTTCTGGATTGTAAACCAAACACAAAACAACGCAGATTCCTTTTATTCATTCAATCCAGATTCATAAAACTGAATCTGGATTGGATACCAAACAGGGTCTAAGTAATTGGTTGAGAGAAGTTGTAGGAAATTTTGACATCAAGGCTTAATAGACGAGTGGAGCAGCAAACAGATTTTTGGTCAAAGATTTAAAATTTGGTGTGCCATAACAATTTACATTTACAAAATGAATGTTGCTTATGAGTAAAACTCTTTAATTTATTTAGTCGGAAATTTTAGTATTAGTGCATATTTGAAATTAATGTTCATTTTAAATTTATATTATTCATATACTTGCGTTAAGTGTGGATATAAATTGAAGTAAAGCCTTTTTTGGGCCAAGTTCTTTGGCAGCCCATTAAGCCCATTGAAAATCACACTAGCTTTTTAATTAATCTCTTAACCAATTGTTATCGAGCCCTGGATTTTATATTGCTCCATCTAGAGATGAAACCGGTTCGATTCAGTTCGGTTTTTCAATTAATTTTAAAAACGGACCACGACTTACAATAGGAACCGGTTCGGTTTTTACCGGTTCCGTTTTTCCTTTTTTCTAATAAAAGACATTTGCATTTAGTTTAAAAATAAAAACCTCATATATAAAAGAATGAAACAAAACAAAATCAAACATAAATAAAAATTAGTTGAAAAAAATTAGATTAATAAATATACAAAATATAAATTAAAATAAAGTGATAAATAAATATATAAAATAAAATAAATACATAAAAACTAGGGAGAAATAGGGAGGCGTATGAGATTTCTACTTATTTTTAGAAGCCGGATCGGTTCGGTTTGGTTTTTTTAAGAATGGAAATCGAAACGGTTCGATTTTTTACAGTCCGATTCGATTTAATTTTCCAGTTTTTTCTTTCACCCCTAGCTCCATCCGTGAGAAATAAAAAGAGGAAGCGGTTTAACACACACACAGACATATATGTTGTAGCTAAAATAAAGTCACCTAGCGAGAAGAAAAATTGTGCGACGGTTATTTTTCTTCATAAGGGCAGTAGGTATTTTTTTAGGTTAAATTCATTTGGGAAAAATGAAAATAATTTTTTTTTAGAAAAAGACAATTTTGGTCCTTGAGTTTTGAGTTTGTTTACCATTTTTTCCCAAGTTTTTAAAACTGACATTTTTACCCCCGAGTTTTCATTTTGCTTTCAATTTGGTCCATGCAGTAAAAAATCTGTTAAATAATTAGTAGAATGTTGATGTGTCCTTATTGTTAAGAATGTGTCCTAGAACTTGTAATTATTTAATAATGATAATTTATTACGAATAAATTAAATAAATAAACATAAGTTCTTTATATTATCTAGATTGATTCAATTGACGATATTAGGAATATATGGAAATATATTAATATCAAACATTCAAATAGTAAAACCCTAAGTTACTCTTATGAAATCAAGACTTAGTATGTGAGTAATACGAGAGGATTAAAGTCGAGATGAGTAACTTAAAAGTGTCTACAGTAAATGGATAACGTTTGGGAATCTTATCCTGGTAACACTATTGATAGCTTCACATTTTGTTTATAGACAAATGATCTAATCCTGATCATTCATGTGGGAGACATGAAATGAAAGTATCATATGCAATGTTGATTGTATAAGACAGGACCACGATGTTCAATCAAATTTCTCATTAGTACCGTTTACGAGAAATAATCGAATATCAAACTAAGTTTATCAACCGTGATGGATCTCAATCCTGAGTGAAATGCGGACTCCTATTTGTGGAGCTATGTTTTTTGATTCACATGGTTGAGGGCCATCTGTAAAAATGCTCAATACACTCCTGCTTTGGGAACATGGCTAGATAAGTAGCTGGGAACGCATCTTCACGAGATGGAATTTGTTAGAACCTATTTCTAAGTTTAGTTTCGATTAATTTTATTTGAGGATGCAAATGAATAAAATAATGTAAAAATCATTTCTATCTTCAGTTTAGCCACGGATTCAGTGTTACGACAGTGTGGGCTCGATGTAAATGGCAGTAACAGAATTATAAAAGAAAACAGTGAGTAAGAGGAAGAGATCGACACGATGATATGATTAACGAGAGAAACCTCCAACTGGTAAAAACTCACGGGGCCTTGCCCAGAAAAAGTCTACTAGAATCGTTAGTCCTTCAATACAGATATAAATCAAAAGCACAAATAAAAAGAACTCCCTTCTTTGTTTTTGTCTTTGATTTCTCCTTGCAACGACGACGTCTACAATGGATTCAATCACAAGCTCCCCTTGTGACGATTTGATTCAAGAACCTCTCATTCTTGTTTTGATCATACCGCAAGCTCCCCTTACGGATTTGGATCAAGGAACTCCCTTCCTTGATGTATGAGCAAGATGACTTCTTCCTCCCGAAGAATCAAAGCGCTCTCCAAGCAATTATAATAAAGAATGTTTTGAAATACAATTCTCACAAAATAAACCCTCACAATAATAATCAAATGAGCACAATGACTGAATTAAACGTGAGAGAAAATATAAAAAGCTTGGGTGAGAAACAAGCTAATAGAACAGCCATTAATTTATAATCAAGTAATTGAAACCCTAACAAAAACATAAAACTGTCAAAATCCAATTTGTCAGGTCAAGGATGGAAGTTATCGTTGAACAACTAAGGATTGCAAAGGCAAGAAATCATTCCATACGTGAGAAAACAAGATCAAAGAAATCTTTGGAAATAAAAGATCAAATTGATTCTGCCTTAAAAAAATATTCCAGCTATATTTCATTTGAAAAATGCCAACTCAAATTTGAGTGATTTAAGAGAATCAATTTTGCAAACTAATCAAGGCAATTTGACAATTTAAATTATTCCAAATCAAAAGACATTAATCAAAGGAGATTTATATTAATTATTAAAAAACAATTTCTCCAAAATAACAATTATTAAATTTCGAAACTTCTTAAAAATAAAAAAAATTTGAATTTCAAAATCATTTTAAAAATAAAATAGGTTTTTATCAAATTAAATGCCAAAAAATAAAACTATGAAAATTGTTCATCAAGTTTTTCAATAGAATTCATACTATAAATTAACGGTATCAGTGCGATACCTAAACATTTTAGGAACTTTAGGAAACTCCCTTGATGTACTAATTCAAGATATGAACAAGTGGCGCCACGACTTCTATTGATCACAAAAGTATATTATCTCTAGTTCAACTAAAGATAAAGTTCATTGGAGAATCAACGGGAACACAAGGATAAAGCGGTAATTACAGGGGCAAAACGGTAAATTTATCCGCCTATAATTATGAGGGTTCCACGTGAAGGATTAGATCACAGATATAAATAAAGATAAACTAAATGGACATAACTCATCTATAGTGAGGGGAGTTCAGCTATGAATCTATAGTGGAATTATTCATAGTTAGCTAATAAGTAATTAACTGATTATGAGTTAATCACTTAATTGATTAATTATTAAGCCCATGATCTACAGGTCTATTGGGTCCCTATGCTAGCCCAAATATCGTAGTCGAGAAATCAAGTAGAAGAAATATAAATTTTAAGTAAAGTGAATTACTTAAATAGACAATATTAATTATTTAAATATTGAGTATATTTAAACGGTAATTAATATAAACATTATTAATTGTTTAAATAATGAGTTTATTTAAACAGGAAATAATGAAATATTATTAATTATTTAAATATTGAGTATATTTAAATGGTAATTAATAATTTGAATTTAATTGACAATAATTAATTTTATTTAAATGGAAATTAATAATTAAAATTAATTAATTAATAATAAAATATTATCAATAAAATTATTAATTAAATAATGAGTTTATTTAATGGAAATTAATAATTAAAATATTTATTATTAATTATTTAAATAGAAATTAATAATTAAATATAATTTGATAATATTTAGTCGGGAGAAAATATTAATATTATTAATTATTTAAATAAATTATTTAAATGGTAATTAATAAATTAATTAATTAAGTTGGACTTATTAATTTAAGAGAAAGTTTCAAACCCAACTGGATTAATTAACCCAATTGAAATTGGCCCAAAATAATTAAATTTGATTTATTAATTATTTACTATGGAATTTTCGGCCATATTAGATAATTTGTAGGAGATAATTGTTTGAATTATATCCTATAATAATTATATAGATTTATTTACCCAAGATAAATAAAATAAAGAAAAGAAAATATTCTCTCATTTATCTATGACATTTTAGAAATACCAAGATAAACGAAAGAGATAATTCTTTTTTTTTTTTTTGTATTTATCTCCATGGATTAATCCTAATGTGATTAGGATTCCTATTTTCCTATAAATAGAAGGCTTGGGTCATTCATAAATCACACAATTCAATACCTTAGAAATTTGGAATTCTCTCTTCCTTCTCCCTTCCCCTCATTGCCGATTTTTGGCCTTATTATTGGGAAGAAAAAATATTTTTTCTTCTTCCCAATTTCTTCTAAAAGTTCGATCCTACAATCGGGTTTTGTTTGATCGATCGGGATATAGCGTAGAAGATCCGACGTTGTTGAGGATTTGATGCTATAAAGAAACCTCCAACCTATTCTTCACATATTACTCAATGTAAGTAAAAGGCCTTTAATTTTCAAAAATAGCATGAATCTACATGTCTTTTATCACAAATTGCATGATATTAATAGATCCGTAATTAAGAGTTAATTAGTTTACTAAATAAAATTCCGCTAATTTAGTAAATCATCTCTTCACTTATTTTATTAATTTTATATGTATTATATTGACTTATGTGACATTTTTTTAATGATGTGGCATATTTAATTAGTTTTATATTAATATATTTTTAATTAATTCTCTCTCTTCTCCTCACCCTCACTTTCCTATTCACTGTTCATCTTCTTCATAAAAGGCAGTCGCTCATTTTTTCCATAAACTTTAAGTTTTATTTTGATTTTGTTTATCTCATCTTCTTTTAAAATAGAGAAAATAAAAAAAAAACATTAGATTTTCTTCTTCCTTCCCTCAACTTCTTTTCTTCCTTTGATAAACAAAAACCCAAAAAACTAATATGTTAGTCTAATCAAGTTAGCCATTAAAGAAGAACTCTTCTTCAACAAAACAAACCATTAAAAAATCATCAACATTCATCACCAAACTCAACTTATTTTCTTCCTTTGATAAACAAAAATCCAGAAAAACATCAAACGGTTCATCACCAACAACCATCAACGTTCTCTTAAAAAAACAAATTTCATTTACCCAATGCTTCATTTTTCATGTTTTCCATACCCCATTTAACCAAATCCGGCACCTTCAATAACTCCATTGTTTCAGATTTAAAAACCAAATCTCACTTCAAATTTATTACAGAAAATTTACACAGATCTTGTAAAAGTTCATATATTTGGCCTATATTGTTTTCGAACTACCTATCTCATTATAGATTTTGTCAAACCCTTTCTAGTTTGAACTAACTGTAACATCCCGTTATTTTAATTCAATGTAATTTTTTTTTAATTAATGTATTTTAATTTTTAATTTTAAGTTATTAATTAGAAATTAGGAGTTTATTTAATTAGTAACCTTTTTATTTCCGTTAGAATTTTAATTTAGAACTAGGCGTATTAATGATTATTAACGGGTCAATTAATAATCATTAAACACCTTTTTAGCTACATTAATTACTTTTAGTTATTTTGTAGAAGTAGTTGGTGTTTCAATTGCACGAGATTTATTTTAAAAGGAATAAGGAAAGGTAGGGACCCCTTTTCAAATTAATTTCTTCTCTTCAAAATTTATCCTACACTTCATCTCGTTTACTTTAATCAACGAAAGAAAAGCTCCAAAAACCTCTCCAATTTTCCCCATGGCCGACGTCCCCTCCCCTTACTCTAAGTCCCGGGTTTTCTTCGTCTCTCAACGAATCTCATCGTTTCTTAGTGCGTTGAAAAACCCTCGCCATTAGCATTCTTTTCATCCTACTCTTGAGACGTTTCCCCATCTTCTAAGGAAACCCTAGAAAGTAAGTTTTTATATTTTTTTTTCATAGTTTTTTTTATTCTAAATGGAATTTTAAGACAAAATCTTCAATTTCTTTCATGAAACTTGAAGATAGAAATTGAAGATTTCGTGGTTGGAATTTAATTTAGAAGTTTCTTGTTGTTTCTCCTTTAACCATAGACCAAAATCGAGCCAAACAGTCACCAACCTTTCCCCCAAAAGTCGTGGTTTGTTCTTGGTATTTCCACCGAGCTTGTTTCGTGTTTAATTTGAATTTGTGGAAAGAAATCGTGTTGTAAAACCCTAAATTAGTTTACCCATTGTTAAGTACAACCTAAAAAGTACCTAGAACGAACCTGAAATGCTCCTAAATTACCTAAAAAGCTGGAAAATCATTTCCCCCAAAAGTGCCCTAGGGCTGCGTGAGCCTATTTTTGTCATTCCCAGGCTATTTGGTGCTTTATTTTAAGTACATGTCATTTTTTTCTCATTTGGTTAAATTAATGCATTTTAGATATATTAATTGTAGGTGTTGGTAACCGTTTCGACAATTGAAGGATTTTTCTCTCATCATGGTTTAAACATTGCAAGTTTACGTGGACAAAGATATGATGAAGCAAGTAACATGTTAGGTGAGTTTAATGGGCTTAAAGAATTGATTTTAAAAAGAGAATGAATTTAAATTTTACATTCATTGTTTTGCTTACCAACTTCAATTAGCTCTTGTAGCTATTGCAAAAACACCACCTATAAATTATCTCTCTCTTCACTATAGTTACTAATGTAGTGAATATCATTGGAGCATCACCAAAACATCGTGATAAATTACAGGAGACACATAACATTCCAATTTCGGAAGGTTTTTGAACTGTCAAGTGGTTAAGGATTAAATCAAGAAACTAATTTGAAACGGCCAGGTGATACGCATTGGGGACCACATTATAATACTCTAGCAAGCTTTATTATAATGTTTTCATCAATAGAGGATGTACTTGAGAGAATTGCGGAGGATGAGTAAACATCTTAACAGAAATATGAAGCAAAGATTCTTGTAAGTTCAATCCAATCATTTGAAAATCATACTGGGAATTACAAATGAACTATTTCAAACATTGCAAATAAAAGATCAAGAATGAGAATTCCAAAACATCTTAAATCATCCAAATTAGAGTTCAAACATTAAAGTTATTGAGATAATTTTGAACCACTAGGGTATGATTTGCTATTTTCAAACTACTGGGGGTGTTCGAGCATTTGACAAAAACCACAGGGGGTTTATTTTCATTTTACCCATATAAAATATCCATCAGTTAACTTCATCCTATAAAAACACAACATTTTTGTATATCAATAGAGATAATCAATTACGCTTCATATCACTCGGACTTTATGATTGAATCAGTTCATCCAAATCATAGAACAACCTAGCCAAAAACTATATTCACTAAAGAGCTGGTAACAATTTGTAACAAATACGGTTTTACATCAACACAACAATTAGCATAGATAATCTCATCTTCTATTTCATCTATGTTATTCCGGAATTGTTGCATCCCCATCAACTACGTTTGAAATTTCTCAGATTCCTTTCCTTGAATAACATCAAAAGCATACAATTTCTTCCCCATAGCTCTCAAACAAAAAAAATGACCTAAACAACTAAACAAAAGAGTTCAAATCCCATAGATGTAGCAAAAGTAAAACATTCAAGAGGGCACAGTCAATTCGCAACAACGAAATAATCAATGAATGGGCAGTCCCTTTGAAAATTCATAAATGCATAAACAATATCTCATCCCTTCCTATGACAAGAAGAAAAACAATATGTACATAGAATTACATTCATGGTATTCAATATTTCGTACCAAAAAGCATATATATTCACAAAAAATTCAATATTTTTCACTGGAACCAGACATAGCATACACAAATTTCAAGTTTAAGTCATAGAAAAAAAAACTGACAAGGAAATTAGTGGAAATAAGGGTTCATTTTAAAGAAGAAGTTACCTGAAATGAAATGGTCAGAGTTGGGATCTTGATTGATGGAAGCCCTAATAGAACCTGAATTCGAATTGGTTGAAAAACACCTTCTCCATCCCCGAAGAGCCACCGAAGCCGCCGATCTCAGATTCATCACTACCTGATTCAAGCCATTGAATTCCGAATGCAAAGTTATTGAAATCGCAGGCATGGAATTCGAAAGAAAAAGTAAAACATGAAACCATTGTATTGAATCTGAGGGATTAGGGATTGAAGGTTGGGAATGTGAGGGAAACATATAACAGATTATTCATTCGATTGAAGAAATTACCTCAAAATCAGATGAGAGAGTAAAAAGTAAGTGAGGGAAATGGCTGTCGGAAGAACAAGAACAAATATGTGAGTTTTTGAGAGGGACTGTCGTCTACCACTGACGAAGATGAGAGAGAGAGAGGGGGGGGGGTTTTTTCCCTCTTTTGAAAATAGTAATATTAAATTAAGAGTTAAATGTAAAAACAACTCGGGTTTTTCCCCCTCTCGATAAGGGTATTTTAGTAATTTTCCAAATCTTAAAATTAATTTAATATTTTTGGATGATGTTAATTGTTTTGTTCTTACGATTCCAACGCAATTAACGACTCATCGTTCTGAGTCCCCGTGAATGAGTTATGAACCTTTTAAGACCAACAAATATTTGTTTAATGGTAAAATATCATTTAAGTCCTTGAACTTTCATTCGGGTTTCATTTTCGTCCATGAACTTTCAAAAGTTACATTTTTCGTCTCTGAAATTTATTATTCTTTTTATTTTAGCCCTTCCATCTGTGACACTACCAAAAGCTTATATGACATGTAGTTGATGATGTGACATCATATAAATATTTACTAAGGTTAAATGACGTGAAAAAACTAATATACAGTGATGTTTAAGACTCCAATTAAGGAGAAAATAATGAGATTAACCTCTCTGTATATTCGTTTTTCCATGTCATTTAACTTTATTGCATATTTCTATAATGTCGCATCATCAATTACATGTCACATAAGCCTTCCATTAGTGTTCTAAACCGAAAAACACAGATGGAATGACTAAAAAGAAACGAATCGTAATGTTTAGGGATGAAAAATGTAAGTTTTGAAAGTTTAGGGACGAAAATGAAACTGGAGAAAAAGTTTATGGACCAAAATGATATTTTACCCTTTTTGTAATTATTGGAACTCGGGATCAGCCTTAAAACTATTTTTCTCCTTTTTCCTTCAGCGGAAAATCAGCCCCCATTATCATATTTTCTCCTATATTCACCCAAAGATAATCTCATGAATTATTTTCGTCATAGCTTTCTCATCCTGATCTACGCAAGTAAAATGTCCTGTATTATCAGCTTTTCGTTATCTTTCTATTGAGATTAACTTCATAGCAATCCAATATATGTAAAAAAAATTATGGGCCAAAACCGTTTAGACCTGTTATGGTTTCATCAAATTTAATTGATTTTTGTTCTGTTTTCTTGTCGTATATGTGTAGAGAGACTCTTCCTATAATCCCATTGGTCCTCTTATGCTTTACTTAAAACTTTTTTTTCGCTATTGCTTTCATTAGGCTTTGTCTAGCCCGCCTTATCTAATCTTGAAAGATTTCATATTAGAGGTTCAAATAGTGCACATAACCCAGTCTGAATCTCATTTGAACCAAAAGCAACATATAGAGACATTTTTCCATAGGATCTCAGATAAAGTACGAAGTAAATATTGAACGAGATTGGGTGCATCAATTGATTGTATTATTTTTCTACTACAACATGAACTTCCATTTCGATAGAATGATAAAATGTAAGACTCAAGAAATCAAGACAATTTTCTTGAACTTCTGTGATGGTTATGGAATCATAATAAATATATTGAATGTGTTTCTTTGAAAAATACTCCTGAGAATTTGAAGTTGATTGCACCTAATATTCAAAAAGATATTGTGAATTCTATTTCAATTGAAATAGTTGATGTGATTATATAAAAGCTGTTGGTGGTAAATTATTTTCTATTCATATTGATGATTCGAGAGACATATCGTTGAACGAATAAATGACAATTATTCTACGATATGTTGATAAAGGTTATGTAATTGAATGGTTTGTAGGTGCTATGCATGTAACTAGTACAAGTGCTCTTTCACTTAAGATGACAATTGATGGATTTTTCTCTCATCATGGTTTAAACATTGCAAGTTTACGTGGACAAAGATATGGTGAAGCAAGTAATATGTTAGGCGAGTTTAATGGGCTTAAAGAATTAATTTTAAAAAGAGAATGAATTTATATTTTACATTCATTGTTTTGCTTACCAACTTCAACTAGCTCTTGTAGCTATTGCAAAAACACCACCTAGAAATTATCTGTCTCTTCACTATAGTTACTAATGTAGTGAATATCATTGGAGCATCACCAAAACATCGTGATAAATTACAGGAGACACATAACATTCTAATTTTGAAAGGTTTTTGAACTGTCACGTGGTTAAGGATTAAATCAATAAACTAATTTGAAACGGCCAGGTGATATGCATTGGGGACCACATTATAATACTCTAGAAAGCTTTATTATAATGTTTTCAACAATAGAGGATGTACTTGAGAGAATTGTGGAGGATGAGTAAACATCTTAACAGAAATATGAAGCAAAGATTCTTGTAAGTTCAATCCAATCATTTGAAAATCAAACTGGGAATTACAAATGAACTATTTCAAACATTGCAAATGAAAGATCAAGAATGAGAATTCCAAAACATCTTTAATCATCCAAATTAGAGTTCAAACAATAAAGTTATTGAGATAATTTTGAACCACAAGGGTATGATTTGCTATTTTCAAACTACTGGGGGTGTTCGAGCATTTGACAAAAACCACAGGGGGTTTATTTGCATTTTACCTATATAAAATATCCATCAGTTAACTTCATCATATAAAAACACAACATTTTTGTATATCAATAGAGAGAATAGATTACGCTTCATATCACTCGGACTTTATGATTGAATCAGTTCATCCAAATCATAGAACAAGCTAGTCTAAAACTATATTCACTAAAGAGCTGGTAACAATTTGTAACAAATACGGTTTTACATTAACATAACAATTAGCATAGATAATCTCATCTTCAATTTCATCTATGTTTTTCCGGGATTGTTGCATCCCCATCAACTATGTCTGAAATTTCTCAAATTCCTTTCCTTGAATAACATCAAAAACATACAATTTCTTCCCCATAGCTCTCAAACAAAAAAAATGACCTAAACAACTAAACAAAAGAGTTCAAATCCCATAGATGTAGCAAAAGTAAAACATTCAAGAGGGCACAGTCAATTCGCAACAACGAAATAATCAATGAATGGACAGTCCCTTTGAAAATTCATAAATGCGTAAACAATATCTCATCCCTTCCTATGACAAGAAGAAAAACAATATGTACATAGAATTACATTCATGGTATTCAATATTTCGTACCAAAAAGCATATATATTCACAAAAAATTCAATATTTATCACTGGAACCAGACATAGCATACACAAATTTCAAGTTTAAGTCATAGAAAAAAAAATGACAAGGAAATTAGTGGAAATAAGGGTTCATTTTAAAGAAGAAGTTACCTGAAATGAAATGGTCAGAGTTGGGATCTTGATTGATGGAAGCCCTAATAGAACCTGAATTCGAATTGGTTGAAAAACACCTTCTCCATCCCTGAAGAGCCACCGTAGATGCTGATCTCAGATTCATCACTACCTGATTCAAGCCATTGAATTCCGAATGCAAAGTTATTGAAATCGCAGGCATGGAATTCGAAAGAAAAAGTAAAACGTGAAACCATTGTATTGAATCTGGGGGATTAGGGATTGAAGGTTGGGAATGTGAGGGAAACATATAACAGATTATTCATTCGATTGAAGAAATTACCTCAAAACCGGATGAGAGAGTAAAAAGTAAGTAAGGGAAATGGCTGCCGGAAGAACAAGAACAAAGATGTGAGTTTTTTAGAGGAACTGTCGTCTACCACTGGCGAAGATGAGAGAGAGAGAGGGGGGGGGGGTTTCCCTCTTTTGAAAATAGTAATATTAAATTAAGAGTTAAATGTAAAAACAACCCAGGTTTTTCCCTCTCTCGATAAGGGTATTTTAGTAATTTTCCAAATCTTAAAATTAATTTAATATTTTTTGATGATGTTAATTGTTTTGTTCTTACGATTCCAACGCAATTGACGACTCATCGTTCAGAGTCCCCGTGAATGAGTTATGAACCTTTTAAGACCAACAAATATTTGTTTAATGGTAAAATATCATTTAAGTCCTTGAACTTTCACTCGGGTTTCATTTTCGTCCATGAACTTTCAAAAGTTACATTTTTCGTCTCTGAAATTTATTATTCTTTTCATTTTAGTCCTTCCATCTGTGACACTACCAAAGAGCTTATATGACATGTAGTTGATGATGTGACATCATATAAATATTTACTAAGGTTAAATGATGTGAAAAAACTAATATACAGTGATGTTTAAGTCTGGAATTAAGGAGAAAATAATGAGATTAACCTCTCTGTATATTCGTTTTTCCATGTCATTTAACTTTATTGCATATTTCTATAATGCCGCATCATCAATTACATGTCACATAAGCCTTCCATTAGTGTTCTAAGCCGAAAAACACAGATGAAATGACTAAAAAGAAACAAATCGTAATGTTTAGGGATGAAAAATGTAAGTTTTGAAAGTTTAGGGACTAAAATAAAACTGGAGAAAAAGTTTATGGACCAAAATGATATTTTACCCTTTTTGTAATTATTGGAACTCGGGATCAGCCTTAAAACTATTTTTCTCCTTCTTCCTTCAGCAGAAAATCAGCCCCCATTATCATATTTTCTCCTATATTCACCCAAAGATAATCTCATGAATTATTTTCGTCATAGCTTTCTCATCCAAATCTACGCAAGTAAGATGTCCTGTATTATCAGTTTTTCGTTATCTTTCTATTGAGATTAACTTCATAGCAATCCAATATATGTAAAAAAAATTATGGGCCAAAACCGTTTAGACCTATTATGGTTTCATCGAATTTAATTGATTTTTGTTCTGTTTTCTTGTCATATATTTGTAGAAAGGCTCTTCCTATAATCCCATTGGTCCTCTTATGCTTTACTTAAAACTTTTTTTTCGTTGTTGCTTTCATTAGGCTTTGTCTAGCCCGCCTTATCTAATCTTGAAAGATTTCTTATTAGAGGTTCAAATAGTGCACATAACCAAGCCTAGAGTAATGTGAAACTCATTTGAACCAAAAGCAACATATAGAGACATTTTTTCATAGGATGTCAGATAAAGTACGAAGTAAATATTGAACGAGATTGGGTGCATCAATTGATTGTATTATATTTTTACTACGACATGAACTTTCATTTCGATGGAATGATAAAAAGTAAGACTCAAGAAATCAAGGCAATTTTCTTGAACTTCTGTGATGGTTATGGAATCATAATAAATATATTGAATGTGTTTTTTTGAAAAATGCTCCTGAAAATTTGAAGTTGATTGCACCTAATATTCAAAAAGATATTGTGAATTCTATTTCAATTGAAATAGTTGATGTGATTATATAAAAGATGTTGGTGGTAAATTATTTTCTATTCATATTGATGATTCGAGAGACATATCGTTGAACAAATAAATGACAATTATTCTACGATATGTTGATAAAGGTTATGTAATTGAATGGTTTGTAGGTACTGTGCATGTAACTAGTACAAGTGCTCTTTCACTTAAGATGACAATTGATGGATTTTTCTCTCATCATGGTTTAAACATTGCAAGTTTACGTGGACAAATATATGATGAAGCAAGTAACATGTTAGGTGAGTTTAATGGGCTTAAAGAATTGATTTTAAAAAGAGAATGAATTTATATTTTACATTCATTGTTTTGCTTACCAACTTCAATTAGCTCTTGTAGCTATTGCAAAAACACCACCTAGAAAGTATCTCTCTCTTCACTATAGTTACTAATGTAGTGAATATCATTGGAGCATCACCAAAACATCGTGATAAATTACAGGAGACACATAACATTCCAATTTCGGAAGGTTTTTGAACTGTCAAGTGGTTAAGGATTAAATCAAGAAACTAATTTGAAACGGCCAGGTGATACGCATTGGGGACCACATTATAATACTCTAGCAAGCTTTATTATAATGTTTTCATCAATAGAGGATGTACTTGAGAGAATTGCGGAGGATGAGTAAACATCTTAACAGAAATATGAAGCAAAGATTCTTGTAAGTTCAATCCAATCATTTGAAAATCATACTAGAAATTACAAATGAACTATTTCAAACATTGCAAATGAAAGATCAAGATATTATGAATGCAATTAACTTGGTTAGGATTTGTAAAGAGCGACTACAGAAAATGAGAGACTATGATTGAGATTCTTTATTGAGTCAAATTAGTCAAGTTACTAGTTTTGTGAAAAACTTGATATAAAAATTCATTAGATAGATGATATTTTTTCACTTGTGAGCGACAAAGGCCGTGCTAAGATCTTTTATATAGTCATTGATATGCAACTTCAAAAGCTAAATAATTGTTACATTGAAACAAATACTGAGTTGCTTCTATGTGTGGCATGTCTCAATCTTAGTAATTAATTTGCTACCTTTACAAAAGATAAGCTTATACATCTTACGCAATATTATTCAAATGATTTTTCAGTTGTTGATCTATCAATACTTGAGGATCAATTAGAAAACTATATCATCGACATGTGTTCTAATACTAAGTTTGTGGGACTACAAAGTATTACTGATCTAGCATTAAAAAGGGTCACCACGGGAAGAGATAGAGTTTATCCATTGGTTTACCTCTTGCTCACATTAGCATTAATATTACCAGTTGCAACTTCTACCGTGGAGAAGGCAATTTCTACAATGAATATTTTGAAGACACGATTGCATAGTCGAATGATAGATCAATTGCTAAATGATAGTCTTATTGCATATATTGAGAGAGATGTATTTGATAAAATATATTCATAAGTATTTAAGTTTTTGTATTAAGTTATTTGTAAATTTTAGTTGTTGTATACATGAGTGCCCCCCTAAATGAAAATCGTAGATCCGGTCCCAAAATGTGATAGTTATTTTGTGTGAGAATTATTATTTCAATACTCTTTACTTGGAGAGTTGGGTTAATTCTGTAGGAGAAAGAAGTCATATTGCTCATACATCAAGGAAGGGGAGTTTCTTGATTCAAATATGTTAGGGGAGCTTGTGATAGAATCTATCAAAGAAGGCGTCATTACAAGTAGTAAAAGAAGACAAAGAAAAAAATGGAGTTTTTTTTTTTCATTTGTCTCTTATTGCTTTAAGTTCTTGTATTAAACGACTAACTATTCTAGTGAATTTTTCTGGGCTAATCCTCAAAATTTTTATCTGTTGGTGGTTTCTCACGTTAATCACTTGATTGTGTTTTTCTCCTCTCCTTTACTAATTCTATCTTTTTCAATTAAATTGTGCTATCAGTATTCCGATAGTAGATCCCTGAGACATAAATCATATTTACATAATTTTTTAAATTTATTTTATTAAACAAAATTAATTAAATCAATCACAAGAATTAGGTCTAACATTAACTATATTATAAATTTACCTAGCCTAAAAGAAAAGGAGTATAAAAAAGTACTATCACAAACTCACATAACCTTTTCTTCAATTCCCATCCTTCATGTGGCAATACTTCATGCCTCCTATCTTTTACAAAAAAATATTCACAATAGGGAGGGAGGCAAATGATTATATGTATGAAAGAATTTAGTAAATTATAGAATTATAATCAAATATAAATTGATATAGACGTTTAAAAACACTAGTAGTATAACACATGCTTTGCCCATAATACTAGCTTTTTTATTAGTGTTTTTGTATAGATTAGATTGATGTGCGTAATAAATATATTTAAAATGATCACCTTCGATTTCACTAAGCAATTTTACATAAATCTAAATTTATATTAGTGTTCTCAAGATATTGATGCATGGATTTCAAATTCTTCCATAGACGTAATTCTAAAAATATTATAATTACCATTTACATCAAATTAATATGTGAACTTAAAATTTCAACTAGACATATTTTTCTGAAAACATGAGTGTACAATTTCCACTCATGTTTCTAATAAATAAAATCATTAAATTTTTATACCTAGACATCAAAAAACATGAATCTAGTACTTTTGTTATTCCATTTGTTGTTAACACTAATAGTCATAAATCCTTTGTTTTTTACACATGTATACACTCAACATAACAAAAGTAGCTAAATTCAATGTTTAGAGAGAGAAAATACAATCTGAAGAGTAAATCTCAAGAATCAATACATAATAATTTTCATTTTAAAAATTACAAAAACCGAACTTTTGTTATCGAAACAAAAGGAGCCTCTCTCCTCCAAAATTTATGTTTGTCTTCTTCAGATAACTATGAAGGAAGAGAATAAATATATAGAAAAACATAACAAAGTAGAGAATCACATTTGATGTTTTCCATTCGATAATATCTGTCAAATGATAGAAGATCTCACGGTGTAACGTCCCGTTATTTTGAAGTGAATTTTTTTTTTATTTTATTTAATGTTATTTATTTATTTCAATTTAAGTATTTAGTTTAATTATTATTTTTGTAATTTCGATTTTAGTAGTTAATTTGGCCTGAAATTCTTTTTAATCGTTTTAATACTTTAAATTCGCTTCGGTGACATTAATAATTATTAATAGGCCAATTAATAATTATTAATCACCTTTAGATTAATTTAAGAGCTTCGGGTTTCGATTTAGAAGTCAAAAGTCATAAAAGGACGCAACCGTCATTTCAAATTTCTTAAAATATCTAAAATCACTATTCACTCATCTTTAAAATTCCAAGTTTGACCAAAATTGACTTCATCTTCATTTCTTCTTCTCCTCTTCACCGTGGCCATAATCTTCCATGGGAGGGTTTTGGATTTTCTTGGCTTTTCTTTGTTTCTCTGTGATCGTCGTGTTTTCGGTTGCATTGGATTGGTAGGGACGAGGGCTATCTATCCAACCTAGCTTTTCGAAGTTTCTCGTTCTCTAAGGGAAGTCCCAAAAAGTAAGTTTTCAAAACTTTTTATATGGATTTGTTCGTTTTGTATTATAAATGAGTTTCGAAGTTGAAATCATGAATTTCTATCATAGAATTTGACGATTTTGAACCTGGATTTTCGAAAAACACTATTCACCTAAAAACACTATTCATCCGAAATCACTATTCACCCAAAATTGCACACTTATTCTCATCTTAGTTATGAGTTGTAATATGTTGTGCAATTGAATTATTGTAGGTGCGATTGCTCGGTTGTTGATTCGTGGAAAATTGAAGATTTGGAGCAAAACTAAATGGGCCAAGGTGAGAATAAATAGGATTTAAAGTAGCTTTAGAAACCGAATAAGTTGAACGGTTTGTAGAATCAGAAGTTGAGATTAAGATTCGAATCGAAGATTAAAGGAAAGTGAACTAGTGATCTTAGGATTAGGAGCTAGTTCTTTGAGTGAGAACTTTTGGAGTTTCTCGAGGGAAACATTAAACTTTTGAAAGTTCTAAGTTAGAATCGTTTCGGAGATTAGAATGGATCATTAGAAGTTAAAAGATCCAAACTTTTAGATAGAATGGTTAAAAGAATTCGATAATAGAACTTTGGATTTTAGTTGGAAGTTTGAAATCCTTGGAAGTGCAGATTACTTGTTTAAGATAAAATCTACTTTATTTAAAGTATCAGAAGTTCGAACCACTTAATGTTCTTCTGGAATTCCTATCTATTTACTTTATGCATAAGGACATCTATGATCCTTTTGCTTCTTGTCTTTTACTTTATGCCCTTAACTTTATGCTTGTTTCGGCTACTTTAATATTCGCACTTTACGTTTATTTACTTTTGCGAGCATACCATAACATATTGCACCATAACATCTCGCATCATTGAAATAAAAGAAGGGAGAATGATGAATCCTACGGGAAGTTCACATTACCTTCAGAGAGAAAGAAAAGAAAGTGAGAAGAAAAGAAGGGAGAATGATGGATCCTACAGGAAGTGCCCACATTACCTTCTTCATTCATAAGGGCGAATGTGGATCCTACGGGAAGTCCACGTTACCTTCATTCATGCATAAAGGGCGAATGCGAATCCTACGGGATGTCCTCATTACCTTCATGCATATGATCGATGGAAATATATATCATGGATAGAGAATAGAGATGTTATATTTATGAAAAGTTTATTTACTTTTTATTATATGTGTTTTAACGAGTTAATGGATGAAGATTAGACTACGTGTGCTAGTATTATCATCCTACAGAGATTATGATTATGAAAGTTAGTTTTCTAAGTGTTTAGAGAAATACAGAAAAGATTATGTAAGACGACATTTCTAGAGAGAAAATAAATAAAATTGATGTATAGCCAAGTGTTATAGGAAAAAGGAATGAGATTGAATTGGATAATGAGAGAATACAAGGGCGTATTGAACCTTGTATAATTATTATGTGACACATATATAAGAGAATTAGTTTCTCAATAAATTACATATATAAGAGAACTAGTTTCTCATTAAATTGGAAGATCTCATTTTGGGAGAATAAGATTTGATGTAAACCTTGTATATAGTATAAGGTATATAAAGAAAATGAGATATAAATGCTATATGCATTACCAAACCATACCCAGAAATGCTTGGAGTGTAGTTCCACATTTATGTTGGAGAATTGGTAAGTAAAAAGTGGAACACTTGATATAAAACACTTTGAATGGATTGATAGCAAAGAGTAAGTCTGTTCTTGGACACGAATCCAGATACGGGTTTGGAGTCTAACTTTACTTTTTATTCTGTTTATTCTCACTGGGCTTAAGTTGTTAGCTCATGATATTACAAACATTTCAGGTGTTCGGGTCATGAGAGAGGAGCTGGTTCGGCTTGATTGAGAGGATGATGATGCAGAGAATGACTAGATGTCATTTAAAGTTCCGGAACTTACTTTATCTTATTTTGTTTTGTATTTGAGGTCACTTGAGTGTAATTATGTATTTATGCTCTTATGAGCTTTTCGTTTTGATTTATTCCGTTATAAATTCTTTAAACTTTACAAAAATGAATTGCAATTTCTTGTCTTTTAATTTCTCTGTTTGTGAAAATTGTAAACAGGTTGTATAATTAAAGTTTTAAGCATATCCACGCCAAATTTTTATTAAATAATAAGTCTTTCGCTGTAAATCTGATCTTAAATTATTTAAAAGTGTCGGGTCGTCACACACGGCCTCTTGGAGCATAGTGAGGTTAATCTCTCTTTTTTTCTCTTTAATTGTTTACTGTATATTCATTTTTTCACGTCATTTAATTTAATTTTATGTTTATATAATATCACATCATCAACTACATGTCACATAAACTCTCTGTTAGTATCCCAGATGAAGGACTAAAACGAAATGAATAGCAAAGTTCAGAGACAAAAAATGTAACTTTTAAAAGTTTAGGGATGAAAATGAAAATGAGTACAAATTTATAGACTAAAATGGTATTATACCTAAAAAATCATATTTTAACATGACACTCTTGTCTCTTACTACTTTCATATCTCCTCATTCTCACTAGTACCTATGCTCAATAAATAAAAGAAGTAATATAATACTAACTATTGATTAGTTAAATAATCAAATATGATATCTTCAAATCTTAAATTATGAGTTCAAACTTTTAAATCTTAAGTCTTTAAAATCGGTAATCTTACAAATTTTTCGATATTAAATACTATAACTTAGGTCAAGTTGCTCAATCATAGATTCAATCAAATCAAATGCACATAAAATTAGATAACATACTCATAGATATATCTAAAAAAATAGTATTACCTTTGAATATAAATAAACTAAACATCATCAATATGAATGGGGTGAATATGTATAGAATCAAATCACCACCCCATTTGTAATTTACAATGCCCTATTGACTTGAAACCTTGAAGCATACCCAATTAGTCTCAAATATATATATATATATATATATATATGTTTGTTGTGCTTCATTTATAAGGTCATGATTCATGAATACAAAGTCAAGAAAACAATACTTTTGTAATCACAACTGACACAAAATTATTATTATTATTATTAAATTTCCCAACCATATATTTCAACTCTCCACCAATTATAACAAACCTAAATTAACAACCTTCTTCACCTTTACTTTTTCTTCTCCCTCTCCCTCTCCCAATTCCCCTAATCTCCTCTTTTCCGCTGCCGCCAATCGGAAAATCCCCAGATCTGATTCTTCACCGCTGAAAATGAATTTCCCGGGATCTTCGGGCGGCCCCGGTAATAACCCGAATCCGTCGAAGAAGAAAGAGATTCAATTACCAAGGTCCACGCCCTCCTCAACTCAGAGTCAACCAAGATTCTCGCAAAATTAAAAAACCGCCGCCGCATCCTCAGCCGTTTCCTCCACTGTCTCGGCCACCTCTCCTGCCGTACACGGCGGCGATAACCCAATACCCACAGCCCGTGATTATCTACGATATCTCTCCTAAAGTCATCCACGTCGCCGAGAATAATTTCAGGTCAGTAGTTCAACGGTTAACTGGTTTTTCATCAGCTGGAGAATCATCGAACGCCGGCGACCTTTCGCCGGCGGCGAGATTTGCTTCGATCGAGAAAGTAAGTCCGAGATTAGAGAGAGAAAGGGAAAGGGAAATCGATGTAAGTGATATGATGGATATGGTGGAAATGGCTGTAGAAGTTGGTCAAGCGCCTGGGATATTGTCGCCGGCGCCGGCAACTTTAGCTCCGATCCCAGCTGGTTTTTTCTCGCCGGCGTTTGATCCACAAAGCCTTTCATTTGTGAACGAAATGAGTCCGTATTGGCATAGAAACAGCTTCTCAATGAGTCCATCAGCTCTTTTTCCAGCTCCTTTGGTTTCTCCAATTGCTTCACCAAATTTCTTCAACAATCTCTGACTTTTAGCTAGATAAGTGTTCTTTCTTTTTCTTTTTTCTTTATAATTTTTTTTTATATATTTAAAAATTAGAGATCTAATTGCAAATTGCTTGAAAAGGGAAAGTTGGGATTTTTTTTTTTTTTTTGGTTCACTTGACTTGTAAAGTAGGGCATTATATAAGATAGATATTTTGATGATTCCATCTGAAGAATAGTGTTCTTTACCAATTCATTATTTACCACACAATGTGGACTTTCTTATGAAGATTAATATTGTATATTAATATTTTCATAGGGAGTTTTGAAAATTTTAACTTCATGGATTGTTGAGAATGAGGGCTTTTGTAAGTATGACAATTTCTAGTTGTAATAATATTATTTTGGAGTTCATTTTTCTCTTGTTTTTTTAATCTTCAAAAAATAAGTGAGAGATAAGATTGAAGGTTTGTTTGACCATTCAAAATCAAATCGTTTATGTTGTTTTAATATCATGTCATTTGTGTAGAAATATTGACTTTTCGTACTGTTAAGTTATTATAATGAAATTTTATTGGGCGACTGATTTTGATGTAATATTTATAAAATATCAATTCTAAAAAGCATTTATAAATATAATAATTTTTAGTATGTTAATCAGTGATTAATGTATGTATCATCGATAAAATTAGTGTAAAAATATGTTATATAATATTTATCATTGATACATCATATCAAACTTTACTATATTTATAAATATATTTTAGAATTTATATTTTTACAAATATTACTAAATTTGTAAATATCCCTTTACTATACTCATTTAATTTTTATAAATAATCTTATTAAAAAAAGCAAATGTTTTTTTTATATTTTTTTCAAAATATATGTGTACATATGTATTTATAAAAATAATGTTAGGCATACGAATGAAAACTCAAGTATCCCCTAATAAAAATGATGTAATATGGAAAAAAAATGTCAAACAATATTTATTGTGATTTTTTCTGAATGGAAAGATTATCTATTTATAAATACATATTTTCTTTAGGGTAAAATGTGAAAATGACCCCTGCACTTTCACCCAATTTTAAGAATGACCTCTACACTTTTAATTTTATAAAATACACCCCTACACTATGAAGAAGCCATAAATCGTTACATTTTCCATCCATTTTAACGGAGGCCTATTATTTTAATGTTTTTTTTTATTTCATTTATTTATGTGGCTAATTTTATATTAAAATAATATTTTTTAAATTATTTTGCTTCTTTCATTCTCTTCCTCTCTCGTCCCCTTCCAATATCCAGTCCTAACGTTTTCTTTCATTCTTAACTTCTGATTATTTCAACGTTGACTTTTCCCCCATAGATCAGTAGACCTTTCATAGATCTTGATCCTCATTATCATTTTTTGCCGTTTCAATATCCAATGAAGAATTTTTGTTGTATTTGATTCTTTTAGTTCGAACACCATATTTGATTTGCCCTTTTATCAGTTTGTGGTTTTCAATCGTTTCTTGATTCAATAGCTGTCTAAATTTACCTGGGATTCTTAACTTTTGATTATTTGTTCGATTACTATTTTGAAACAAAAGGCTTTTTTGATTTTTTAAACTGCTTGAAAGTTTGATCCGCTGTTAGATCTTTGAAAATCTTTAAATCTCTTCAGATTTTTGAGGTATATACCATTAAAAAAGAGTAAAAAGTTATTTCCCCATTGGAAAGAATAATCTTTAATAAGATCATACAATACACTCTTATGTGCTTAAGAAGAATGGAAATGAAAAGGAAAAAATTTTGGTTTAGAATCATACAAGATAAACTCGCAGATATGGAGGAGAGGAGATAAGAGGAGGAAAAAATAAAATAATTTTAAAACTACTATTTAATTATAAATAAACAAAAAATATTAAAATAATATGCCTCCATTAAAATGGATGGAAAATATAACGATTTATAGCTTCTTCATAGTGTAGGGGTGTATTTTACAAAATTAAAAGTGTAAGAGTCATTTTTAAAATTTAATGAAAGTGCAGGGATCATCTTTGCATATTACCCTTTTCTTTACTCTCAATTGATGTGTGACTTTATTTTTCAAAAATGATGTGAGACTTTACCCGTGGCTTCAACAAGATGCATTGTTTCTCTTTTCTTTTTTTTTTCTTTTTTTTTTTTTTAATACTTATCACCTCCACTTCTCAAGCATAGGAATAGTCAACATTTATAAACTCATTATGGACACATTTTTTACAATTTTCACACTAAAAAATAGCAACTGGAAAGAGAATTGTTTCATAGTAGAGAATCAAACAGGGGTATTTGATTGGAATTTATAAATCACATTTTTCAGATTTTTCAATCCCATAATTATTATTTATATTGGTATCACATAAATAGGAAATTGAGAAAACCGATTTCTAAAAAAATCATTCTAAGATTTGTTCATACTCTCCTCACTAATTAAATTTTATTGACCTTATGCTCATGTCATTATCCTATGAAATTTAAAGAATGTTCTGTTCTTTTACCCTCCCTCCGAATTTTTCTTCTCCTATTTTCCATTCTCAAATTTCTTCCCCATTTTTCCTTCCTTTCTTCTCTATAAGTTTTTTTACTGGGTTTATTCATTTCTCACTCTTAAATCTGATTCATTTTTCTCATTTTTCACTGCTTTGTATTTTTTTTTTTATGTAAACAACGTCTTAGAGTAAAAATCATCCTTCTTCATTTTGTACTTTCTCCATTTTCGATGATTTCCAGGGAAATTTCTAACTCTGAGTTCATTCTTCTACCAAAATTCCAAATCTTTATTCCCTTTTCTGTCAATTTTTAACCCTTGATTCGAAAATTAGTAGTGATTGTCGGTTAAAGTTGAGGTTTTGAGTTTCTCATCTAGAAAAAAATGACTACATCGGTGTCTAAGAAGAAAAACAATAGTATTGAGAATTTTGTTCTCACTCATTCAAGCTTAGTTTAGAGAAATTGAAGTTTTAGGGTTTTCTTGTAAAAAGTGAGGCCTAGATTCGAACCAAATTTCAAATTCGAATCGAAAATGTATAATCTCGGTAAAAATTTCTCATCTTGCACCAAAATTCCAATCTCGAATAAAAAATGTATAATCTCGGATTCGAGATTGGTTAAAATTTCTCATCTTGAACTAAAATTCCAATATTTAATTAAAAATGCATAATCTCATTATCGGGATTGGTAAAAATTCTCATCTCATACTAAAAATTCCAATCTTGAATAAAAAATATGCGATCTCGAACTCAGATCCTCAAACTAATATTCTATTTGGAATAGAAAATGCATAACCTCGGATTCAAGATTAGTCAAAATTTCTTATCTCGAACCATGATCTCGGACCAAAATTCCAATCTCGAACTGAAAATTCATAATCTCGGATTCAAGTTTGGTCAAAATTTCTTATCTCGAAACCAAATTTCCAACCTCTAGTCAATAATAGGTGATCTTGAACCGAGATCTCGAATAAAAAAATGCATAATATCGGATTCGAGATTGGTAAGAACTTCTCATCTCATACCAATATATGAATCTTAGTCTAAAAAATCAGATGAAATTATACATATTACAACAATAAAATATCATATATTTATTTATAAAAGTTATATGAGAGAAAACATTGAGGATAAAGCAAAAAGTAAGACGATAATAAAATAATAATAGTTTCTTAGGAGTATAAGAGTTTAAAATTTCAGGGTAAATATGTACTTTTCACTTTATAAAAAGGTCAATAAAATAAAATAAGTGAGGGGAGGGTCAACAAATCTTAGAATGAATTTTTAGAGGTCAATTTTCCTAATTTCCCATCATAAACCCATCATAAATATTAAATATTAAATATAGTTTATTTTAATTTTAATTACTTATTTTTTAATTAAAAAAAATCTTTTTAAATTTATTGTGAAGTGCTTTTTTAAGTCAAATATGATTATAAATTTTAATTTACTTGTAATTTTATTTTAAAATATAATAAGTTAATTAAATAAAAAATCAAACCATTTTTCTACTCTCATTCCTACATATCAAACATAGACTTCTCATTTCCAAACATCTCATTCTCATACACTAAATAACCATAATAAACTATGAGAGGTCATCTAATTACTTGATAGGATTGAATATCACATTTTTTCTATTTGATAGGATGAATATCACATTTTTTTTTCTTAAGATTTTTTAATCTAAAGTTATTATTTTTATTGATATCTTAATCTCATCATAAATAAATATTAAAAATAGAATTATTTAAATTTTAATTAAAGAATATTTAAATTTAATATGAAGTGATTTTTTAAGTAAAATATTATTATAAGATTTTATTTAATTTACATCATTTATTTTTTTTAAATATAATAAGTTAATTAAATGAAAAACTAAAATAGTTTTACATTCTCATATTCTACGCACCAAATGATCTTAATATATTATTTTCTTGAAGAAAAAGCATTTGCTTGTGATTTGTTAGGGATTAAATTAGAATCTCCTTTTCTTTTGAAAATCATGTGAAATAAATCACATTAAAAAAATTCAAGAGTCGAAAATGATAAATATTTATGTTGAATAAGATCACAAATAACGTACTAGTGAAAGTTCAAATTTAACAAAGTTCGGTAACCATTCAATTAACAAAGTTCGGTCGATTTAAGATTTCCATCTAGGAATCTTCCCACTCTACTTGTATATGTACCTTTATTGCTAAAATAATGAGACAATTTCAACTATTTAAATAACTAGTGGTCTTTGTGAAAAAAAAATGAAAAAGGTAAAAAGATATACCATATAATTTGATAAATGATTTTATTATGTTTTATAACTTAATTAACTTATTATTTTTTAAAATGTTTTCGAAGATTAATTATAGACATATAATCCCACTTTTTAAAGAGTAGTTCAATCCCATACCTCAATATATTATTAAAAAAATACATAATTTTAAATAGTTATGTAATTCAGTTTATCATTAATATAATTTGAATAAAGAAATATTATAAAAAAATAAACTTACATATGAATATATTTACTAACATAAATATGATAGACAAATCTGTTTTCATTTGAAGATTTGTATATATATCTTTAGTTGTCACGTAATCAAAGAAATGTATATTGTTTATCATGTCAATAGAATTAGAACCATACAAATTGATAAACCATCCTAACGTCTCATGTATATTTTTATTTAACATATTAACTATTTGCTTATCCAATGATAATTTAAAATCATATTCAAAACTTTTAAAGCTTAAGATCTCATCTAAACCCCGTTTTCAAACTCTTGGCAGGTGGAGACTAGAAAGGCGTCTTACATATGGGGAAATTAGGGACTATTGTGAGTTGTTGGGTGTTATTTCTCGCCTTCAAATTCAACCTACAAATGATATTAGAAGTTGGCAACCCGATCCAGCAGGTGGTTTTTCTGTCAAATCTCTTTTTTCTTGCTTAGCAGCCCACACCAATGCTCTCAATGATGGACTCTCAAAGGCAATATGGAAGGTCAAAGGGCCAAGGAAAATCAAAATATTTTTATGGACTCTTTGTCATGGAGCTATTAATACCACTGAAAAAATTCAAAGAAAATGGGCTAATATGATGCTACTACCGAGTCGTTGTCCTCTTTGCAAGAAGGCAGATGAGAATCAGAATCATCTCTTTTTCGGGTGTGATTTCAGTATTTATTGTTGGACCAAGTTGCTCCAGATTTTCGATTGTCCTTGGGTCTTCCACAAGTCAAACAAGACTAATATCGAGCAGTGGCTTTGTGGACATAGCTTCAAAAACAAAGCCAAGGTTTTGTGGTTAACGCTTTAAGATCGTTGCTTTGGGGCTTATGGTTGGAAAGGAATCGCAGAATTTTTTAGGATATTGAGAGACCGTGGGGCGAAGTGATGGATCTAGCTTTATTTAATGCTTCTCAATGGTGCTCTTTATCAAAAGATTTTTGTAACTACTCTCCCTTTCTCATTCATGAGAATTGGAAATCTTTTTTGTAATTTGCGGTTTTTGCCCTTGGGTTTTGTTTGTTCTTTTCACTTGTTCAATGAAAAGTGTCTCCTTTTACTAAAAAAAAATTAGAAAACTAAAAAAAAAAAAAAAAAATCATAGCCAAACAAGATCTAACTATAAAATTGTTAAAGTACATTGACCAATTAAAAAAAGTCATATTCTATGAAAGGAAAAGTATATAATAAATTAATATGTAAAGAACGCCAAGTCCAACTGGACACATGGTTTGACGGTCGAAGTAGTTGATCCAGCCCTCAATTGCTAATATCTGAGCTGTGGGTCCAAACTTTGATTTTGATTGAAATCTACTCTCAAACACTAGCCAGCCCTCAACTTGTCAAATTTAAATTTTCCAAAAAGTTCAGGGTTTGTTTGGTTTGCAATCCAGATTCAGTTTTATGAATCTGGATTGAATGAATAAAATGAATCTGCTTTGTTTTGTGTTTGGTTTACAATCCAGAAAAAAGCAATTTGGATTCAATTTCTTTTTTAGGCTAAAAAATGAATTCAACTAAAACAAGAATCCAAAATATCCAACTCAAAAACTGAAAAACACAGATTGACCTCACCCACACAATTTAATTCACGGGTTTGAACACATGAGATAAAAATATGAGTCGGGCCCATTTTCCGGATTTGGGTCGAGTCGGGCCCGTTTTTCGAGGTTGACCAGATCCGTTCTAGCTTTTATTTATTTAATTAAATTTTTAATTCCATGTTTTTAAGCTGATTTTTAACTTCTTAAACTTAATTCTAAAGTGATGGAAAAAAAGTTAATTTATTTTTTCAATATATCCTATTTTTTATTTATACTTTGTTTTTATAATTATATATAAGATTAATTTAAATATAAAAAATAAAATTATATATATGTTTTGGAGGTTGTTGCTCACATTTTTCTCTGCTTATTGTTTACTAATGTATGTAGTACTATTTGAATAACGCTATTGGAGGTTTTTAGTGCCCACATGGTCTCTCCATTCAGTGTGAAAATATTTTTTCAGATTCTCTTTTATTGAAAAATTCTCTCTTTGGTTGCATTAGGTTCTTATGAATTTTAGAATGAATCTCATTGTGTCTTGTATAGTTCTCTTTTTGGAAGAAACTGAGTTGTTTTAATCTAAAGAGTTTATTTGATAGACTTGCAATGCTTCTATTATCTTTATTATAATTTTTTTAAAAAGAAACATTTATCCTAAGAATGAGAATAGTTATAGTTGATGCGGATAAAGATTTTTCAATTTATAAGTTATGAATTATTAATTTTTTCAAACTTAAAAATGAATGATTTAAAGTTGGAAGTATTATTTTCACACTGTTCTGATTCACAATTTGATTTTAAATTTTTTGAGTAACCAACCAAACACATATTTCAAATTTCTGAATCTCAATTATAAATTCTGAATCTGTTACCAAACACAGTTTCAGAACCAACAAATTCACAGAATACAACTCTGAATTCATTAGAATCCACTAAATTCAAATTCTGCTTTTCAGATTGCATACCAAACAGAGCCTCAGTTTTTTACTCCATTTGGTCATTTCTTACTTCTTGGAAGCACATTGCTCCTTTGTGTTGGTTTTTTTTTTTTTTGGGATATATCTACTAAAATATCTATTGTGAAATAGTTGTTGCTGTTGTTTATTTACACGTTTTTACAAAGGAAGATGGTAAATATAAGAAAATTCAAACAAAATATTATTAAAGAAATAAATATACTAACATGCTACAAGATTTTGATAGGAGAAGTTGTTAAGTCTGAAATTGTGAAGTTGTTGTGTTAGTCACTTTTTAAGAAAATTGAGTTAGTTTGGTAGATGAGTTTTGTGTAGTAGAATTCTTATAACAATGTTAACGATCTCTCACTTTTTGTTATTCAAATTCTGTAGGTTTAAGAAAACTAAATATGAGATAATTAAATCTACCTAATAAATGTGAGTTAAGTCAGTGAAACCCAACTCACCTTATCTCACTCCTTCCACCAAGCATCCTCATACAATACACCAATTATTGGCTATTTAGTTTGTAACGTCCCGTTATTTTTATGGGTAGAATTTTTATTTATTTATAGTATTTAATTGATTTAATTTATAGAATTTGATTATTTAAGTTAGTTAATTTTAAATTTTAGATGTGTTATTTAGTTGCTTATTATTAGTTATTATTTTAAAGTTGTTAAAACTAGGTGTATTAATTCTTATTGATAGGCCAATTAATAATATTAATCATCTTCTAACTTAGATTAATGGTGTTGCTAAATTTTTATGAGGAAGCTTATGTTTTAAGATGCATGTAGTAAATTTTAAGAGGAATATTGTGTCTTCAAGTGTATAGGATAATTTTTAAAAGAAAATGAAAAAACGGTTTTTTTGCAATTTGAAAATTACATCTTTAAGTTCTAGGGTCTTCCTCATCTTCTTCATTCTTCATTTTGAAACAAAAAGATAAACTTTCATTTCTCCCCCTCATTTTCGGCCAACCCAAGAAACTTAGAAAAAAATTGCTTTTTCTCTCTCATTGCTCAATAGTTTTGAGCGATTTTTGTTGCGTTGATTCGTATTAATGTGGAGAATCTTTCCCTTAAGGTTTGGAAGGAAAAATCTTGCTCTTAGAAACTCCAAGATGTAATTTACTTTATGGTTCTCTTGTAAGTTTTGTAATCTTTTTATTGAAATATCAATGTCTAAGTTGGTAGAACTTGAAATTTCCTTTCTATTTTACTTTACCCACAAACCCTAGATTAATCTATAACCAAAGTTTGCTAAGTACCAAGCTAATTTAAAAGACCCAAACCCTTGAATGTAGATTTGGCCAAAATCCTCTTCTTTTTTCTTTTCTTGGAGTGTAGTTAAATTTTAAAGTATTTTGGCCATAACTTCTTTGTCCGAACTCCATTTTGAACCAGTAAGATATCAAACTCTTCGTTTTTTCAAGATCTATCTTTTGAATCTAATTTAATAGCCATAAAACTTCTGTGAAAAAATTTATAATAAAAATACCTCTCGAAGCTCTTGGAGGAAAAACTGGTTGGATCTTGAAAAAACAATTAGAATGAATTTGGGAAAGGAATCATTTCATTTAAGTCCAAAAAGGTGAGATTTTAAAACTTCTTTTTATGGGTTTTATGATTGTTTTAGTGTTGTTGAAATGAAATCCCAAGATCTAAGTTAGTGGAATTTGAGATTTTCTATTTCTTATCCTTTTGCCCTTGAATTTGGATATTATTTCTCTTAATCTTGAGCTTAGTTTTACTTATCATTTCCTCAAAACAGACTTAGACCCTCTTCCCTTATAAATTGACAAACCTGTGGGTGTTTATGAGGAAAATCTGGAGCTCTTTTTACTTTTTAATTAATTGATACTTGTTAGTGGTTTGTTTAATTAAATTAATGTATTTTAGGTGTAATTAATTTGTAGGTTTTGGTTGTTCCTCAGTTGACGATTCGTTGGAACATTAATTTTCATTCAAGGTTAAAGGTGAGGATAAATAGAATTTACAGTAAATTTAGGAACTAAGTTCTTGAACTATTCGTTTAGCTCGAGAGTTAAGTTAAAATATGATTTAAGTGAATTGAGCATACTTTATATTAATTATTAGGACTTTGGAGTATAGAATCCATATTTAGGAATTTATGGATATTACATATTCTTGGATGTTAAAGTATGGATTTAATGGGTTTGAGTATGTTTATGCTTGAAGTATGATTATCATGTGTTCTTGGATGTTTAATTACGTTAATTGAGACTTTCTGCTTACTTTGGACTTTTTTTTTTCTGACACTAGATTCTTCCTGTAATTTGAGCATTTTGGCATTTAAGATATTCGAATTTGCAAGATTATGTGATCTATAAAAGTATGGGCTTATGAGCCTATACATTATAATGTTCTTGATTAATGTGACTCTATTGAGTTATTCTGAATTGGGTCTTTGTTTATATTTTTGTATTCAAATTTCTAATTTTTTATTATCACACTTGTTTGCATGGAGGAATAATGAGATAATACATAGACTATATATGCTTGTATTGTTTGGTATTATTTGTTATTTGACTATATATGTATCATGAGAAATGCATAGACTACTTGAGCTACATAAATGGAGGAGATGAATAATGAGATAATGGTTAGTTGTGTGAGCTTGCATTATTTGGTATTATTTATTATTGCTATGATACATATATATTATAGACTTTTTAGACTGCGTGAGTTTTGCATGTCATTGGTGAGATAACGAGAGCATGTATTGGCTGTGTGTACTTGTATCATCTGATGTTATTCACCGGGTAGGTTCTTGTTCTAAAATGTAAAAACTATGTGAGCTTGCATTTGTTCTTTTTAAGAATGTAAAGGTTTCGTGAGCTTTCCATGATATTAAAGTGAGATAATGGGATTGTGCATAGACTGTATGTGCTTGCATCATCTTGTTAAGAATGGTGTCCTAGAACTTGTAATTATTTAATAATAATGATTTATTAAGAATAAATTAAATAAATATACATAAGTTCTTTATATTATCTAGATTGATTCAATTAATGATATTAAGAATATATGGAAATATATTAATATCAAACATTCAAATAGTAAAACCCAGAGTTACTCTTATGACATCACGACTTAGTATGTGAGTCATACGAGAGGATTAAGGTCGAGATGAGTAACTTAAAAGTGTCTACAGTAAAGGGATAACGTTTGGGAACCTTATCTCGGTAACACTGTTGATAGCTTTGCATTTTGTTTATAGACAAATGATCTAATCCTGATCATTCATGTGGGAGACATGAAATGGAAGTATCATATGCAATGTTGATTGTATAAGACAGGACCACG
Source organism: Gynostemma pentaphyllum (assembly GCA_028015215.1). Taxonomy (NCBI): domain Eukaryota; kingdom Viridiplantae; phylum Streptophyta; class Magnoliopsida; order Cucurbitales; family Cucurbitaceae; genus Gynostemma; species Gynostemma pentaphyllum. The sequence goes on along the minus strand of CM051347.1, from coordinate 45,946,529 downwards.
ATGTTCGATCAAATTTCTCATTAGAACCGTTTACGAGAAATAATTGAATATCAAACTAAGTTTATCAACCGTGATAGATCTCAATCCTGAGTGAAATGCGGACTCCTATTTGTGGAGTTATGTTCTTTGATTCACATAGTTGAGAGCGATCTGTAAGAACGCTCAATACACTCCTGTTTTGGGAACATGACTTGATAAGTAGCTGGGAACTCATTTTCACGAGATGGAATTCATAACTTTCCTATAAATTAACCGGTATCGGTGCGATACCTAAACATTTTAGGAACTTTAGGAAACTCCTTGATGTACTCGATTCGAGACATGAACAAGTGACGTCACGACTTCTATTGATCGGAGAAGTATCTTATCTCTAGTTCGACTAAAGATAAAGTTCATTGGAGAATCGCGGGAACACAAGGATAAAGCGGTAATTACAAGGGCAAAACGGTAAATTTATCCTTTGTAATTATGAGGGTTCCACGTGAAGGATAATATCACGAGATATAAATAATGATAAACTAAATGGACAATAACTCATCTATAGTGAGGGGAGTTCACTATGAATCTATAGTGAAATTATTCATAGTTAGATAATAAGTAATTAATCGATTATGTGTTAATCACTTAATTGACTAATTATTAAGCCCATGATCTATAGGTCCATCAGGTCCCTATGCTAGCCCAAATATCGTAGTCGCGAAATCAAGTAGAAGAAATGGAAATTTTAAGTAAAGTGAATTACTTAAAATAGGCAATATTAATTGTTTAAATATTGAGTATATTTAAACGGTAATTAATATAAACATTATTAATTGTTTAAATAATGAGTTTATTTAAACAGGAAATTAATAATGAAATATTATTAATTAGACATTATTAATTATTTAAATATTAAGTATATTTAAATGGTAATTAATAATTTGAAATTAATTAACAATTATTAATTGTTTAAATAATTAATTTTATTTAAACGGAAATTAATAATTAAAATTAATTAATTAATAATAAAATGTTATCAATAAAATTATTAATTAAATAATGAGTTTACTTAATGGAAATTAATAATTAAAATATTTATTATTAATTATTTAAATAATGAAAATTATTTAAATGGAAATTAATAATTAAATATAAATTGGATAATATTTAGTCGGGAGAAAATATTAATATTATTAATTTTTTAAATAAAATATTTTATTTAAATGGTAATTAATAAATTAATTAATTAAGTTGGACTTATTAATTTAAGAGAGAATTTCAAGCCCAATTGGATTAATGAACCCAATTGAAATTGGCCCAAAATAATTAATTAAATAAATTAGAATTATTTATTAATTATTAAGCCAATTTTCGGCCATGACATGTATTTTAGGAAGAGATAATTGTTTGAATTATATCCTAAAATAATTACATAGATTTATTTACCCAAGATAAATAAAATAAAGAAAATAAAATAATCTCCTATTTATCTATGACATTTTCGAAATTGCAAGATAAAGGAAAGAGATAATCTTTATTCTTTTTGTATTTATCTCTATAGATTAATCCTAATGTGATTAGGATTCCTATTTTCCTATAAATAGGAGGGTTGAGTCATTCATAAATCACACAATTCAATTCCTTAGAAATTCGGAATTCTCTCTTCCTCCCTTCTTCCCCTTTGGCCGATTTTTCCTTGGTATTATTGGGAAGAAAAATATTTTTTCTTCTTCCCAATTTCTTCTTAAGTTCGATCCCACAATCGGATTTCGTTTGATCGATCGGGATATAGCGTAGAAGATCCGGTGTTGCTGAGGATTTGATGCTGTAAAGAAACCTCCAACCGATTCTCCATATTTTACTCAATGTAAGTAAAGGGTTTTAATTTTCGAAAAACGAGCATGAATCTACATGTTTTTATCACAAATTGCATGATATTAATAGGTCCTAAATTAAATGTTAATTTGTGTTACTAAATAAATTCCGCTAATTTAGTAAATCATCCCTTCACATCTGACATTATTCACATACTATTTTTTCTTCTTCTTTGTTGTGACTGCGTGAGTTTAACTTTTTCTAGTTGTATTCTTGAAAGATTTAACGTATGTTTATGTGTTAAGGTTATTACAAGTTTGGGAGACTTGACTACTTGTTTGTTCTTTGTTCTTGGAAGTATTGTATGATTTGTACTTTGAAAGTATGTTAGGGTAGTCAAGAATTAAAGATTCATTGGACACAAATCTGGATTGGATTTGGGATCTAAAGTCACTTTATCTTCACTAGGTCTCCCACTCATACTATTACACTTTCAATAACGGGACGAGGTCACGGTCGTGGCCGTAGAGCTGGTGCGACATGATTCCACGGTCGATGATGATGGATGTACTTGAGTTAGTTTTAGTCCATGGACTTATGGTGTCTATTATTTGTTGACTTTGGGTTTTTTTAGCCCTTTTGGCATTATTAGTTATATTTAATTGATTTCTATGGTTTTTTGGATTTACGAATCTATTTACATTGTGAGTTTGAAATTTTATGAAAAGGGAAGCACTTCCCATCTTTGAATGTTAAAGATTTCGTGTTTTATTTTAAAATGAAAATGATGTTTCTATCAATTTACAGGTTTTCCAATTATTAATTCAAGTCTTTCCCTTGCGTTATTTATTTAATTCTATTTTAAAGAGTCGGGTCCTTACATGATTGCTAATTTTGAGTTGTTAACATTGTGTTTAATTTGTGCAAATCAGTGAATTTGTTTAAAGTGTAAAATGTGATGAAATTGTGAAAAAGATGTGTTTGTTCAGAGAGGGGGGGAAGGGTGTAGCAAACTCATCATATTGAGTTTCAAAACTGAAAGACAGGCGCTGATTAGACTCACTACCCAAAACGGTAACCAAACGACCCCCGTTATTTACTATTATCAATGTTAATACCATTTAGGGTAAATGGAAGACCCTTGTGATTTTGGTCAAATACACAAATACTCCTACACATAAAAATAACAAATTACACCCACGTAATTTCAGAAGTATCCCAATAAGACCTTCCATACTAACAACGTTAAATATTTAACGTCTGAGCCAACTTTTTTTTTTCTCCTTCTCTTCTCATTTTCCATCTTCTGACACCAATTTTTTTAGAGAAGGGGAAATTATATAAAGCCATTTTAAAAGAAAAGTATGGAGGAAAATAAATAAAAATATACTAAAAGGTCAATTGTTTGATTTAAATTTTTTAGTTTTTAAATTTAAAAATAAAATATTCCTCATCCTATAAACTGCAACGGCCCCTCACGAGAAGAGAAAAATAAATAAAAGGTGAGTGAAAACGTTTAATATCTAAAAGTGTTAATGGGAAAAGGATCTCATTTGATGTGTAATAAGATTAAATAGCCATATGGACTATGGAGATAAAAAATTACTATTAATTAATAAAAAAAAAACTATCATCAAATCAGTTTCTTTTTTTTTTAAATATCTCATTTTTCTATTTTCTCTTTCTCGAGTTCTCCACCACCCCCCCCTCCCGTTTTTTTTGCAAAACTTATCGTTCTCTCTAATTTATTTTTCAAAAAACACAGTCTCTCTCTCTTCCATTTTTTTTCCTCTCTCATTTTTTTAAACTCACCATTGATCTCTTTTATTTTTCAAGAAAATTATTCGTTCCAAACTCATTGTTTTCCCCATTTTTCCTTCATAAAGCTTTGAAGAGGCATAAATATTGAAAATATGATTCCTAAAATACATAGATCTAACGTTCGATCTCGCACAATTTTTTTTTCTTTTTCCTCAATTTATTTTTTTTCTTTCTTAGATCTCACACAAATTTTAAAAATCTAAAACAAGGAAAATATAGATCTGACCAAATGTGAGATTTCCTTTTGTTAAAATCGTATTTTCTTCTGTTAATATATATTTAATAATATACATAATGTATTTCCTGTAATATAAGTAGCATACCTTATGTTTTATTTTTCTAAATATATATTCAGTAACATACGTAATGTACAGAGGTGACGAAATGGTTAATGTACACCCCTCTTCATTATATTATATTCTTTTTGCTAAATGTACATTTTGTTATATACGTAGTATATATTATGTCATGTTTGTGTTTTTATTTTTATTTTTGTTATTGTACATATGCCCATCTTAATTATATATGATACATTCTATACATTAGGCGAAATATTCCCTTTTATGTTTTTATTGTACTGTTATATATCCATATTATGTATATTTTGTATTATACTGTGATGTGTCCATATTATGTATAGTTTGTATATTAAATATTGAGTAAATTATTTATTGATTTTAAAGTTTGCTAACACTTTCTGTAACGCCCCGTTACAAGGTAATTAAAAATCTCGGTTTAAATTAATTTTTTAAAATTAATTATCGGGTTTGGAGATTATTGTTAATTAATTTATATTTATGACCATAGGCTTGTTGGGTGACATTCTTGCAAAAGGTGTCACATTTATAATTTGAAAGATATTGGGATATTTTAAAGATTTTAATTGATGAGGTGGCAAAATAGGCCCAAAACCTAATCTTAATCAAGGAAAAGAAGAAGAAAAATTCTCTCATTCTCTCCCACGCCCCACGCCGCCGCCCACAAGGAAGAGAAGGGAATTCCGTCTCGTTTCGTTTCGTTCTTCGATTGATCGCGATTCGGGTTTTGAATTCAAGCGTTTTGGGAATCGATTTTATACACGAAGGTAACGAAAACCCTCCTTTTCTTTTTCTTCTTGTTGCCGTGAGCCTAGGGTAGCAATTGATGAGTTTTCATCAATTTTGTTAATTAGGAGGTCGTTGGAATCGCACGGAATCGAGGAGGGAAAATCGGAAGCCTTCTTCGTGAAATTCAATTAACGGGTAAGCATTCATGATTGATTTTTCAATCATTAAAATTCTGGAATTTTATTATTTATTTTTCTTATGAACACCAAGAACCCTAACCCTTGATCCAACCTCCATAATTGTTAATTTTCCAAACCTTGGTCAAACACCCAATCGATTTTGATTTCCGCTCCTTATACCTAGAACCATCAAGATCGATCACCATAGCCATGAAACCGCGACCTAACCACGACCCGAAGGCCATGGTCAGCCGCGGCCCATACACCCCCCACGCCCCCAAATTTTGGCCAATTCCCTTCGTCGTTTGTTTTCCGTTCTTTGATCCATCGAACCTCAAACCTTTTGTATATTTTTAGGATTTCAGTTTGTATTTTAAGTATTTTAGGACCTTCGTTTCAGGTCTGATTCGTCAAGAAAGTAGCGTTAATTTTTTAGATTTAAGCAATATCGAGGTGAGTTAACGGAATATTCGTTGGTGGGGTTTTAGAGAAATCTAAAACTCTTACCGTAGATTGTATGATTCAATGTATTTAAATATATTATTATCGAGTTTTAGGAAGTGATCGCATGTTGGAAACATCAAAAATCATTTGGTGAAACAATTTTTCGGTTAGAACTAGTTTAGTCGTTTTTCGGCAGTTTTTGATATTTTTTTATTCTATTTTATTCTGATTGATTTAGGAGTTAATTCTGGAATATTATGGAGTATTTTATGATAATTTTTCATGGGATTTGAGTTGAGCATGATTAAGATCAAATTGTTAGTTTTGACGGTTTTCGACAGTTTTATCGTTTTGGTGTATTTGCATGTTTTTATTTGGATTCTTTGAGCTGCTGTTTTTTTGTTGTGATTGCTTATTTTTGAATGAATATTATCAAGAGGATAATGTAATGAGATTGTGGAATGATGGCTTGACAGGTGTGTTGAACTAGTATGAGGCTACGAGCTCATACTTAGTAAAATAAATAGTTATGAGAGTGAGCTCATAATGATTAATGGACATTGCTCGTAAGAATGATCCATTAGGGAATTAGTTATGGTTACGACTGTAACTAAGTGCCTAAGAAAGGTTTGTAGTCCCGAGAGACCGCCTTCTTAGTGGAGAGTATGAATGATTGATTGATTTTGTTATTTGTTAATTTTAGAGTTGGCTTATGTTTCGGATTGGGTTATGAATTGGGAGAAGTATTATGGATGTTTTTCTTGGACTTGGAGTTAGATAATAATTATCTAAGCATGTAAAGAGATTTAATGCGAGGTTTAAGTGACGTTATATGTGAAAGAGATATTGGACTTTTAGTGTTGGGACTCGGTATAAGTTGTTAGAGATTATTTAAAGCTTTACCTTCGTATAGATCGTTTTCTCACTGGCTTTAGCCTCATAGTGTTATCTGTTGTCTTTTTTAGGTAATAATGGACCGAGAGGTGGCAGTTGATGAAGTGATCGAGATGAGGGTTCATGCATGTCGGCTCCGTTTATTTATTCATTATTAATATTGAATAAAACACATATTTTATTTGAGTCTTTATTTGATTATTGAGACTTTAGTTCTTTGCATTTGAGTTGTTAAAGATTTGAATTATGTTTTGTTTTTTGTTGTTTTGTTTTTAAAAGATTAAACTCTAGAGTTACTGTTTGATTTTAGTATTTATTGGTTTGAAAGCATGCATGTTTTAAATAAAGAATATTTATTGAGTCTTCCGTTGTTTTAAATAAGTGTAGTTAATTACTCTGAAAAGTCGAGTCTTTACACTTTCTTTGTTTTCCATTGCAGATTAAATGAAATGTATACTATGTAATTTACGTATATTTTTTTCTCAAATGTAATTAAAAAGAGGATGACGATATACCCAATGTATCAAATGTACAAGATATTAAGTAGAAAAATGACCCGGGTGTGCAAATTGGAATTAAAATTAGGACATATAGTGTAAAATCAAAACATTAAATAACAAAATGTACAAAATATACCGAATATAGTAAAATACTGGAAATAATATACTAAAATTTAGTAATAATATAAAAAGAGAGAAATGAAAACGGAGGAGGGATAGTAAAATTTTAAATTTTAGAAAGAAAAATGATGGAGAAAAAAGAAAAAATTTATGCACTGGGAAAGAAAAATAAAAAAATGTTAGAATATGCAGAATATATAGAAGAGTATTGTTGGTATATCAAAAATCTAAAAACAAAAAACAAAAAGTGGCTATATAATGAAACATTGAAGAGGTCACAGTTAGTTGATAATAAAAACCCAAATGACTAATTTATAACCCTAAATTAAAAAATGGGTCATATATGAAAATAGCCACTTTTTAGTGGAATAATATTTTATGGCCACATATATGAAAATAATATTAAATAACTATCAAAAGGCAAGTAATTTACTAAATAAACCCTCTCACGAATTTCAATGCAATCACATCATATTTTTAAAAATAAAAAACTTATTCCTCTCTTTTTTTTATTTTTTTATTCTCTCTCTTCTCATTTTCTTCTTTCTCTCCTTCTCCACCACTGTAGCCTCCGCACTCTCTCTCTCTCTCTCTCTCTCTCTCTCTCTCTCTCTCTCTCTCTCTCATTTTTCATTTTTCATTTTTATGAAAAATAGATCTTAAAAAATTACTATTTTGTCTCCATTTTCCTCTACAAACTTAGGATCTAGCATAAATCTTGAAGATTCAAATCAAAAGGTGCTTAAAGTTGATGAAAGATATATATATATATATATATATATATATATATATATATATATATATATATATATATATATATATATATATATATATATATTATTCTTGTTAACAAGTTTGATTTTTTTTAATCCATGGGAAGCCATAAAAAATCGAACTCCCTCAATTTTCTCTAAAAAAAAACCTTAAATCTAGCATGAATCTTGATTTTTTTTTTTTGTTTCAATCTCTATTTCCCGAAAAGATTTCATTTTTGTTGTTATTATTGTTTTCATCATATGTAGTAAGACCCGTATAAATATTCTAACTCGTATAAAATAAATATACTAATTAAAACTTATGTTAATTTTATAGTTTGTTATCAAGTTTTACTATACACACTGTACAAATTATATAATGATTTTAAAGTCATTTTATTTTTCTTTTCAAAATGTATATGTACAAAAGACATAGTATATCATGTATAGTATGTACAAAGAAGAGGACAAATATATTATGTACAAAAGGCATGTATCATTTTTCTTTTTCAATGCAGTACAAAAAAAAGGACATATTACGTATATTATGTACACGAGAAATGTATCTGAAAAAAAACAAAAAAAAACATGCAAATTAAAATAAAATATCTATAAATCATGCACTACAAAAAAAAAAGTCAAAATGCGACCAGTCATTTGCGACAAAAAAAACTTGGTGGTTGTTTAGTGACCATTGGGTCTCTTTTTTATAAGGTTGACTTTTTTGTGACCAAAATGAGACCAAGATGAGAAGTAGTCATAAAAAAAAGGGCGCGAAATTATGGCGCGAAGGAAGCAACTATATAAAATACGACCAAGTAGTCGCATTTATGTGACTAAAGTTATACCTTGGTAGCAAAAAAAGGCGCGTAATTATGGCGGGTAGGAAACTACCAACTATTTGCATTTTGAAGTGACTATCTAGTCGCATTTATTGTGACCAAAGTGACCACTGGTAGATAAAAGAGGCTCGTAATTTTGGCGGGAAGAAAGCTACCATGTAGTCGCCAATTTGTGACTTTAACTGACCCTTGGTAGCAAAAGATGGCGGAAAAAGGACAACCGAATGGTAGTATTTTGGCTACAATGTGGTTACCAATTTGTGACTAAAGGTGACTACTTAGTAGTAAAAAGAGGAGAAAAATTTTGGCGGGAGAAATACGACCAAATGGTAGTAATTTTACGACCTGCTGGTCATAATTAAGCAGAAAGTGCATTATAAAATCTCCTCCTCCCATTGTTTGTAAAGATGAGAAAAAAGAAAAATGAGAGAGTGGATGTATATTCGTTTGATAGACGGGTATTTGAACGATGAGTTCGTGGCCGGGGTTGAACAGTTTGTTGAGTTTTTCAAGACTACTGTCTCTTACGCCAATTATGGAGAAAAGTTACTATGTCCGTGCAGAAAATGCGACAATAGAAGAATCATACCGGTTCCAGATTTGAGGTTCATCTTTATAGTCTGGGATTTATGGAGAATTATTATCACTGGGTGTATCATGGGGAGAGGAGAGAAATGTACGACGCTGCAGTACAGGAAGCGAGACAGTACGAGGGTAGCAGCTCGAATGTGGGCGTTGGCGGCGAAGAACCCAATGAAGTACAACAGTATAGTCAGATGCAGCAAATGATACTTAATGGTGCGGGATATGGTGGCGGTAATGAAAGTTATCGCGAAAGTTTGAACGTAGACGACGAAAGAGAAGGGGTTGTTGAAGAAGAAATGAATCCGGAAGCACGTAAGATGAACAAGCTGCTGAAGACAGCGAGCCGACCGTTGTACGAAGGTTGTCAGGTTAGTCAACTTGCTGCTGCAACAGAACTTTTAAATATAAAAGCGCAATATAACTTACCTGCTAGAGGATTTGATTCGGTTGCATCGTGGTTTCGACGATGAGCTCCACAAGAAAACTTGATGCCGTACAATTTGTACGACACAAAAAAACTAGTGGAGGGGCTCGGGTTACCCGTAGAGAAGATAGATTCGTGTCGAAACGGATGCGTGATTTACTGGGATATGGATGCAGATCTGCATCACTGCAAATTCTGTTTTCTTCCAAGATATAAACAGGGGAAACACGGGATGATTTCGTACACCCGCATGTTCTATTTACTACTGTGATGACCCGTCACTTTTAAAATAAATTAAATCAGAGAAAACAGTGGAAGTCTTTTATTTTAAGAAAATTTTGCGTGGTTTTGTTTGAAAGTTGGCTAGCTAAAACTTGTTTACATCCTAATTTTTCAAATCTAATAAATCACCTGGACTTTAAGTCCCAAATCAGGAGTTCAAATATTTCATATCATAAAAACCACATCAAAAGCTCTTATGAGCTAAATACAACTTATAAATCATCAAAGTCTTTGAAATTCACAAAAATATTTACATAGACTTCACAACAACGAGTCCATCTCGAGGTCAGCATCCCTCGATCACCCAGCACCATCTCCCCTTCCACGGCCTCTAGCCAGGGCATTACCTGAAATTTTGTAATATCATGAGCTAACAAACTAAGCCCAGTGAGAATAATAAGCATAAAAAGTAAAGATAGACCTCAAACTCGCATTTCGATTTGTGTCCAATTAATCTGACACAATTCACTCCTAAAGTTCTCCAAACTCTAGGTAATTTTATTCTAAACTTTCCAAGGGATGATATTGCTAACACTAGTAGTCAATCCTCATCCATTACTTTGTTATGACATAAATAAGAAAAGTAAATAACTTTGCATTTAATATAACATCTCAATTCTCTTTCTCATCGATCATAAGCATGAATGCATGAGAGCATCCCGTAGGATTCGCATACGCCCTTATGCATGAAAAAGGTAACGTGGTCTATCCCGTAGGATCCATCGTTCTCCCTCCTTTTCTTTCTCACTTTCTCTTTTCTTTCTGTGAAGGTAATGTGGTTTATCCCGTAGGATCCATCATTCTCCCATTCACATTTTTCTCATTCTCTCTTCTTTTTCTATGAAGGTAATGTGGTCTATCCCGTAGGACCCATCATTCTCCCATTCATATCTTTCTCATTCTCTCTTTTTTTTCCATGATGCGAGATGTTATGATGCAATATGATATGTTTTGGTGTAAATAAATAAAGTACGGAATTAAAGTAGCAGATACACAAATAAAGTAAAAGGCATAAAGTAAAGGTATAAAGTAAAAGACAAAAAATAAATGACATAAGGTAAAAGTAGGTAAGCATCTCGGACGAACGATATATCGATCGAACTCCGGTATCAATAATAAAAGTAGAATCATAAATCAAACGATTAACCTATACCTTCAAGGATTCTAAACTTCCAATAATCCGAGGTTCTATTAACCGTTCTAAAAACAAGTTGGATCTTTTAACTTCCAATGATCCAATCTTAGTTTCGAAACGAATCTAACTTAGAATCTCCTAAGATTCAATACTTTTCTCGAGAACTCCTAAGTTCTCACTTAAAGGATTAACTTCTAATCCTAAAGGCACTAACTCACAACCCTCTAATCTTAGATTCGGATTCTAATCTTAGTTTCAATTCTACAAACCATTATACTTATTTTCTTTCTATAGTTACTTTAAATTCTAACTATTCTCACCTTTAATAAAAGATGACTTTCCTCCTAAGTCCGAAGGAGCGATCAAGCGAGTGGTTCGAAAACACCTACAATCGAATTATAACACACAATCAATAATTAGCAACTATCGATCAAACAACAACCTAACATACAAAGCGACGAAAAACCCAATAAATCCCCACATGATGCCCACGGCCCTATCATCAAAATTGGGTCTCGGGTTTGGTTTTCCTGCTTTTAGGCAATTTAAAAGTGTTTCGAGTTGGTTTTAAGCAAATTTGATATTCCCGAACTTCTCAAACTATCCCAATGGTGATTAATAATTATTAATTGGCCCGTTAATAATTATTAATACCATTAAAACGAAAATAAACTAAAAAGGTTAATTAAAAGATTAAAACCGAAATAAACTGCAAATTCTAAATTACCGATAAATAAATAAACTTTAATTACTTAAATTGAAATAAAATAAATAAAAGTTTTTTTATCACAAAATAACGGGACGTTACAGTCAACCCTCCTAAAAAGGGTTTTTCGTCCCCGAAAAGTAAACTTACTAAGTGAAAAACTTTGCCCGCATATCATCCTCACGCTCCCACGTAGCTTCTTCAGACACTTGGTTCCTCCAAAGGACCTTAACCAAGCGAATCGTTTTGTTTCTCAACACCTTTTGTTCGAATGCTTGAATCTCAACTGGTGTCTCCTCATAAGACATACTAGCATCCAAAACTATCGGCTCATAGTCGATCACGTGAGAAGGATCTGCCATGTACTTCCGAAGCATCGATACATGGAATACATTATGAATTGCCGATAAAGAAGGTGGTAAAGCCAACCTGTAAGCTACTGCTCCTACTGGATCAAGTACCTCGAAAGGGCCAATGAACCTAGGGCTCAGCTTACCTTTCTTCCCAATTCTCATAACACCTTTCATAGGTGCTACCTTCAAAAACATGTGGTCCCCCACTGAAAAATCAAGTGGACTACGTCGTCTATCTGCATAACTCTTCTGTCGACTCTGGGCAATCCTCATCCTCTCTCTAATCAAGTCAATCGACTGACTAGTCAACTGTAACAACTCGGGTCCCAAAAGCCTTCTCTCCCCAACCTCTTCCCAGTGAGCTGGAGATCGACACTTTCTACCATAAAGTGCCTCAAATGGTGTCATCTCAATAGTTGTCTGGTAGCCGGTATTATAAGCAAACTCTATCAAATACAATCGAGAATCCCAACTGCCTCCAAAATCAAGAACACAAGCTCTCAACATATCCTCCAAAATCTGGTTAACTCGCTCGGTCTGACCATCTGTCTGGGGGTGAAAAGCTGTGCTAAAATCCAAGCCAGTACCCATGGCTGAATGCAAACTTTGCCAAAACTTCGAGACAAAACGAGTGTCCCGATCTGATACGATCGTCACAGGCACACCGTGTAATCTGACAATCTCCCGTAAATACAACTGTGCCCAAGTCTCAACTGGGTAGGTGATCCTCCTAGGTATAAAGTGTGCTGTCTTCGTCAAGCGGTCTACAATCAACCAAATGGTATCGTAACCCTTTGATGTCCTCGGCAAACCACTGATAAAGTCCATGGAAATCTCCTCCCATTTCCATTTTGGCACACTCAGAGGGTTAAGAAAACCCGATGGACTCTTCCTCAAGGCCTTGACTTGCTGACAAGTCAAGCATCTACTAACAAAGTCCGCAATCTCAAGCTTCATCCCAGGCCACCAGTAATGCTCTCTCAAGTCCCTGTACATCTTCGTACTACCTGGATGAATAGAGAAGATAGAACTGTGAGCCTCCTCCAACAGTTCCCTTCTAAAAGTCGATCCTAAAGGCACACATAGCCTCTTACGATACATCAGAGCACTGTCAGTAGAGAAGGTAAAATGACTAGGGATATATGACTCAGCCTCTCTAAAACTGGCCTGCAAATGAACCTCATCTCTCTGTGCATCAATCATCCTCTGCCTCAAAGTAGGTCCCACTGTCAAACTAACTAAGCTCACTGTGACCTCGGCAGTCAAAAGTGCTATCTCAGCTCGTTCCATATCCCACCTCAATCTCAAAGGTATGGCTGACAAACCTGATGAATGAGAAGACTTCCTACTGAGCGCGTCAGCCACTACATTGGCTTTCCCAGGATGATACTGAATGTCACAGTCATAATCCTTAACGAGCTCCAACCATCTCCGCTGTCTCATATTCAATTCTTTCTGAGTGAAGAAATATTTGAGACTCTTATGGTCAGTAAAAATCAGAATCTTCTCACCGTACAAATAATGTCTCCATATCTTCAATGCATGAACAACAGCTGCCAACTCTAAATCGTGAGTCGGATACTTCTTCTCATGCTGTAAAGACCCGACTTTTCAGAGTAGCAAATACACTTATTTTCAACAGCGGAAGACTCAATAAATACCCTTTATTTAAAATAATTCAAACTTCATAATCATTGAGAATTTAAAACAAAACAGAAACTCCGGAGTTCAATTTTTAAACAAAACAATAAAGTTCAAATATAATGGTAAAGACTAAAGAGTCTAAAATCAACTAAAAGTTCCCAACGACTCAAGACATTAAATAAAAGTTAAAGAAAACTTTATTCATCATTCAAAAGAATAAATTCGAGGCGCCTCCATGACATGAACGCTCATCTCTTCCACTTCATCAACCGCCACCTCTCGGTCCATTGTTACCCGAAAAATAACCACAGATAGCCTTGTGAGGCTAAAGCCAGTGAGAAAACGAATTAAACAACAATAAAGTCTTAGGTAGTCTCTAACAACCCAAACCGAGTCCCAAGCTCTCAACACTCTTTCAAAGACTCTTACACTCCAACCGTCACTTATTCCTCCACTCATTCTTTATTCAATAAACATTCGCTATCAACACTTAACTCTTTCATGGAAACCTCCTCCCTCAAATGGCTCACCAATATATATTACCCAAGTACCAACATCAACTCACACTTAATACAATCAATCCGATCTACAAGTTTAATTAATTATACAAACATTCTCTTTTCACAACACCACTAAGAAGGTGGTTCCTCGAAACTACTACCACTTCTTAGTACCTGGTTATAGCCTCAACTATAACTGTTATTCACCTAATGAATCATTCGTACGAGCAATGATCATTAGTACCCGGTTATGGACCTTTCCATAACTAAAATGACTAAGTGTTGAGCTCGTAGCCTCAACACTAGTAAATGTATTTTACTCAATCTCAGTTCATCATCACAACCACATTATCCTCATAATAATAATCATTCAAAAATAAAATTATAATATAAAAATACAGCAGCCCACTCAGTTCTACATACACTTCACAAAACTGCCGAAAACAAGAAAACTGCCGAAAACTGCCGAAAATCAAAATATGAACTTTTATGAATCCTAGCTCAAAACTTAAGGCTATTGGCACTAAAAATCATCAAATAATTCCAGATTTATACTCATCATCATCCAGAGGCAAATCGAAACTAAAAACATCACTTTTGGCGAAAATGGCCTTCCCAAATTCTAACCGAAAACATTATTTTCTCCCAATTGTTTTTCGGTGTTTCCAATATTATTTCTCTTCCTAAATTTCCAGAATTACATATTTAATTATATAAGAAATAATAAGCTACGGTAAGGGCTTTAGATTTCTCCAAAACCTTACCGTTGAATAACCCGTTAACTCACCTCAACAAATTGCTTAAATCCGAAAACAAAGCTACTTCCCTTGACGATCCAGACCTGAAACGAAGATCCTAAATAGCTTAAAATACCATTTAAATATACTACAATCAAACAAAGAGGTTTGGGGTTCGGTGGATCAAAGAACGGAAATCAAACGGCGAAGGAAATTGGCTAAGTGTGGGCGTGGGGGTGTGTGGGTGCCGCGGCTGGCCATGGTCATCGGGACGTGGTTCGGTCGCGGTTTCGTAGTTAGGGTGATCGATCTTGATGGTTTAGGTGTTGGTAATCAAGATCGATTAGGTATTTGGCCACGGTTTCGGAAATTGGCAATTATGGAGTTCGATACAATGGCTAGGGTTCTTGGTGTTCATAAAGTGAATATAAAAACAAAAATCCGGAATTAAAAAGATTTTTAAATTCATCCCAAAAGCTTACCCGTTCAATGAAATTCAAGAAAAAGGCTCCCGATCTTCCTTCTTCGATTCCGGGCAATTTCCAACGATCCCCTAATTAACAATTGAGGAAAAATCCCATCATTATCCACCCTAACCCCACGACATCAAGAAGAAAAAGAGAAAAGAAAAGTTTCGTTACCTTCGTGACCAAAATTGATTCCAAAACGCCTAAATCCAAAAACCCGATTCACGATCAAACGATAAACGAGACGAACGTCGGATTCCTCTTCTCTTTCTCTCAGGGGGGCGGCGGCAAGGTTGTGGGGAAGATGAGGAAAATTTTCTCCTTCCTTTCCTTAGTTAAAATTAGGTCAAAATCCCGAGTTCCCATAATTACGAAACTGCCACTCGTCTTAAAACGTCCATAACTTGATCACCGGGTCTCAGAATGACAAACCGTCAGTTGCGTTGGAATCGTGACATCGAGACGATCTATTTTATGTCAAAACATTAATCAAATCATAAGTTTCAAATTTCGAGGTTTTTCGGGAAAGATTACCATAATACCTTTTTTGAAAGTGACGGGGCGTTACACATGCTCTTTCAACTGACGGGAAGCATAAGCTATAACCTTCCCGTGCTGCATCAACACACATCCCAAACCTCTGTGGGAAGCATCTGTGTACACAGTCAGACCACCAGTCCTATCAGGCGACACTAGAACAGGTGCTGTCACAAGCCTCCTCTTGAGCTCCTCAAAGCTCCTCTCACAATCCTCAGACCATACAAACTCAACTCCCTTCCGAGTCAAACGTGTCAAAGCTGAAGCAATCTTGGAGAAATCTTGCACAAATCGTATATAATAGCCTGCAAGTCCCAGAAAACTACGAATATCAGCCACACTCGTACAGTGGAAGGTAGATTCTGCATGGTATCGATGCTATAGAGATGCGGAAGATTACAGTGGAAGGTGCAGAGATTGCAAATAACGCGGCTGAAAAAAACACTGGTTGGAAGAAACGGAGTATTTTTTGGGATCTACCGTATTGGGAAGATCTACTTATCAGACATAACCTGGATGTAATGTATATTGAGAAGAACTTCTTCGACAATATTTTCAATACGGTTTTGAACGTTCCTGGAAAAACAAAGGACAATCTGAAGGCAAGTTACGATATACGGGAGATATGTAACCGTACTGAGTTAGAGCCTAACGACAATGACAATTACGCAAAAGCAAAGTACATGTTGACGACGGATGAAAAGAAAACTCTATTTGAGTGGATCAAATCCATCAAATTCCCTAACAGATACGTTTCGAATCTGAGTCAGTGTATAAACAGTCAAAAACATGTCATGTTCGGGATGAAAAGCCACGACTGTCATGTATTCATACAACGATTGATGCCCGTCGCGTTCAGACCGTTCCTAGAGAACAGACATTGGGAGCCGCTTGCCCAGTTGAGTGTTTTTTTCAGGGACTTGATTTGTGTAGAGCTGACTGAAGCTACTGTCGCTTCAATGAGTTCGGAGATCGCTGTTATTATGTGTAGGTTGGAGCGAATGTTCCCACCTGGATTTTTTGACTCAATGGAGCATCTTGCAGTGCAACTTCCGTACGAGGCATTCTTAGGGGGTCCGGTCCATTATCGTTGAATGTACCCATTTGAAAGTTTATTAGCACAGTTACTTTGTATATAGTTCAAGTTTTTTATTGTTAAACTTAACAGAGGTTTACTTAATGGGTATCCACATGTACTTACCTCGGTTGAAAAAGACGATCAGAAATAAAGCAAGAGTGGAAGGATCTATATGTAGTGCGAACATGACGCAAGAGACTACCACGTTTTGTTCATACTACTTTGATCAACACATTGCTGAGCAGTTTCAGCCAGCGAAACGAAACGTTGTCGAAAATTTGCTTGAAGGTGTTAACGTAAGCGACCTGCCCATATTTACTGAACCTGGCATGACGGTTGGAAGATCAGTGTGTAGGCTATTGACTGATGCTGAGTATCACGTGCTGCAAAGCTACGTGTTATGCAACTACCCAGAAGTCGAGCCTTACATCGAGTGAGTTCTCGTAACGTTACATTATTCCATTGACTTAACAATCACAACTGTTGACAATATTTCATTATTATTTTTGTAACATACAGACTATTCCTGAACGTATACGTTCGAATGACACGAGTCCGTCTTACAGCCGCGGAGGAGGGGGTCAATAATCGACAAGGAGTTTCGTTCCTGGTTCAGTGCATACGTGAGTTGTTTGAAATTGTCAAAAATATAATGTCAAGTTATTTGTTGAAAAATACTATATCCTTCTATCTAAT
The DNA here is from genome assembly GCA_028015215.1 of Gynostemma pentaphyllum. Lineage (NCBI taxonomy): Eukaryota > Viridiplantae > Streptophyta > Magnoliopsida > Cucurbitales > Cucurbitaceae > Gynostemma > Gynostemma pentaphyllum. The sequence goes on along the minus strand of CM051347.1, from coordinate 45,928,990 downwards.
TATACTCTATGTGTGCTGACTGACAGGTGGACTCCCCTATGTTACCAGTAGATGATCCTCGCATTATTTCTTTGGCAAAGGGACCTGCACGGATTGCAAGGTCATATACAGGATACGTCGGTAACGGATTCAGGTTTCAAACGAAGGCGCATTCTGTTAACAGGACAACAAACAACAGTGGTGTTTGCATAAAAGGTCAAGTGTTTGGCACCGAGGACGATTACTTTGGAGTAATCGATGAGATTCTTGAGATTCAATACGCAAGTCTGACGCTGAAACGCATTGTTCTGTTCAAATGCACTTGGTTCGAGACAACCAGACGGGGCGGCATTCGTAAGATTGATCATTTATAAATCGTTGAGGTAAACAAGTCTAAGCATATGCGCACCGCTGATAGGTTTGTCCTGGCTTCACAGGCGTTGCAAGTTTATTATTGTCGCTACGTATTCATGACGCGGAAAGAAGGGGAGTTGCCACTAATCATTGGATTTTTACATTAGGTGTGATTAGTCACCTAGTCATTAAATTAAGGATGGTTTGCTAACTTTTGAGAAATGGGTTCGGGAGTTCATTCACACATAGGGAAGGTATTAGCACCCTATTATGTTCGCTTTGAAAAACGATTACTGTTTATTATCTTTTGTTATTTTTTATTAGAGCCTTTTATCTTTGAACTCACAATTGTTTTTAATTTTATTTTTAAATGTCTCATATGTTATTTGATTAATACCCTAAACATTAGAAGGCATAATCAAATTGGATGAGTGACATAAAAGCCATTAGGAAAAAGGTTTTATTAGAATTTAATCTCGGTATCCCTTAATTAAATTCTTATTCCTTAAGAAATACAAGAGATCAATATCCTGAAAACTCTTAAACTCCATCATAGGAAAGGTTTGTTTTTAAAATCATCTTTGGAATATTTTAATTTGAAAATTTAATGTTTTAAGGAAAATTATTATTAAAAATGACCTTGAATTAAAGTCTTACTAAAATAGTATATGAAATTTTTATATCTTCTTTAAATTTTTATTCTTATAACGGAAAATATATTAAATAATATTTGGAGGTTTTTAAATATTTATGATTTTATTGATTTTTTTTTAATAGGAACAAAAATTTGGAAGATCGGAAAATTAGCATCCTAATAATTTCCAATCCCAATTAAATTCCACTTGCCTTAATTTAGAAAATTGAGAAAATTAGCATCCTAAAATTTCCCAATTTCTTTCAATTTAATACTTTACAAATCAATTCAAATATGGTAATGATATGGAAACAATAAACATGAACATCAAAATGTGGCAATCGAATTCACAATAGGACAAACCAATGAAAATAGAGCAATTTTTCCAATAAAAGGTCTCGACTTTGAAAACTCATAACTTTTTAATCAAACATGTTTTAACTCGATTCTTTCTCTTAAATATTCTATATTCATCCACGGTTGATTACTAAAATCGAAAAGAATGCACACTTGTAAAGAAAATCACATTTTTATGTCAAAATATTTTCTCATTCTCAGTTTTATACACAAATTTATGCAGATTTTACACCAACTTTGAAAAATCATATCTTTTTTTATACTTATCGAAATAGGGTGATTCTTGAACGTAAATCTTCTTTGATGAGTCTAGTTTTTATAAAAAAAATAACCATAAATAATTAGTTGCAAAGAATCAGTGTTTAAAAATCCAGTAATATAAAGTGTGCAGAAATTTTCGTAACAGTGAATTTATATGAATATCAAACTTCTAAAAATCATAACTTTTTAACCACAAATCCAAATGAGTTGATTCTTTTTCCTATGGATTTTTAATTTGATCTAGTTTTAAGAAAAAAATAACATATAATTTGAATCGTAATAAAAAAAATCCAGATTTCAATTAAACCACATAAGACTCATATGACATATTGTGTTTTGGAGATGTAAAGAAACTTACTTTGATTGAATGAGAATGACTCACATACTTGGGTATTTAACGTAGATCTTTTATCCAACGTGAGAGCTGTTGTTGTGGATTAATAAGATGATTTGGCTTTTGGGATTGGTTATGAGAGAAGTGGAGAGAAGTTTGAGAGTTTTGTGGTTGGCTAACTCAACGGAAATAGGAGGATGAGAGTCTATGAGAGGTTGGATAACCAATGGGAATAGGAGGATCAGAGTGTGTGAAAATTGGATGAGATGGAGCTCTATTTATAATCGAGAATGAGAATTTAAAATAAGAAACTTTTTGAATTGATTGGTAATTCAATCCATAATTTACTCAATCAATCAATCACCCAAAATTAGCTCAATTACGTAATTTGCCTTGTCACTAATTAGCTCTAATTTGGTTTCTTCCAAATAAACTTTTCAAATCAAATCAATTTTCATTTCAAATATCTTTAACCAAATTTGATTCAAATCCACCTTTTTTAAATCATTTCATCTTCTTTTTTTTTCTTTCTATTTTCCTATTATAAACAAAAACTAAATTAAAAATATATTACTTAAAACTTATTAAAACAACAAAATTTCAAACTAAAATCTATATATTTTTATTTTTTTGAAACAAGTAAAATTTTGTTAATTTTAGATATTACTGGACGAAAATGGGTGTCTACAATTATCTGAACTATCTGATTAATAGACGAGATCTGACAGATTGGTTAGTTGTTTGTAAAGTTAAACCACGCCAAGTAGAAGAAACCTTGTCTGAGAAAGACGAACATGCAGAGGAAGTTGGTGCTTTTCAAGAAGATCAGATAATATGTCGTGCAATCGATGATGGCCAGAATGCAGGTACTGCACGTCCTTTGAACGATGGAACGATAACATTGCATGATGACGATACAAATGCTTCCTCTTCTCACACACGTGACATTGATGCTGAATTTATTCAAGACGATGAACCCGATGAAGGAGAAGACGATGAAGAAGAAGAAGAAGAAACAGGGGAAGAAGAAGAATAAGAAGAAGAAGCGACGACTGAAGACACTGAGGATGATGAATGAGACATTTTGTAACTTTATGATTCACAATTACGACCATTTGGTCGTATATATATATATTTTAGTCTGCATTAATATATAAATATTAAAAAAAATTATATATATATATTAATATTTACGACCATAAGGTCGAATATTTGCGACTAGCTGATCGCAAATTGACCAATATACGACCAAATGGTCGTAATTGTGACAAGTACAGACTTAAGTGTTTCAAAAAAATTTAGTTGAAAACTTACGACTATTTGGTCGTAATTGTGTGACTCTCTGGTCGTTTTTTTAAGTAGTAAACTTAAATTTTTCGCGGTGAATTTGACATTTACGACCAAATGGTCGTAATTATGTGACTCTATAGTAGCTTTTTTGAGCGCCAAACTTAAACCTTCCTGAAATTTTTGGCGGTGACTTAAATAATTACGACCATTTGATCGTAATTTGTGATGGGAAGCATGTTGGGACAATTGTTGGTCGTGGTCATAATGAGAAAATTACGCCCGGGTGGTCGTATTTATAAAAAATACGACTACCTGGTCATAATTTGTGATGGGATGCGTGAAATGACAACTGTTGGTCATAATGAGAGAATTACGACCAACTAGTCGTAATCGAGTGATCTTTAGTTTTCCGTAATGATTACAAAATTGCGACCAGCTAGTCGCAATTTTCCTTTTTAACCCCCCGGACTATTCTGTTGACATTCAAAGTCAATTAATCTTATTTCTTATTTTGATGATAACAAACGTGTTTTTGTTATTAATCAATTTTCTGTGTTTTGATAGTCCATGTTATAGAGAAAATTACAACGAGTCCAACGCAATTGGAATCGACTCAATCGGACTTCAAACGAGCAAGATATTTAATTTAGAAGATGGAATTAATTTTAATTAATTCGCGGATCGTATGCGGCAAGCTTATCGTTATTATTATGAGCTCATTATCTCATCCGTCAGATCAGATTAATTTTGAAATGGAAGGTCAAGATTAATTCAGATTTATGAATTAAAGAAAAGGAAAGAAATCAGATTTTATTATAGCCGTTCGATCGATAAAGTATTCTCATCCAACGGTCCGTATTTATTGAAGACAATATTAATTCAAAAAGTAAAGGAAATCGAAATATGACCGTTGTACTCTCGGATGACGTCACTCTCCATCTTAGCCGTTCGTTTTATCTAATCTAACATCCATAAAGAAGCCACACCATTGCGCCATCTAAGCCGTCCATATTTTTGATCCAAAGGCTATCAAGAGAGAGTACATGAATTTTGTACTTGCGCAATTTTCTCTCTCCATGCATCATTAAAGTCATATTTGCCTTTTATGACAAGTGGGTCCCAACACCTTTTACTCAAGCCACTCTTCTTATGACACTTGTCTTCCTTGTCTCCTAAAGCATTAATTGCTACATGGGGAGTTACGAACTTACCCCTACTTTATTTTGGACTTGCATGAAATTATGAGGGTGTCTTAGTCTTTTAACATTTAATTTAATTTCAGAATTTATTTAATAAATTCGAAATTGCCACTCTCTCTCCTCCATGCACACAAAGTCATCTCCTCTTCCAATCTTCTCTCCTCCATGCACAAATACTTGAAGACTTTTTGAAGAAGAAGAAACCATGCATGCAAATGGTGATGATGAATAGTAAAACGGTAATATTTTTTATTACCTATATATTTGGACGAAAATGGCAAAATTAAAAGAAAGGAAAAGAGGCTAAATTTCAGATTTATTGAGCTCTTGAGTTCTTCATTTTTCCACCATTTTTATGAGCTATATGTGAGCATACACTTGTGTTTCTCTAGCCATTGTTAAGGGCTATTTTCTTGAGAGTGATTCTCTCTTTTTGTGAGATTCAAATTTGTAATATTTATCCTTTGAGAGGATTTATATTTGTAAAGGTTTACTCTTGAACCTTGATAAAAAGAGTGTGTTGTACGGTTGTCCTTGCTCCGTGGAAAAGGTCGTTATTGGGTTTGATCTTGCTCCCGCGAAAAGGATTGGGTTGCACTTGCTCCCGCAAAAAGTGTTGAATACAAATTCTCGAGAGGCGCTCGGGGAGTGAACTAGGCCGTGTTTTTGGCCGAACCACTATAAAACTTGGTGTCACATTCTCTAACCCTTACTCCTTTATTATTGCTTCACATATTCATTATTATAATTTATCGAAGTATTAATTAAATGGTTAGAAGTTAATTGTGATAAAGTATTTCCTATCATTATATAATCTTTGCTTACTTTGCTAAAAAGAAATTTAATATAAATTTCTTATAAATTGGTTGTGCTTAAAAAGTCTAATTAATTTGTTAATTAGAAACCTTAAATTTTGAATTGATTGAAAAAGTTTATAAAATTATTTAAAACCCTACTCACCCCCCCCCTCTAGGGTTGCCTTAGATCCTAACATATTCCTTTCCCCCCACCGGTTTCTTTTCTCTTTCTCTTTTCTTCTCCTTTTTCCTTTCCTCTCTTTCCCCCGTTCCCAATCCCCCGTTGTTTTTTACCCGTTTCCGTCACCCGTTCTTTACTAATTACTCCATTCCCGTTCCCGTTCTTTCACCCATTCCCGTTTCAAAAACCTCTAAAACCCGGTAGCGTATTCAAGGTTAGTTTCCGTTTTCGTTTTGTATTTACTTATTAGAAATTGTTTTAGTTTCTTTAAAGTTAATTGAATAATTTAGTTTAGATTTAAATTCGTGTAATTAGTTAATTAATTAGTTTTATGTTTATTTACTTTTAATTTGTTGGGTTAATTTCAGTAATAACCATTTAATAAATGGAAATTTCAAGAAAACTGTATCTTTTATATATATATCAAAACTACCCAAAAACCGCCGCAGGCCAAATTAATTAGATTGTGAAAAGACAAAACATACCCCCGATTTAATTTCTCCTTAATTTATGCAAAATTTAAGGAAAATTTTAAAATCCCTTAAATTTTACAAAATTATTGGAAAAATCAAATCTAAACATAAATAAAACTATAAAAATTAAATCTAAAAAATATAAAATTACAAGAAAACAAAATCTTCAAGCTTCTGACTTTCTTCTAGGGAATATCGAATAAAGGAACCTGAAAAAAAGGTATATAAATTATAAACATTTGTAAATATATATATATATATATATATATGAAGGTTTACTAAAAACTAAACCATATATAAAATATAAACATTTATAATAAATAAATATTGCTCACCAGGATTATGCGACCCAATAACATAACAAAATTTGGGGACAAGAGCATAAGTTTCCACAGGGCAACCTCTGATTTCCTTTAAAATTATTTCCCTGGCACGGTAAGCCTTAGAATAAGAAACATGAATCTCATGCCTTTTATGCATAAAGTGAACATAAAAAACTTCGGGATTACTATAAACACCTAAATCAAAAACAGGTTGTGATTGGATCAAAAAACAAGAAGGATTGCTACCAAGGTCAATAGGTTTTGGATTAGAAACTGTTTTTTTCATATCAACCACGAGAGCAACATAAGCGGAATAGTTGTCGGAAATAAAAGTTTCAAGGAATGCAACATCATTAAACCCTACTTCAGATTTAGTAATAACTTCCTTAAAAAAGCAATGAGATTCCGGATTGAAAGAAACTTTACAACGAACCTTCTTGAACGTGAATCATGGTAGATAAGAAACGTGGTAGATAAAAAGACGATGTAGATGTAGATCTCATTCCGGCAGAAACATGGTAGATAAGAAGACGATGAAGAAAATAAACAAATAGATAAAGAACAAAAAAACCTGAATCATTCGTGAAAAAAAGAAGAAACGGAGAAGATGAGAAAGAAGAGGATATTTATGAACAAATCAAGCGATATTTTGAAACAATGTTGTTGTTACAAATCCCATAATTTTAGGAGTAATTACTCATTAAATTAAAAAGGAAAAAATGCATTTAAGATTTGATATTATCACATGTAGGTGAGAGAGTCTATGAGGGCAAAACCGTAACCTTGGATTTCGGCTGCAACCGTTTAAGCCTCTAATTATGGTGGTTGTTGGGTAATTTTGAAATAAAAACCAAACAACCATGAAAAGTGGATTTAAGTGAATTAATGTGGTCATGAGTGCAATTATTTCTAATTTGTTTAGTTAATTAATTTAATTTAGTTAAATTAATTATTGTTTAATTACTTAATTAAATTTAGTTTAATAAATTATTGTTTTAATTTAGTCCCATTATTAGTTTAGTTTACATTATTAGTTTAGTCACATTAATTTGATTAGATTAGTTTAATTAATTACTTAACTATTTTACTTTAATTTAATTAATTAATTTACTTGATTTAGTTAAATAATTAATGTAGTTTACTTACTTTAATTATTTAATTAATTTAATTTACTTTACTTAATTCATTAATTAAATTTAGTTTAATAAATTATTGTTTTAATTTAGTCACATTATTAGTTTAGTTTACATTGTTAGTTTAGTCACATTAATTTGATTAGATTAGTTTAATTAATTACTTAACTATTTTGCTTTAATTTAATTAATTAATTTACTTAATTTAGTTAAATAATTAATGTAGTTTACTTACTTTAATTATTTAATTTACTTTACTTAATTCATTACTTTACTTTAGTTTAATTAATTAATTGTTTTCATTTAATTTAGTTTAATATTTACTTTAATTAAAAAATTATTAATTATAGGAAAATGACACGCCCACGTCGCCCACCGATATCCGGCGATGATGCCCAGGACCGCACTCCGCCACCAGAGGATGATGTACAGGAGGTGCGTAATTGTCCGGAGGATTGGACGCATGCTGACCTGGACGCTATCTTAAGGTTGGACGATAGTCCCGACGCTGCCCAGCTCTCGACAGTACCGGAGTCGCACATTGCGACACCGCGTTTAGGGGAGGACTCACCGGCTCCAGTCACGACTATAGCGGGAGCCTCACCTTCAGCCACCCAGCCCGATCCGGCGGGAGCATCCACTTCTGGCACCGGGCGTCCTCGGGCCACCGTCAACCCGACCCTTCGGATAGAAGGGGATACGTAAGTACATAAGTATTTTATTTAATTAAATATTCATGTTATTTATAACCCAATATCACTGATATTTTTATTATTTATTATTTTATTTTTTTGCAGAATACAGCCGCATCAAACCGTTTCAATGCAGTTTCGCCAAGTCCTCTAGAGTATGCCGCTACCCAGCGAGCTTCGCTGGACGAAGATTCCGACGACGGAGAAGCGTCGGATGTACGACAATTGGAAAGTAAATAACTTCAATTATTTTTATAATTAATTAATTATTAAATTTTTAACAATCAATTTAATACTTTAACGTTTTCTTATTTTACATTTTGTTAGAGCAAGTTTCTTATGATCGATCCCGATGTCATGGACGGTCGTATGTTCCCCCTATGGGACAAACACGTGCAAGATCGATTCAAGGACCTCATATACCGAGCGCGGCAGAAACAAGCTGAAAACCGACCCGTGTGGATGAGTGAGGAGGAGCATGCTCTGCTCCTCGCGAGCATCCAGTCTGCGGAGGGCAAAAAAATGTCGACGAAGAATAAGGCCAACCGGGCCAAGAACCCGAAAAAACACACCGGTGGCGCGAAGTCTCACGACGAGCACGATCGTCTATTGGTAAGTAATCTTCCTTTTTCTTTCACGTCATTATTTTGTTTTTTTTTTCAATTACTTATTAATTTAATTTCTTTCTCTTTTTCTAATATTTTTAGGAAGAAAAGTACGGTCGTCCTGTTCCGCTTGATGAGCTGCACCTGGTCCTGCACACGAAGAAGGACGGGACGATCGTCGACCAAAATGCGCAACAAACTCAGGTATTTAATATGTTTTTTCAATTATTAATTACAATTAGTTCATCATTTTCTAACTTTTACATATAATTACTGAATTTTACATATTTAGGACCGTTTCAAGGAGTCTTTGAGTCAGAGGTTGCCCACATCTGACTCGCAACCGACTGAGGAAGACCGTCGACAAGCTTTCTTAGAGGCTGCTGGAGGCGTTCGCCCAGATGGATCCGTTCCTGGGCTTGGCTCGTACGGGAGACGCCTTTATGCGGATGTGCTTCGCACTCAGCGTAGCGGCGCGAGAAGTAGCTCTGGCCCTTCTCTGATTGAGCAGCATCTGCGCGAAGAGGTTCAGCAGCTCCACTCCGATATGGACGCTATGCGGAACGACTTCGTTAATCGCGTCGCTACGATTGAGGCGGATATGCAGGCACGAGTCGAGGCCCAGGTCGCAGCAGCTGTGGCCACTTTCTTCCGATCCCGAGACGAGGGCCCTTCATCATCGACTCCGCCTCCGCCACCCCCCGCCCCTCCGCAATAGTTCCAGGATAGGCTAATTTCATTTGTATAAAACTTTTTTTGAATTATATATATTTTATTTTATTTCCACATTTTTATTATTAAATTTTAATAAATAATTCATTAAATAAATCAATAATTAATAATTAATTATAAAAAAAATAAACAATAATTAATTTAAATAAATAAGTAATATAAATAAATTTTAAAAAAATAGCAAAATACGACCACATGGTCGCATTATATACACGACCAGATAGTCGTAATTTTCCGTCTATGCACGCCTCCAAGGTCGCCGTTGTATGTGATAACTGGCCACTTATCTTCAACTTAAATTACGACTAGATGGTCACTTTTTTAAGTGACCATCTAGTCGTATTTAAAAATGTTGACTTTTTTGCGACCAAACATGTCTAGTCGTATTTTTGTGACTATCTGGCTGCACATAATTCCGGAACGACCAGCTTTTTTGCCACCACGCTGTTGGTCGCATTTATAGTCGCATTTTACTGAAAAACGACTTTTTGGTCGTAAATTTCTAGTCGCAAATGGAGTTCTTTTTTGTAGTGATGGGATAGGTATAATTGTATTAACTGTACAATATGTATAGTGTGTATAATATATATACAACAAATCTAAGAGAAAGATAAAATATGAGTAAAATTTAAAAAAATCTATTGAAATTCTTGTCCTACAAATACGTTGTATGTGCGTGGGAAAATGGTGAAAGAAACCTAAAAATTTTCAATGTACCTAAAAGATTTAATGGATTATGAGTCTAATACCCACTATAAAAAAACAATACCTCAATCAGTTAGAGTGCACATTGTACCACTCTGACATACTAAGAGAAAAACATAATGAAAAATAGGGAAAAAATGTGGTCAAAAAGTGAGATGAGAAAAGAAGTGGAATTTGATAGTGAAGGCAAGTCATTTCCTCAATTCTCTCTTAAAAAAATAGTACTTAGTATTATTTTTATAAACACATATGTTCACAAATATTTTGAAAAAAATGAACAAAAACATTTCCTTTTTAATAAGAATGAAATACCTAATGTTCATATTAGCTATTTACTTGACTATTCAAGTCGGTTCTTAATTTATATTTAAGGTGTGAGTTCAAATTTTAAAAATTAAAAAAAAAAGACCTTAAAACTAAGTCTGTCAATATAATCAATCTAAGGTATTTTTTTTAAGGCCCCGTTTATTTTTTTAGAGAATTAATGTTATTATCAAATTATGACATGAGAATCAATATGTAACACTCACCTTAAAATTGATAATCACTACATTAAATAAAGGAAATTACATTCCCTACAAAAGGTTAACTAATCTCTATCTTTTTTATTATTTTATCACACCGATATCAATTTTATTCGTTATTGTCACTCTCTTCTCTATTTTACATTTTTATCATCAGTCTTTCATCATCATAGTTACACTTCATTTAATTTTATTTTATTTTATTTAAAAAATATAAAAATATTAATATTTAGTCAATTTTAATAGTAATACTTTTTATTTATTTGTTTTAATTAATTGATTTATCGATTATTTAATTTTCATTATTTATCATTTCTTAATTTAAAATTGGTTTTTAAAATAAAAATAATTACTATCGAATAAAACAATAATAAATTAAATTCAAAGTTACTTATTACATTTTTTTAGTTAATACATTGTAATTGGTTGAAGTATGAAAGGGGGTATATTGATAATTAAAATATGTTTGATCATTGTTCCTAAACAACTAAATAAAACAAAACAAAAAATAACCGATTTCGATCCCGGATAACTATAAGAAACAATATTAAAGAGATGTATTTTTCATTCTGATTGATTTTCAAATAATACTATTGTCAAATTACACCAAATAACACTTTTTCTTCCATGATTTTAGATAAAAATTTGATTTATTTTCAAAAATAGCACTTTTTACTTCATTAAATTTTTGAATTTATTTTCATTCATAGTTTCTTGTAGTACAAAATAGTGAATTAAATTATTTTTTGTGATGATTATTAAAGAGTACTTTTGGGTAAAAAAATGTGTAAATTTTTTAAGTTTGATTAGGTTGTTCTATTTTGATGAATTCACTCATTTAATGTTTTTTCCATTAAAATAATGAAGTTTTAAAAAGTGACATTTTTAAAGTTTACTATCTAAATACCCCTATTATTTATTGTATGATTGGTTTAAGAGTAGTAATTGTTTTCAATTTTCAGTATTTATTTTGTCTTGTTTTCATTTTTGTTTTTATGCTCAACGCCAATATTACCAGTAATGCCCTTTTTCTTTCTTTTTTTGGGTACAAAATCAAGTCAAATCGGCGTACACCAAGCAAGAATGGTAAAGGGAAAAGACAAGGAAGAGTCGAAGACCAAAGAATATTATATTGAAAAGTAATATTGAACATATATATGTGGTGTGTCAATTAAATAACTTAAGACAGAGTTGAATAGTAAAAACTAAAAATAAAAATCAACTTATTTAAAAAAGTATATAAAAAAAAAATATTTAAGTTAAATAATAACACATTTTTTCTTTAATTAAATAATGAATTGTTTTATTCAATTAATGGATTTTTTGATTTTTTTCTTTTATATTAGGGTTAAATGCACCAATGACCCCTACACTTTCAAGCATTCTCAATTTACACCCTTGCACGTTCAATTTGGTATTTTTCACCCCTGCACTTTCTTCCTTCCAATTTCCATCCAATTAAAATGTTAAATATAACAGACCTCATTTTTTCTTTTTTTAAAATTCCAATGGATATGTGAAAAGACCATTATAAGCCTCTGTCAAACTAACCTTCAAAAGTTCTAACCTTCCATCAAATTTCTGACTCACGAACTATTCCCAAATTGAGGCCATTGAAGAGATTGCGAAGAAAACGATTTTGAAGCCATTGAAGCGATTGCGAAGAAAGGAGCGATTGACTCTCTGATTTCTTTTCGTTCGCCATTGAAGACCATACAAGGTGAGCTTGATTCCTTCGCGATTTTCTTCCACATGATTACTTGTCATTTGCCAATTAAAACCCTAAACGATGTCTCATAAAATTGATTATGTTTTATATTTTTTTTTTTGTGATTTTTCATCTTCTTCTACACGATTTCCTGTGACTGATTCAATTTACTCCATAAGTTCTCCTAAAATTGACTAATCAATGATTTCTACTTCAATTAATCTGTCCCTCACTTCCGAGTTTACTCCACGAGTTCATACATATATATATATATATATCAATTATATTTCTCAATTAAATTATTAGTGATAAAAAAAAAAAACTTTCGATCAACCTGTGACTTATTCAATTTACTCCACGAGTTCTCCTAAAATTGGATGATATACTTTTACTAATTTTGTTGATATACTATTACCATCTTTCGATATTTTTAGAGACTTACGAAGTTTAGTTCTTATGAAATATTATTCTCTAATTGTCTTTTTACAGTGAAATAAAAAGTTTCATCTTATTCTCTCAAACTGTAATGGCTAACAACAAAGGGAAGACTCAGGTGATGAAATCCCGGAAGGATTTGCTAGACCACTGAAGGGGATGGATCGAGTTTCACTTTCTCCTGATGCCTTTGAACGCTTCTTTCGTACACGATTCATGGCACCGCCAAAGGAGAGTTATCCTTTAGGCCATTTGAGATTGTAATGAGTAGTTTAAGACTGTTTTCATATAGTTGAAGGTTTTAAGACATCAATACCAAATGTTTAAGACATGATAGTCTTCTTGTTTGTGTTTAAGACATGATAGTCTTCTTGTTTGTGTTTAAGAAATAATAGTCTTCTTGTTTGTGTTTTAAGACATGATAGTCTTCTTGTTTGTGTTTAAGAAATGATAGTCTTCTTCTTTGTGTTTTAAGACATGAAATCAAATAAAAGTAGTTTACTTATGCTGTAGTTTGCTTATGCTCAATCACGAAATCAAAGTTTTGGTGTTAAAAGTAGTTTACTTTTTAAGACATGAATGCATGCCAAATATTTCATGTTTCTCTCAATCCCAAAAGAATTCTCCCAAATATTTAACCATAGTGTTGCCTCTAAAACTAGTTTTCTTTTTGCTGCTCATTTAAGGAAAATTGTTAAAACTTGTTGCTACTCATGCTCATGCTGTTGCAAACAAGAAGGTTTAAGGAAATTTGTTAAAAACTTGTTGCTCATGCTCACCAATCAAATTATAAACACATAGAGCATTATTTGTCAAAAACAGAAGGCTTATAAGGGCCCAATTTCAAGAATTTAACAAAGATCCTGTTATAAGATGGTCATCCATTCAAAAGAACTTGCAAAATACATAGCATTGTTAATAAGGTTTAGTCCAATCCACAAGAATCTGCTCTACACCAAATTTGCCCAAAAAACACATAGCATTGTTGATAAATTTGCCCAAACATTAGTCAGAATATGTCTAACAAAATGAAACCAAAGCAACAAAAGAAATCTGCTACAAAGTATGTCTACAAGTTGCTGCCCAAAAGATGCTTCAAAAATTGTCAAATTCTTCCATAAGCTGCTGCAAAGTCTGCTCATAAAGATGCTTCAAAGTATGCAATAGATGCTCTGCTTCAAAACCTGTCAAATTCAATCTGCTTCAATCCCTTACAATCAACATTTTGACAGAATCCTGCAAATTATAACATATTTCCATTATGCTTTGGGAAGGTATTATTGATTCTAATCCATTCAAATATGCCAACCAACTACACCAAACTCACTTTAGCAGTCAACATTTTATCTATCAAACATAAAGTATGCACATTTGTAAGAATATACTCCTAAATCTATTAAAAAAAAAACCATAAGCTGATCAACGTAAGCATGCCCATTTGTAAATTTATCAAACACAAAGTATAGTCCTAAATCTATCAAAAAAAACATTTGTAAGAATAATAGTAAGCATGATTACCTAAACATTGTCATGGCTACTTGAAGCTCCTTGGCTATTGGGGATCGATTTCTTCTTGCAAAAACCAAAATTCAGTTTGACAGAGGAGAATTCTATATATAACGTTTCTTCTTTACATTGAATCTAGCATGGCAGAGAAAGGCGACAGAAAGTGTAGCTTGACAGAGGAGAATTTTCAAAAACACATAAAACCCTAGCTTGACAGAGGCGACAGAAAGTGTAGACGGAAGTTCGTTAAATACTTAATTTCACGTTCTGCGCTTCGAAGCTTGTCTGCGAACTTTCGTGAATCGCAAGCTTTTCTTCGTCAATCGTTCGCTTCGTGAAACGCAAGCTTTTCTTCGGCAATCGTTCGCTTCAGAAAGTAAAGTGTTGTCGCTTTTCTTCGTTAATCGCTCGCTTTTCTTCATCAATGACAAGAAATGAGATTGACAATGGTGAATTCGTGGGGAAATTCTTTTCTTCGCGATAGCTTTCCTCGTGAGTTGATTCAGGAAGTAATTTGAGATTAGGAATAATTCGTGCCACAGATTGGCTATGGTGAATTCGTGGGGTTAGTTTGACTGAGGTTTATAATGGTCTTTTCACATACCCATTGGAATTTTAAAAAAGGAAAAATTGAGGTCTGTTATATTTAACGTTTTAATTGGATGGAAATTGGAAGGAGGAAAGTGCAGGGGTGAAAAATACCAAATTGAATGTACAGGGGTGTAAATTGAGAATGACTGAAAGTGCAGGGGTCACTGGTGCATTTAACCCTTTATATTATTGAATGATTAATTCTATTGTTATTTTTTATATTTTTAATTTAGATGTTTTCAATTAAAATTCCATCCTCACCACAATCCTTGCTTCACTTAAGTTCAGTTTTCAATTTTGGTTAATTGTTATGGTTTTGATAAAATGTTATTTGATAAAAAAAAATAAAAAATTAATCTCAAATAGCATAAATCTGCATACTAATTATTAAAATTTTATAACTTTTTAAAAATTACTCAAATAGTATAGTTATAATTCAATAAATTATTGAACTATAGTGCAATAAACTATTGAACTGTTTTTCATGGGTATTTTAATAAATTTGTAATTTTTTTTTTAAGTTCAACATAAATAATTTATCGAGCTATTTGATTATCTTTTATTACTATTCAATGAATTTATTAGTTTTTTTTTTTTTACTTTTTTAGTTCAATATATTATTGACTAGAATTATGTTATTTTAGTAATTTTTTAAAGTTATGACATTTCAGTAATTAATATGTAAAAATATGATATTTCAGTAATTGCCCCTAAAAAAGTGTGATTTTTAAAATTTTCTAAGCTAGATTTTAGATCAATAATTTTAAAGATGTCAATTTTTAAAATACCAAAAAAAAAAAAAAATACATACCCTCCCCTTAAAGTTAAAGAGTAGGAGTTGTTGGGATTAAACCAAGACTTATTTATCTTTATAATTATTTTTAAGTTACGTAGATAATTTTATCTTTAAATATTTATTAGGAAAATATCAATTTTTACCTTGGAATTTTGGAGATACTTAAAGTTTAAACTTAAATGTTATTAGAATTACATAAACTCAATCTGAAGCTTCCATCATTCATGAACGACTTTTGAGATGAAGCTTGGCAAATAATTTTGAACAGGATGTTGAAAAGATGTTTCTACATATTTGAGTGTGATCTGAGTCGGTACTCTTGATTTCTTGACAAAGTTTGGTATTACTGATTCAGTGCTTGTGATCTCTTCGAAAACTTCAAACTTCATTATATGAAACATTTGAAAATGTATTGTATTGTATAGTACATCAAATGTAAATACAATCGTTGATGAGGCTGTAGATAGAAGGAGAAGAGGTTTTTGCATATATGTACGGTACATTTGTTTGATACAGTAGAGTACGATCGTTTTGTATAGTATAGTACGATGGAGAGGTTTCTACAAATTTGTTTATAGAGTACATTCGTTTGAATGTCGATGTCCGAGTAATATTCCCAACTCGCCAAAAATATATATTGGAAGTTTCAACCTGGTTTGAGAATAAAGAGTATTTTTTTTTATCAATTTTGGTTGATTTTGTATGTACCTATTAAGATTTTTATTTTTATTATTAGGTATAATCTCCATGATTTGTTCATACTTACTGTGTATTTTTTTTTTAATAGTTGAGGGTCTTTTTAGAATTTTTCACTCTCTCTTGATGGTCATTTACTTAAAAAAAATATTTAACCGATTTAATTTCTATATACTTAAACCACCCTCATAAATCACCCTTTAAAATTTCAAGGTGTATAGAAGATAAAATGATAATCATCTATAAAATTGGGTTAGATATGTAAAATTTTCTCTTTCAATCTACAAATATTATCATAAATACCCTTTAATTAACTGTGGTTTTCAAAACTATCCTAATAAAATAAATCGTTTCTTTTTTATTTTTAATTAGTAGTTTATACATAGTTTATTATAGTATCTCACCAATTAATTATAGTTACTTATTAATTTTAAAGTAGTTTTGAAAAATTTAATGAGATTAGAGAACTTTTGATAACTTAAATTATAAAATGGGGTTAGATATGAAAAAAAAATCCTCTTTCAATCTAAGACATGTTCATTTGTTTTGGGCATCTTAGATCATTGGGCCCAATTTAACATATAACCATTTAAGCTTAGACCCATTAAATTTTGGACTTTTTCCCTCTATATTCCTTTGGGCTGTGTGAGAGAGAAAATTAAATTTATAATGACATTTTTGTTTCACCAACATTTAAAAACTAAACTCATGAAACAAAATACGGATCATAGAGAAATTTTTCATGGGTAGCACAGTTGTTTTAAATTTAAAAAATATATATAGTATTTATTTTATAAACGTAAGACTTTTTAAAGGTAATTACATTTCTAATATGAAAAATATTAAAATAACAAGTAAACTACTGATTTAACGATAACCATTAATTTACATAATATTGATCGATTTTTTTTAATTGATTGATTGATAATAATTACATTAAAAAATGATTGATGTATTTAAGTGCAATTTTTCCACAAATTGATTATTTAAATGTCAATAACATATTACCTATGATTTAAATACTCGTTATATGAGTAGTTTTTTTTTTCCTTTCTGTTTTGGTTGTTAAGACATGATGAGCTTCTAAAATACAGTTATAAATTGTTATAAACAGTTCGGTCTAAAAATGGGATCCGACCTAAGAATGGTGAACCCAAAAGAGACACTATCTTGAAGGGGCATGTTAAGGATCTCGTATCGGAAAGATGAAGGGACCTAACAACGTATATAAAGTCTTAGGGTCACTCATCTTATGTAACGACCCGACTCTATAAAGACTGGCCGCGAGTACTCTCAGCGGAAGCGCGAAAAATAAGAAATTTAAATGTCATTTAAAACGTCGCATAACGGAAAACAACAATTTCTACGGAAAATTTGCGTGGTTCCATTTAAAAATCGAATAAACCAAAACCTGTTTACATCAATTACCCAAGCAGAAAAACGATAAATAATGTTTCAAAAGTGTAATAACTTAAAACAACTTTATACAAAAACTATAAACAACGATATTAAACTAATGATTACATAAGATACTTCTTATGCAATCCACACGACTCGAGCTCGAGATGCAGTCCACTAGTCCAATTCCAAGTTCGGCATCCAAGCTTCAACGCATACCATCTTCACTGTCACGTCCTCGATCACGGCAAAACCTGAAAGGTGATATGTAACACCTTTGAGCATGGCGCTCAGTGGAAATAACAAGAAAGTAAAACAATTTATAATAGAAGTTCATAAAATAAAATTGAGGTCAAGAACTAGGATCTCTCGGTCTTCTCTCTTTTCTTATTAAAGAATCTGCTCCCTATAGTAATCTCGATCACCAACTAGAACTTTCCCTTTCCTTACTAACCATAAACGAATAATTCTCCTACCATCGAAGTAGCTAAACTCTACTCGCCTCTCACATTCCCATCTCGTGCCTTCCTCTCTCGGAACTCATTACACTTTGCGTTACTACTCCATGAACATTAACGATACTAGGCTACCCACTTACTTCTTCACCCCTCATCTATCTTCACCCCGCTTCACCCCGCTCCCAATCTTAAGGCCAAAACAATCTACAACACTTAACGGCACGTTTTGCAAGTGGCTCACACTACCACGTGTCCTATACGCACATCCTGAAATGAGTTATTAACATAAGTCCACAACTTGTTTCCTCCTAAACCCGCTCTTCTTAACTCATGCCCCTAGGGTCCAATTAACCTATAGTACTTGCTACTCATTTCGCACTAGCTCTCACTGCACGGGTCTTTTACGCACATTCCGAAAACCATCTAACAAAGTGAATTTCGAACTCAAATATCATAGAATTAGCTATTAACATAAGTAAGGATGAGGGTGTAGTGGCTAAAATGCATAGAAATGTGCTATCGAATATAAACGTGCATGTTTAGCCAAATATGATCATTACAACTCATAACTAAGCCAAATAAACATCAACCATATCATTGCCACTTTCCACCATTTTCCCAATTTCCGCGTCACTACGCACATTTCACATTCCATCATAATTAACTCGAGCCGTAGCTCATTTCACAATCTTTCGAATATCGTTAAGCATGTATATAAACAATCACAATTTCTCATGGTCAACTTTCCGTCTCATCATTTCCATTTCACATTCCCCGCGTCTCACTACGCGTTTCTCACCAACTATCTCAACAATCACTCGAGCCGAAACTCATTTATTCTTCCAGGCTATCGTAACAGCCACTCTAGCATCCAGGCCATCCACCACACAGCGCCTCGGAGCTACACCAATTTCCCCGCCACGGTAACTACGTGTAACGTCCAACAACCACTCACCATTACACGTGTTACGGGCCATGCAACGAATATAAAATGCATGAATGCAATGGTATGAAATGAAATGTGATGCAAGTGGGATGTTTGCTAACGGTAAAAATAGACATCACAGCTCCTTTAACTTAAAATCACATAATCTCTTGCACACTTTCAAGACTCCACATTACTAGTCTTTTTCACATCATTCTTGTGCGTTTCTCGTAAGCACACACTTAATTAACATACATAAAACTCAATCAAGTATGTGGCTCAATCTTAACAAAGAAGTAAATCGAAAAGAGTTGTGCACAAGTAGATAAACAAAAGAAAACAATAGCCGAACTAGCAAAACTATCTTATCATTTATACTCGCCCATACGTCAACGAATTTTGTTTCTCATATCTCCCGCTCCCCATTGGGTTCTAAGTTTCACAACACACATTTTCATTTCAAACCCTCATCATTACTCTTCATTCAAGCCCGCGTTACTACCGGGCATCACACCATTACATCAAAGTCTAATTCTTTTTTTTTTCTAGTTAAGACAAGACTTGATCTTGGCTTTTGTTCTTCATTAAACAAAACATTTAGTCTTCAATTGTAAACTTTATGTAGTGAGAATAATGAACCAAACTCCATAACTTCAAATCGCTCCGAAAAACTCTAAGCTAGCTAAAGAGAAAGTGCCAGTTTTAACTATTAAAGTGTTCTTGGTAGCACATTAGTCGGACTTCCTAGTATTGTTTTCATTAATCATCAAATATGTAGATAATCACCCAAAAACCACAATTAACAAATACTAAGGGAAGTCTAAGAGTACTCCGAGGTTAGGAACCAGGAAATCTTTAAATGGCCAACAATCGGGTTTGAAATTTAAGTTCCATTCGAGGCTTCCTACATTTATTCGATGGCTCAAATGTCTAAGCGTCACTCTTGGATCGACTACTCCTCCCTGGGATTACAAGCGTACCATCCGATAAGTTTTCGTTTCAACTTACATTTCCATCAACCAAGGCAACCTATCACCTATTCTCTTTTAACTTTAAACACCACCCTCCAAGGGGTTAACTTCTATTTATAACAATGCAAAACCTAAACATCCAAATCCTATCTCAATTTCGGGACCAAACTAGCTTGGTCAAGACAAGCTCCTAAACGTCTCTTCATTCAACCGCTTATCTAATTCATTGTTTTCAAACTTAAACACCCAACAACATAGCAATTCATATTACGAAAATCAAACATAAATACACTTTACGTTCTTAGAGATTCCCACCTTGACAACAAAAGAGCTCTTGTTTGCTTGAACCTTCAACCTACACATAAATCATTTACAAGCTACTTTTAATCTTTAACCTTATATAAGAAAAATTCATATATAATTATGTCAAACAGCCCCACAAGTTCATTTATCCTCTTAATAATATTCCTAAACATTTTAAGAACATTTAATCGCCATTTCGGGACCCCAAAGCAGTCCCACAACCCTGATGTACCAAAACAGCCCGCAAACTCATAACGACAAAAACAGTGGGGGTGTAATTTGCTATGTTTTTATATTAAAAAAATGCTTAAATAATTTTCATGCTCCATTTAGAGACAATACAAACATTACATAAGATTAAACTCAAGCTTGTATTAAGGAAAAACTATTTAGGTTTTGTTTTTAACATCAAATGCTTAAGAAGAAAATCCATGGAAACTTTATCACTTTTAAGAAAACTTTTAGTTCTTTAGTTACAATTTAACTCAATTTCATTTAAAAGGGAAACCCCATCTCAAGCTATAGTCTTTTACTATAAAGAGTCTCAATTATATAGACTAGCATGCTCTTTCAATGAATTTTACAACCATAAGCTTAAATAAAAACTAATTTCCCAAAACCCCCAAATACCAAGAAAGTTAGGGTTGGGAAAACTTACCAAAATCATTTGAAAATTTATAGAATTCCTCTTGATTCTTCTTGCTTTAGCTTAATCTACACATAACTTTAAATTCGGGGTTGAAATTGAGTAGACTTTTGCTTGCAAATGAAAAAGCCAAACCAATCCCCCCCCCCATTATAGCAGGCTCGGCCGAACAAGAAAGAAGAGAAAAGAAAGCAGCAGCCCTTGATCTTTTAATTGGAAGAATGAAAGCAATTGGACTTGAGTTTTGTTATTTAATTAGAGATGAAATGGCTTTTAAATGAAAGAAACAAAGGAAATCACCCCTTTTCATGGGATGCTGGGTGTCACAATCCTACTTGAGTAAGTGGATTGTGCCCCACACAGAGTGTGCAATCATGAGATGGCAACGTGCATGTTGTCCGTGAAGCCAATTGAGGGCTCGAGTTGTGCGCTAGTGCGACCATAGTCAATGGAGCATTAGTAAACCCCAAGAGGTGGAGCAAACAAGACTAACTAAGGCAAGTACAAGAGAGAGATGCATTGGTAGAATGCTTGAAGCAAAGACAGTGTCAGAGTGGGCAAATGTGGTCATCGGGGGCCGTGAAGAGGACCTCGGGAAGCGTGCCAGTTTTATGGGTTCGGGAGTGTCGTTGAGTCACTTTATATCCCAAATGAACACACGCGAAGTTTCGTCTCAATCGGAGTTAAGATGTGAGTTCTATGAAGGCGAGTGACTCCTCGCCACTTTGCACGTCTACACCTGCCAAAGCAAAAATGCCTTAGAATGTACTATAAGGGGGTGCATGGTGTTGGCTCTCCACCACCCTTGGGCCATGGTGCCTAAGTGAGCTACCACATGGCATATGCGTGTGTCATGGCGAGGGCGAGCATCGCGGGACTAGTGTGTCTCGGGTGACTTCTTCGGGACGGGATTTCCGGGGACGGTGGCGGGGCACGGGTGCCTGGCATTGCGCTATGTCCTGGTGGGTCCTGGAGGTTTCGTCATAGAGCGGACTATGCCCGGCGTCTCGATAAACGTGCGATTGTGTTGACATGGATATTTGTGGCACCATGTCTTCAAGAAGGCCCGTTCAAAGATGTCGGTTAAGTTCGTTGACACGGGGCGGCCTGGGCCGTTGCCTCGAAAAACGTGCACAAGGGTGGGCTTGCTCGGATAGGCAAGTCCATGCCATAGAATTGTCCCGGAAGCATACGGGAGCGAGAATATTGTCTGTAAGACAAGACCCATGGGCCGGTTGATGGGAAATGCCATCGGGCAAGCCGCGTAAGGCAGATAGCGACAGTATCACTGTGATGTCTTCGTCCAAGTGCGGGCAAGACTAAAAGAAGCTTGGTCTTGGCCTAGTGAAAGAGGCAAGACCCCGTCGAGTCGCATATGTGCAACGATACACGTACGGGCGACGTGTATGACCGAAGAGTGTTCCGATATGCATGCGAAAGTCTAGAATGCCGCTTAAAGCTATGCCAGCGTCGAGTAAGAGTGTGCTCACGCGTGTGGGGCTAGTTTTGTTGTGTTGGTTCGAAGACTCCCTCGATATGCATCAGGTGAACCCGGTAGATGAAAGAACCTCGCCTAATGTCCGACAGAGATCCTTTATGACTCATATACGAGTGTTTGGGCTAGAAGAGCCTTACGGCTGGCCATGTGAGCGTTGTGAACATGGCGCTGCGCGGTCAAAAAATGTATGACCGTGACATTTGGTATCAGAGCAGTTTGGTGCGTTTCGGACAGGAATTCACACAGAGGTAGAATTGTGACTTCATAGTGCGTCAGAGTGCCGTGATGGCAGGGCAGTATGAAAGTCCGTATCCGAATGTGATTGTGTTGGTTTGTGAACAACTCAGGAATGGCTGAAATGAGACTGTACAGTACATCAGAATGTCGCGGTGGCAGAGGGGTGTAATAGTCGGTATCAGGTGCAGCATTGTTGGGTTGAGATGAGTTGAATGAGTGACTCCAGCTAGTTCAGTTGTGTCAGTGGTTGTCATCAGCTGAAGGAGTCAACCCCGAGGGTCAAGAGTACCAACCAAGCTTGAGTGCACAAGAGCTTGGAGTTTCGTTTGAGAATCGAAATGTGATAAAAGGCAGTGTCAGCCTAATGCGGAGTGAGCCGCAAGTGTGAAAGCAAGCGTGCACGTCAGTAGCCTTTGAAATCAGTGTGACAGGGTCATGTCAGCCTGCCGAGTAGTGCAGCGATAGTTGGCAATGATGCGTCTGTGACATGATATGGTCAGAACTGAGTGCAGTATGCGGCCAGAAGTGCCGGGATCGGGTATTTCTTATAAGAGCCTAGTGGGACAGTACCAGCGTCAGTGAGTAGATGTTGGTCTCGATAGTTCGCCTAGGTCTTTGTTATGCCCAAGCGAGATGAAAGAGTGGCGTGTTAGCCACGTCAAGAGCAGATTTCTGTGTTCACGTGTATGGGACACCTTGGCAAGTTAGTGCCATGTTGAAGATGAGCAAGGGCGACGTAGTTTCGCCCAAGAGTCAGACAGGGCTCAGAAAGGGACCGATTGGGTTGGTGTTGATTGAACTTTCATGCATCGGGCAGTATGGGTGATACTCGGTGTTTTGGGGGCAAGGTCAGTGTCAATTCGGTTACGATGGTTGTGTGCAACTGGTCCAGTGTGCAAGGGAAGCCCGGGGGAAGGGCTAGGTGGCGTGTAAGCCATCTTGTGAAGTGAGAGGGCGATGCCGTCCCGCCCGTGTGCCGTTGAAGACACACAAGAGTTGAGTTGAGCCGGTTGAGATGCCCACGTGTATGGGGTATCGTATGGCAAGTGAAGTGCCGAGTTAGCGAAGTTGTTCAAGAGAGAGCTCGCCCACGTGTATGGGGCGTTCAGAAACTTGTCAGCTTCAGGTTACAGTGAATGAAGCCAGAGTCTGCTTAGTGAAGAAGCATCGTCTGGAAAGTGCGAGTTGAGAAAGTTGTAGAACGTCATCCTGTTTCTGCAGCTTATAGGCCACAGTGGGTGGCCTCAGTGAAGTTGGCCAGTGAAAGTGCCAACATGTGAAGAGCGATAAAGTCAGTGCTAGTCTGTTTCCAGTTGTATCTCGTTGGTCGAGAGTTGGCATAGAGAATGTTGCGGGTCAGATAGGCTTATGCCTCAGAAAGGGCCAGGAGAGTCTTTTCGACTTGGAACGTGTATGTCCAAGGATGTTGTTGGCTGTGTCTCTCGTGCCCGGGCCAAGTCCATCGGTTGGGCGCTTGGAGGTCCAAATCAAAGGGGCGGTTTCATAGTCTAGGCGCCACTAAGAGTGGATTAGTGGTGGGACATTAGTGCCTCACTCTCGTTGGGTGACCTATGTTGACAAGCAATTTGAGCAAGGGGATGACCGATGTTCTTCTGCAAGTGCCAACAAGCCGGACAGTAGCCGATCTGTTGAAAAAGTTGTCATCGAGACGATGACGGATTGAGTGGGGGAGGATGTCACAATCTCACTAAGGAATAGTGGATTGTGCCCCGTGATCGAGGACGATCACTAAAGTGAGTGGGGGAGTATGTCACAATCCTACTTGAGTAAGTGGATTGTGCCCCACACAGAGTGTGCAATCATGAGATGGCAACGTGCATGTTGTCCGTGAAGCCAATTGAGGGCTCGAGTTGTGCGCTAGTGCGACCATAGTCAATGGAGCATTAGTAAACCCCAAGAGGTGGAGCAAACAAGACTAACTAAGGCAAGTACAAGAGAGAGATGCATTGGTAGAATGCTTGAAGCAAAGACAGTGTCGAGTGGGCAAATGTGGTCATCGGGGCCGTGAAGAGGACCTCGGGAAGCGTGCCGTTTTATGGGTTCGGGAGTGTCGTTGAGTCACTTTATATCCCAAATGAACACACGCGAAGTTTCGTCTCAATCGGAGTTAAGATGTGAGCTCTATGAAGGCGAGTGACTCCTCGCCACTTTGCACGTCTACACCTGCCAAAGCAAAAATGCCTTAGAATGTACTATAAGGGGGTGCATGGTGTTGGCTCTCCACCACCCTTGGGCCATGGTGCCTAAGTGAGCTACCACATGGCATATGCGTGTGTCATGGCGAGGGCGAGCATCGCGGGACTAGTGTGTCTCGGGTGACTTCTTCGGGACGGGATTTCCCGGGGACAGTGACGGGGCACGGGGTGCCGGCATTGCGCTATGTCCGTGGGTCCGGAGGTTTCGTCATAGAGCGGACTATGCCCCGGCGTCTCGATAAACGTGCGATTGTGTTGACATGGATATTTGTGGCACCATGTCTTCAAGAAGGCCCGTTCAAAGATGTCGGTTAAGTTCGTTGACACGGGGGCGGCCCGGGGCCGTTGCCTCGAAAAACGTGCACAAGGGTGGGCTTGCTCGGATAGGCAAGTCCATGCCATAGAATTGTCCCGGAAGCATACGGGAGCGAGAATATTGTCTGTAAGACAAGACCCATGGGCCGGTTGATGGGAAATGCCATCGGGCAAGCCGCGTAAGGCAGATAGCGACAGTATCACTGTGATGTCTTCGTCCAAGTGCGGGCAAGACTAAAAGAAGCTTGGTCTTGGCCTAGTGAAAGAGGCAAGACCCCGTCGAGTCGCATATGTGCAACGATACACGTACGGGCGACGTGTATGACCGAAGAGTGTTCCGATATGCATGCGAAAGTCTAGAATGCCGCTTAAAGCTATGCCAGCGTCGAGTAAGAGTGTGCTCACGCGTGTGGGGCTAGTTTTGTTGTGTTGGTTCGAAGACTCCCTCGATATGCATCAGGTGAACCCGGTAGATGAAAGAACCTCGCCTAATGTCCGACAGAGATCCTTTATGACTCATATACGAGTGTTTGGGCTAGAAGAGCCTTACGGCTGGCCATGTGAGCGTTGTGAACATGGCGCTGCGCGGTCGAAAAATGTATGACCGTGACACTGGGCGTGAGCAGGAGAATAGAAGAAAGAGAGGCTGATGGTTATTCTCTTTTTTTAATTCTCATGAAAAAAAAAATAAATAATAAAGGTATTTATATACATGTTTAGGCCCATTTGTTTTAAACTTAAAAACCCCATTTCTCTTCCCAAAACTGCTACAGTCGACTCCATGATAAAAAGAAAGAAAGCATGTTTTGTTTTGTTTTTCTTTTTAATTTTACTTTAATGAGCAATGATAACATATGCCTTAAATATTTGTTTGACCAATGAGAAATCATAAAATATGCCTTTAAGCTTATTTAACTATTTGAAAAGTATCCATTATGTTTTTTTTTTTTTAAATAAACCCCCTCTTCTCAACTAACCGTAGTTAGTTTTAACCAAACCTAAACTTTCACTTTAACCATGGTTAGGGTGTAACCCAACCATAGTTAATCATTTTATCCTTTAATAACCTTTTAAAACAATTCATTAACATATAAATATCAATATATTTATCCCCATCGTGATCCCCATGGTTAGGGTGTAACCCATGGTGATGTTATCCCCATCCCCATGTTTGTTTTGCCAAAAAAAGGTTGAAGGGAAAGGGATTAAAACCCCATGGTGATCCATATCCCCCCCTTCATGGTGTTTAGAACACCTCCAAAACACATGGGGATCTCATCACCCCATGGAAAAGATGAGAGAGATAGGAAAGGAAGAGAGGAGTGAGATAAAAAATTTATTTTATATTATAATTTTATTATTCTCATCCCCATCCAAAACCAAACACAGTGATCTCGTCCCCGGTCATCTCTTCCCCATACATCTCATCCCCATGCATCTCAATCTCATGCAAACCCGGAAACAAACGCCCCCTAAAATATATAGGGTTTGGATAACCCAACGGGAAGAGAAGAGAGAGAAAGGAAGAGAAGAGATGTGAGAGAGGAATTTTTTTTATTTATAATACAATTTTATTATTTTTATCCCCATGTAAAATCAAACACAGTGATCTCGTCCCCGGTCATCTCGTCCCCAGTCATCTTATCCCCAGGCATCTTAATCCCATACAAACTCGGAAACAAACGCTCCCGGGGTGTTTGTTTTAAGTGATTGGGGATGGGGATCAAAACCCCATGGTAATTTCTTCCCCATCCCCATGTTTGTTTTACCAATAAGGATGGGGATCCAAACCCCATAGGGACCCCATAGCCCCCCTCCATGGGGTTTGGAAACCCTTCAAAATGTATGGGGTTTGGATAACCCAATGGGACTAGATGAGAGAGAAAGGAAGAGAAGAGATGAGAGATTGAGAAAAAATATTTTATATTATAATTTTATTATTCTCATCCCATGTAAAACCAAACACAGTGATTTCATCCCCAGACTTCACGTCCCCATGCATCTCATCTCCAGGCATCTCAATCTCATGCAAACCCGGAAACAAACGCCCCAATGGGTATCACCTTTTTTTGGCATCAATTTTTCCATTGGAGAAAAATCTTAAGTACTTAAATAAAACTCAATGTTACTTTTCTTTTTCTTTTTCCTTTCCCTTTCCCTTTCTAATACTATGAACTTTTCCTTACCTTTCTCTACTAATTTCAAATCAAAATCTAACATTCAATTCAAAGTTGTAGAATAAATTACGATTTGGTGGTTTAGTTATGGATATAATTTACACAAAAGTTATCAAAGTGAGCTTTTTAAATTTAAACTTTGAAAATATTTATTTTAGAAGAATGGAAGTTTATATGAAAAGTGTATGAAGGTGGTTTTAGTCTTTCAAATTAACCATAGAGAAGATAATCAAATCAAGAATGTTTACCTAATTAAAGCTCTTTGTAGCTTTAATCTAGAGTATACTATTATATGATGATTAAATCAATTTTTTATAAAAAAAATTGATGACTAGCAAAAGTCAACATTTGTAATAAATTAATAAAAATCATAACATTAATCACAACTCATCAATGATTAAGTTCTTAAATCCGATCCACCTAATCTATAATTAGAAATCTAATTGATCAAAATATATGCAATAACTAAAAAAAATCTATTTCTCTATTGATTTCTCTTGCATCCAAATAAGTTGAATTAATTATGACTATTTCTCGTAGGTTAAAAAACTAATTAGTAATGATTTAATTTTGACCTATATCAATGTTTTGAGAAATAAGGAAGTTTAGACTAATTATTTTATGTAATATTTTTAACTTTTCAATTTAATATATTATTTTTGAAAAAGACACTAGTGATCTATGTTAAAAAGAACTTTATTATTCTAATATATGTAAACTAAAAACAAAACAAAACAAAAATTATTTTACCATATGATATAAAGAATCTTTTCGTTCAAAAATAATTATTAAATACATTAAAAAAATTATAATTTTTTCATGATTAGGGGATCCAACTTGGTTAGCATAGCACTAAATGAAGGAAGATACCAGTGAGTGGGAAAAGGGGGAGACAAAACAAAAAAAAAACAAAAAAAAAAGGGAATTCCCCACTTTCATCAATTATTCTCAGCCGTCAGATGATGTAATCGGACGACTCAAATTGACCAAATAGTGGGGCCCTTTCCCATTCCTAAATAAAATTCTTTTTTCATTATGTAATCGTGGTCCCTACCGACCAAAGGTTCTTGTCCACTAAAATTCCACCCCCGAACTCCACGTGTACTTCATTAGTCAATCACAACCGTTCATTTGAAATATCAAAAAACAACGTAAATATCTGTGATTAAGATCCGACGGTCAGCATAAACGCACCTCTCTGGTCTTTATTATTTAGTACCTAGAAACATTGATAGAGATTCATCCCTCCTTTATATGAATAATTTTTATAGTTTAAAAATAATAAATCACATTTTTATAGTTGAATAATATTTGGCTACTTATTTTTAAGTAGCAAAGGCTACTTAAAACCATAAGCGATCAGTCAAGTGGCTATTAAAAAAAATTATCACTTGACTAGTTTTAATTGGTCTTAAGTAGCCTTGGCTGCTCATAGTTTTGAATTATTTTAATGAGAGATCTCCCCTCTAATGTCACTAATTTTATTTTAGACATTACTTTTTTATTTGAACTCATCATTTCAAGCTCTATGTTATAGTTGTTTCAAAACTTTAAAATCGTTAATAAACAAAAGAGTTTATTATCATCAAAATACTATGTATGATTGAAACAATTAACCTTTTTGTTATCGATGATTTAGAAGTTTTGAGGTGACTGTAGCATAAATCCCGAAATAAAGATTCCAAAACATATTTAATCATCCAAATCAGAGTTCAAACGAAGAAGTGATGACTAAAATAAAGTTACTGACGTTGGAAAATAGATGTTTTATTGAAATAATTTGAAACTACTTGGGTGTGATTTGTCATTTTCAAACCATAAGAAGTATTTATACATTTGACAAAAACCACAAAAGTGTTATTTGTATTTTACTCTTATATAAATAATATTATTAATTTTTAAAATATATTTATTGAATTTCTTTATTTTCAAAATATGAATAATTTTTTAAATTTAAAATAAAACAAAGAAATCATCAACAAAAATTTAAAAAAACATATCCAATTACCAAAATGAAAAAATAAATAAAGTAAAGTACCATTTTAGTCCCTGAGTTGAGGTCGTGTCTATTTGGTCCCTGCGTTTTCAATTTGTATCTAAGTGGTTCATGAGTTTTGGATACTATGTCTATTTGGTCCCTAGATTTTCAAGAACTATTATAAATAAGTTTAATCTTAATTTAACGTATCCGTTAACTTATTACCAGATTATTGACTTAACGCTGACATAACATGTTTTTAATTGGTCAAAATATGAAGATATGATTAAATCTTTCATAAATATAAGCCTAAAATTTGACATAATTATTATTCTTATGTCAGTATTTTGATCAATTAAACATTTTACGTCACCATTAAGTCGATATTATGTTAATGAGTTAACAAATTAAGGAAGAATTAAACTTATTTCTAATAATCCAGGGACCATTATACACAACTTGAAAACTCGTGGACTAAATAGACACAATATTTAAAACTCAGAGACTAAATAGACATAAATTGAAATGCATGGACCAAATAGACACAATATCTAAAACTCAATGACCATTTAGACACAAATTGAAAATGTATGGATTAAATAGACACGAGCTCCAAAAATCAGAGACCAAATGAGTACTTTAAAAAAAAAAATAGTAAACATCAAGGGAGAAAAATCAAACTAGCCACTTGGGAGACAATCTTTTCCCCTATAGTCATGTAGTTGAAAAAATGTGATAGTTAGCCACGTTTTACTATTCAATTTTTCAATATATCTATTTTGCCCTTTTCGTATGGCAGGTATAGTCCGACATATCTGACACGTATGGCCTGACAGTTCTGACATTTTTCTTTCCCAATGCATTCTTTCTTTTCCAGATTTTGGTATAGTTCTTATAACGTCCATAGTTTTTCATATATTTAGTATATGTTTTATATTTTTATTATTTTTGCATTTTGATTTCATACTACATATTTCGATTTTTAATTCAATTTTATAGATTCATTTTAGTATATTATTTATAGTTTTTCCTCTCATGTAAAATGTGAATGTAAGTGCTATACATAATATACATGCCATTATAACCTGCAAATGAAAAATAAAAAAAGTGTTAATTCAATAATACTAAATGTATAAAAAAAAGATACATAATATGCAAACAAAACAAAAAGAAATATATATTATATTACGTTTATTACAAAACCAACATAAGAGAAAGTGGGTGTACATCAAGAAAAACTCATAGGTGTGTACATTACATATATATCGTATATTACGTGTAGTACATACTGTATATCAATAAAAACACATAGTTATGTATAGCACGCATATTACAAAAAAAAAAATATTTAAACAAATGAGAAAAAAAGTATATTACGTATATTACATGCTGTATAGCAAAACAGCAACAGAACGAGAGACCACAAAATATATATTTAACACAGACCACAGAAAAATGTATATTATGTATAGTACGTATAGTACAGACATTACGCAAAACAAAAATAGACGAGAGACAAAATATGTATATTACGTATATTCCAAAAAAACGTATATTGCATGCCTTACATGTATAGCAGAAAACAAAAATTAAGAATTTATGTATAGTACATAAAACAACAAAAAGACATAAATCAAACCAAATATGTATATTACCTTTGTCAAATCCATGCTTATTTTCGTTTAGATCTTCGAGATTCAGAACCAAAAACGTTGAAATAAATTTATGAAAAAAGGAGATCGAGAAGAAATTAAGTAGAGATGTAGTAAATAAAAAAAATGTAGAAAATTTATGAGATTAACATTTGTAAACGATAAAAATTGTAGATTTTTGAAAAACAAATAGAAATAATGAGAGAATCAATGGATTTTGGAAATGAAATTATATAGAATTGATAATGAATTGAGAGAGATGGAAGAAGAAATGAGAGAAAAATGAAAAAAATGAGAAGGAGAGAAAGAAATTCTAATATATACAAGAAGGGGGGAGGGAACATATTTTTAAATTAAATATGAAAAGTAGAGAGAGATGTTAATATTAAAAAAAATGGAATGGACGTGAGGATAGGAATGGGAGAGAGGAGAGAGAGTGTGAAAAAAAAGGGAATGGACGGTAAGAGAGAAGGAGAAAGAGGAGAGATAGTGTGATTTGACTTGGAAGGTATTTCTATCTTTTTATAAATCTATGTGACTACTAAAACATATTTTAAAGAGATAATTATCTCAATAGCACAATTTTCCTCCCTCTTTACATAAATAGCCACACTTTTTATTTTGTAAAATATTAGCCATATAAAAATGTAAAAATACCAAAAAACCCTTCATGTCACATCATTCCTTCTTTCCTCTCTCCTCCCCTTCCCTCACCCACCGTCCCTTTCTTTGTCTTTTCTTTTCTTTTTTTTTTAATATTCATCTCTCTCTAATTTTTTTTTTAAAATTTCCCTCTCATTTTTCTCTCTCAATTTTCCCTCTCATTTCCCCCCCTATTTTTCTCTCCCATGTTTTTCTATATATTTCATTCTCTCCCTCCCACCCTCATTTTTTTTCATTTTTTCTCTCCTTTCTTCTTCCCTCTCTCTCTCTCTCTCATTTTCTTTATCAATTTCATATCATTTTCTTTCAAACTTTCATTTCATTTCTTCTTCCTTCTCTCCCTCATTTTCTTTATCCATTTCATATCAATTTCTTCCCTCTCTCCCTCCTTCTTTCGTTTTTTTTTCTTTTCAAAAATCCATTATTTTAATCTTTTACAAATGTTTATCTCACAAATTTCCTACACTTTTTAATTTACTATCTCTCTACTTAATTTTTTCTCATTCTCGTTTTTTCATATATTATTTGTAATATACGTGATATACATAAACTATGTGTTTTTCTCATACGTAATATACATTATTTGTGGTATGTAATATACATATTATACACTTTTTCGTGATCTGTTTATTATTCAGTCTGTAATATACGTAATATACGTTCTACTTCTATCTTGCTTAATATACAGTGTGTAATATATGCAATATACATTTTTCCATGGTCTGTTTAATATTCAGTTTATAATATACGTTATACTTCTATTTTGCTTAATATATAGTTTGTAATATACATAATATACCTTTTATGTGGTCTGTTTAAATATATATCTTGTAATATACGTGCTATACATAACCGTCTGTTTTTATATTCATCATCTCTCTAATATCTTTTTAATGTATAGTTCTGTAATATACGTATAATATATAACTATCTGTTTTTTTTAGTCCACTATATTAATTACTAAAATATACATTCTTAAGTATACACAATATACGAAAAAATGGCGAGGGTTGGTGTACAGAGCCCTTCCTTTATGTTCTGTTTTTTTCTTAGTCGTATATTTGATAATATACTTACTATACGTGATATACACTCCTCCCTTTTTTATGTTCTTTTTTTTTGTTAGTCGTACATTATGTAATATATGTACTATACATAAAATACAGTTCTTTTCTTCTGTTTGTATATTAAGTATTTTTTGTATATTATTGTTATGTAATTAACACTCTTTTGTATATTAAGTATTTTTTGTATTCTATTTTCTTCCTTCTCTCTCTTCATCTCTCTTTTTTTTTTATTTAAAAAATACCATTTTCATCTATACTCTTTTTTGTCTTGTTTTCCATAATCCATGGTTGCTCTTATTTAAAAAAAACTACAATTTTCATATTCTAGAAACTCCCCCATCACATTTTTTCCCCATATTTTACGAATCTACTCTATCTTTTTCCATTTCTTCTTTTTCTCTTTTTTTGTTCATAAATCACGTTTTACGTTTTTGTTCTTTTTTTTATTCATATTTTTCCTTCAAAATATTAGATCTTATGGATCTTGAAGATTTTGGCATGGATCTTGAAGATTTTGGCAAAAGGTAATTTTTTTATAGTTTTTTCGAATTTTTTTGTTATGTGTTGTAATATACGTAAAGTACTATCCGTTATATACGTTGTGCCTGTTTGTCTAAATATATGTTATGTAATATACGTAATGTACATAAGTGACAAAATTATCAACGAACACCTTTTGTCATTATAACTGTTTTTCTAAATGTATAGTTTTATAATATACGTAATATACATAACTGTCTGGTTATCTACAATATCTATAATATACATAATATACATAAATGTATAGTTTTTTTAATGTATAGTTCTGTAATATACGTAATATACATGTTGGTTATTAAAATGTAAATTCTTAAATATACATAAAATACAAAAAAAAAAAATTATGAGTGGTTGATGTACACACCCTCTTCTTTTATGTTTTGTTTTTTTTCTTAGTCGTACATTATGTAATATACGTACTATACGTAATATACATCCCCCCTCTTTTTATGCTCTGTTTTTTTGTTAGTCGTACATTATGTAATATACGTACTATGTATAACATACAGTTTTTTTTGTCTGTTTGTATATTAAGTATTTTTTGTATATTAAACATTGTGTAATTAATACTCTTCCATTTTCCATTTTACAGATTAAATGATATGTAAATTACGTACATTGCGTAAATCCTTCACTTTTTCTCAAATGCACATACGAACCGAAGGACAACATACACAATATACCAAATGTACATAACACTTTATGTGAGAGGAAAAAGTATAAATAATATACTAAAATGAATCTACAAAAATGATTTAAAATCGAAATATGAAGTATAAAATCAAAAATAATAAAAAAAATACTGAATATACTAAAGAACTATAAACAGTATACTAAATATACCATTAAATGGAAAGAAATAATGCATCGGGAAAGAAAAATTGCATTGGAAAAGAAAATTGTCAGAAGTGTCAGACCATACGTAACATACAGGCGTGTCAGAGTGTCAGAGGTGTTAGACTATACCTGACATACGGAAAGGGCAGTTTTGGTATATTAAAAAATTAAATAGTAAAAAGTGGCTACCTTCTCAAATTCTCCCCCTCTTGGCTATTTTGTTAAAAGTGATGATAAATGTGGCTATTTTGATTTTTGCCCCTATTTTAAAAGGGGTGGTTATTAGAAAAAATGTGAAGGAAAAAGTGGTTATTTTTATATTTTTACTCAAACATCAACTATTTACTTAATATATTAGAGATTAATATCACTAGTATCCTGATAAATTCACTCAATTTCAATATTACCGGTTGTTATGATTTTATTTCATTTTTACCCAAAAAAACACCATTTATGGTGGTGATCTGGTGGTTTCCGATTTCATCTTTTACCATCTTACCCTTTTATCTCTCCTCAAAACAATATCTTAATAATTGCAAATCTTTTAAATTTATTATTTATTTAGAATTTAATTAAATTTGAATTCCTATTTATTGAAAAAAGATCTTTGACCTAAAATATCTCCAATCATATTCTTCTTCTCCTCCTTATTCGTCCACAGCCATCAGCCTCCTCCTTATTCGTCCACAACCGTCAGCCATCAATGCTGATTTCCATCATCTTCTTTTTCCTCCTCCTTTTTCGTCTATATCCATCAATGGTGATTTTTTTTCACCATCTCTTCTCTTCTCTCCGTTCTTGGTCGAAGGCCGAATCTATTTTCTGCAGGTTCGATTTCTATTTTTTTTCACCATCTCTTCTCTTCTCTCCGTTCTTGGCACTGTTCGAGAAACATGCTCTGAGGTCGCCATCGATTTTCTTTTCCGTCTGCCATGGAAATGGACTTCAAGGTTTTTTTTTCAGATTTGATGATTTCTTTGATTTGTTTATCCAGATCTGAATGAATTTTTAAAAAATTTTATTTTTGTTCCGTCTTCCATGGAAATGGACTTCAAGGTTTTTTTTCCAGATTTGATGATTTTTTTATTTTTTTTTTATCCAGATCTGAATGAATTTTTAAAACTGTTTATTTTTGTTCAACATTTATTTTTATTTTCTATTTACATATCTATAGAAATTTTGATCTTTTTTTAATCTCCAATTGTTTTTCTCTTTCGTTTTTGCTACTTTTATCTCTGTATTTTGTAGGAGGACGAACAACAAGGACATTCGAATTTTCCTAAATAAATGTTTACTAAAAGTAAACTATTTATAAAAAAAAATTACCTTTCAATTCTCGGTGAACTCGCTTTCTATGTATTTTGTAGATAAGTTACTTTTAGTACAATGTTTATTTTTACTAAATGTTTATTTTAAAAGCCTATTTACATATGTTTTCAAAACTGTTTCATCAATTTTTGTGTCAGGTATCAATTTTAAGTGCACATTAATAAACTGTTTACTTTTTATCTCTGTATTTTTTAGGATGACGAACAAAAAGACATTCGATTTTTCCTTGAAGAAGAAGTCAGAAGGTTGAAGAACAAGTTAGAAGTTTGAAGATTTTTTATTTTATTTTTTGTTATAGTTTTTATTTTTGTTTAGATTTGATTTTTCCATTAATTTTGTAAAATTTAAGGGATTTTATAAATTTCCTTAAATTTTACACAAATTAAGGAGAAATTAAATCAGGGGTATGTTTGTCCTTTCACAATGTAATTTAATTTGGCCGGTGGCGGTTTTGGGTACTATTGATATTTAATAAAAACATCCGGTATATTTGATATATCTATAATTTTTTTTATTATTAGTGAAATTCACCCAATATATTATACACAAAAAAATATCATTCCATTACAAAATTCGTTTTTTTTCGAGTAAAAATTAAAAAGGAACTTGATATATAATATAACCATAAATAATAGTTTTAGGAAAACGACGAATAAATATTAATTAAATAAAAACAGATAGTTGACCAAAAGAAACTAAAAAAAAAGAGTAAAGAATAAAGAAAATAACTGACGTCGGCGTACCTTTGACTCTCCTTCTCTCTCTTCCCTTTAAAGAGACTCTCTCTCCTCTCATTCATGTCTTCCACCAAATTTTCTTTCATCTCTAAAATTTTCCCACACTTTCTCGCTAACCAAACAGTTTTTTTTCTTTTTTTTTTCTTTCTGAAACATGGTGAAGGATAATCTCTTCATCACTGTTCCGAATCACTTTCGTTGTCCGATTTCTCTCGATGTCATGAAATCTCCTGTCAGTTTAAGCACTGGAGTCACTTACGATCGTTCCAGTATCCAACGATGGCTTGAAAACGGCAACAATACTTGCCCGGCGACGATGCAAGTTCTCTAGAATAAGGAATTTGTTCCTAATTGTAATTTGAAACGCGTCATTCAGATTTGGTCTGCTTCCGATGATTTGGCTCTGAATTCTGAAGATGAAATTCTTCGAGTTGTTGATGATTTGAAGAGGAATGAGAATGAGAATGATTTTGATTTCTTTGTTTCGATTTCGAAGCTTGTTTGTTTCGTTGAACGATCGGAACAGAATTTGAAGTTTCTCGGGAAAATCGACGGCGTTTTGCCGATGATTCTCGATTTTCTTTGTTCGTACGAGAGAGATTTGGATTATTTAGAACAAGTAGTTAGGGTTTTGGATTTGCTTCGGAAAGAAATTCAAGATCGAGAACAGTTGATGAACTTGATGTTGAAAAGCAATCGCGATTGCTTAAACCCTCTGCTTTTCATTCTACAAAAAGGAAGTACGGAATCGCGAAGTAGAACAGCTAGGGTTTTAGAATTCATCGCTATCAATGCAGAATCAAAGATTTTAATCGCTGAAAAAGAAGGAATTCTACTCCAATTGATAAAACTAATAGATACAGACAATGATCGATTCTTGATCGAATCAGTCTTGTCATGTTTAATCTCAATATCAATGCCAAAACGCACGAAGATCAAGCTCGTCGATCTCGGGGCAATAAAAGCCCTAATGAAACTACTAATACAGTCGAATTCAAGCGTCGCGATCCTCGAAAAAGTGCTGAAACTATTAGCAACAGCATCATCAGTGGAAGAAGGAAGATCAAAGATATGTGAGGATTCGGAATGCGTAGAGGGAATCGTGAAGAAAGTGATGAAGGTATCGAATATCGGTACGGAACACACCGTGACGATTCTATGGTGCATTTGTTATTTGTTCAGAGAAGAGAGGGCTCAAGAAGCAGTGGCAAAAGCGAATGGTTTTGCAAAGTTTTTGCTTTTGATGCAGAGCCATTGCCCAGCTGCAGTTAGACAGATGGCTAAGGATTTGCTTAAGATTTTCAAGGTTCATTCCAAATCTTGCTTATCATATTATGAAACAGATACTTCTCACATTATGCCCTTTGGAATTTAGGGAACAAAAAGAAAAATTATACATTCGTTTACATTTTCTGTGTATATTAGAGAAATTTTGAAAGCAATACTATAAAGAGATTCATTTCATTACATTTTCGAAGCGTGTTCCATTCGATCCCCGTCCCCGTCTCTCTTTACTTCTTTTCAAGAGTTCAAATTATCTTGTCGATATAATACTACTTCGTATCAATCCGTCTTTATTAATGTTGAGGAGTTTGTACATTAAAAGATTTTTTTAAAGTAATACTATAAATAGATTCATTTCATTACAGTTTTGAAGCGTGTTCGATTCGATCCCAGTCCTGTCCCTCTTTACTCGTTTTCGAGAGTTCAAATTATCTTGTCGTCGATATAAACTACTTCAAATCAACTGGTCTTTATTAATTGAATTGTTTTGACTAATGTTGAGGATGGTAACCTGAAAGGTTGAGGAATTTGTACATTAGAGGAATTTTGAAAGAAATACTAAAAAAAAGATGATTTCATTAAACATCAACGTGTGTTTGATTCGATCACGGTCCCCGTCCGTGTTTACTTGTTATGAACGGTTCAAATTTTCTTGTCAATCTATTATATAAGAGGGAATAATACTTCAAATCAACTAGTCTATTAATCGAATTGTTTTGACAGTGTATTCATCATAAATGAAAATGAAATGTGTTTACAGATTTCTCTATCTTTATTTAGACAATAAAAATGGGGGGAAATTTCTTTTATGCCGGGAGGATTCCATACCACTCCCATTCAATAATAGCCACGTGTATTAATGGGACCAACGGATATTTGATGCATTTTTTCTTCCACAAAACTAATTTCTAATTTCTTCTTAATTTCCATTCTTCTTCCTCACGTTAAAAATATCCTTCCATCTCTCTTAATTTTCGAGTTCTTGATATAATTAAGAGGAAAAATCTCAACCAGATTTTATGTTATAAAAGAAATCTCTATCAGGAGAAAGGAAACGTGCCCAATCTTCTTCTCCATCCATACCTCTATTCCAATCGCATCCCCCCCCCTTCTTCATTTCTCATTTTTTCTCAAATTTCATGGGAGAACCATAAATCTGTAGAGCTTTTGCAATTATACATGAAATTGGGTTCCTATACTTATGATGCCTTTCATTCCCTTTATCTTAGACGATTCTAAAACCAAAACGTTTCAACTAAATTAACAAAAAGAAAAAAGAAAAACCCAAAGATAAATATAAGATATGGGTTTTTTTTGTTTCATTTTTCATTGGAGATATAAAAATTTGGGTTTTCTCACAAAGCAGGAAAAGAAAAAGGTGGATATGGTTTTCTGTCTGTTTTGGTTTTCTTATAAGAATGGTGAATATAGAGAATGCAATATGAAAAGGAGAACGAAAGTGAAAATGAACTAAAAAAAAACTTTGAATTTGAGATTGAAAAGCAAAATCTGAGTTTCTAATTGAAAAACAAGAAAGAAAGAAGAAAAAAGAAAGGGGGTCCATCGTTAGCACGAGCTTGGCTTCCTTGGAATGGTCTTTTTACAAGGGACGATGGAGTCGCACAAGCTTTCCTACTGGTGAGAGAAACTAAGTTTGTGAGAGAAAAAAAACATTATTTGTGGGTCCCAATAGTACACGTGGCTATTATTGAACGGGAACGGTATGGAGTGCTGGGTACTCCGGGAGTGCTAGAAATTTTCCCTAAAATATGGGGAGAAAATTGCACTTGTTTCCTTTCCCGCATATGGTCAAAGAGTAATTCAACTCAATCATAAGGCTAAGATAGTACATTATCAGTACAAAAGATTAAGGAGAAAAATTCAAAAATTCAAAAAGAAGAAAAGATCAAAGTCTTTATTTCTTGCGCTTGAGAGGTCCAGTTTTGTAACCTGACTTGGTTGGCTTGCCCCAAGGTGTGCGAGAGCCCTGTCCAAAGCTCCCACTACTCTTGCTTCGACCCTCACCTCCACCATGAGGATGATCAACTGGATTCATTGCCACTCCTCGAACCACCGGTCTTCGACCTAACCATCGACTGTGCCCTGCCTTTCTGAGTTTTCGAGATCCGTGGCTTGGGTTAGACACCTGACCAATCGTGGCCCTGCACCGTGAATCGATTAACTTCTCTGTGCCTGATGGAAGTCTAATCAAGCAGTATCTTGATGTGGGCTCTTTCAGTATCTTTGCCCAAGTTCCAGCAGCTCGAACAAACTTCCCACCTTGACCTGGATTCATCTCAATGTTGTGGATCATTGTTCCGATACGCATTGCAGAAAGTGGCATGCAACTTCCAATTTGTGAATTGATGTCGACAGTGGCCATATAGTTCATCATCCTCTCACGAAATGTACCACCATATGTGCCGACCATATCTGTTGAGAATAAGATAAATATGATGTCTCAAGTCCAACTTTAGTATATCATATATATATAACGAAACTTTTCATTGATAAGTGAAAAGAACAAAAGGGGCCAAAGAAAGACCAGCACCAGAGATTGCAAAAAAGCGTGTTGGAAAAAAATAGAAGAGGAGCTATAATTACAAATAAATTTGAACGAATTCACCAAAGAGACCTAGAGATTCTAATGTTGTTCCATAAATCTAATTGATCAGCCGTGATGTTGTTGAAGATGATAGAGTTCTAATAGCACGATTAGAAGAGTTCTAATACAATAGTGAAAACGTGGCATAAAAAATAGGAAATCCTTTTATCACAAATAAATCAAACTGCAAAACTTAGGATATTTTACCGGCCAAAGAGAACTATATTCAGTGGATGCCAGAGAAATGGTTTTGAATAGAAGTCATCCGTAAAGATTCAGTTTTCAAAGAAATCAAGTATAAAGTGTAGGGTACAACTAACTACTACAAAATTAGATTCAAATATTAACCACAGCTCATGAAAATATATTTTGGCCCACTGAACCAGATTTTTTTTTTAGAAAAGGGCTTATAAATTTTCATCTTCTTGAGTTTTACATAAAAAAACAAGTTGCTCAAATGAAATCTAACAAACAAAACATAGCAATTTATTACCATTAGAATTTTAGAGAAAATAACATGTTCAGGCTCCCTCATTCTTCAAATTATAATGTTGAAAGCAAATTAAAGATAGCATCATCTGAGAGAGAGAGAGAGAGGGGCGGGGGGAGAGAAAAGGAACAAAAGAGGTATTGATACTGCAATTGTATTTGTGAATTAATAGAATGTACAAAACACGTTTAATACAAGGAAGTCAAAATTAAGAAAACAAAATGCATCTAATATATTAAATATAAAATATCCATTAGTTAACTTCATTCTATAAAAATACAGCATTTTTGTATATCAAATATCAATAGAGAGAATCAATTATGAAATGGTTATGGAGATTTGGGTATTGGAAATTTGGACAAAAGAAATGTGGCTCTAGTTGTAAAATGGTTATGGAGATTTCCTAGAGAAACTTGTAGTCTTTGGCATAGAGTGATAGGGAGCAAATATGTTTGCCAGTCAAATGGTTGGGACACGAAAGTAGTGAATAGAGGCACTGCTAGGAATCCATGGAAGGTGATATCAAAATGTTACCCTCTCTTCCTTAACTGTGTTAGATGGAAGGTTGGAGATGGAAATCGAATACGTTTTTGGGAGGATGTCTGGCTTGGAGAAGTTGCTTTTCAAGACCTTTATCCATTGTTGTATTCGTTAACCCGTCCCAAAAATGCACCAATCATCCATAATGAGGGGACAAGAGTGAATATAGATTTTCATTTTCGAAGACTTATTCGGGATAGGGAAATGATAGAATTATCCTTTTTTTTTTTTAATAAAGCACCTCAAAAGGCCATTTCATTGATATAATGAAAGAAAAGAAAACAAACACAACCTAAAAAAGACAAAATAACCAAAAGCCATAAGAAAAGCTATATTGTATCCCCTACAAAACTACCCACCCGCACCGCCACCTAAATACAAGTATGCGGGCCAACTATTTATAATCAAACCTAACGGGTAATTACAAAAAACTTTTAACGTTGACACCCAAAAAGATGCATTTACATGTGCCAACTCCCAAATGTATTCCCATGATCTACTTTCACCCCTAAAAATCCTTCTATTCCTTTTTAACCATATCCCCCATGAAATGGCACAAAAACCGGCTATCCAAAGACATTTCCCTTTTTCTTTGAATGGTGGAAATAAGAGGAATTCCTCCAAAGTTTGACGAAAAGAGTCATTAGCCACCCACTCTATCCCGAAAGTTTGGAAATTTTTTTGCCAAATTTGCTTTGAATAATCACACTTCCACATAATATGATCTAGGGTCTCTGAATCATGATTACATAAACTACACCAATGTGGGTTAAGCGTGTAGGAGGAAGATCGCTGAAGAAACTCAAGTGTGTTGATTTTACCAAGAGCCACCGACCAAATAAAAAACCTCACTTTCTTCGGGATCTTCACCTTCCACAATTTGGAAAAGAAAAGGGTGGAAGAACTCAATGTGTGTGATTGACCAGACTCAAAAAAAGATTTAGAAGAAAAAATGTTAGAAGAATTTAGAGTTCAAAGTCTAGTGTCACATAATCCCTCTCTCACTATCACCCCCTCGAGACTTGAGATAATAGAGGTTAATTCTATCATTTCCCTATCTCGGATAAGTCTTCGAAAATGAAAATCTATATTCACTCTTGTCCCCTCGTTATGGATAAAAGATGAGATTGGTGCATTTTTGGCAAAGGTTGAAGTATACAGCAATCGATAAAGATCTTGAAAAGCAACTTCCCCAAGCCATGCATCCTCCCAAAAGCGTATTCGATTTCCATCTCCAACCTTCCATCTAACACAGTTAAGAAAGAGAGGGTAACATTTTGATATCACCTTCCATGGATTCCTAGCAGTGCCTCTAATCACTACGTTCGTGTCCCAACCATTTGACTGGCAACCATATTTGCTCCTTATCACTCTATGCCAAAGACTAGAAGTTTCTCTAGGAAATCTCCATAACCATTTCACAAGTAGAGCCACATTTCTTTTATCCAAATTTCCAATTCCCAAACCTCCCTCCATCGGTGATCTTGAAACTTGTTTCCAATTAACAAGGTGTGATCCTTTCCCCTCACCAGACCCTTCCCACAGAAAGTTCCTCATTATCCTTTCCAACTCGTCCCTAATACTTGCTGGGATTCGAAAAATAGATAAGAAATACGTTGGGATTCCTGACAGTAGTGATTGAATTAAAGTTAATCTTCCCCCTTTAGAAAAGTACCCCGTCTTCCACGAAGCCAGTCTTTTATTTACCTTTTCAACCATAGGTTCCCAGAAGGCCTTCTTTTTTGGATTGTCTCCTAATGGCATTCCCAGATATTTGAACGGAAGGCTCTCAATCTTGCACCCCAACTTTCTAGCCATGGATCTTAATTTTTCTTCCTCCATATTCATCCCTGTTACTTAACATTTTGCTCTATTAATTTTCAAACCAGAGCTCCACTCAAAAAGTTGCAAAATGTCCAAGTAATTTTGGAAGGACTCCTCCTTACCAGAACAGAAGATCAAGGTGTCATCAGCAAACTGAAGGTGAGTTACCGGAATTTTATCCCTTCCTATTTGGAAACCCTCAATCACACCTCTCTGTAACCCACGTTCGAAGAGCCTACTGAGGCTATCAACCACCAAAGTAAACAAGAAAGGTGATAGTGGATCCCCTTGTCTAGTTCCGTTACTAGCAAACACTTTCCCTCTATGATAGAATTATCCTCTATTATCTCAAGTCTTGAGGGGGTGATAGTGAGAGAGGGATTATGTGACACTAGACTTTGGACTCTAAATTC
The DNA here is from genome assembly GCA_028015215.1 of Gynostemma pentaphyllum. Lineage (NCBI taxonomy): Eukaryota > Viridiplantae > Streptophyta > Magnoliopsida > Cucurbitales > Cucurbitaceae > Gynostemma > Gynostemma pentaphyllum. The sequence continues at coordinate 45,885,582 of CM051347.1, read as the reverse complement.
TTCCAACATTTTTTCTTCTAGATCTTTTTTTAAGTCTAGTCAATCACACACATTGAATCCTTCCACCCTTTTCTTTTCCAAATTGTGGAAGGTGAAGATCCCATTACTTTTATTTCCGCCATTCAAAGAAGAAGGGAAATGCCTTTGGATAGCCGGTTTTTGTGCCATTTCATGGGGGATATGGTTGGAAAGAAATAGAAGGATTTTTAAGGATGAAAGTAGATCATGGGAGTACATCGATAGGAACTCCTCAAATGTGAGCTTATTTATATTCAATTAATGGTTAGAATAACCATGAAGGGCGATTCGAGAGGCCTCTTCCCTCCTACAAATACTCAGTAATTTCCTAACTCTCTAGCTAGCCTAGAGTACATATATATAGACTACCTCCTTCCCACATACTCACGCAGACCAACCTCACTCCCACACCATCATTACGGTTATAACCGTATTACATCATTGGTCCCACCTTTCCTAGACAATACTTGGGCTAGGCCCGATTACATCAACCAGCTCTTGGGCTTGGGCTTGGGCTCCTGACGGCCGTGCTTTGGTCTTCCTGCGACTATATGTAAATTGGAGTGGAGGCCTATCAATACCCCCGGCCCAAACTTTCACCTTGTCCTCAAGGTGGAAATCGGGATACGCTCCCTGAAACTCTGTTGTAGCCAGCCACGTTGCATCCTCAGCCGTCTGTCCCTGCCAGTGAACTAGCACTTCCTGTTCATCATTGACGGTGGAGCGGAGGCCCAAAATAGTCATGGGGGTGGGCGCATTCTGTCCCCCAACAGCGGAAGCGTTTGGCAGTGGTAATGGTTGCATAAAAGTCCCTTTGGCAGGTTTCAGTTGTGAGACATGGAAGACGGGGTGGATAGTAGAAGTGTCAGGTAATTGTAGTCGATAGGCCACCTTACCCACCTTAGCCAGAATCGGATACAGGCCATAGTATAAAGCAACGAGTTTCTCATTTGGTTTAGTTGCCACAGATCTCTGTCGATACGGTTGGATTTTAAGATATACATGATCCCCAACTACAAATTCCACATCGCGACGATGCTTATCAGCCTGATGTTTCATAATTTGTTGAGCCCTCAATAACTGTACCCTCAAGTCATCCAAAGCAGCATCTCGATCGATCAATAACTGATCCACATGGGCTACTACCGAAGAATGTTTACTATAGCGGAGGATGGATGGGGGGGCATGGCCGTACAGCAACAGAAAAGAAGTAGATTTTGTGGAGATTTGGTAAGTAGTATTATACCAATACTCAGCCTGGGGGATCCATTTGGCCCAAGTCTTTACATTGTCACTTGCAAAGCATCGCAAATAAGTCTCAAGGCAGCGATTTACCACCTCCGTTTGGCCATCAATTTGGGGATGGTAGGCCGTGCTCTTCTTCAACATTGTCCCCTGCAATTTAAACAATTAAGTCCAAAATTGACTCACGAAAATTTTGTCACGATCGGAGACGATGGACCGGGGAATGCCATGTAGTTTCACAATCTCTTTAACAAACATCAGAGCCACAGATTGAGTAGTAAAAGGATGCTTAGAGAGTATGAAGTGGGCATATTTGGTGAAGCGATCCACCACTACTAAGATAGTGTCCCGGCCCTCTGATTTAGGCAACCCTTCCACGAAATCCATGGAAATATCCGCCCAAGGCAAATCAGGAATCGGTAAGGGTTGCAATAGCCCCGTTGGGGACATCGCCTGATATTTGTTCCGCTGACAAATCTGGCAAGTTTACAAACTCCTTGACTTGTTTTTTCATACCTTCCCAATAGAAATCTGCCATGAGACGTTTATACGTTCGAAGCTCCCCCGAATGACCGCCGATTAAGCTGCCATGGTACTCATTCAATAAACTCAAAACAACGGAAGATTTCTTTGGGATCACTAGACATCCTTTGAATTTCAAAAAATCGTTTTCCAACGTAAAATGAGGAAGCTTACAATTTCCAGTTTTAACATCTTCGTGTAGCTTGGAAAAGAAAAGGTCGCCCTTAATGTCAGCTTGTAGAGTATCCAAATGTTCCTCTCGAACAATAGACAGAGTAGCAAGGGTCACATTGGCTGGAAAACGGAACAGTGCATCAGCAGCTTTGTTTTCGAGCCCCACTTTTTACTGTATCTCAAAATTATACCCAAGCAGCTTAGTCAACCACCTTTGATTTTCATTACTGACCAAACGTTGTTCCAGTAAGTGCTTCAAGCTCTTTTGATCTGGACGAATTACGAACTTTTGTCCCAAAAGATAAGGTCTCCATTTTTGAACAGCCAATACAATGGCCATAAGTTCCTTCTCATAAATCGATTTCTGTTGTGCCTGGATGGACAAAACGTGACTGTAATACGCAATTGGACGTTGTTCTTGCATAAGGACAGACCCCAATCCATAGCCCGAAGCATCCGTTTCAACCACAAAGTTCTTCGAGAAATCCGGAAGAGCTAACACTGGTACACTGATCATAGCCTTTTTGAGTAAGTGAACGCTTCCGTGGCTGCTGGGTTCCACCCAAATTGATTTTTCTTAAGTTGATTAATTAAGGGCCACATCACCTTACTGTACCCTTGCACAAATTTTCGGTAGTAACCGGTGAATCCCAAGAAGTCGCGTAACTCCCGTAGAGATTTGGGAATCGGCCAAGTAACCATGGCTTTGAGCTTGTTGAGGTCCGCACGGACACCATCTCCTGATATAATATGCCCCAAGTACTCCAATGATCGTTGTCCCAAACTGCATTTCTTCTTATTGACAACCAATGTATAAGCTTGTAAAACCTCGAAAACTGCTGTCACGTGCCGTATATGTTCTTCCATGGTTGCACTATAAACGAGAATGTCGTCAAAAAATACCAGGACAAATTTGCGTAAAAATGGGCGTAATACCTCATTCATCAGAGCCTGAAATGTGGAGGGAGCATTGGTGAGACCAAACGGCATGACCAGAAATTCATAATGGCCCTCGTGTGTTCAAAACGCTGTCTTTGGTATATCTTTCGGTCGCACTCTGATCTGATGATATCCAGACTTTAAATCCAATTTAGTAAACGCAATTGATCCACCCAATTCATCCAATAGCTCATCAATCACTGGAATAGGAAACTTATCCGGAACTGTCTCCTTATTAATTGGTCAATAATCTACGCAGAATCTCCAACTTCCATCCTTCTTCTTAACTAGCAAAACCGGGCTAGAAAATGGACTATGACTGTGTTGAATAATTCCAGCTGCTAGCATTTCTCTTACTAAGCGCTCTATCTCATCCTTTTGCACCTGACGGTAGGGTCGTACATTGATAGGTGAGGTCCCATCTTTGAGTACAATAGCATGGTCATGGGCCCGAAATGGGGGTAACCCTGGCGGAGAGTCAAAAACATCTTTAAAGCTTTCCAAAACCCCTTCCATTTCCGGTGGAAGTATTTCAGGCGTTGCTACAACAGTCAGAGAGTTGTATTCGAGTAACACCCCCTGTCCTTCCTTTCGAATAGCTTTAAACATGGCTCTCAGAGACACCGAAGAGTTGCAAAGCGAAGGATCTCCTCTCAGAATTACTTCAACATTGTCTTTTTTGAGCTTCATCGTTAGTTGTTTCCAGTTTACTTGCATTTCTCCAAGTGTTTCGAGCCACTGCATTCCTAGGATAACTTCACAACTTCCCAGATCTAAGGGCAAAAAATCTTCAATGACTTGTAAGTTCGGCAGTTCTAACACCAGTTTGCGACAGATCTAATCCTCTTTCAACGTTGTGCCAGATCCGAGTTGTACACCAAACTCGGCTATATTTTCTGTCGGAATCCGTAACTCCCCAACCAGCATCTCCGAAATGAAATTATGGGTAGCCCCACAATCGATTAGCACAACTACTGTACGGTCGTATAAAACTCCTGAGATCTTCATGGTATGGGGTGAAGTAATTCCCACCATTGAGTTAACGGAAAGTTCTACTACCTCCGGTGGTCGATTCAAATGCTCAACTGTTGCCATCTCCGGTAACTCGTCTTCCACGTAGTCGTCAAACACCATTAGGAGTTTTAGTTCTTTGTTCTTACACTTATGGCCCACGAAGAATTTCTCTTCACATCTGAAACATAACCCCTTTTCTCTTCGTCTTTGTAACTCAGCATCTGTCAACCTCTTGAAGGAGGGTTCAGTTTTGGTAGCGCCGCGTCGTTGCCCTTGTTTCCTGTCCCCTCACTTTTAACATTCCCTGAAATAGGGATACGTGGTAGGGTAGTAGAATTTAGGGTTTGTTTGGGGCTTGTTGGGCTGCTTATTGGGCCCCGGTTTGTAGTGTAATTTCGGCCCATTCCATAGTGATTGACTCCTTTACTTAACTTCAGGATCTGATTTCTATCCTCTACAGATTGAGCCAACTCCATTATAAGGATTAGGCCCACCGGTTTAAAAAATATTAATTCGGCCCTAATTTCCATTTTTAACCCTGTTTTGAAGTTACCTTCCAAAACAGAGTCTGGGATATCGGTTAACGGCGCTGCTAAAACTTCAAAAAGTCGCCGGTATTCACGCACGCTTCCTTCCTGTTTTAGGCCAGCAATCTCTCGTATAACGTATCTTCCTGGGTAGATTGAAATCTTGCTAACAAGGCCTCCTTGAATTCTATCCATGATCGGATCGGTTTTCTACTCTCTGTCCATCGATACCACGCTAAAGCTTCACCCGTGAGATTCATCACCACCATCTCTACTCTTTCCCTTTCCGGAATCCGATTCAAATCAAAGTAACGTTCAACCTGAAAAATCCAACCATCCGGGTCCACTCCTTCGAATGGTAACAACTCTGTTTTCATCATGAATCCTTCTCTTACCTTGCATTCCATTTTTCTGGATTCGCTTCCCTCCCCGGCATTCTCCTCTTCACTATTGCCTTTTCCTTTTCCTCTGTTTCTGTCCGGTTGCCCATGTGACTCGAAGGCAGACCTATCATACTCTTGTTGTCGCTGCAAAGTCTGTGCAACTCCTTCTGCTATTGCTGACATACTTTTTTCCATCATCTCCATTCGAGCTTCCAAAGTTTCCATACGATTATCCATTTTTCTTGTGATTGGCATGCCCCAGGATAGAGCTCTGATACCACTGATAGGAACTCCTCAAATGTGAGCTTATTTATATTCAATTAATGGTTAGAATAACCATGGAGGGTGATTCGAGAGGCCTCCTCCCTCCTACAAATACTCAGTAATTTCCTAACTCTCTAGCTAGCCTAGAGTACATATATATAGACTACCTCCTTCCCACATACTCACGCAGACCAACCTCACTCCCACACCATCATTACGGTTATAACCGTATTACATCATTGGTCCCACCTTTCCTAGACAATACTTGGGCTAGGCCCGATTACATCAACCATCTCTTGGGCTTGGGCTTGTGCTCCTGACGGCCCTGCTTTGGTCTTCCTGCGACTATATGTAAATTGGAGTGGAGGCCTATCATACATTTGGGAGTTGGCACATGCAAATGCATCTTTTTGGGTGTCAACGTCAAAAGTTTTTTGTAATTACCCTTTAGGTTTGATTATAAATAGTTGGCCCGCATACTTGTATTTAGGTGGCGGTGCGGGTGGGTAGTTTTGTGGGGGATACGGTATAGCGTTTCGTTTGGCTTTTGGTTGTTTTGTCTCTTTATCTTTTTTCATTTGTATTGTTTTTTCTTTTCTTTCATTATATCAATGAAATGGCCTTTTGAGGTGTTTTATTTAAAAAAAAAATTATGCTTCATATCACTCAGACTTTATGATTGAATCAATTCATCCAAATCATCGACGAAACTAACACTGTATTCTCTAAAGAGCTTGTAAGAATTTCTAACAAGTACGGTTTTACATCTAGACAACAATTAGCATAGATCATCTCATCTTCAATTTCATCTATGTTTTTATTGTCAAGTTTCGATCCGCGATTGTTGCCTCCCCATCAACTACATCTGAAATTTCCTAGATTCCTTTCCTTGAATAACATCAAAAGCATACAATTTCTTACCCAGAGCTCTCAAACAAAAAAGATTGAGCTAAACAACTAAACAAAAGAGTTCAAATCCCATATAGGTAGCCAAAGTAAATCCATACTTTCAAGAGGGCACAGTCAATTCGGTGAAAAAAAAATTCCCCCATCCTGTTTATTAAGCGGGTTTGGCGGGGTCGGGGTTTTAGGTTTCACCCCTACAATTCGCAATAACAAAATAATCAATGAATCGGCGGTCCCTTTGAAAATTCATAGATTTATAAACAATATTTCATCTGTTTTGATAACAATAAGCAAAACAATATGTACATACAGTTACATTCAATATTCAATATGTACACATATATTCACAAAAATTTCAATGTTTTTCACTGAACCAGACATAGCATAAACAAAATTCAATTTTAACTCATATTTAACAATAAAACGAGACAGAAAAAAAGAAACTGACAAGGAAATTAGTGGAAATGAGGGTTCATTTCAAGGAAGAAGTTACCTGAAATGAAATGGTCAGAGTTGGGATCTTGATTGATGGAAGCCCTAATAGAACCTGAATTGGAACTGGTTGAAAAACACCTTCTCCATCCCCGAAGAGCCACTGTCGCCGCCGATCTCAGATTCATCACTACCTGATTCAAGGTATTGAATTCCAAATGCAAAGTTATTCAAATCGCAGGCATGAAATTGGAAAGGAAAAGTAAGAAGTGAAACCATTTTATTGAATTTGGAGATTAGGGATTGAAGGTAGGGAATGTGAGGAAACATACAACAGATTATTCATTTGATTGAAGAAATTACCTCAAAATCAGATGAGAGAGTGAAAAGTAATCAAGGGAGATTAAGGACCCGTTTGGTAACCTTCCCAATTTCTGTTTCTTATTTCTCATTTCTATTTCTCATTTCTTGTTTCTGTTTTTTTCAAAAAGAGAAACAGAAACATGTTTGATAACTCTATCTTGTTTCTTGTTTCTGGAATGAAAAAGAAAGAGAAACATGTTTGGTAACTCTTTCTTGTTTCCTGTTTCTTATAAAAAAAAAACATGTTTGGTAACTATTTATTGTTTCCTATTTTCTTTTTTAAGAAAAGATAAAAGAACTCTTCCATTCAATTGCTCTAGAAAAAGTCATTGAAAACAAACTAAAAGAAAACGAGAAAATTTAACTTTAAAGACGAGGTACCTAAACACATTTCCACTAAACTTTAGTTTTAACAAGAAATAAGTTGCTTTCGAAAATAGACTCTAAAAAGTCGTAATAAAAGCAAAAGTTAACTAATTTTGGGCCTTCACATGAATTTGAACTTTAAATCTTTGAACATAAATGAATACCAAGTAAAAAAAAGAAGAAGAAGAAGAACAAAAAGGAATGACTTCACTAGACTTACTCTCATATATATATATACATAGGCAAAAACAAACTTACTAAGCTATGATATGTATGAATTTAATGATAAAGTGGAGAAGTAAAATCCAAATCAAAACATTGATTGAGCCCCTAGAATTACTATAAGATAAAAACGGTACATGGAAACAACATCCAGCTACATTAAATTCAAACATTTTATAATACACATTCACCTCAAAAAGGAAATTCGCTCCAATCTACTCTCCTTTGGACCCTCCAATGATTATGCCAAATTATCATTGAAAAACTTTCATTACCAATAGAAATGATAAATATGGGCTATGCATCCCTATTTATAAATGATATAAGTGAAATTAAAAAATACTCTGGGTTTGAAAGATTTTTTTTTTTCTTGGTTCATTGCAAATCAGGAAATGATGATTTGGGTCTTCATTATCTTAATCTTGGAAATGATTTCCATTGGAATTTCAAAGTAAATGTTTGAAAAACAACTCTCTTTTGGTGCAATTTGAAAAGACAAAATTTTGAAGTATCATTTGATAAATCGGTACATACAATTTTTGGAAACTCAAATGTTAGGTGGATAACATGCTAATGTCTCTGTGCTCAGCAAGAAGAAACAAGAAACAAACCACAGCAAGAAGAAATAAGAAACTAACCACCAAGGTTATCAAAAACGTACGATTCGCGATTCGAATCGTACGTTTCGAATCGAAACGCTAGGGTTTCGATTCAGATCGCTTGTTTGACTCGTAAATGGGATGAATCGGTCGATTCATGTCTTGAATCGTAAGACTTTTTTTTTCCGTTTCAGAAGATGGGAGAATGAGTTGAAAACCTGATTGTTGAAATGAAGATGACAACCCTAACGAATCATAGATCTGAGATCTGATACTTGATGCTTGGAATCACGAACTGAAGAAGACGACGGCATGGTTGAGAGTCTTGAAATCCGCCATGTTTGAGAGTCTTGAGATCTGAGATTTTTTAAAGCCCGTGGGTAGATGAAGTTGTGAACCCCCCTTTTTACTTGTTCAGTTAGATAGATAATTTTAAGAAAAATCATTGAGTTCTTTCTAATATCATATTTTTTATAATATGAAATAACTTATAAGAAAATGATTCGCGTATAATTTTTTAGAAATTTTATTATAAATACCCCTTAATGAAGTGTGGTTTTCAAAACTACCCTAAGAAAAAAAATAGTTTCTTTTCTACCCTTAATTGGTAGTTTTTATATAGTTAGTTATAGTATCTCACCAATCAATTGTAGCCACTTGTCAATTTTAGGGTAGTTTTGAAAAGTTTAAAAACATTAGGGTACTTTTGATAACTTAAATCATAAAAAAGGTAGTTATGAAAATTACCCAATTTTTTAATGTTAATTCTATAGATACCCATTATATATATGTTTATTACATATAAATTTGTGTTTTTAAATAAAAAGCAAAACTACCCAAATAAACACTCACGCGCCGGCTGGGGAGATGTAAATGACTAATGATGCCCTTTTGAATTAAATATATTTGAAATACCTAAAAACACGTCCAACATTTATTAAACCGTCAGAAGGTTTGAAATCCGTAAATCATGCAATGATTTTAATTGATTTTTTGGATTTTAAAATTGGATAATTAATAAAATCATAAAAATATAAAGAAACTGAAATCAGAAGAGAGTAAAAAGGGGGATTTTGCTTTTCGAAACCTAAATCTGAGAAAAGCTACGGCGAAAGGAAATAGAAAACGAAAGGAAGACAAAAATGGCGAGGACTCGAGGAAACGTTAATGGAGGACAAGGGGTAAGTTGTTTATTGTCGTAATTTGTAGTAGAGAATGTTTTTTTATATTTTATGGTATTCTAAAACAAACAGGGGGGATGAAAATGCAGGGACGAGGACGAGTAAGAAAAAATAGTGAAAAAGAAACAGTGATGGTTGAATCAGAAGTCAAAAAGATTAATAATGAAGAGGTATTATTGATTTTCAAAAAACATATTAGTAGTGGATGATTTAAAAAGTAACATGCATGTGCTTGATATGGATACATAATCGAACAGGAAGAAGAAGAAATAGAAGAAGAGACAAACATACTAGAAGAGGAACATGCAGACGAAGACGAAGACGAAGAAGAAGCAGAAGATCAAGTAGATTGAATTAAATTTTGTGTTTGAAAAACTAATTGAAACGTTTTTAAAAAAGTAAATATTTACTTTAAAAAAAGAAAACATAGTCTCTGTAAAAAAATGGGTTTACTTTTTTAAAAATGTTTATAAAAAGTCTACATTTGCTTTATTGTGAAAAGGAAAACAAAATGTTGATTTTTTGTAAAGCAGAATGTTAGAGCAAGCAGGACAATAAGTGCAAAGGCCAAAACACAAACAACTGGGAGGAGAGCAATCATATACTGAAACTACTGAAGAATCATCGAAACCACCAAGAGGAAGATGAAACAAGGAAGAAAAAAGGGAAGGGAAAAGGAAAAAAATTTGGAAAAAAAGAGACAAAGGGTGGAAAGAAAAGAAAGAAGAAGGAAGTTGAAGAGAATGCAAATGTTATCGAAAGGCCAAAAAGAAGTAGAAGGGGTGGACGAACAACTTCGGAAACATACACGGATAAGTTTAGTTCAAACGACAAAGCAGATGATGGACCAAAGTTTCATTTACTAACACCACCAACTCAGAACGAGTAATGTGCATACGTTTATCTACATGCAGACTAGCTACAGTGGGTTTTGATTTTATAAAACTATGATGCTGTTATTTTGTGATGTAAACTGATAAGTTTGAGATTTTGTATTAATTGGAAAGATAAGGTAATGGTAGTGAACTTCTTGACTTCTTTGATAAACGTTTATTAAAAATAAACTTTAAAAAAAAGAAATCACTGATTAGAATAGATAAAGGAATCAATATATTGGCTACGTTTTTTAAGATGCATATGAACTACACTTAGTTATGTTTTGTGGAAACTAATATTAAATGATTAACTACAATTACTGGTGAAAACTGTTTACAATTTCATGAATGAAACTTAGATGTAGTGTGCTATTTCAAAGTGAAACTATAAAAATGGTGATAAAATATAAATGTTTGCCAAAAAATAAACATTTATTTTGTAACTATGTATTTAAAATAACTCAGATAATTTTTAAATGATGGACAGGCTACTGATCATTGGGAATACTTAAATATTCAAACATTAAAAATAAAAGTAAACTAACATTGTTATACCCAGTTTGGAAGATGAAGAGATACATTTAAATTTGTAAAACAAGATAACAATTACTGCTATAGAAAGAAAGAGAACGAAATGGAAGAGATGAAGCAACGTAGAAGAAATGAATTACACAGAGAAATTCAAAAAAAGATAGAAACAAAATAAACAAGGAAAAATGATAGGGAAAACGTATTAGAAAAAAATAGTAAATCTTTAACAAATCAATTACTGTTATAAAATCCCTTAATTAAAGGAAACATTCATTACAAAATTAATAAAGGAAACAAATCAATTAAGATTTGTAAGGAGCTAATAAAATCGGCAGGGGCAAAAAGGTAAACAACACATATGGCTGCAACCGTGGATTCCTAAGATTGGGGTGGTTGTTGGGTAAAATTGAAATAAAATATAAACAACCATCAAAAGTGGATTAAGGTGAATTAATGTGGTTATGGGAGCAATTATTTCAATTTTTTAAAGTTTACATCAGTTTTATTATAAAATATATTTTTTAATTTAAAAAGATACTTGATCATTTCAATTGTATACTATATTTATGAGATAAAATATATATCGTAGATGTAAAAAAAAATACGCACATACCATATTATTATTATAATCTCAAATTTTTATTATTTATTTATTAAAAATGTTGAAATAATTTTATATTAAAATACATTACATAAATCTGTTTCTTTCTCTGGTAACAGTTTTAGAATTTTTCCATTTTTTGAATTAAATAGAAAACAAGTTACGTAAAAAGACTTCCACATTTTGACGGTTCTGAGGAAAAAGTAAATATTTCACTCTGTTTCCTTCCGTTAAATCCTGCTGAACGAATATAAAAAAAAACATTCAAAATCACACTTGTCCTGCATTCGGGAGGCGGCCTCTCTGAATAATCTCTCAAACTTTTGAGCTGCTTTTTTTTAATAATAATTTAATAGAAAATCAGTTTATGGGCTGTCAATATGTTATGTCCCGCAACTTTTAGGGGGCGTTTTGTTGTGTTTTGTAAGAAGAAATATGATTTAATTAAATGTCAATGTCAATACCAATGTTAATGTCAATGCCAATGCTAATTATAAGTAGGACTTATTAATTTAAGAGAGAGTTTCAAGCCCAATTGGATTAATGAACCCAATTGAAATTGGCCCAATATAGTTAATTAAATAAATTTGATTTATTAATTATCTATCTTGTAAATTTCGGCCATATGTATAATTTTGGGAAAATAATTATTTGAATTATATCCTAAAATAATTACATAGATTTATTTACCCAAGATAAATCAAATCAAAGAAAAGAAAATAACCTCTTATTTATCTATGATATTTTCGAATATACCAAGATAATGGAAAGAGAATATCTTTTTCTTTTTATATTTATCTCTATGGAATATTTTAATGAGATTAAATTTTCCATTAGCCTATTAAATAGGAGGCTTGGATTATTCATAAATCACACAACTCAGTTCCTTATAAATTGAAATTCTCTCGTCCTTCTCCCCCCCCTACCGATTTTGCTATCAAAATTGGGAAGAAAATTCTTTTTTTTCTTCCTAATTTCTTCTAAAGTTTGATCCCACAATCGGATTTCGTTTGATCGATCGGGAAATAGCGTAGAAGATTCTGTGTTGCTGAGGATTGATGCTGTAAAGAAACCTCCAACAAATTCTCCATTTATTACTCAATAAAAGTGAAAAACCTTTTATTTTCGAAAACAAGCATGAATCTACATGTTTGTATCACAAATTGCATGATATTAATAGATCTTTAATTAAATGTTAATTAGATTACTAAATGATATTATACTAATTTAGTTAATCAATCCCTTCATAAGAAACCCAAAGATCACCAAACTAGAGAGATCGAGATGCACTGTGATAATGACTTGTACACTTCTCAAATTTTGTTTTACTTTAAGTTTATTCACCATTATAGGTTATTTAGTGTTTTTTAGAAAAAATTAAAATTGCAATATGTAAAATTACACGTGCATATCAACTTCCTCACTACTTTTATGCAAAGGGCAATCATAATCCCAATTTATAATTAAAAATAATATTCAGAATGATGCTGATTTCAGGGTTGATAATCTCTTTAGCCTTTCCATTTTCATCTCTTCCAAACCTTTGAGACCCTTGTTTGTGGTTGAACTTGTCTGAGAACGCAACATCTCTCTCATATTTGGTTTAATCAAATGAAAACCTATTTTTCTATTTTCATTGTTTGCCTTCACTTTGTCCATGTAGAGATTGTCTAAAAATAAACCAATCTTCTGCTAGAATTCTGAACTCGTTGAAATACAATGACGTTAATAAGAACAACATGCACTTTATAGTAACAATCATAACATAAAATAATGGAACACAAAAGGAAAGAGAATGACTAATAAACACCTTGAAATTCGTTAATCCTCAGTCAGGCACTAAACTTGTGGTCGTTAACTTGAAAATCGCCTCTTAATCCTCTTGTCCTCAATGTCCATCTCCAGGACACAAATTTATAATAGAAATTGCAAGTATAGAAAACAACAAAACCATTTATTTTGAAAGATACATGCATTATGAATCAATCCATTTTAATATGAATGGGAAATTTTCAAGAAACTGGTTCATGAATGTGCATTTTTCAATGCTTTTAACATTAATTCATTTATGAATTAAAATATTTAAATGGGTATTACATTACATTCATTTAATTTAATTTAATACCTATTATAATTAGTTTATAAAATAGAATTTAAATTTATAAAATTTAGTTTCATAACTTAAATAGGAGGGAAATCAAAAGTTTCTCCTTTAAAGCCCCCTATGCACAATGAATTGTTGGATTTAAATCCTCATTTAATATATTGAAGTTGTAGAGGTAAAGTGTACACACAGATTTCTACTTTATGAAAATTTTCAAACTAAAAATTCATTATTATTAAAAAAATCAATAATTTAAATATATATATATATATATATATATATATATATATATATATAAATAAAAAAAGGGCAAAAGGGAAATTCAAAAGTTTCTCCTCTTAGACCTAGTATAGAAATCCTCATGTAATATTGAAGTTGTAGGGGAAGGTAGAGTGTACACACGGATTCTTACTTCATGGAAATTTTTAAACTAAAAATTCATTTTCATTCAAAAAAATCATAAATAAAATAAAAAGAGGGAAAAAGGGGAATTCAAAAGTTTTTCCCCTTAAGCCCCTTTTAGAGGTAGTATAGATATGAATATTAAGGTTATTTATCCACATTTCATCTATATTTTCTCAATATATAATATTTAATTAATAATAAATAAATAAAAATTGAATCTTCATAAATAAAATAAAAAAGGGGGCAAAAGGGGAATTCAAAAGTTTTTCCCCTTAAGCCCTTTTAAAGGTAGTATAGATATGAATATTAAAGTTATTTATCCATATTTCATCTATATTTTCTCAATATATAATATTTAATTAATAATAAATAAATAAAATTTGAATCTTCATAAATATAATAAAAAGAGGCAAAAAGGAATTCAAAAGTTTTTTTCCTTCATTTCATTTTTAGAGGTAGTATAGATATGAATATTAAAGTTATTTATCCATATTTCATCTATATTTTCTCAATATATAAATAATAAATAAATAAAAATTAAATCTTCATAAATAAAATAAAAAGGGGGAAAAAGAGGAATTCAAAAGTTTTTCCTCTTAAGCTCATTTTAGAGGTAGTATAAATTTGAATATTAAGGTTATTTATCTATATTTCATCTATATTTTCTCAATATATAATATTTAATTAATAATAAATAAATAAAAATTGAATATTCATAAATAAATAAAAAGGGGGCAAAAGGAAAATTCAAAAGTTTTTCCCCTTAAGCCCCTTTTAGAGGTAGTATAGATATGAATATTAAGCTTATTTATCCATATTTCATCTATATTTTCTCAAAATATAATATTTAAGTAAAAATAAATAAATAAAAATTGAATCTTACGATTCACGATTCGATACGATCCACGATTTATTTTTTTAAGAAAACGATTCACGATTCGATTTACGTTTTGATAACCTTGCTAACCACAGCAAAAAAAAAAAAAAATACAATCTCTTCACAATCATTTCAACATACAGCATTCGACCAATGACTATGATTCTCTCCTAAGAACGACTTAGAAAATGAAACATAAACAAATTGATCAAAGGACTCGAACATTCTAGATTCAGGTTAGAAAAATCAACTATTTCTGAAATCATTATATTAAAAGCTAAAGTTTCAAATTCGATACCCTAAGTAAGATCCTCGTAAGAAAAACAACAACATAATCCGATCAAAATAAAAGAATGAAGTAAAAATATACATAGATTGAAAATTGAAAAATTGAAAATCGAGTAACCCTAAAAAGTGAGAGAAAACAAGGAGGGGGAGAGAGACCATACCTGACTGAGCGAGGAATAAGAAACGAAAACAAGCGACGGCGAGGAGCTGAGCGGCGGCAAGATGAACGGTGGAGAAGCCTCAACAAACGGAAGAGAACAGAGAGGGAGAAAGAGAAAGGAGAAATAGGAAAAACTTGTTTCTGACTTTTTCCCCAATTTTTAGAAGTGTGAAAAATCAAACTAGCCACATTTTTAAAAAGTTATTAAATTAGCCACTTTTTACTATTCAAAATTTAAATATACCAAAAATGTCCTTGTCAGTTGTCAGTATATCAAGACACGTCTGACACTTCCGTATATGACGTATATCTGACATTTTTGACATGTCTGTATAGTACGTACAGTCTGACATTTTTTATTTCTCAATGCATTTTTTTTTTCCCGATGCATTATTTATTCTCCCAAATTATGGTATATTTAGTATATTGTTCATAGTTCTTTTGTGGACTTGGTATATTTAGTATATTTTGTAAATTTTTCTTTTTATTTTTATGTTTTGATTTTATACTACATAATTCAATTTTTTAGATTCATTTTAGTATATTATTCATAGTTTCCGTTCTCACGTAAAGTATTTTGCCCATTCGGTAAATTGGGTATATAGTCTTCCGCTTCACGGGTCCATTTAAGAAAAAGTGTGGATGTATCTAAATAATAATAAACATGTTGTTTAATCTGCAAATAAAAAACAAAAAAATATTAATTAAACTGTGACGACCCGACTTGTTTAGACGAAGTCGGTCGCGGTTACGCAAGCGGAAGTAAATAGTTTAAGCCCAAAATAACACTTTTATAAAAGTTTGAAAATCTTGGCATGAAGTATTCGTAAAGTTCACGCCTCACATACAATACAATATAAGCATGTTTTCCAGAATTCATCGGCTCGTCAACCGGTTCAGAGTTTTCATAAAAGCATACTAAAAAGAAGGTTCGGTGCACCGGTTTTAAAGTATCATACAAACATAATATACATAATGTTTAACTCAAAATAAAATAAACACATAAGCTAAACTTGACTTCTAAACTCCCAAAACAAAGACTCGCGTGCCGGATATCCAATCCAAAAGCTCCACCTCGTCATAGTCAACGCGCACCACCTGCCGCTCCACGCCCTCGTCCCCGAGCGTTACCTGAAAGGTGATATAGAGCACCTTTGAGCATGACACTTAGTGAAAACAAGAAGAATTTGAATAGTGGAGCAAGATGACCGTGTTACAAAGCAAAGATACATAATGACATGCTCAAGTATGAATGAAGTACACTTGCTTTAAGTTCGGGTAATAGCCACTAGTCATATCATTCTAACCATCACTTCCTTTCTCTTTGACACCACAAACATTGCCAATATAATCTCGGCGTCTCACTACGCCCATAATTCATTTCAATCCCTTCTTGAGCCATAGCTCATTTCGGTTTTCAAACTATCTCCATTTACTAGCACCCGGGCCATTCTCACATAGCACACCGGAGCTCTATCACCTCTCCGCCACGGTAACCACGTGTAATGTCCAACACCCATACACCATTACATGGGTTACAACCCCATGGCCACATAATGATCACATGATATGCATGAATGGTGTGCATGACGTGGTATGGATAAAACATGCTTCCTCACAATAATGTTATAATACGAGACTTAGGATCAACAAGGCCAAATAGCTCTTCTTTTCATAATTGGCATATGACATCAATCTTTGTTCATACAATGTGCAAGTCTCGCATATTCACATATTTCATATTCACATCTAGATTCCGAGCATATTCAAGAAAAGCATCACATATGCATAATTATCGTTCCAAATCCAATTAAGAAAAGTATCACACATGCATAATTATCGTCCCAACTCTAGCATATGACTCGTTCATGGACTATGATCATAATAACAAAGCAATTTAAGCATGCTTCAATGAGTAACTAATAAAGGAAAGTAAGAATTCTAGTTTAGGCTTTCAAGCATTTCGTCTCCTAAACCCAATGTCGTAAACGCTATCCTTTCCCGTAAACTTCACTTGCTTCTAACTCCACCACCCACATCACAATTCATGTGTCTCATGACCACACGTTCTATTTATGAATTAGTTCCAAGAGGAACGGAGACGCCACTCCAATCACCCTTCCGATTCTTTTTGTTCTCACCTTCAATGTCGGCTCCACGTGTCTCCACTTGCCTTTGGCCTACAACAAGTTAATCCATTTATGTTTAGGCTATTATAAACATTACAAAACAGCCATAGCAACAACAAACAGCCCCAAACCCAGTTAGTGCTACAAATGCCGAAACTAGTGGATTCGAGATGCAATTTTCGATCAAACAAGGAGAACTCATGAAATATTCATTGGATTGTGGCTCTAAGGTGGTTTTCTTGTTAAATACATATATTTAAATACCTAAATGCTCCAAAAATGATAATCTTTCAATCAAAGTCAAGGAATACTCAAAAACAAGAAAACTAGTTCAACAAAAGTGCAATTTTTGTCAACTTGGGGATTTACCCAAAAATCCATTACTTTGATCTTCTAAAGTATTTTCCATGTATAAAATATTCATATAAACATCCAAACCTTCCAGAATTAACAACCTTTAAGATGCAACGAAAAAACACCCAAAACTAGCTAAGTATAAAAACTAGTTTTTAGGCCAAACTTGTCAACTTCTCAAGAATCACCCTCTTACCTTCCCAAGTTGCTTTTCATGTGAAATATATCCATATAAAAACACATACTTTCCAGAATTAATAATTTCAAAGTAAAACCATGGAAAACCTTACTTTAAAGAAGCTAGAAATTCCAAAACATTGCCATTTTAAGGTGTTTTTCAACATGAGTTTAACCATGGCCTTTGGTTCTTCCTAACTTTGATAAACATGCATCTTACAATCATATAAACATTCATCTTACAATCATATAAACATTCTTAAGTTCCAGAATTGAGAAGTTCAAAGTGATGGTCAAGGAATCCCAAAAATCAAAAGACACCAAAAGCTTCAAAAACCTCCATTAATGGAGTTTTGTAAAAAGGTTGAATCCACCCATGTCTATTATCCTTTAAAGAAACTTAAGAGGTAATGCTTAGGGTTCAAAAACACCAATGGAAACACCATTTCCATAATTTAAGATCAAAGAGAACCTTCATATAAACACCCTTGAAGAAACTCCAATCCAAAACATGAAAAGCTTACCAAAAAATGAAATTCTAGGTTAGTAGTTAAATTGAGTTTTTGATCAATCTCCTTCCAAGACTTGTTTGAATCTTCCTAGGATTGTGAATCTAACATAAATCACACAAAACCCACTTCAATTGCTCCAAGATTCCAAGAGAAAAGAGAGTGGCAAGCAATTTGAGAGAGAGAGAGGGAGGGGAACGGTGGAAGAAGAAGAAAAACAAAAAGAATGGTTTTTGTTTTGTTTTTTTTTTCTTTTCTATTCCCTTTTTATCTTGTTTTTCCTAATTTAAAAAAAACATAATAACTAAATGAAATTTATTAACAAGTCCCCCACCCCTTCAAATTAGTTCCAACCCATTCCACCTCCTACATTCATTCCATACCCCCCACCTCTTTCTTTTGCTAACTAGTCCTTACCCAAAAACTACCTATGGTTAATTTTTATCTTTCAAATAAACTTCCACCCATAGTTAATCTAACCATGGTTAAATACTAATTAACCAAAAGTACTTATAAAAATCAATTAAAACAAGCCAAAATAAGGAAAATTCTTAAATATCCTATAAATATTTTCCGGGTCCGTACATAAACAAATACTTAATATACAAAAAAATACTTAATATGCAAACATAAAAAAAAAACAAAATGTATGTTTACGTATATTACATAATGTACGGATAACAAATATAGTACGTATATTACAAAAATATGTACGACTAGGGAAAAAACAGAACATAAAAGGAAGGGGAATGTACACCAACCCTCGCTATTTTTCGTATATTGTGTATATTTAACAATGTATATTTTAGTAACCGACATGTGCACTGAAAAAACAGGCAGTTATATATATTACATAACTAAAAGATTATGAATATAAAAACAAACAGTTATGTATAGCACGTATATTACAAGATATATATTTAAACAGACCACAAAAAAAAAATATTGCGTATATTACAGACTGTATATTAAGCAAGATAGAAGTAGAACTTATATTAGATATATTATAGACTAAGTATTAAACAGATCACGAAAAATGTATATTCCGTATATTACAGATTATAAATTAAGCAAAATAGAAGTCGAAAGCATATTACGTATATTACAGATTGAATATTAAACAAACCACGAAAAAGTGTGTAATACGTATATTACAGACTACGAAAAACTGTATATTACGTATGAAGAAAAAAATACCTTTTGTCAAATCCATGCTAGATTTGGTTTAGATCTTCGAGATTCGGAAAAAAAAACGTTGAAAAATATTTATGAAAAAAACGAAAATGGGATGAAATTAATGAGAGATAAGAAACAAAAAAAAGTTTGGGAAATTTGTTAAATGAACATTTGTAGAAATTGTGGATTTTAAAAAAAGAAAGAGAAAAAAGGAGAGAATCAATGGAGGTTTTTAAGAAAAATGAGAGAGAATTGATGAAAGAATTAGGAAGAGATGGAAGAAGAAATGAGAGAGAAAATGAAAAAATGAAAAGATAAAAAAATGAAGGTGAGAGGGAGATAATAGAATATATAAAAGAAAATGAGGGGGGAATGAGAGGGAAAAATGAGAGGGAAAAATGGGAGAGAATTTTTTTTTGAAAACAATTGTGAAATGAAGAGAGAGATATTAATATTTAAAAAAAAAAAAAAAAAGAGAAAGAAGAAAGAAGGGACGGTGAGTGAAGGGGGAGAGAGGAGAGAAAAGTTGATTTGACTTGAAAGGTTTTTTTATCTTTTTACATTAAGAGGTGGCTAAAAAGATAACTTTTTGAGATGGTGGCTATTGATTATAAATGGAGTGGAAAAGTGGCTATTTAAATAATTAATCCTTTTTAGAAACGTTTCTTTTTTATTTTAGGAATAAGAAATAGAAATGGTTACCAAACATTTCAATTTCCTAACAAAGTAGAAACAGAAACAAGAAATAGAAATAAAGTAGGTTACCAAACAAACCCTAAATGGCTGCCGGAAAGACGTGAGTTTGTGGGAGGGACTGCCACCGACGAAGATGAAAGAGCGAGACACGGGGGTTTTTTTTTTAGAAGAAAGAGACACAGGGTTTTCCCTCTTTTGAAAATAGTATAATTATTAAATTTTTAATCATAAAGTTTTAAAAGCCATGAATTTTACTATTCATTTTATTTTAGTGTGTTTTTTCATGTGAGACACTACCAAAAGATTTAGGGAAATAGTAAAATAGGTCTAATATTTATAAAAATAGTAGTAAAAAAACTTTTTTGTAAAAATAGTAGAAAAATTAAATTCGCGCCTAAAATCCTTATATATAATATATAAAAGTGGGGAACTTTGAAAAATATTTTTAGACTACTATACCCCTTTTAAAATTTTAAAATTACTAACATATCATTATATATACCCTTTTAAAACTTTTAAATTACTAAAAATGTCATTGTTATTTATATTTCACTCACTTTCTATTAGATGACTAATTTAATTAATTATATTTTTTATCCTCAAGTTTTTTTTTCTCTAAAATTACCTTTTAATAAATGTTTCACGCGGAAGATCTGAATTTTTTAATTTAACTAGTCTTTTACCACGTTCGTCGCACGTGATATTCTTTTTAATATAAAAACATTTAAAAGTTGAACATGATTTTTTTCCTATGCTTATAAATCTTTTTTGAAATGATTTTTGTTTTTATTAATTTTCAATTATTAAACGTATTATTATGTTCTATTTTAAATTTAAATTGTCGTATACTTTACTAATTCAATATATGTACTTGATTTTCTTTTTATTTAAGGAAATTTTTGTAACTTCTTTATTTTTAAAATTTATACTACCAAATAAAGATTAAACCGGTTGTCTCTCTCTCTCTCTCTCTCTCTCTCTCTCTCTATATATATATATATATATATATATTTTTTTTAGTTAATTTATTCATTTATTGATTATTCAATTTTAATTATAATTCAAGAAATTATATTAGTTTTTTTTTATGTCTTATTTAATGTTTTAAAAAAATATCTTATTATAAAATACTTTAAAAAATTAAAGTTTACTAAAATAGTATAAAATACTATATCCTTACTAATTCAATAAATTATATTTTGCTATAGTTGTTTCTTTTTTTTATCTTAACTATTTTTGTAAACCAATTTAAGTTTTTATAAAATTAAATCACCATCACTTTTATTAAATCATTTAAGATTTGAACACTTAAATATGCTTTTTTTTAAATGAGTGATAAATCTAAATCTAAACAATGAATAGTTATTCATTTTAATATCACATTCATTTTCATATGTTGTATTTAATTTTTCGACTATTTTGTAATTTGATGTTGTGAAAGCGATAAAAAAACGTTAATATATGAGAAAAATATAACTATCAAGAGAAAAAAAAGGCTAAGATCAAGTATGCAAAAAATGTCACTTTACAAAGTAAACTTTTTTTTATAACTTCAAAATTTATGTTTTAGGGGTATATGAATTGTGACTTGAAATTTGAAAATAAAAAACGGATATAGTAGTCTAAAAATATAAATTATCATTTAATAGAAAGTGGAGTATAAATACAATGGCATGTTTAGTAACTTGGAGATATTAAAAGGGTATATATTAGTAATTTCAAGATTTTTAAAATGATATAATAGTTGAAAAATATTTCTCAAATATCCAACCTTTTATATATTAAGGATAAGGATAATTGGTGAGACACTTATCACAACTCCTATTATATCTATAAATTAAAAATATTATTATTAAAATCAAAATAAATTTGAATACCATTTACTTAAAATTTAGTCACTATAGCAGGGATAAGCTAGTTTGAGGTGGCCATTAAATAGTAGGGATAAGTTTGAGATTTTTTAAAAAGAAAAAGGGCAGAAGTGTCTACAATTGTTTCTAAACAATCCCACCTTTTATATATTAATAATAATGATAAGGATATGCAAAGGCAATCTTACCAAAGAGTACTTTGGTGGTAGGAATTTGATTGTTGATCGACATGAAATCAACAAAAGTATTCTTCTTCCTATAGAACATTGCATCCACAATTTCATTTATTTCACTCTTTTCTGTCAATGCAATCTCAAATTCCTTGTGAACAGTACGATACTCTCATAGCTAACTGTGTTAACCATCCTATTGCTAATAGTATAGACCTTCCCTTTTTCTAAAATATCACTGAATTTATCAATTAACTCATCATATAATATGATTTGCCCTATATAACAGTAAATAAAATAATAATTAAGAATCTAAATATCACATTTTTTTTAAAAAAAAAACTTCTCACATATTTTTAACGCTAACCCCTTTTCTGTTTTATTTCTCTGTAATGCATTCTTTCTTAATCTCTCCATGTCTAAAAAAAAATCCCTTTTGTTCTCTGTTTCATAATCTACAATTACCAATGCCCAGTAGTATTCTACATTGTAATTTATTTAGATTGTTTGATATTTAGTTTAAGTTTTATTTAAAAAAAAAGTTTATACACTCACAAATTAAATTAATGAATAAGTTAAATATAATATATAATAATTTATAGCTAGAGACTTATGTTTAGTTAAATATTTAATATTTATAATTAAAACGTCAATGCAAATACTAAAAAGTAAAAGATTTAAAGAATAATCATGTAAGAGATTAGAGGATTATACCTCTTCATTCATGACAATAAATTTCACCAATTTTAGTACTCTCCCCTTTCTTTTCTTTGAGTTGAATGTTTCAATGCCACTTTTACGAAGAATTGTACATTTAAGTGTCCAGATTCGTTAGAAAGGTTCCAAATCTTTGATCAAGGTGACCTCCGTACCTCCTAGCATAAGATTAATTAAAATTAAATAAATTGATGAATATTAAATAATCAATAATGGAGAATCACACAAAATAAAAAATACGGGTACTAACAAAATGGAAGGATTAAACCTTTATTTCATTTTTAAATGAATGAAATATATTAATTTAAATGAATAAACTCATTACAAATTAAGAAGCTCAAGGTTTAGAAACTAATAATAATATGATAAAATTGATGTTCATTTTTCTCGGTATTGTATGAAAATATATGGAAAAAAAAAATAAAAGGTAAAAAATAATTGACTTACAAATAAAAGAGTATCCTATACTTTTTCTATTGCTGGCACTCCCTGAATATAACACATTGCATAAAAATCAAAACCAAATTATTATTTTATTTTGTAAAAAACATATATGGAAATACAAAAATAAATAAAATAAAATGAATAAAAATAATTTTCTTACAAATGTAAGAGAATTCTTAATTTCGTCAATTGGTAACACTATTTGAATGAAACACATCTTTATTTATAGTAATTTTTTAGAAGTTAAAGAGATTTCTAACTCCAAATTTAATTTATTTAACATAAACACCACACACCAAATTAATTAATAATATAAATAAGGGAGAGAGTTTTTGGTTTGTATTTCTCATGCTCTCTCAAAGATTTTTTGTTGGTCGTATTCTTCATGTAAAGAAGTTTTTAATTTAATAAAATATTAATTATTCACTCATGAAAATCTCAC
This sequence comes from Gynostemma pentaphyllum, assembly GCA_028015215.1. Classification (NCBI taxonomy): domain Eukaryota; kingdom Viridiplantae; phylum Streptophyta; class Magnoliopsida; order Cucurbitales; family Cucurbitaceae; genus Gynostemma; species Gynostemma pentaphyllum. The sequence goes on along the minus strand of CM051347.1, from coordinate 45,861,901 downwards.
CGTGCACCAATAGTAGGGATAAGCTAGTTTGAGGTGGCCATTAAATGGTAGGGATAAGTTTGAGATTTTTTAAAAAGAAAAAGGGTAGAAGTGTCTAAAAATGTTTCTAAACAATCCCACCTTTTAAGCCTCGTTTACTTAGCGGGAATGAGAATGAGAAAGAATCAGAATGAAAATCAATCAGAATGAAAAATTATGGAATGAGAATAAAATTTCTTTGATTATGTTTATTAAAACAAATTTGAAATCGGAATCGTAATGAAAATAAGTCTTGAAATAGAAATGAAGTATTAATTCATGTGGGACCCATAAAAAGTAGAGAGTTGAGAAAATTAATAAAATATAAAAGTTGATGGGACTCACAAAATAAGGAATGAGAATGAGATTAATGAAATTGTATGAGAGAATTAAATTGTTTGGAAATTGGGAATGAGATTGCCAAATTATATGGGTCTCATACTCTCATTCTCATTCAAAGTTTTAGGTAAACAATAATAATGAGAATGAAATAATCTCATTCTCATTCCCTCTAAGATTAAGGATAAGCATGATAGTTTATCTTTTATAATTAAAATTATTTGATAATTCAATCATTAGTTTTTTATCCAATGAAAGGTAGGTATGCGTTTTTGCCTCAAGATTTTTTATTTGTTTCTTTCTCTAATAAATGTTGTAACTTCACTAATTAAATATGATAGTTAAATATTATTTAAAAAAAAATAAATAAAAATTGTCATTCAATAGAAGGTGGCTAATAAATATCTAATAACATATTTAGTAATTTGAATATATATAAAAGTATATATAATGGTATTTTATATTATTTTAGAATTTAGCGAAGAGCATAATCATCTAAAATTGTTTCTCCAACTTAGCTCTAGATAGAAACATACTAATTTTAGAAGTTGAAACAATTAGTATACTTTATTCTATATTTAGAAATTAAATTTACTCCAAACTAATTTAATTTATGATACTGATTTTTTTTTTTATAACGTAACCGTCATAATTATTTCAACAGCTAGGACCAACTCAAACTCCAAAATATGGGCACCGGCCGACGCGTGAACCAGAACGTTTTTAAGAGCGCGTGGAATTCAACAACCTTCGAGGGACAGTAGTCAACTTAAAAGTCTAAAACCCCCGAAAAATAGAATAAAAAAAAAAAAAAAACAACCCACAACGAAAAACAAAAGCAAGGAGGGAAGGTGAACGTTCATCTTTCCCAAAAAAAATCTTTATATTTTATATTTTTTTTCAAATTCTGTTTTACCCTTTTCGGATTAGTGTATTATCTTTCTTTATTAAAGGAATAAAGAAAGAAAGATTAATAAACATTGAAATGGATTGGAATTCGATTCCTATCACTCCTCTGATCAGTATGATTCCATGTCTTTTCGTGATCTTCTCATGTTTCATTGGAAAATGTCATTCTTCCAATGAATTTGGTCTTTCTAATACCTTCACAGTTTCCAGCTTTACGTACCCAGATACCCAGTTGCAGCCATTTCAGCTACGATATTTTAGAGGTCCGTTTCACTTTTTTCATCACTAAAACCCATTATTAATTTTACATTTTTTTTTGTGTGAATGATTACTTCTTTACGTCAATATCTTAAATTTAATCATGAATTTATAAAGTTTGAATTTTTTTTTTGGGTCTATTTGTTGTTTAATAGTAAAGTAGCTGGTTTCGTTTGATTTGATTGCTTTTTAAAAATTATTTTATTATGATTTTTTTTTTATATCTTAATGAAAAGATGATTTGTGGGTCGAGGTCAAAATTTCAAATTTGACAAGGAATTTTATTGAAATCGTTATTTATATTTACTCTTGTTTCGGGGTTAGTTTTGATTTCATGGTTGAATGTTAATGATTTGGTTTTGTTTTAATAGATCGCCATCTAGTTTTATGTAATCCGTGAATTTCGAGCTACTTGATTTTGTTGATGATTTCAGTCGTGAAATTTCATGTAATTTTTAGCTATCAACCTTTCACCAATATGGAATATAATTCAGATGTTTAATCATCTTTGTATTGTGAAAGCAATGTTTAAAAGATGGGAGGAAAGTGTTTTGAGGCCATATTTAATCGTGGCTCTCAGTTTAGATTTCGGGTTGATTTTATTATATTTTTTATTAGCTAATTGATGTATTTTACTTTCAAATCTTAAGTATCAAGAAAAGAAGTATAAATGAATAATTTGTTTCTAAACTTGCTGGTTTCTTATGAATGATTTATCTTTTTATATAGTGGGTTGTTTCACCAATAACGTATAGTCATATTACACAGTTTCTTTTTTCAAGCACACTTTATTTAAGTTTGTGATTTTGTTGTTTTGCTCTGTTCCAGTTGAGTTGCCACCTTGGTTTTCATCCTTATCTATTTCATTGGAATCAAGTGTAAATCTTGTAAGTATGCCTACCAAGTTTGGAAGTAAAATTATTTGAATTCAGATGTCTGACTATTGTGCTGTGACTTCATGTTTGATCCTTTGATTTTGATTTTCTCGCTCGCTTTTTTTTTGCTGCTGTAGTTGTTTGTATCCCATTCCCGTTGTAGTTTTCGTCTAGAAAACTTTATTCTACATATTTTTGCACCAGAAAATGTGATTAATTGTAATAACTTGCAATCTCTCTTGTAGCGGTCTCTCAGTTTTCCAGTTTCTTATTAATCAAATTCTTTTCAGGACATCGCAAGGATAAGAAAGATTCAAGAGCGTGCGTTGCCTATAATATGCTTCAGAGATGGAAGCCCCCCACTGCCAGAAGGGTCAAACACTTCCTTAATAGATTCAGGTCATTTGAGTTAGCTACCACTTAAGTCAGAAAAACATGCTTCATTTAGCTGTTCTTGTTTGTCCAGATGAAGTCTTCTTTGATGTTCAATATTAAACATTTTCTTTCCAGAAAATGTATTTGAAATAACATGTTTTAGTTTTTTCTTTTTTTGGAAAGAGAATGAAACAACGTGATGGAGTATAAAAGAATCCAAAGTTGATTCCTCTAGATGATAAAACTAAATATAGACAGTCAATCAACATCTTGGTTTTCATTCCAGTTTAACAGGTAGCTGAATGGTTATTCTTCATTAACATATTAGTCTCAAGCTTAACTTTTTAGAATGAGTATGTTAACAATAAGTTGTCATTGAGTGATTAAGTTTTTCATTTAATACCAGCATAATTACCATTACCTCTGCAAATTTGATTTCTATTTGTCTTAGATTAACGGGAAAGATGTGTTTCACTTCTAGACAATTTTTATAGTGATTCATTGCAAGTGATTCTAAAAAACTCTCTGCTGTAACAGGGTTTGTTCCTTTGTCCAATGCTTCCATAGAGGGAATACAAGGTCATCAAAATATGGAGCAGTGCTATCCTATGCAGCAAAATATTCTAGTGAAGTTGAACAATGAGCAGGTATATCGAGAAACATTTTTTCAATTTAAAATTTGAAAACGCAGAGCATACCAGTCAAGTATTAAATAACACCTTGATGCTTCCAATTGTTGTTTTTTCAGATTGAGAAGAAACTTCAATTTGGCTTCCATGTCTATTTTATTTTTATGATAATGACTGCAACTTTTTATTGGTCTTATAGACACCCTATTATAAGCTGTGGCTCATTTTCTTTTATGACTTTTTGGTTGGTGACACTGATATCTTTTTCTAGTTGTTCAGATATCTCCAGGAGTCTGGTATTTTGGTCTTTTCAATGGCATTGGCTCCACGAGGACACAATCAAAAATGGTATAAGAGAATAACTTTAAGCAACCCACCCCCACCCCCCCACACCCACACCCACACACACCTGATCAATGGTAAATATACAAAAAGAAAAAAAAAGCCATGTAAATAAGGATTAATATTATACTTCTGTGGGGTAAATGACATGGCAGACCTTCATTCCAAATGCATTGCAGATCGTCCGAGGGTCACCATATTCTTTCAGTGCCAACATTACAGTGGAAGGATGTTCACCTTCAACAATGGTGGGCAGATATTGCAATCAGACAGTTGATCCACTTTCATGTGCTCTATCTGATGATCATAATCTTGCTGCAAATGTTTCAGTTGCTAATTTGTATTCCCAAACAGTGGAGAATTTGGTTTTATGCAGGACTAGATCTGAAACATCTTGTCTTGGGGATGGTGAACCAAAAATGTACTCTTTGGAGGTGGAAGATGTAGCAGAGGAGTTGACCATTTCTGCTACAAATGTAATGTTCAACATAACACAGTCAGATAACTCCAGTAATGTTAGTGGAGTTAATTTAATGTGCTTTGCTCGTCATGGTGCAATTCCTTCAGCCACCCTGCTTGATTACTCCAGCAACTTAAATACAGCCCCTTTGGTCATCACCTACCCAAAAGTTGGCCTTTGGTACTTTTCCATTGTGCCTCTTAATCTTTCTCGAGTAGGAAGAGTTCAGGTTAGCAATGTGAAAGTTTGCTATTCCATGAAATCACATGTGCTTCAATGCCCCGATGGAAAGGCTGGACCTAATTGTACATGGAACAGATACATCCTTCAGGTGAGACTATATATGAAATTCCTTCTTCCTTCGTTGAAGTTATTCAGCTTTATTGTTCATTATCCTTTTTCTCAATTAAGCATTATCTGGGTAATAGTAATACATAATATTCTTCGAATTATTTGTGAATTGTCTGTTTGAAATGGCATTGTATTTTTCCACATCAGGGACCTAGTACAATAGTTAGAATAGGGCACAAGATGGTTAATTGCATTGGACTTGTTTACTCAGACAGCCATGGCATTACATTTTCCATTTTGTTCAGTTAAGAAATGCATAAACACAAGGGAGGAAGAAAGTTGATTTCTTTAATCATGTGAGTATCTGAACTAAGAAACACCGTGTTTAATGTCTAATATAAGTTGCAAGAATTTCAGTTTAAAACATTTCTACTTGGATTGTGCAATGGGATAATTGAGAAACATTTTTTTAGTGTCACTAGAAAAAAAAATAGGATTATACATCTAATATTAAAAATGTTATGGTTTTCTTTGAAGCTAGTATAATTTCTAATAATTTCCTTCTATTTTATTTTTTGGAGTTCTCTAAGGTGATGTTATTAAATCATAATGAAATTTGAGGGCAATCTGAAACTGGATGAATTAGAATGGTAATAACGACTCGTATAATGAAGTTCATGGAATGAGAGGGAAAAGTAAAATCAAGGGGTTTTATATATTTATCCCAAGAGAAACAGCGAAAACAATTAAATCCCAAATATTATCCATAGAAGCAAATTTATCTTCAAAAAGCCTAGGCTCAATCCAAATCGTCCATAAAGATCCGAGCTGACACGAATCCAAATCTTTTTTCTCTCGGAAGTAAGTACCAACGAAATCCCAACAAAGTAAATCTGAAGCTTCCTTTGGAGGATCCCAACTCACATCGAATTGCCATAAAAGCTTGAACCAAAGTTTAGATGTAATCTCACGGTAAACGAAAATATGGGAGGCAGATTCACAATTCCGGAAATATGGGAGGCACACCTTATTGTGGTTTGTCTCTTCATATTTGCTTATTTTATTTCCGGATTTTTTTTTTTTCAATGAAATTGTTTCTTATCAAAAAAAAAAATTCCGGAAATAAAATAAGCAAATATGAAGAGACAAACCACAATAAGGTGTGCGAGTTTGTAAAACATCTCCTGTCAATATCTCACCCCAAGATAAGGCCCACAAAAATAACTTAATTTTAGCTTGTAGTCCAATACTCCAAATGAGTTTGTAAGGGAAAAATGAAAAAAAAAAGTTAGCTTTGAAAAGAGTAGAAAGATTTACATGTAAGGGTCAAGTGTCCAAGAAATACGATCAGGGTTGTTTGAAAGACCAGAAGAGGATATAGATCTGAGGAGATTAGCAAACTCTAAAATTTCAGTATGTTTAAGCTTTATATAGAAAGAAAGGTCGCGAGGATTGTGTAAAAGATTAAAAAGAATAAGAATATTTCAGTCATGAAATTATTATTTATCGGTTCAAACAACTGGTTCAAATGGTTGAAGTTTTATATTAGATAAAAAATTAGACCAACAAAGTCATACGATTAAGAAATAATTATCATTATATAGTTGTACTTGGTTTAAATAAATATTTCATCATAAGTTTTAATAGTTGAAACTTTATATCAAAAATTGGAACTTTGGGTAGAGAATAAACTAATTGAGCAAAAAAATAAAAACAACCATTGTTAAATTTGAAAGTAAAGGAGAAAAAAGGGGTTTAAAATTAGGATTTGGTCTGGGATGCAACATAAGACATCTCCATCCATTCCTCTAGAAAATGTTATTTTAGTATAAATAGTTTCAGATCTAAGTTTGATGTTTTACTAAGACCAAGAATGATTTCTATGCATGTAAATGATAATAATATGTATGTGTGGGCCTAATTCCTCTCTCTTTATTTCCATTCTTAACAAGAATATGAGACCCAAATTCATTTTGCAATTAGCGTCTTTCATTTTTCTATGTTCTTAAAGAAATTTTCTTGTTTGATTAATTGATTGACAAGCTGACTGCAGACAATTGTCAGAAAAGGTTCATCCCCTTTTGAATCATATTATCTTCCCACCGGCACACAGTCCTTTGATTCAGCTAACTTTGCTGTTGAACCCCTTCTAAGCAACTCTACATACCATGGAGATCAAAAATATATTTGGACTTATTTTGTTTTGGATGTTCCCCGGGGTGCAGCTGGAGGAAATATTCACTTCCAGCTATCGGCTGATACGGCATTGGATTATCAAGTATATGCTAGATTTGGTGGATTACCATCTCTTGATAACTGGGATTATTGCTATGAAAACCAGACCATTAATAGTGGTGGCTCAACATTTCTCAATCTTTATAATTCAAGCAATGAAAATATAGATTTCCATATTTTATATGTTAGTGAAGGAACTTGGGGTTTTGGATTAAGGCATCCAGTCAACAAAAGTTTGGCTCTTGATCAGACTATTATGTCCATTGTGCTTGAGCGATGCCCAAACAAATGCTCATCCCACGGAAAATGCGAATTTGCTTTTGATGCTACTGGAATCACATTATACAGGTTAGCTATAGCCTATAGGGACCCTCACACAGCATACTTTCATGCTCTCTTTTAGGAAGGCAGAATTGCAAATCCTATCGAATTCCCTAACTGGGTAAACTGAGTAGCATTGTTATTTGTCTTCCAGCTTTTGTTCCTGCGATCGGAATCATGGAGGCTTTGATTGTAGTCTTGAGATTGTGAACCATCAAGGTAAAAGTTATTTTATTCTTTTGGTAGCCGAGAGGGGGTTCCCACCTTCCCCAATTCCTCATTGTATAAATTGTTGTTTTAGCTTTATATGAGACTATGCTGTTTGAATCGGTCATAAATTTTGTTTCAGACTTCAATTTTTTATATTTTAGAACTAGAAAGCTAGAAGCGTCAATTTATGTATAAAGTGTCTCGATGGGGTATTGTATTATGACATTGATGTAGCCCTTTTGTTTTTGTCCCCCCCCCCAGGGCATGTGCGACAATCAATTGCTCTTATTGCATCGAATGGTGCTGCTATTTTTCCTGCCTTCTGGGCCCTTCGACAAAAGGTAACTTCAATGTGAGAAACAATCCCCTGGTTTACAGTGGTATCTATGGGCATCCTTGTTCATTTCTGATAGTTTTCCTTTCAGCTTTCACTGATCAATTTATGTGGTGTTAACTGTTATCACAAGATGCTTTTAGCGACACATGCATAGATATTTGTAGATAACGTTCCTTAAATCTGGCCAAGTGAGAGTGAATACTAATAATGAATAATATGATAGGGTGATGACTATGAGCATCATTTCAGGAACTGAGACCTTCAGTGATGCTTAGGGAGATGCTCAAACCATCTTCCATAGTAAAAAATATTAGATTGATCTTTTCTCTGGAATCCAAGAAGATTTTCCTTTCATTCTATTACTACCTGTTTTCAAGCCATATAGCTTTTTCTGCAGGCGCTGGCAGAGTGGGTGTTGTTCACCTCGAGTGGGATATTGAGTGGTTTATACCATGCTTGTGATGTGGGCACTTGGTGTGCATTATCATATAATGTGTTACAGGTACAAATTCTTCCTACTTGTTGGAGCTGTGGAAAAATAATTTGCTCTGCAAGTTTCATGAAAGACCTTAAAACTATATGTGTTCATTTGTTTGCATTCAGTTATAGAACTGTGTTTCTGTCTTATAATTTACAAGTTATCTGTCATTCTCTTTCTTTTCATTGTCAAAAATTGTGGACTGATTAACTGATATATTTCAGATTATGGACTTTTGGCTGTCTTTCATGGCTGTTGTCAGCACTTTTGTGTACTTAGCTACTATTGATGAAATTTATAAAAGGGTGATTCATACGGTTGTTGCTATCGTAACTGCTCTCATGGCTATAAGCAAGGCAACACGGTAATCAAAATGTTGCTGATGGCTTTTCAATGAAAATAGTAGTCAATATTGTGACCAAATATTCAACTTCTTGCAGATCTTCCAATATTATTCTTGTGGTAGCAATTGGCAGTCTTGGACTTATTGTTGGATGGCTGATCGAGTTATCTACAAACTATCGATCGTTCTCCCTTCCGGTGGGAATTTCGTTGAATGTGCTTCACAGGTGGGGGCATCTTCTCTATTTGGGTAATTTATTTAGAATTTTTGGATGTTGTTTAAGGAGTAATCAAATGATTAAGATAAAGGAAGTTCTTTTCTTCTTCTTATTATTTTTTTTAACTTTTAAGTTATCATTATGGTATCATTAGCCTATTGTGGTCAGTGGTCTTTTCTATTTTGGCTCAATAAGTGAATGCTTATGCACAAATAATATGCCCTTTCCTTCTCTGTTGGATCATATTGAAAGGCTTTTTAACTTCCTTAGCTTGGTGAGACTTCCTTCCAAGTCATATAGTTTCTTATCCAAAACGGAAAAATAAAATAAAATATTGATTATGAACAAAAAATATGTAAATATCTATTTGAGATGTATTTGCAAGTTGGGCCGAATGGTGTGGTTGGAATTTGTACGAAGTTGTAATAAAATATCAAGGATTTTGTTCATGCTATATCCAGTTGCCTCTCATATTTTTGGGGTCCTAGGGTTTTCTACCAGTTAGTTAGTTGGCGACTTAGTTGATTGAAACTATATTGAGTATACATGAGAAGCAATTTGAGAACATGATTTTTCTTTCTTAACCTTTGAAGGTATTTATTTACTGCAGATGGGAAGCTATCAAAGCATGGACGCATAATCTTTTCAAGACAATTTACCGAAGATTCCGATGGGGCTTTATGCTTGCAGGCTTCTCTGCATTGGCTATGGCAGCAATAAGTTGGAATTTAGAAACCAGTGAAAGTTACTGGATTTGGCATAGGTACTTTGCTAAGCTCTCCTCCCCCACCCATCCTGTTTTTTTTTTTTCCTTCTCACATTAAGTTTGGAATTATTGAATTGTTTACAGCATTTGGCATGTGAGTATATATACGTCTTCTTTCTTCTTCCTGTGTGCAAAAGCAAGAATTTCAAATGGTGGAAATTCAAATATCGCAAATGGGGGAAACGAAAGAGGCCCAAATATAAATTATGAATTGGCGAGGCAGAACTCATTATCAAGAGGTTAATAAAATGAAAGAAAAAACGGTGATGGCGATTTTGCAGATTTCAGCCCTTTAGAGAAACTGGAAACTTCAACCTAATGCAGCTATTGAATTGCAAGTCATTGTAAATTATTCCACAGGTTCACTTTTCTGTTATAATTCTTTCTTTTCAGGCAGGTTCATGGAGGTGAAAAATGTGAGAGAAATTCATCCATTTGTAAAATAGCAATAGTGCAGAAAATTAACTTATAAATTGCATGTGTGACTTAGATTAGATTAAGAAAAATGAACCCTTTCTTTCGGGGTGATGGAAAGTACATTTGAACCACAACTATTGACTTGAGCGCCCATAGCCATTTTGGTACTGATTGAACAAATTTTCAAGCAGGCATTATAACGATTCACAAATTGGTAGGAATGTAGCACGATTATATTAATAAATAATTGGGAGAGTTTGTTAGAGAAATGGGGTTATAAATCGAGTGAGTTAGAGAGGTTAAAAGTTATGCATGTTATGATATTTAATAGTTTTCAGACTATTGAACGAACAAATTGAATGTAACTTTGGATGAGATAATCCAGTAGATAGCCTGTTTTGGCTAATCACTAAGTTTTTTTAGCCCCTCTTTATTTTAAGACTTTTCAACCCATTTTTAGTATGATTTTTTTAATATACCTGATTTGCCCCTTATTTATTTATTTATTTTTCCTTTTTTATATCCCACCTTCTCTCTCCCTCTTACTCTCACGTTATCATCCTCTCTCTCTCCATATCTCATTCATAATTTTAAATTTTGAATGAAATTTTTTCCCCTTATTTATTATTTATTTTATGTTTTTTTATATCCCACCTTCTCTCTCCCTCTCCCTCTCACGTTATTAGGGATGGCAACGGGGTGGGGCGGGGTCGGGGATGTATTTCCCATCCCCTAACCCGCGGGGATTTTTAATCCCCATACCCTACCCTATCTCCTAATCAAAAAATCGGGGTCGGGTTCGGGGATTCCCCATTAGGGGATCGGGTTCCCCGCGGGGAAAATTCCCCGTTTTACATTTTAATTCTTATTTAAAAATGAAATATAAAAATGTAATATACATTTAAAATATACATTTTTAAGTAAAAAGGAAAACACAATACTAATCATTTTATATTGTATTAATTAATATAATCATATTTCACATATATTTTTCAATAAATAAAGATAAAAGTAGACAAAATATATAAGATATTCTTTAAAAATCGGGTTCGGGTTCGGGGACGGGGGATGTATCCCCATACCCTTACCCTATAACAAATCGGGGAGAAATTTCTCACCCTAACCCTAACCCTAACCCTAACCCTATAAAACGGGGATTCCCCGCCCCTATAGGGACGGGGCCCCGCGGGGCCCCTAACCCGCGGGGAATTTTGCCATCCCTACACGTTATCCCCTCTCTCTCCATATCTCATTCATAATTTTAATTTTTGAATGGATTTTTTTTTACATTTATTCCTATTATTTGAATTAAATTTAAATCAAATCCAAGACTTTTACAAACTCTAATTTTAATCTATTCTTTTTCTTCTTCTTCTTCCTATAGCAGCCACCACCATTTGTTTTTTTGTCGCCGCCCTCATAAACGGCGTTGTTACGGTGGCCGTAAGATCCGAGTTTCTCTTTTATAGAAGGCAGGTGTTATGGGTAATCGTGACAACAAATATGAAGGTTTGTAAATCACAAATTTATATACAATCTATTTGAAGCACGCAGTGACATGAGAAAATGGGCGGACGACTGGTTGGTAGGGGAGGAAGATGGAGGAGTCGATTTGAGGAGTATGGCGGCCTGATGGAGAAAAGATGAAGCTTTGTACAATATATTATTTTGGACCATACATTACGACGATGGAGATGAATGTACAGTACCATACAACAATGGAGAGGAATCTTGTACGGTAGAGTTTAATAATTTGTACAGTATAGAGTTTAAGCGATTTTGAATAGTGGATTTGGGAAGGAATTAAGTGGTACAGTACAATACTTTGTACAATACAATCATTAGGTATGAGTAGTGTTGCTGGTTTGATAAAGTACATTATCGCAGGTTATACAGTATATTTCTATCTTTTTATTCACCGGAAAAAAAAATTATCGGTTTTGAAAAGTTAGATTTTTTTTTTAATTTCTGATTCCCTCTTATTTTCTTTTATGATTTTTTAATATTTAATGTTTACTTGATTTAAGCATTTTCAAATCTTAATTTTCTTTCTTCTTTATTTTTTAATTAAGTTTAGTAAGGATGGTTTAGGCATTTTACATATCAAACAGGCTATTTACTCTTATTTTTTTGAGGCGGGCCCCTTTGTCTTATTTTGAACATTTTCAAGCTATATACCCAGATAACCCTCCATAATAAATGCATACCAATTTTGGTTAGTTGTCTACATTAATTCAAATCCTCTTACTGAGAATGATTATATACATTTTTTTAAATACATTAAGAATAAGAAACAGAGGTAAAACTTAGATTCAAATAATATATGATCATTTCTATCTATACTCAAATCGGCATAAAATATAAATTTGACAGTAATCTTTCATTTTAGTGATAAAAATGCACCCCATTTCCAGTGCGATATCAGTTCGGATTAGGACCACCAAACTCACGAGGTTGTCACTACACTTGCTTCTGTATTGGGATATTCATTGGCGTCTTCTATCATTCTCTCTTGTCCAGGCCATTTTTCGGCAAGTCACAAGAGCATGGATGCAATGAAAGTTGATAGAGTCTATAGTACATTGAAACACTGCTGAAGTATTACATGCTTCCCCTACTAAACTGCCCGTCGTTAAGCCCAGAATTTGCAAGGCTGGTTCAAGAATTAATTCAATTCAGGTTCAATCATCAGCAAGTTGGTTAAGTTATCCAAAATTATTAACATCAAATAGCCTACAACAAAATCCAAAACCACTATCGTATTCGTTTCTTTTATTTAATTATTATAAGATCCACACCACCACCTAATTACAACTATTAATAATCAACCCTAAAGGATAATCACAAAAGTGTTTGGTACTTGACGCCTAAAAAAAAGCATTTGCATGTGCCAACCCCCAAACATAATCCCAAGAACTCTATGAATAAAAAGCCTACCACTATAAGAAATAGGAACAAATGATATTTTATCATTAGAATTAGAAAAAGCAAACAAATGCATACTAGAAATCTATATTTTATGATTTCATGTACCTGTCATTCCTTAATCGGCTCCTACAAGCTCAGGAACATGGTATCAAAGAAAAGGTCCTGGCAAAATAACTTCAATTTTGTACCATATGATAAGAAGTTTGATAACCGGGTTGTTTAAAACAACGTAAGAAACAAAATAGTTCTGGGACTGAATACTGATAGGGATGTACGAGGAATGAAGAAAGCTTGAAAATCCTTACCTCCAAATATAGGGTAAATTTTCAGCTAAGCTGCACATCTTCTATCAGAAACTCGAGATCAGCTGAGATTTGACACTCATTCAGTAAGACCCTAGAACTCAGACGCCTCATCAACATAATTTTCCTTCATTGTCTTGAGCAACAATTCTAACATCGAGTAAAGCTCTAAAGACTGTGGGTGGCATCGATCACTTGATACAAACGAATGGTTATAAGCAGAAACTTCTATCCAACTACAGCCTGGAGTTTTTTGTATGCAACTATATCTCATCATTTTGCGCATTCTCGTCACATCCAACCAATTTCCTTCAGAGGCATACATATTAGACATTAAAGAATAAATCACAGGTTTGTTTGACTGTAGTGCAAATTCCATGGCCCATTTTGCTAATCTCAAGTTACTATGAGTCTTACATGCTCGAATGAATGCCCCAAAGGCATCTGGTCCAGCTTCCTTTGGCATTAATTTTAAAAGATTGAAAGCCTCATCTAGAAGACCTGCTCTACCAATAAGGTCAATTAGGCATGAAAAATGCTCCGAATCAGGTACAATTTGGTATTGAATGGTCATTAAGTTGAAGAAGTGAAGCCCCTCGTTTATTAATCCCCCATGATTACAGGCAGAGAGAACTCCAAGAAATGAAACTCTATCTGGTCTCAAGTCATAAGATAACATTTTCTCAAAGAAATCAACAGCATCCTTCTCAAGGCCACAAAATGCAAGTCCAAATATAATCGATGTCCATGTAACCAAATCCGGCTCTACTATTAAGCTAAAACATTGTAATGCAGCAGCAATGATACCACATTTGGAGTATGCGTTTATCAAAGCGTTATTAACTGATAAAAAGGATTCAAAACCAGATTTTACTAAGCAGGAATGGACTTGCATGAGTTCAATGGCCCCGGATGCAACACCACATGAACTCAGCACACTAGCAAAAGCTAATTCATCTGGATGATAATCTTGCTGAAACATTCTTTGAAAAAGTTTCACTGCCTCCTTCCCATTTTCTTCCTGTCCATACCCCACAATCATAGCAGTCCAAGACACGGAATTCTTACTTGGCATCTCGTCAAAAACCAAGCGAGCATTATCTAAATATTTGTTTTTGACATACATATTGACAAGTGAAGTTGCCACTAGAATATCTGACTCAAATGATTGTTTTATAAGAAGACCATGGAGTTGCTTGCCCAAATCCCCAGAACCTATATAGTTGCATGAACTGAGCAGGCTACTGAATGTAAAATCATCACCCTTTATACCTTCTAACTGCATCAAACAAAAGACTCCAATGGCTTTTCTGGCTAAAGAATTGAAGACATAACAGTATAACATCACATTCCACAAAACTAGATCCCTATACAGTATGCAACTAAAAGCCAGTCTTGCATCTTCATATAAACCACATTTTGCATAAAAATCTACCACAGCACTACCCACAAAACAATTCAAGTTGAATCCATTTTTCATAATAAAACCATGAAATTGTCTACCACTTTGAACATTATTTAACTTGACACAAGATCGAAACAACCCATTAAATGTTATATCATCTGGGGCTACCATCTCCAGCAACATAGTTTTAAAATATGAAATATTCAAATGCTGATTCATCTTAAACTCCCTTTCATGACCGAAATGAACAAGTCCACATATTACCGTATTCCATGAAATGACGTTTCTCACTGACATTTTGTCAAGCAGTTTCCGTGCATACTCGAAATCTTTGCACTTTACATATAATTTCAAAATTTTGTTCTGTAAATACAATTCATTAGACAAACCCAACTTTAATACGAGGCCATGAAATCGTTTTTGTTGAGGTATAGAAGACGTTGCGGCTGAGGCTTTCATGGAGTTTAAAGAAAATGATTGAACGAAGTTTGTAGGCTGCCAAATGGGCATTGATCCTCTGCGTTTGATGCAGAAGATTGGAAAGTATGGAGTGAATCGGATAGCTTTGGTGAGAGGGAAGAATAATGGAAGTTGAAATAAACGGTGAGGGTCGAGGATGTGCGCCATCCGATTCCGGAGAGCATACGACGGATGAGATCAGGAAGTTGTTAATCGTTGAGTGGCATCGAAAAATTTATAGAAATTCCCTGCAAAATTTGAAATTAGAGAATTGTGACCAAAAATCGAAAAATGAGTTTTATATGCAGTTCTTTCGTGTCTAAAACAATGTCTGCCTATCAAGATTCAAGAATGGTAAATGTAAAATGATAATGGTTTTCATTATCATTAGTATTTTGCAAATATGATATTCTTTTGGTGGTTCTCAAAAACAACTTTTGACTTTTTTAGCACAGTAATTTTAGTCAAAATATGTTAGAGAATTTGTTTTCCCTTCCAAAATTAATATTAAATATATTATGAATCTGGACTCAAAATGCTCAATACTCATTTATTATTATTATTATTATTTATATTTTTTTGAACCCAGAACAACAGAACAGCAAAACAAACAAACAAAACAAAACCAAAAATATAGAAAAAAGTGAGCTTTATACCCTCATGAAACGATCTAATCCATGGGGGAAAGACCCAACCCAGGAAGAAGAAAACCCATATTCTGTTTGCTAAGAGATGAGCCAGCCCATTTCCCTGTCGCCAAACATGGGGATAATCAACGATGTTCAAATAATTTGCAAGCCTGAAAATCTCATCAATTGGGAGAGTAACCTCCGTAAAATCCAAAGAATCTCCTTTAAGCAGCTGGATCACTTCTAAACAATCCGATTCAACCATAATCGGATAGGGGAAGAGCTCTCCTAAATTCCTCAAGCGCTTTTCTTATGTTATTTATTAGCATGGGGGAGCGAAACGCACCACCTCTTTTCTCCTTATTTTCAATGATTTCATTAAAATCACTGCCTACCACCCATGGCAAAGAAAACAAGCTGTTCAGTCGTTTTAAGAGTTCCCACAAATAAACTCTAGTATCTGAAGCTGGATTACCATAAAACCCAGTAAATCTCCATTGCTCTCCTTCTCATTAACCACTGAATCAATATGTCCCAAAGAGAGACAAAATTGACAAATTCACCGCCTCTTTCCAAAGTAGCATCAGGCCCCCACTTTTACCTCTGCTTGGAGCTGAAAAACAACCATGCATATTCATCCGTTGCTTAATGCCCACCTCCAAGCTCTTACCACACTATGTCTCCGAAAGAAAAACAATTTGGGGATTGTCAGATTGCACTAAATGATGCAGAGCACGGATTGTTCGTGGATTCCCCAAACCACAAACGTTCCAACATAAGGTTTTCATGATGATTGGCGAGGCTGCGCCAATTCCAAAGCTTCGTACCTCTGTCTTTTCCTTGTACTGTTATCTGAAAGTGAAAGGTCATGCTTCATACTAGAAGTGTCGGGTTGAAAGAAGTTGGGCCCCTAACTCATAGTTTGCATTTAAATTGAGATGGGCTTCCCGAGCCTGTTTTTCCCATTTCTTATTCACTTTCCCAACCATCTCTGAGTTTTTAGCCTCATCTGAGTTATGGATGGTGATTTAATGTTACAGCTATTTTGTTCCCGCCTCTACTACAGCTTTCAAATTATCGTTGATTACGCATTTTCCCTTAGAGATACCAAATAAGTTTGTTGTAGCCAAATCACCTCTGCAAATTTCACTGATTCCGGAAATGCTACCTGCACGGCTGCACCCACCTCCAGCGAATCCTTCATTGTCTCCAGTAGCTTTTCCGTTTGCTGAAATGAAATATTATCAGACCTGTCTTCTATCCTGTATAAACCTCCAAAAGAACTCTTCTCTTCCCCCAAATCAGGGTTCCCCTACCTTCTTTTCTGCTCTCATGATTGTTACGGAATTGGGGACTTGACAATCCACCACGTAGCCAAGGACCAAATTGAAGGTTTCCAGAGGTGTGAAGATCAACCTTCGTATCATGGTCCTTCAGCTCATGTCCCAATTTTCCACATGAGTAACAAAAATCAGGTAATTTTTCATATGTAATCGGAATCCATTCCTCATCAGCCACGATACCCATTTTTACTTTGATTCCTCTTTGCAGTTATTGCTCCAAATTGATTTGAACTCTAATCTTAATAGTTTTCCCCAGTTTCACAGTGGGTTTTTGATTGAAACAGGCGATCAGAGGATCATGCAGATGTATCCAAAAGGATTCCCATTTGAACTCCAATGCAGAGAAACAAGTAGCTCCTCGAGGTTCCTCAAACAAAATAATCAATTTGTCAAAAAACCAAGGCCCTTGCTTTTCTGATAGGAATGTACAAAAAAAAATATTTTGACCAACAATTTCTATTGATGCTCGTTTCTCTAAATTCCAGATTTGTGGCATTCCTGCATGGAATGCCTCAGTATTTACCATTTTATTCGTCAAAATTTTCCCTACCAGTCCAAACTCCAGTCGCTTATCAGCATCGTCCACCTCATTGTCATCCAAAGCAATGGCATTCACCTCATCTTCAAACAATTTAAACAATAGCAAAAGTTTTGAAAATTTTTAAAAATGACATTTCTCAGACTGTCTCAGTATGAGAAATGCCATTTTTGAAATATTTCAAAATGTTTGTTTCTTTTTTAATTTACTCAAAACAAAGTTTCATCGGTTGAAATTTTTTTAAAATAAATGAAAGATACAAGGAAACATCTCTCAAATATGGCCTAAACAATTAAGAAAAGAAGGAATCATTTCATTTAAATAAAAAAAATCATTTTTTTAATCCCCCAACTTGTGGGCATCATAAATAACAAATAAAACAAAAAAAGATCAGCACAAAAATAATGCCTAAGTTTCAGTCCTAGAACTCAAATCTGGTTCAAAGGAAGGATTCTCCTCTAATAGAGTAAAACTATAACCAAACAATTTAACAAAACAAGAAATGAACTGCTCCTGCACAACTTCGTCATCAGGAAGCATAGAATCAGTTTCCTTCCTCAAAGATGTAACTTCTTTATCAGATATCCCACAAGGCACAATATGCTTAAAAAAATTCAAATCAGGATCAATATTAAAAGCCAGACCATGAGAAGTGATTCCATTAGAAATTTTTACCCCGATAGCACCGATCTTTCTATCTCCAACCCAAACTCCAGTTTCACATTTTTTTCCAGCACTAGCTTTCACTCCATATAAAGATGCCAATTCTATCATACTCAATTCCAATTTCTCCACATATTTTCTAGCACCAAATCCAATATCGTGAAGGGAAATTATGGGATATAATATTGCTTGATGTGGACCATGAAATGTAATATCTCCTCCTCTCTCAGTGTAATGCAATTCAGCTCCTAGCGTCTTTAAGTCAGATTCGGGGATTAATAAATTGTGATCAGTTCTTCTTTTTCCAAGTGTATATGTGGGTGGATGTTGCAAGGACAAGAGGGTATCTTGAATTTTACCCAATTTTCTAGCAGAGACTAGTTTTTCTTGCAAATGAAGTGCATCCAAGTAGTTTACAATTCCCATTTTCCACACCTTGAGAGTTCTTGGAAATCTCATTCCCTGAAAGTTAAAAAAAAACAATTAACATTCACATTCTATCCCTTTCTGAACATCACAGAGTAAAACCTTAATATATAGTGTTGAAAAAGAATTGGGGCCAAACGGAGTTAAAGATTACAGACATGATTTTTTTTGGGCAATGTGCAAACCCCTATACTATTCAAATTGATCAATTTCACCCCTTAACTTTTAATTGGGCCCATTTATAGCCTAAAGTAAGTTAAATGTTGCAATTTCATCATTCCGTTTGATTCTCTCGAAAAACTGTTAACCTCTTTCTGCATCTTACTTTCCTTTTTTTTCCTCTACCACTCACAGACCACCCCAAACCTCTTTCTTTATCTCTCTCCTTTCTTCATTCTCAGTTAAAAATGATCTGTTCAAAATTTCAAGCTCCCACACAAAGTAATCCTTCCTCTATTCATTTCTCTTCTGAATCGCAACAAGGGGAATAGCAGAACCAGAGCTTGTCTGAGGTAGAACTATTCTTCCTGATTTTTTTTTAAATAGGAAACAGGGAAAACTTTCATTGAAAGGAGAAAATTACAAAAGTGGGTGAAGAGATATCACCCAACGCCAATTGGATTATAATTTTTTTTTTCCAATTTACGTTAATCAATTGCAAAAAACTTTTGAAAGAGAAGCGAAAAGAGACACTTTGAAACGAATAAGCTCCCAACTTCATCTGTCGTGTTTGTTCTATTCTCAAAAATTCGATGATTCCTCTCCAACCAAACTTCTCACGTGATTACTCTGACTGCCGTCTCCCATAGCCACTTTGCTTGGTCTTTCAACGGATGCCTAACCAAAAGAGAGTAGAGATTACGCTTTGGGCAATCAACAAAACACCAATTTAAATTGAAAGTTTGCAACAGCTTCTGCCAAAAAAGACCAGCAAAGTTACAGCTAAAAAACAAATGACCCTGACTTTCGGATGAATTAGAACAGAGACGGCAACAGCTTGGAGAGAGAGCACTTCTTGGGTTTCGCCTTTGAATTAAATCTGCAGTGTTTAGGCCTCCAACTGATAAATTCCAATTGAAGAAATTAATCTTTTTAGGACATCTTGTTTTCCAAATACACTTTGCCAACGCCTCATTTAAAATTCCACCATTCATGGTCAAATATTCTTCCTGAATTTGGGCAGTGTTTCACTAGGATATCCTCCATTCTTCCTCCGAAGAGACCACCAAGTGAACCAACAACTATAAACATAGTCCAAAGAAACGATGTCTTATCATGAGAAAAGCTTACGAGTTCAAGCCACATTGGAGCAAATGACAAAGCAGACCATGAAAATTATCGTGCAATCTCCTGAGAAACAATTATCTGGAAAGATTGAAATCCCAAAACTGGCTTTGATTCTTTTAATAAATCCTTCAATTCAACCCAAAAAAGCTTGTGCAGAATTCGATCCCAAACTCTTCCATCGGTCAAAGAAAAGAGCAGATAGTTTGCAAAAAGCCATACTAGTATAACAACTATGACACTTATTAGTCCAACAAGATGGAAAGAAATTCTTCATCCTGGGATACTCATGAAAGATTTTGAGGCTAATAATACAGAACAAAATCCACCAATAATGGAACCAAGATTTCCTGTAAATTGTAGCCATTCAAAAGCTATTGCACGGTTGGTTTCATCAGTTAAGTTAGCGACAAGGGACTGAATTGCAGGACCAATACCATTCAAACCTCTGAAAATTTCCACCAAAATATGAATGCCCATTTAAAATATTTACTCAAGATTGGAACCTGTGAACATATTCGGAAGAGAAATGAATAAAGGAAGTCTAAAGATCTCTTTGACAGAATCAAACGGAATGATTTAATTGCAACACTTAACTTACTTTCGGGTTAAAATTGATCAAATTAAAAAGTGAAGGAGTCAAATTGAGTTTCAAGACTATCCCTAACTCATACATGAAGGATTGAAGTTAGCCCTTTTGGTAATAACAGGCAAAATATTTGGTATAATTAAAAAGTTGGGATTTCTTACCCACAGCACAATTGCTAGTGAAATAAATGAAAATGAAAGGAAAGGAAAGGAAAAAGTATTTATTTTTAAGAATTTTGAGTAGAATCACAATTGAAGAACCAGACACCATAGATTAGTTGGGGGAAAAAAAGAAGGATTCAAATTCAAACATACAGAAGCTCTATAAATATAAACAGATATAAAACAAAAAAAGATATCTATTATACCTTTGTTCGGAGATCTGGACGGCGGTGAAGAAGTCGTGGGCCGGAGTTGAGGTGATGGAGCGGAGCCTCTGTAAGATAGAATCATAAGAGAAAGAACAGGCGAAGGAGAAGAGAAGAAGTGGAATGATGATGGGGTGTGTCGGGTACCAAACCAAACCTATGACTTTTTTTTTTATCGTATTTGATTAAATAAAAAACTTATGAAATTGGAAAAAAAAAATATACATTTAAGGGAAAAAATCAATTTAAACCTTAAACTTTTAATTGAATCAATTTATATCTTAACTTTGATAAATGAATCAATTTACACCCATTGTTAATAAATTTACTATTATTTTTGAAATTTTTTAATTAGACATAGGCGTTTTTATATCTAAATAAAGTTAATTTTTTGAAAATTAATTTTAAGTTTATGTTAAATATTTTTTATGGTTAAATTTGACCGTTTTGGTGTCGGGTTTGAACATTTTTGTACCGTTTAAATTGGTAACTAGAATTTGAGTTTTTTCATAGTTGAGGTTAGGCGTTTTTATGATGAGGTCATAGACATTTTGTTATTTTTATCTTTCGGTGATTTGGTAATTGAATTTTGATTAATTTTAGAGTTTTAGTATTATGTGGGTTTAAATTGATTCAATTAAAAAAGTTCAGGGTGTACATTGATTCAATTGAAAGTTTAGAGTTTAAATTGACAGAACATGTAAAGTTCAGGGGTGTAAATTGATTTTTTCCCTAGATTTAAATATTCAAATTTTGAATCTTTTAAATAACAACTTTAAAATTGTTATTTTGATATATTTTTATTGAATTTTTCTTTTCATAACATTAACATATAAGTTCTTATATATATACTAGTTAAA
Source organism: Gynostemma pentaphyllum (assembly GCA_028015215.1). NCBI lineage: Eukaryota > Viridiplantae > Streptophyta > Magnoliopsida > Cucurbitales > Cucurbitaceae > Gynostemma > Gynostemma pentaphyllum. The sequence continues at coordinate 45,840,288 of CM051347.1, read as the reverse complement.
ATTTACGTGCAAAGTAAATGCTTGATTGTGCTTTAGATGAATTTAGTGCTCACAAATTTCACGTCGTCGCTTTCTTAACATATGATAATGATTTAGGTTTTTTTTTAACTTGTTACCAAAACTTATAGGAAAATTGGGGTATTTTACCTTTAAAATAATAAAATAAGGTTTATTAACCTTTAGATTTATTTTAGGGGCAATTATTGAAATAACATATTTTTGCGTACTAATTACTAAAATGAACTTTTCAAAAATTACTCAAATAGCATAATTATAGTTCAATAATTTATTGAAGTATAGTTCAATAATTTATTGAACTAAAAAAATTAAAAATTTTAACAAATTCATTGAAAATAATAATAAAAAATGATCAAATACTTCAATAAATTATTGGCCTTGAACTTAAAAAACCAAAAAACAAACAAATTTGTCAAAATTACCTATGAAAAATAGGGATGTGCAAAAAAACCAGAAAACCGAAAAACCGAACGGGACCGGACCGAACCGGTTCTAACCAATTTTCGGTTTACTTTGGTTTACTTATATAAAAAACCGATTTTTTTCGGTTTTCCTTGGTTTTATGACGTATCTGAACCGTATTAACCGAACCGAACCGATTTTTTAATAAAATTTATTTATATTTTATATATATATTTTTAAAACCATATTTATATTAAATTAAAATTTAAAACACTCTCTCTCTCTCTCTCAATAATCCTCACCCCACCGATTCTGCCTCCCTGTTCTTCTCTCTCTAAAACTTCTCTCCTAGATTTGTTTCAACATCATTCTCTCTAAAAAAATCATCTCCTACGTTCATCTTTTCTTCTTAATCTTTTGATTTATGTTTATTTCTTCTTCTTCTTCATCTCGATTTGTCGTTTCTTCCATTATTTCATGGTTTTGATTTCAAATTCAAGCCGTAAAACTCAGATTTAAGGTTGTTTAGCTCACATCTGATGTTTTTTTAACTCACATCTGAGTTTACAACCTCAGATATGAGGTATAAACTCAAATAATTAATGTTTTTAATGGATGAATAGATTTTTTGTTTGAAGATGTTAATATTTATGTGATGGTTTTTCATTAAATTTTGAGTTATGTGAGTTTACAACCTCAGATTGAGTTTAGTAATTTTTGAGTTTTCATGATTGACAAATCTTATTTTTTTTGTTCAATATTTGATTAGATCTTGTTCTTTGGAGACTAGATCTGGACATGCAAATTGATAATGATGGTAATTATTTTTCTAATTTTTCAGATGTGGTTGATTTATTGAAGTATGAAATATGAGTTTTGGACAGATCTTATGTCTTCTTTTTCTCAGATTTCTTCTTCCTCATCTCTTTCAAGATCCTTTTTTTTACATATTAAACTGAAGAACCGAACCAAAAACTGGGAAAACCAAAAAAGACCGGACCGAATGGTTTCTACAAAATAATAGAACCGAGCAGTTCAAGCAAACGGTGAACCGAGCACCTCGGTTCGGTTCTTAGATTTGGCCAAAATCGGACCGAACCGGACTGAGCCCAACCCTAATGAAAAATAGTTCAATAATTAATTGAATTATAGTTCAATAATTTATTGAACTATAATTATGCTATTTGAATAATTTTTAAAAAGTTCCGACATTTTAGTAATTAGTATGCAGCTTTATGCTATTTGAGACAAATTCTTTTTATTTTAAAGGTTAGATGATATCATTTCCCTTCGGAAATACAAAATAGACCCTTTTTTTATCTCCCATCCTCCCTCATCTAAGAAAATGCAAAAAAAAAAAAAAAATTGTAATTTTAACCATAGGGTTCAGTTTAAAGAAAATTGAGGGTCTATCAAATATATGGAGAAGAAATCAAAATATCATAAAATTAAAACCTAGAAGAAAAAATCTTTATCAAATGTAGCAAAAAAAAAAAAAAAAAAAAATATATATATATATATATAACTAGTTGAGAAATGATCTTGATCAAACCCATTGTATGAAAAGAGAGGATTTATTAATAATACAGATAGGAAGCTGGAGAAACCATAGAATTATTAAAAAAAAAAAAAAAAAAAAGTGAAAACATGAGTATATATTATTTTCCTAATTTTTTTTTGGCAACTTTTTCAAATTAAATAGGGTTAAAATTGTAAAAAATAAGATTACCTTCTCATGGGAATCATAAAAAGCACCCGAATTCAAAGTAATCAAATACCCTCATATCTGGGAACATATAGATGCTAGGAATTGCAGATTACCAAGATATTTTAAAATAACACTGAAAAAATCAATGGAATTAGATACCCTTATAAGGGAATCTTAGATTACCTCGAACCAAACGGGGGCTTAAGGAGTTCGACCGGTTCTAATCCAGCCGAATTCCTTAAGGGATTTTGGCTGAAATCCTTGGGTCAGCAAGACTGGCCGAACTCAATGACAGTAGTGTAGAAGAAGAAAATTCGTCAAATTATAAATTGCCACGTAATTATTCAAGCCAATGACAAAATTACATGTCATTAAATGAAGACCAATCATAAATTGACACATGTCTTTAAATTAAATTAAAAGACATTAAATCGGCAAATCAAATAATGCCACATGTCTTTTTCGTCTTTTTCATGGCCATTGGATAACATAAATTGGTCCAATGAAAATATGCCACGTGGCAATTGGGCTCAAATCAAGTCAAGCCCATATCCACCAAAGGTTCATTGAAAACTCTATAAATTGAGGGGCCATTCATTCATTAAGAGAGTCAACAACGGAGAAGATTCAGAGAAAAGACTAAAGACTTCGACGATCAAAGACTCGAAGACAAAAGACTAAAGACTTCGACGATCAAAGACTCGAAGACAAAAGACTTCGACGATCAAAGACTCGAAGAAAAAGACTAAAGACTTCGACGATCAAAGACCTCGAAGATCAAAGATTCGAAGACAAAAGACTAAAGACTTCGACGATCAAAGACTCAAAGATAAAAGACCGAAGACTTTGAAGATCAAAGACCTCGAAGATCAAAGACTTCTCAAAGACCAAAGATCGAAGACCTTGAAATCGAGATTAAAGACTTTGACAATCGAAGACTTCAAAGACCAAAGACTTCTTGAAGATTTCCTCAAGATCGAAGATCGAAGACTCTAAATGTTGACGATTTTGAATATTGAAGACTTTAAAGACTCTGTGACGACCATCTTGAAGACAAATTATTGAAAACTAAATTCTCACAAGTTTCAAAGACTTTAATGTTCAAGCTTCAAGACCGCAACAAATTGATTGATTCTTCACAAGCTCCAGAGTCGAAGATTCAGTCCAACGATCTGAGAAATACACCAACCGTCCCTCACATCGATGTTTATATTTTTGAGAAAGGATCAGAGGATTATTTTCATTAGAGACTGTAATATCAAATTATTCATCAATACAAATTATATTTATTCTGCATTTAATTTCATTCTATTTGAAATTCCGTGTGAACAAGTAGCCATTTATTATTTATTATTTTTAATTTTCTTGTTCCTTTATATTTGTTTATAGTTGAAGTATTATATTTATTTTATGGTGTTAATGCATGTTTCAGTTGAAAAAAAATGTCTTCGAGTAATGATGATCAAGGTTTGGTCAAAGTTCGGTCAGTTTAATCTCAAGCAAAAACTCATACCGATCTCGGTCCATATTCAAAGATCGGTCTGAGATCGGTCCAAAATCCGGATTTGTTAAAAATCTTTAGGGTCCGTTTGGTATAGTTTCTCCTAAAAATGTTTTGTGTTGAACATTTTAAAAGAAATGCTAATCAAGTGTTTCCCCTAAAAACACTTGGTATACTACAAGGTGTTTTTGGAGAAAATACTTGATTTGTGATTCTTCTAAAAATGTTTATAAACAAAAAATGTTTATAAACAAGTATTTCACTCAAAATATTTCACTCAAGTGTTTTTAGATGAAACACTTCATTAGTATTTCTTTTAAAATGTCAACACAAAACATTTTTAGGAGAAGCTATACCAAACGGAATCTAGTTGAAATTTGTAAATAGCAATTATTTGAAACTAAATGAAACAATGTATTACTTGTAGAGGGTAAAATTTACTCTTAAATAAGGCCAGGTCAAAAGCCCAATTCTTGATTGGTTCGGCCCAAAATGAAAAGGAAATGCTCAAAGCCCATAACGACAAGCCTAGGACTTCGTGAAGTCTGGAGCGCTATGAGCTCGGTCCAATCTGTACGTCCAAGCAGAGCTTGAACCCAGCTCAGATTTTCACGAATGGAATGCTTAGCCGAGGCCCACGATCGTAGCTTTCCTTGTAAGATTATGTGAGCATATCTTCTTTCCTAAGTTCATGGGAAAAGATATTAACTTCAGAATATATCATTCTCCAGATTTCATAGAGCCCACCGACAAAGCCCATGAAATCTTCTATATAAAGGAATCATCGACCCAAAAATGGTAACGCATTATTCTACCTAAAATACTCATATTATCTACCTCCAAATTTACTGAACAGCCCGTTTTCCCGATAATTTTTATTTGAATAAATATTGTTAGTTTTATAATATTTATTGGAGAAAACAAGGAAATTGATAATTAATTATTAATTCTTATTTTCACGAATTAATTTAATTAATATATCAATTAATGAAAAAAAGGGGGAAAAAAGGCAAAGTGGAGTGAGACATCTCAGTAGGACATGAGAACGTGAAGCATCAGAGACAAGGAAAGGCATTCTTCCTTCTCTTCATCCTTCCCTAGCCGACTATGAAGCACAAATACTTCAACTTAGGTGACGTATCCGTATTCGATACGTATCGGATACTCTGATACTTCTTAGATACGTCTTGGAGAAAATTAATAAGAGTTGAGATTGAAAAACATCAAAATCTTTATTCATTTTAATCAACTCTTTCTTATTTTCTTTCTAATATAGATATCATAAACTAAAATAAACAAATTTCATGTGAAAATCATTGTAATGTATAAAAATAATCTAATTAACCTAAAGATAGTATATTGTAATCAATGTTTCCTTGCTGTATCTTTTAGAAAATGACGTATCACCGTTTCTGTGCTTCTTATCTAGCCGACACCTCCCATGGCTTGATTAGGCAACTTTTTGATCAATGTTGTTTGTTTCTTCATCGTGGTACGTGTCGATCACGTTGGGAATCATTTGGTGGAAGATTGATGGAGAATTGAGGAGTTTTCTTCAAGATTTGGGTTCAAGGTAACGCATATTCTTCCTTTAATTAATGGAAATTCCTTGTTTTTGGAATAAAAACTCATCAAACCCAACTTTTCTTTCATCATTTCCTGCAATTTCCACTCTAGAAACCCTTGAAGGGACTAATTTAATAAATTAGCAGAATTTCATTTAGCAAACTTATTAACAATTAATTAAGGATATATTAATATCATGCAATTATGATCAAACCTTAAACTGAAACCTTAAGGTTTTCAAAAAAATACATTGGGTAATTTATGGAGAATTGGTTAGAGGTTTCTTTACAACATCAAACCCTTAACACCAGATCTTTTACGCTATATCCCGATCAAACAAGCAAAATCTGATCGTGAGATCGAACTTTAGAAGAAATTAGGAAGAAGAAAAGAATTTTCTTCCTAATAATAATGATGAAAATCGGCAAGGCTAGAGAGAGGAGAGGAAGAGAGAATTTCAATTTCTAATGAATTGAATTGTAGTGATTTATGAATGACTCAAGCCTCCTATTTATAGACTAATGGAAAATCTAATCACATTAGAAATATTTCATGGAGATAAATATAAAAAAGAAAAAGATTTTTCCTTCCCTTTATCTTGGTATGGCCGAAATTCCATGTAGATAAATAGAAAATATTTTATTTTCATTTATTTCGATGCAAAATACTTCTTCGGGATCATGATGAGATTATCGAGCTTGAATACGCAGGACCGAGTGTGAAGCGTGTTGTTTTGTTCAATTGCACGTGGTTTGAGACGATAAGACAAGGTGGGATGTGCAAACTACTACTTGCATTATCCAGCTTTAAGACGACGAGACTTGAATGATTGGTGAGTTGTATCCAAGGTTAGGTCATGTCACATAAACGAAAGTCTTCTAGATAAAAACAGCGCGGACTTTGATGAAGGATTACATTGCGAGATCGTTGAATGACGTGTCTGAAACATTAAGTGAGTCCACACAAATATATGAAAGAGTTGCTGGAATTGAAAATTGTGTGGGATATTTCTCGTCGGAGCTTCGTTCCACACGATAGAGCACGTCGGGTCGCGTGCTATCCCTTAACGGCAGAGCAACCTGAAACACTACAGCAAATGACAGTCAGAAGGGCACCGGTGTGGTACCGGCCGACGACCCTCCGACGATCAAGTTAGGTGGTGGTAGGTGAGATTTTCCTTGCGCCGCAAGGGTTAGGTCAAGGATAATCAGGTTATTCGTTTTTTAGGTTAAAGTGTCATACCTGATTTGATAGGTCATGTGCCTTTTATAGTTCCTTCATCGAGGGTTCGTCGACTGGGCTAGCATGAGGCTAGGCTTAATGGGCTTGCACTCGGCCCAACAAGGTGAGCTCTTTATGGTGTTGGCTTGGATGGGTTTTTCCCCATATGGGCCGGCCTGTAGTGAACGTGGCCCGTACGAGGGCTAGATCCTTCAGGACTTGGTCCGAATGGGCCTGTCCCCGTATAACTCGGCCCGATATGAGTGCAGCCCATAAGAGGGCTCTTTTTACCCTCTACAGTTTTCCCCTATCTCCTGGGTCGGAAAGTCCGATGCAGGGGATAGTAACCCGGTTGGATCGGTGGCGTGATGCTTGCCTTGATTTTTGTGCTATTGTGGAGTGGTCGAGGACCACGACCCTTTGGAAAATATACCGCCTCGGCCTCGTTGTGGCTCGGGCTCTATTGACTTCCTTTCGGGACTCGTCGCGTTCCTTCGCGGACAAGTCCGTTTCAAGAGACGTGGCTCCTTGCGAGACTGATCCGTTGGAACTTCGGACGGGCGCGAATACCAACAAATACGAGTGGTTCGAATCGTCGTGTTCTATCCCACGTGTCGCGATGATTGGGCGCGTGCTCTCTTCTTTATATAGGGTTTTTTTTCCAGACTTTAAGACTCGTTTGCCTTTCGAATTCTCGAGACTATCTGCAAATCGTTCGCTTTCTAGAGACCCCTCGTCATCTTCGTCTCGTTCCTTGAAGCCTTTCCCGTTCTTCTTCGAAGGTTAGTTTTCTCTTCTTTGTCTCTTTTTTCCCATTCTTGCTGTAATGGACGGTTTCGAGGGAAACTCTGTGATTAGAGGCCATAGGACCCCTAGGTTAGCCGTGGGGGATGACGATTATGATGGTTTGGTCTTCGAGAGGGTTGAGTCTGGGGCTTCCCCTTCCTTCGTTCGTGCCGGTGGGGCTAATGTCATTCCCTCATCTCGGGGTGAGCCTGAGGGAAATGAGCCTGAGGGGAATGAGTCTGAATCTCTGCCTTCTGTGAGTGAGCTTGGGTCGGTCTCCGAGATTCAGGCAGGTTTGGACCCCGTCCTTTCTCCCACTTCTCACCCTTTGGGGGGAACGGATCCTGCTTTAATGGGCCCGAGTACCACTCCTGACCTTTCCCATCCTCCTGTCCCAGTTCCCGCCGAGGGGGCGGCCCAAAGGGAGAAAAGGAAAAGTCGCACCAAGGGTAGTGAGGCCGCACCGCAGGTTAATCCATCTGTCTCTGCGCCGTCGGGGGAAGTGGATTCTTCCTTAGCCGGCGAGATTGTCGTCTCTGACCCCCTTGGGTCTCCTACTGCTGATTCGGACGAGGCCGAGGCAGCGAGCAAGAAAAATAAGAAGAAGAAAAGAAATCCTCAGCCGAAGGGCATCAAGGAAGATAGGGGGCCCTACCACTTTCCTTCAAAACTGACGCAGGCTAAACTCGACAGGTTGAGGGTTGACTATGGGATCTCCTCAGATTTTGAAATGAGGCTCCCAGAGGCGTCGGAGAGGGTTTTTCTTTCCCCAGGGGAGGGTTGGACTGCTTTTTATCCGCGGTTTTTCCAATGGGGCGTTCGGCTTCCCCTTTCCCCTTTGATGGCCGAGCTACTTCAGAATGCCGGCCTCACGTTGGGTCAGTTGATGTCGAACGCTATGAGATTTTTGATCACCTTTTCGGTGGTGTGTTATGGGTTGGACTTTCGGCCCACCCTAAGCATGGTTTCCCACTTCTGGTCCCTTCGTTTAAATGTCCAGGATAGTATGCGCTTCATCTTTCATAATAATCATAAGAGGCTCCGTGTGGACGAGACTTCCTGTGACAAGCATTGGAAAGATGTGTGGTTCTTCGTCCGCGGTCCCTTTCTTCCTGGGGGCGGGTCTCTCCCTGCCTCGTGGGAAGATGAGGGTGAGAAAACGAGTTCCGTATTGCTTTACTTCTCGTTTATTTATAATCGCGCTAACTATTTTTGGTTTGCCTCGTTTCAGTGAAGAATCCGCTTCCGAAGGGTGCCTCTCGGGAAACTCTTAGTCAGTGTCGGATTATCGCTCGGAAGGGCCCTTTCCACTGGGAGGAGTTCAACCAGCATCCTTGGCTTGTCTTTGCCAAACTTTGGGTCCCACCTCCAGGTTTTGTGCCCGTTCCACCCCGTAAGTGTTTGTTTCATTCCTCTTTCGTTTCGTCCCTCTACGTGTTCATCTTGGCATGTGGCTGATTTGGGCTGGTTATGATGCAGGTTTCAGCGGAAAAATGTCTGGCGTCGCGCTGACTCCCGTCCCCAACTCCAATGACCCCGAGGCCTTCCTTGCCCTTCTTCAGGGTATGGGAAAGAAAAGAGATGAGGCGGCGGCGTCTTCATCTCGATCCGAAAGGAAAAAAGGTGGTCGCCCTAAGCGTCCGCGTAAATCCGGAAGTGGGAAATCCGTGAAAATTGTGAGGACGGAACCTTCCGCAGAGGGTGCATCGGACCTTCCCACGGATCTTCCTGCGGACCATCCTTCGTATCCTCCTATTAATCCTTCTGCGGATTCTCCCGTTCCGAAGCGAAGAAGGGGCGGAATCATCGGGGCACTCGACCGCGCGGTAAGGGGTGCTGATGCGTACCTTTTGAAGCATCCTGAGAGGGTTTATCAGTCATTTCCTTCCGAGGCGGATTCGCCCTCTCCCTCTGATCATGCCCATGTTTTATCTTCTGATACGGACTTTGAACAGGAGGATGACCAAGGGACCAGGGGGTTTCTTGACGGTGGAGTTCCAATCTTACCCACTCAGACTCCAGCTATACTCCCTCCATCGGATGAGGGTCCGTCGATGCCAAGCGGATCGGGCGCTGCAGGCGGTGGATCCTCTCTGCTTCGCCTGTTCGCTTCTCCGGGCCCCAACTTTGACCAGGGGTCCCTTTCTAACGACTTTTGCCTTCGACGGGCTATGGATGCGGTCGGCTTTGCTCGCGACTTAGGGGCTGTGCAGCTGGAACCGCTAGTCGTGCTTCTCCGCTCGCCCCGCGAGAAATGTTTTGACTTGCAAATTTCCTTATAAATATTTTTGATTGCTCGGGAGGGTTAAGATTTGTCGCCTCTTGAGAAGGTTTTCGAATACTCGGACGGACCGAGGTTCTGTGCTTCCGGAGAAGGCTTTCGAATACTCGGACGGACCGAGGTTTTGTGCTTCCGGAGAAGGCTTTCGAATACTCGGACGGGCCGAGGTTTTGTGCTTTCGGAGAAGGCTTTCGAATACTCGGACGGGCCGAGGGTTTGCGTTACGTTTCAATACTCCAACGTCTTCTATTCTTCAAAATAGGAAGTGCTTAATGCTCGGACAGGCCGAGGCTTTTGAATGCTCGGACGGACCGAGGCTTTTGCTTCCGGAGAAGGCTTTTGAATGCTCGGACGGACCGAGGCTTTTGCTTCCGGAGAAGGCTTTTGAATCCTCGGACGGAGAGCGTGGGCAAATCATGTGAAGCGGAAAAGATGGAACTTCTTTTCTTTCTTTTCTTTTTTACATATTGTCGATCATATATAAAAATAAATAACAAAGTAAGAAAAGAATAGGTGCCGCTCTTCTAGTCTTCATCACTGTCGATAATGACCGTCGGAGTCAGTCTCCTTCGCTTCTTCAAAGAGGCCAGCTCTTCTTTCAGGGATTGGATCTCTTGTTCGTAGTAATCGTTGAGATTACTTGTCGACTGAAGGCGATCCTCGAGTACGTGGTAGGGCTCACTCGGGTCGCTGTCCTCGTCCGTCCCTGCGATTTCTAGGCATTCTCGGAGAGAAAGGTTCTCCCGTTCGAGGTGCTCCGCTCGGCTTCTCGCTGCTTCGAGGGCCTCTCGGACACTCTGGGCCTCTTGCCCCAAGGTCTCAGTGTCCCCTTCTTTCCTTTTCTTCTCTAGGAGGGCCGCCTCGAGTTTGGCGTTCTCCGCACGTAACTCGCGGTTTTCCCACTTTAGGACTTGTTTAGTCACCTTTGAGGTTGCTGTGGAGTTGTCCATATCCATTGTCAGGCGCCAGATGTTTTCAGAGGCAAGTTGCAAGGTGGAAGACGGTAAGAAGCGTAGACTTCTGGATGTCCCCGCGATCCCAGTCCTTTTATAGTAGGAGGGAGCGATTTGCCCAGGGGTCTGAAGGGTTTGCCATTAATTCGAATGGCGTTAGGTGCGAGGAGTCGCTTCGTTATTCGAGGTAGTGACGTCAGGCGACGTTTAATCGTGTCAGAGGTCTGTCATTCCTGCCTCATCGCCTTAAATGCGATCAATCACCTTAAATGCGGTTAATTTCGGGGGATTAACCGCTTAATTACTCATTAATGCCCACGTCGTTTTGCATGCCGGATTGCTCGCGTGGTGTCGCTGGATGTTGGACAGTTGTCGCAATCGCAACGGCTTGAGGGTCCTTTAAATAGGCCTTCGCGATTTCTCTTCCATTTGCTTCTTCAGACCCCGTTTTTGAAACGCTTTCTTTCGTTCCCAGATTTTCAAGTCTTCTTACAGGGTTCGAGATTCCATGCCATGGGGTTTTCCCATTTTCCCTTGTTCCTATTTCATGTTTGGCCTTCCTTGGTGGTGGCTTGCGCGAGAAAGTTTGGTCGTGATCTTCTACGCCTGTTCGGTCAATACCGGAGGACTTGGCCATGGTGGTCGTGGTTCTCCACGCCTGTGATCGTCGAATCCAGGGTACTGTCTGCCTGGGGTGACCAATCGCTTCACCGCCTATCACCGTGGCTCCGGCGTTTGTTCCGGCAGCCTCTGGGGGCTGGGGTGACGAGGGGGAGGAAGTTTCCTTTCCGTCCCTTCGATGGTCTCCTTCGTCATCACATCATCCGGGGCTTTAGCATTGGAGGTGGAAGCTTGTCTCGTGTTTAAGGAAGCGAGAAATGCGTTACCGCCGAGCCGAGGTGGTCTTCTGGTTCCCTTCCTTGGGTCCCCCTTGGTATGACGAGAGAAGCGAAATCCCGCCCGGGTTGGAAGTTTCGGGCGAGAGCTCGGCTACTTTCCAAAATCCATCAGGGGGCCAGGTGTGGTGGGTCGAAGATCTTCCTCCTTTTTTTTTATCTGACGGGTTCTGCTGAGCCTCGGAATTGATGAGTTGGTGGAGTAGCCGACGGATGATCCGGCCCCGGCCACTCGCTCTTTGAGCAAAACCCTCATCCTCTTCCAGGAGGACGTTCTCGATGTCTCCGATGACGACACTTCGCATTCCGCCATTTTACTTTGTAGGACTCGTGTAATTTCTTTCGGCTGAGTTCCCAACATGTGGGTCCGAGCCTTACTTGCTTGTTGTGAAATAAAAGTTGGCGTTTTATTCACCTTCTGCTTCTTTGCCTTACTTTTTGCGTGGGTTACTTTCCATAATTCTGAACGCGTTAAGTTCTTTAGTCCGTGGGGAACTTAGGAATTATTCCAGAGAGTCCAGTATTTCAATCCGAGGGGGACTTAGTAACTTGCCTAATCGGATTAGGGCTTCTCTTTTTTTTTTTTTTTTTTTTTGGCGTAAAAGGCATCAAACGATCGTGTGGGAGGAAAGACACGAAATACTTGTATATTAATTTGAAATGGGCCTCTTCGGCTAAGTACTTACATGATTCTCTCACACTCACACATGATAAATTCTCAAATGCGTGGCGTTCCATGCTCTCGAAATCAGTTCGCCATTTCCATCTTCAAGACGATAAGTTCCCGGCTTGACTTCTTCGATCACCTTATACGGACCTTCCCAGTTCGGTCCCAATTTTCCTGCTCGGGCTCTTGCGTGTTCTGGAATACTTTCCTCAGAACGAAATCGTTTACTTTGAAGCTGCGCTGTTTCACTTTCTTCTAGAAGTATTTGGCCAGTTTTTGCTGGTAGCATGCCATTCGGACTAGCGCTTGCTCCCTTTTTTCTTCAGCCAAATCTAACGCTTCTGCCATCATGGCGTCATTTTCTGCCTCCGGGATCGAGCTTCTGGTCGTGGGGATGATCATTTCCGTGGGAACAACGGGTCTACCCCGAAAGCCATGGCGAATGGAGTTTCGCCAGTTGGGATTCTAGGGGTGGTCCGGTATGCCCAAAGGACTCCGGGCAGTTCATCTACCCATCTTCCCTTTGCTCGTCCTAGTCTCTTTTTCAGAGAGTCCATGATGGTTTTGTTTGAAGCTTCTGCTTGTCCATTCGCCTGCGGATAGCGGGGCGTCGAGTACCGAAGCTCCACTTTTCTGTCCGCGCAATATTTCTGGATAGAATTTCCCGTGAATTGAGCTCCGTTATCGGTGATGATAACTTTGGGAATTCCGAAGCGGGTGAAGATGTGCTTCCAGAGGAACGTCTCGACTTTCCTTTCTGTAATCTTTGCCAATGGCTTGGCCTCGATCCACTTAGAGAAGTAGTCTGTCGCAACGATCAGATAACATTTCTGTCCTGGAGCTAACGGTAATTTTCCCACCAGGTCTAGCCCCCATTGCATGAAGGGCCAGGGGGCCGAGATCGTAGTTAATATCGTCGGTGGTGCGTGAATGGTCTTCGCGAACCTTTGGCATTTATCGCAGCGGGAAACGAAATCTTTCGAATCTTTCACCATGGTGGGCCAGTAATATCCTTGCGTTAACGCTCTATGGCTTAAGGATCTCGGTCCTGCGTGATTTCCGCAGTGTCCAAGGTGCAACTCTGCCAGAACGTAGGAACTTTATGACTTTCCCAGACATTTCAGATAAGGTCCGCTAAAGGATCTCCTGTACAACTCCCCTTGAATGATCGAGTACCTAGCCGCTCGGGATCGGACTTTTCGTGCTTCTAGTTTTTCTTCTGGCAGATGTCCCGATTGTAGGTACTCGAGGATCTGGTTTCTCCAATCTGACTCAAGCTCTGGATTTTGTTCTACCGGCATTACTTGTCTAACCGTTCCATTGTCTCCACCCCCCATGTTCGAATCAAGGGTGATGCTTGGTTCGGACAGATGATCGACGGGAATGATTCTTCTTGTTTCCGTTTGAGCTGGGATCCAGGTGGCCAGGGCGTCGGCATGTCCATTTTCGACCCTCGGTACTTGGCCGATGTCGTACTTCACGAACTGAGATAGTATGGACATAACTTTCCCCAGATATTTCGCTATCCTGGGGTCCTTTGCCTCAAACACCCCTTTTATCTGGTTCACCACAAGTTGAGAATCACTTCTGATGTTTAAATTCTCTACTCCCGAGTTCTTTCGCTCTCGAGCCCTGCTATCAACGCTCGTATTCGGGCCGTTGTTTGAAGCCGCAAACCGAATCGGATTGACCGTTTCTAGGAGGTATCCTCGGGGTCGACAGGACTAGCCCTGCGGCGGATCCTCTTGAGTTCGAGGACCCATCAACGCTTAGGGTCCAAGTTTCCACTCCGGGGTCGACCGCGAGCGGCTGGTTCGTTTCGATCTCGCTCGTACTTGTTGGGGTCATTTCCGCAACGAAATCCGCGAGGACTTGTCCTTTTATGGCTGTCCTCGGCTCGTAAGTTATATCGTATCCGCCCAATTCTATCGCCCATTTTGTCAGCCTTCCCGAAACGTCCGGTTTGTGGAGAACGGCTTTTAGTGGGAAGGTGGTCCTTACCACTATCTGATGGCCCTGAAAATAGTGCTTCAGCTTGCGCGATGCGACTATCAGAGCTAGTGCTAGCTTCTCCATCTTTGAGTACCAGGTGTTTGGCATCAATCATCGCTTTACTCACGTAGTAGACCGGGTTTTTGAACTTGACCAGTCTTCGCGCACCGTAGCCGTCCGATCGCCGCATCGGATACCGCTAGGTATAGGAATAGCTTTTCGTTATCCGGGGGCTTGGCCAACAATGGGCGAAGACAAGTAGGCTTTGAGTTCTTGAACGCTTTCTGGCACTCGACTCCCCAACCAAACTCCTTGCTTCTTTTCAGCGCTTTGAAGAACGGCATGCACCTATCCGACGACCGGGATATGAACCTGTTCAATGCTGCCAAACACCCGGTTAGTTTCTGTACACCTTTCAGACTCGTTGGTGCTTGCATGTCTATTATCACTTGGATCTGGTCGGGGTTCGCCTCGATCCCGCGACTGGTCACCAGGTGACCCAGGAACTTGCCTGTCGGGACTCCAAACGTGCATTTATCGGGGTTCAGCTTCATCCCGTATTGATTCAGCACTTCGAAAACTTGTTCCATATGGGCCAGGTGGTCTTGACCTTTTCGACGATTGATTAGCATATCGTCAATGTACACCTCCATCGTTTTCCCCAGAAGATCCTTGAACATTCTGTTCATCAGGCGCCGATAGGTGGCTCCAAGCGTTTTTCAAACCAAAGGGCATCACAGTATAGCAGTATGTGCCTACGTTGGTTATGAACGAAGTCTTTTCTTGATCTTCTTGGGTTCATCTTGATTTGGTTATATCCAGGAGAAGGCGTCCATAAAGCCGAGGCGGCTAGTACCCGCGGTGGCGTCTACCAGTTGATCTATTTTTGGTAAGGGGAAGGAATCTTTTGGGCAGGCCTTGTTGAGGTCGGTAAAGTCAATACACGCCCTCAACTTTCCATTTTTCTTCTTTACTACTACTACGTTGGCCAGCCAATCGGGGTACTTTACCTCTCGGATAAAGCCTGCTTCCAGGAGTTTCCGCACCTCCTCGTTGATTATGTCGTTCCGCTCAGGCGAGAACTTGCGTCTTTTCTGTTTGACGGGGGGTCGGTTCGGATCGACCTCGAGATTATGGGTTATGATATCGGAACTTATACCGGGCATGTCCGTGTGGTCCCAAGCGAACGTTTTCCAACTTTTTCTCAAAAAGTTTGCCAGTCCGTCTTTCAGATCTCCTTTCAGATCTTTCCCAATGCTCGTCGTTTTCTCCTGATCTTCTGGATGGATCTGTATTTTCACTGATCCGTCCTCAGGTGCTTCGATTCTTGGCCGAGCAAAGGGCGGGCCTCTTTCGGGGCCCCGATCCTGTAATTGCTATGCTTGGCATCGGGACTTCAACTTGACGATTTCGACCAAGCATGACCTTGCAACCCTCCGATCCCCTTTTATAACCCTAATCCCCTTTTCGGTAGGGTATTTTGAAACCCTGGTGGAGCGTTGCCAGGGGTGTGCTTTCATATCTTGAATCCAAGGTCTTCCGAGCAAGGCGTTGTATCCTGAGTGGGAGTCTATAACATGGAAGAGCGCCCGGAGGGCTCGCGCCCCGACCTTGACCTGGCAATTTGATTGTTCCGTTGGACCTTGTCACCGCCCGTTAAATCCCACTAGGTCCTGGGAGTTCATCGTGAGGTCCGACTCTCTTAGTTTCATGCTTCGAATGCCGACATATAGATTATGTTGATGGAAGACCCTGGATCTACCGAACTCTGTGGCCAGGTGTAGGATCCGATAGATATTGATATTACTAAGGCGTCGTTGTGGGGCAAATGCACGTCTTCCAGGTCCTTTCGGGAATACTTAATCAGATCTTCGGAAGCGTGCTCGACCCTATAGACGGGGAGTCCAGCTTCGCGATAAGACCTTTTATGAGCGTTGACGGATTCTCCAGTGCAGTGGATCGAACTGATTTGACCGTCCCCCGGAATTTCGGCGGATGCGGCGAGTTTTTCATCTGTTTCTCTCGGATCTTGCCTGTCGACCCTTCGGGTCGGACCTTGCTCGCATATGCGATCTATCTCCCGGGCTAGAACCTTGCAATCTTCCGTGGCATGCCCTTTAGATTTATGGAATCTGCAGTAGGGTTCTTTTCTTTCTAGACTTTTTTGGGCGTACCGTGGCCTCTTTTCTCCTTCCTCCTTTCGGAGAGAACGAGGTGCCTCTGTGTGGAGAATTCGTTCCGGGCTACGCTTCTTCGGGTCTTTGATTCTTCCCCATACGGATTTTCTTTCCTTTTCGTCTCCCTTTTCCTCCTTTCCCCTATCCGAGCGTCTGCGCTCCCTTCCTCTCCTTTCATCAACGTGAGGTTCTCTCTTCTTCCATATCCCCTCGGACCTTGATCCCTCTCTTCGCATTTCTCGGGCTACCCTCTCGGACTCATCCTGCAATATCTTTGCCATTGCTCTGTCCAACGCCTCGTTCATAGTCGTAGGCCTTCGTTTGTTAAAAGACCTCCAGAGGGGATGGTTCGGGTGTATCGCCCGCGAGAATGCGGTGGCCGCCTCCAGGTCATTGCAGTCTTTGACCTCTAATTTCACCTGTCGGAACCTGACAATGAAGTCCCGGAGGGCTTCTCTTTGTCCCATCAGCACATCATAGAGGTCGTGGTTCGTTTTAGCGAACTTCCGACTCACGCTATATTCGCTGAGGAAGGAAGAGGATAGGTCCGAAAAGGTTTTGATGGACCTTTTAGGGAGGCTGTTGAACCATAGCAGGGGCGACCCTTTCAGGCTCGTGGGGAAGAAACGGCAGGTTAAGGCATCCAGATCGGGCCCAATCACGCATGAGGACTCCATCATATTTACGAAATGAGCCACGTGTTCCATCGGGTCCCCTGCCTGTCGTACATTTCAAACTTTGGGAGGATGAAGTGCCTCAGTGTGGGACGGACATGACTCCTCTCGTGAAAGGCGAGTCTCCTGGTTCTCGGGCGCCCGAATCGGGTTTAGCCCCTTTCCCAGATGCCTTTTTTGCCAGCTTTTCTTCGAGGATCTGCCTCGCATCCGTGTACTTCCGTTGCTTTTCTCCGCGCTTGTTCCTGCCCGCGGATGCCGAGCTTCCTTCGTCGCTTCCGGTATAGCTCGAATCTTGGCTTCCTCCGTCACCTCTCTGCGACGGAGCCTTATCTCTAGTCTGCCGGGCGGGGCCTGTTTTGCTTGGTGCGTCCTTTTCCTTCGACGAGGAGATCTCTAGACTTGCATTTTCCCCCCGTCGACGAGCCGTCAGCCTGGTACGGAGGTCGTCTCCTAGTACATCCTTCGCCTTTTCGGACGTGGTGGCCCTCCTACGCCGTCGCCTGGCCTGAGATTTGCCAGTTCGTGGCTTAGAAGGGCCTCCCTCATCGACGTTCAGGATATTTTGGCTGTTGGCTTGGACCGCCGCCAAGCCTTTCCCTAATAAGGCCCTCATTTCCCGTACCTCCTCTCTAGGGCTTTGTGGGCCTCTACCATCTCTCGGTGCTCTGTCAAGGCGATGGTGATGGTTCCCGCCGCCGGGTCAAGGTTCTGAGCATTGAGGTCTTGAGTATCATCAGCTACTCCCTTATCTCGGTTTGCGTTTTCGTTAAGAGTTCGTTGCCTGGTCGAACAAGTAGTCATTGATTCGTTTTTGTGGGAACCGCGTGAGTATCCAGATTCTGTTGGGAATCAAAGATGAACGGCCCCACGGTGGGCGCCAAACTGTGTGGGATATTTCTCGTCCGAACTTCGTTCCACACGATAGAGCACGTCGGGTCGCGTGCTATCCCTTAACGGCAGAGCAACCTGAAACACTACAGCAAATGACAGTCAGAAGGGCACCGGTGTGGTACCGGCCGACGACCCTCCGACGATCAAGTTAGGTGGTGGTAGGTGAGATTTGCCTTGCGCCGCAAGGGTTAGGTCAAGGATAATCAGGTTATTCGTTTTTTAGGTTAAAGTGTCATACCTGATTTGATAGGTCATGTGCCTTTTATAGTTCCTTCATCGAGGGTTCATCGACTGGGCTAGCATGAGGCTAGGCTTAATGGGCTTGCACTCGGCCCAACAAGGTGAGCTCTTTATGGTGTTGGCTTGGATGGGTTTTTCCCCATATGGGCCGGCCTGTAGTGAACGTGGCCCGTACGAGGGCTAGATCCTTCAGGACTTGGTCCGAATGGGCCTGTCCCCGTATAACTCGGCCCGATATGAGTGCAGCCCATAAGAGGGCTATTTTTACCCTCTACAAAAATGACGAAGACACGGACAACACGGAAGAAGACTTGAAGAGACCACTGAAGAAGACTATCAAATTAAACAATGATGATCTCAGTGACGATGACTAAAAACCAGACTAGTTAATCTGCGTACTAGCAACGTACTATATAGCAAAATGCCCATAGTTGATAGGGGTGTAAATGAGGCGAGGTGGGGTGGCCGTCCCGTTTAAGGGAAAAATCCCCACCCTGCCCCCGCCTTTGTCCATGTCCATGTCCATGTCCCGTTCAGGGGGCGGGGTCATGGGTTTCTTTTTTGAAAACAAAAAATGCAAAAGACACATGATGTTTATCATAATTCTTTCACCAAGCAGTCAGTTCTTATTTCTTAGTATCCATATGACTACAGAAATTGGATATTTCTGTTTTAACTATCTTTCCACTTGACAGTGAATCATTCTTTTGTATTTATATAGTTCATATTTTCAAGAAAAACAAAAATATTTACAACAAAGAAAATTTACAGGAATTCATTCTTTAAAAACACATTATGAATATACTTGTCCATTGATTCCTTTGATATGTTATTGTTATTAACATTATCATTATTATTATTACCCTCTCATCAATTATCATTATCAAGATTAAACAAAGTCTCAAAATCTTCAAATAAAAGTCTACCCCCCTGCTATAGGATTACTAACAGCTCATAAAAAAGGAAATTAACTTAATCAGTCCAAGTTCTTCTCCTTCTTTTAAGAAGATTTGTGATAAAAGAAATTAAAAAAAGAATTGTTGGTTTTTCATAACATTGATTTGGAAAATTCACTAGGTATATAAAAAAAAACGTTAAAAAGTGAACTAAAAAACCAAATAAATTGTTTGTAAACAAACATAATTTTAACAAAAATAGGAATTATTGAAACGAAAAAGAAGGAATATGAAAGTGAAAGTAAAAAACGCAGCCAAACAGTGATTTTGCATAACTCTATTTTCAATTAACATTCAAATTAACTCTTTGTCAGCAACCTCATCAGTGATTTTGCATTGAGGGTTTAGTGTTTACCTTTTCGATCTAGCAGCGGCGACGACGTGTAGAGGCGGTGGCAGACAGCAACATTTTGGAGGCGGCGACGACTGGGCGAGCGTGGGCGAGCGAGAGATAGAAGAAGATGAAGACGTCGAAGAATAGAAGAACAGACTAATGCCCTGTTTGTTTTCCCAGGAATTTAAAGGATTTCAAATCATAAGGGATTTGAATTGAATTCCAGTGTTTGGTATCTTTAAAAATAAAAGTATTTGAAATCCAAAATGATTTGAAATCCTGTTTTTAAGTAAAAAAATTTCCTACCTAAAATGGTCGGATTGTGCAAGAATTCTTTTTAAAATAAATGAAATTACAAATTTAACCACATCATATTTTTAGTTCTCATCAATTAAAAGGATAACAAGGTTAAAAGACTATTTTCATCTCATTTACTACTCTCAACTAAATAAGAAATTAAATATAATTCATTTCAAATCTATCTCATTCCAAACAAGATTTTAGAATTCAAATCATTTCCAGAATTTTAAATCATTGGATTTCAAATCATTTCTTCAACTTTCCTACGTCCAAACAGAGCTAGGTTGTGTTTGTTTCCCCTTGATTTGGTAAGATTTCAAATCCAAAAGGAATTGAAATCATTTCTTTTGTTTGTTTCTATTAAAATTATTAGGATTTGAAATCAGAAATGATTTCAAATCCAATTTCAACGTGAAAAAATTTCCTTGGCAAAATGATAGGATTTTGAAGGATTTTAATATAAATTACTTATTTAACCTTACTTCCATTAACTACCCACTAACTATTTATAAACAAAAAGGCTAAATTAGTAATTTTGTTACTTTATTTTCATTTCCTACAAAAATCCAAACACAAAATGGAAATTAAATTCATTTCAAATCTTACTTATTCCAAACACAATTAAGAATTTAAAATCATTTCTAATATTTCAAATCACGGAATTTAAAATCATTTCTCATACTTTCTTGGATCCAAACAGAAAAAAAAAAAAAACAGGCCTGGGTGGCTGGGCCTAGGAGGCTGGGCTGGTGGTGGAGTGGGCTGTCTGTGGGGGTAAACTATGAAAATAGCCAAATTTTGGCCCAAATAACAATAATTAGCCACATACTAGAAAATTATCAAATAATAGCCATAATCAATGTGTCAGCAAAGGAAAATTACCAAAAACTCCTCCAAAATCTGAAAATCAAAACTGACGCTCCTGTGGATCTAGGACCGCGTGTCAAAAATGTCCAATCAACTATGGGAAAACGCACGCTGTCCAATCAGTTATGGTTAAGTACTTTTAACAACTAGCTGCTGGTGGTATCAGTATCGCCAGTATATTTATTTTGTTTATACGAAAAGTACTGATTGTTTTTATGTATTATCCATGACATAGTTATAGTAGCTTACATCAAACAATTGCTCGTACTGTGGGTATTGTAAATATATATTTACCGACTATACTAACCATACTCATAAGTATGATTTACTTTTACCAATATATATTGCTTCTTTTTAACAAATTATACAACACGTTTTACTTTTATCAACTAACTGTTCGTGGTATCAGTATCGCAGGTATATTTATTTGTTTTATACGACATGTACTGATTGTTTTTATATATTATCCGTGACATAGTTAGAATAACTTAGATAAAAAAAAGGTTTGTACAGTTGGTATCTTAAATATATATTTATCGATTATACTAATCATACTTATAAGTGCTCTTCAAAAACTTTGTTACTACACATTTACACTAACATTAACAATCTACCTTTTTCTTCTAGAGGAAAACAGAGGATAAGAAAAAAGGATTATGAAAAGAAATAAAAAATGGAGTCTTGCTATAAGTTGTGGTTGTTTGGGAGAGACTATACCTTATATAAATAGTAAAAATAAAAAAGAGGAGGGAACGCAAAATTTGAAAAATGTGAAAAAATCTCAAAAGGTGGCATGCATGTGGGAAGGAGCCTTTAGCTAGACAACCATTCCCATCTCATCAGGAAGTACAAGAGTATAAGAGAGAGAAACTAGAGGGAGAGTAGAAAGAGAAACTAGCAAATGATTGCTAAAAGGGTAAAGATGGTATAATGTAAATTAACTTTTCATAATGTGCCTAAAAAATGTTTTATTAATACATGTGGCTACTTTTTGTTTGGGGTATATCAAATGTGGCTAGTTTCTTAATTTTCCCGCTATCTGTGGGGCTTGGTTTAAAAAAAACGACGGGGCCATTCCCAGGCCCCGACCCCGCCCCGTATAATAAATAGGGGATTTTTTCTCCTACCCCGCCTCCTTTCCATTAGGCATGGCAATGGGGCGGGGTCGGGGATGTTATTCCCATCCCCTAACCCGCGGGGATTTTTAATCCCTATACCCTACCCTATCCCCCAATCAAAGAATCGGGGCGGGTTCGGGGATTCCCCGCAAGGAAAATTCTCTTTTTTATATTTTAATTCTTATTTAAAAAGAAATATAAAAAAGGAATGTATATTTAAAATATACATTTTTAAGATAAAAAGAAAACATAATATTAAACATTTTATAATTTATAAGTTGATATAACCATATTTTATATATTTTTTTCTAATAAATAAAGATAAAAGTAAACAAAATACATAAGATGCTTGTGACGACCCGACTTATATAAAAGTCCAAGACGCGAGCACGTAACGGAAACGAAGAGGTTAAACTTTAAAACATATGAATTATCAAAACATTCGAAATTTCGACATGATGTATAAGTAAATTCAATGACCCAAATTTATACATCAACCTGTTTATTAACAACATCGGCTCATCGGCCGGTTCAGAATATCACACAAGTTCAAAATTCAATACAACAAAATTTGGTGCACCAGTTTAAAACGATATACAAGACATAATATGTACATAAGGTTTGAGGTTTTGACTCTAAAACATAGGCTTGACTTTCAAACAGCGATCCCAAAACCCATGGCTCGCGTGACTGTAGGCCAATCCAAAAGCCTCCATCTCGAGCTATCAACGAGCACCACCTGCCGCTCCACACCCTCGTCCCCGAGCATTACCTGAAAGGTGATATAGAGCACCTTTGAGCATGACACTCAGTGAAAACAAAAGAATATGAACGGGATGCGAAATGATCGTGATAGAATACAAACAAGGTAATATCATGCTTTAAATGTATTTAAAGAACAAATGTTTTATGTTTAGATGGTGACAACCAATATCAACCTCATATCACATACTTCCGTCAAACCGTACCATAGATCTAGCCAACTAATTCCGGCGTCTCACTACGCTTAAGTTACAAGATCAATCAACAACCGAGCCGTAGCTCATCACAATTTCAACTATCTCAAACTCACTAGCACCCGGACCATTTATTACATAGCACACCAGAGCTCATCACCTTTCCACGGTAACCACGTGTAACGTCCAACACCCACACACCGTTACACGAGTTAATCACATATCCACTACGGTAACCAACGTGTAACGTCCAACACCCATACACCATTATACGGGTTACAACCTCATGGCCATTTACAGAAAAACCGATATGCATGGATGGAATGCTTATGCAATGTAATGACTAGTCAGGTTTTCTCACAATTCTTAGACAAGTATTACTTCCCGCTCAACGAGCATACGTAAAACCATGCCTCTAAGCAATACATAACAATGTCATGCTATACATCTTGTTCAAATATGCACAATAAGCATATAAATAATTTCCAGCAAAAGCAATACTACATCCATGATATCTCAATCGAATTACTTCCGAGCATAATCAAAATCATGCTAAAACCAAATAAGAATACTCCCAAATCAGTTTATAACTCATTCATGGACTAAAAATATAATGAACAAGTAGGCAAGTATTGCTAGCTCATATGGTAAGTAGAGGCAAAATTCAAGTAGTCATGTTTAACTAGCCAATTCATAGGTAAATCATGCTCATGTGGACATATAAGTATTTTCTATCTCATTTGGTATATTCAAACAAGTCATATAATCATATATCTCAAGGTAGATATATTCAAACAAGCAAACATATCAATTCAACTCAATTTGCAAACAAGAATAGTCAATTTATGCATTTCTGCTCTTTCGACTTTTACGACGAGTCAAGCATGAAACTCGCCCCACATTGCTTTCACAAGTACACTCCTTCATCAAACATGAGTTCAAGTGACTTCAAATCAGCCATGACAACAAATCAATCCACAACACCACACCAATCATTCAACAAATCGTCATCACCCTTCTGATTCTTTGTGTTCTCACCTTTACCAATTTAGGCACAAACTTGCTTAGGATTGTCTTCCTCCTACAACAAACCATTGTAAACACATTTGAGTTCAAAATAATGATATTTCCTCAACCCATAATCATCAAACTCAAACCCAACCCTTAAGAACACAAACAACCCCATTACTAGCTAAAAATGAACTAGTTTTTAGGCCAATTCTGGAAACCTTTCAATAATCATCCCCTCATCCTTCCAAGTTTTTTTTATGTGAAATATATATATATATATATACACACACATACTTTCCAGAATTAGGAATTTCAAAGTAAAACTAAAGAAAACCATACTTTAGAGAAACTATAAATTCCAAAACATTGCCACTTTAAGGTGTTTTTCAACAAGAGTTAATCCATATATGGTTAGTCTAAGATAAACATTACAAGTCAGCCCATAACAAGCACACATAACCCCGAACCCGGTTAGTGGTAAAAGTTCCAAAACTAGTTGATCTGGGATGTAATTTTCGGCCAAATAAGGGGTATTTATGAAATATACATTGGGTTGATCCCCTAAGGTGGTTTCCGTGCTAAATATATATATTTAAACACCCAAATTCTCCAGAATTGATAACCTTTTATTCATGGACAAGAATTACACAAAAACATGAAAACTAGCCAAAAAGAAGTGCAATTTTCGGTCACAAATGGAAAACCACCAAAATTTCATTAAGTTGATCTTCCAATGTGTTTTCTATACATCTTATAATCATATAATTACTCTTAAATTCCAGAATTGAGGAACTCAAAGTATGGTCAAGAAATCCCAAAATCAAAGAAAAACCAAAAGCTTCAAAAACCTCCATTAATGGAGTTTTCTTTGAAAATTTACATTCATCTATGCTTTCCATATCCTACCTTTCAATATGCAATAAACTTTAAAGCCTAAATTAACATATGGATTTCCAGAATTTTGAGCCCTCCAATACCAATCAAGAACACTTTCAATTTACTAAACTTAGAAGCTTAGATTTTCACCATTAATGGTGGTTAAGAACTTTCCCATAAAATCCCAATTTAATAACTTTTAGGATTTATCAATATCAACCAAAGGTTAATTTCCAGAATTTTAATCATGAGAGAACCTTCATATAAACACCATTAAGCTACCCTTAAAGAAACCCCAAATCAACACCATGGAAATCTTGCCAAAATCGCAACCCTAGGTTAGTAATTACCTTGTTGTTTTTGATAAATCTCCTCCCAAGACTTGCTTGAATCTTCCTTCCAAGATAAAACATTCATGCACCATCAAAACCCACTTGGTTTAATCTCCAATTTAAGCCCAACGAAGCTTCAAGTGACAGAAAATGGAGATGGAGAAAAACGAGGGGGGGGGGGTAACGATTCAGGAAGAAGAAAGAGGAGAAAAGAAAAATATTTTGTTTTTTGTTTCCCTTTTCCCTTTTCTCTTTTTTTATATTTATACATCCTAAATTTTAATAAATAAAATAAAAGACTTTAATGCTATTTACCCCTAACTCCCTTTACTTATGATTATTGCTAACTAAACCTTACCCTTAATTTCTTTACTAACCACCCCCCCTAAATGTTAAATTAACCATGGTTAGTGTCAATTATTACCAAAATTAACATAACAAAAATTATTTTCCCTTTTTAAAGAACAAATAAAATTATACCAACCGTTAAGAGTTCAACTAAAATTCTCGAGTCCTTACAATGCTATTAAAATATCTGGTTCGGGGTCGGGGGCGGGGTGGGGAATGTGTTCCCATCCCCTAACCCTAAAACAAATTTGGGAAAATTTCCTCCCCTAACCCTAACCCCAACCCTATAAAGCGGGGATTCCCCGCCCCTATAGGGTCGGGGCCCCTAACCCGCGGGGAATTTTGCCATCCCTACGCTCCATACCCTCATCGCAAAGCAAGAATAAATTGTGGTCCGTCAGAATTTCAAATGGATCTTTTCAATATAGCGACAAATTCTATCGCAAAACTTGAAATTTAATGGTAGGTGGTTGAAAAATGAAACATTTATGTTCAAATATAACGATGAAGTATATCGCAAATCATGAAATTAATGGCAATTTGTTGAAACTTCGAATGTTTATTTTTAAATATAGCGACAAAGTATATCACAAATTATGTAATTAAGGAGGAAAATTTAAAACGCATCTTCTCATATTCACCGACACATTTCGTAGCTAAGTGACTTGGGATTCACCATCATCAATGGGCCGAGCCGGCCCAAACATTAGAAGGCTCAAGCTCGGCTCGGGCTAGAGCCCAACGAGCCTTTGCTTTTGGTCGAGCCAAGCCGGCTCAGCCCAATCTAAAATGTTAAGGCTCGCGGCTCGGCTCATGGGCCTAGCTGGTTGGAGCGAGCCAAGCTCGGCCTATCATATAAGTTCATTTTTGTATTATATTTTTTCAACAACCAAAGATGTATAACTTTCGAATCACTTTTTAAAAAAAATCAAGTGTTAAACAAAATTAACATATTAAACTTATTATTTTAAACTTACAATAGAATTTTTTATCTTAAATTTTTAAAATGGTAATAATATAAAATTTTATTTAAATAATAAATAAATATTGCGAGCTTTATTTGGGCCGAGCTTGAGCCGGCTCGTTGGATCGGCCCCATAGAGGCTCAAACGAGCCAGCTCGTTAAAAAAAAAGGAGGCTCATATCCAATCCAAACAATTAACAAGCCGAGCCGAGCCGGCTCGTCAAACATTGACTTTCAAGCCAAGCTCGGGCCGAGCCCGAGCCCAGTCAGGGCCGGCCTTTAGGCTGCGAACCATATGATGATGGTGACTTGGGATTAACAATTATAATGTTGACTTTAACGGTGAATTTCATCGCTAAAAAACTTATATAAGGCAGACGACTCTGCCTTTTTTTTCAGCCCTCACTTTCTCTCCTTCTCTCTTCTTTTCTTTCCTTCCCTGTTTTCCATTCTGAATTTCATTCTCTCTTACTTAATTCCATTCACATTTCATTCTTGGAATTTCGAATTCGTTTTTCTTTTTAATTTTATAAATGTAATGCTTTTGATAATCTATGCTAACTTTTGATTTTGTTTTTGTTTGTTTTCTTTGTTGTAGGAAAATTTTCATCCAAATACCATGGTACTTTTCTTTTAAATTCTTTTAACTAAATTTTCAACTAAGATTTATGTTATTTAGTTTAAATCTAGATTATTAGAGTTAGTTAAATTTTGATTTAAAAAATTAATTCTAATATTAGGGTTTAGATTAAACCATTTAGATTTAAATTTTTTAATTTAATCATGTTAATTTACTTAAATTAAAATTGTTTTAGAATAAATTGTAACTTCAAGATTCATTTAACTGCAATTTAGATTTATGTTATTTTGTTTAAATCTATACTATTAGATTTAGTTAAATTTTGATTTAAAAAATTAATTCTAATATTAGGATTTAGATTAAACCATTTAGATTTAATTTTTTAATTTAATTATGTTTATTTATAACATTTATTTTCATTTTATACATTAGAAATTAAATTGTAATTCTGTTATTTGTTAGACGTCGAGGAGACATGTGCCACATTCACTGGATTATGCTTCTCCCATCTATCGATGAGCGGGACGTCTACTCTGTTGGGAGAGACTCAAGTGTCGAACACACCGGTTGATTCAGTGACACAGCCCGAGCCATTGGTTATCAATTCTAAAGTAGTGATCACACTTGGGAATGGGTGTAAGTATTAGATTAATTATTTTTTTCAAATTAATTATTTTTAAATTGCTTATTTCACTGATGTTATTTCAATAATTTCATATTAGAGCCTCACGCTAAGGTTTCCACGGTTTTCTCAAAGGTCTTCAAGAAAAGTCCTCAAATAGGAAAATGGACGAAAATTTCGGATATCACGAAATTACAATGGTTCGACACGTGTAAAGTAAGTTATTTACTTTTCTTCTTTTCATGACTTATTCAATTTATTTTAATTTAATAAAAATCTAACTAACTTGTTTTTTCACCTTTTATAGACGCATTTGAAGATTTCAATAGAATTGACAGATCAGCTTATTTATCCGATATAGAAACAACAAATGCAGAAGCGCTTTAGAGACATCCTCTACCACGTGAGGAACACATGTCCATTGAAGCCAATATCGTGGTTAGGTCAAGAAGATCAACAATGGTTGATAGCGCTTAGCCAGACTTCCGAGGAGGTGCGACGGTCAGAGATCAACCAAGCAAATCGAAAAAGCAATCCTTCGTTGCACACTGGCAGGACCATCACCCACGAGAAACACTATAAAAAATTGGTAAGTTATTTTTACTTACTTTATTTCAAATTTACAATTTCATAATGAGTTACTCTAATTATTTTATGTTTATCTTTCCCAGTGTAAGAAACAGGGACGCGACGTCACTCCATCGAAGTTGCACAAATATCTTCATACCAAGAATCATGACGCTTCACCTTTGTCGATGATAGGGCGCGTGTAACGCCCCGTTATTTTTTTAAATTTTTTAATTAAAGTATTTAAATTTAACTTTAAGTTATTAATTAAAATTTAAGAGTTTATTTCATTAGTAACCTTTTATTTTTGTTAAAAGTTTAATTTAGAACCAAGCGTATTTATGATTGTTAACGGGTCAATTAATAATCATTAATCACCTTTTTACCTAGAATAATTACTTTTAGTTAATTTGTAGAAGTAAATAGTGTTTCATTTGCACTGGGGTAAATTTTAAATGAAAGAAGGAAGTGTATGGACCCCTTTGCAAGAAAACTCATCCTCTTCATTTAACTATTCACTCATCTCTTTCATTTAACCAAAAATTAGAAAAAGTTACAGATCCTTCTCTCCCAAAAACCTTCATGGCTGACGCCCCCTCCCCCATCTCCTCAGTGCGTTGGAAAGCTTGCGTCATGAGTTTTCTTTTCATCCTACTCTTGAGACGAAAGCCCAACTCCAAATGAAACCCTAGAAAGTAAGTTTTTAGTTTTTTTCATGGGTTTTAATTCTAAATACAATTTTAAGATGGAATCTTCAATTTCCTTCATGAAACTTGAAGATTTCGTGGTTGGAATATTATTTAGAAGTTTCTTGTTATTTCTCCTCAAACAATAGACCAGAATCTAGCCAAACCATCACTTTTTCCCTTCCCAAAACTGTGGGCTACTATTGGGGAGTTTGACCGAGCTTGTTTTGTGTTTAATTTGAGTTTGGGGGGATAAATCATGTTATAAAGTCCTAAATATATTTACCCATTGATAAATACCACATAAAAAGTACCTAGAATGAACTCGGAATGCTTCTAATTTGCCCAAAAGCCTGAAAATTCACTCTTCTCCAAAACTGCCCCTAGGGCCATGAGCCTCTAATTGGTTCTTCGGGTTGTTTTATCTTTGATTTTGTGTACATGTCAATTGTTTGCTCATTTATTTAAATTAATGTATTTTAGATATATTAATTGTAGGTGTTGGTAACTGTTTCCCTTGATCGATCCTCCGGCGCTTAAAACTTTGTCTACTTTGCCAAGGTGGGTTTAAAGTGCTGGTTCATAGTTTTATGTTTTAGGTTGCATGACTTGTTTGATCAAGTTTAAGAGAATTTTCCCCTTGTTTTTGAGTTTATAATTGTTTGGATGGTGACTTGAATTTTGGAAATAAGATTTGAACTATTTATGTTTTACTGAGTATTTTGGAGTTTTAGTTCTTGGTTGTGAGTTTTTTAGTGCGTTTTAGTGTTAATTGGAAGTCTTGCAAGGTTGTGCTAATTTTAGAAGAATATTGGAATGGAAAGTATTGAGTAGTTTGTATCGAGATAACTTAGAGGTTTATTCTTGGGGATGAAAGTAATTCAATGTGTTCTTTTGCCTTTTGGAATGATTGTAGTGTTTAGTCTCGTTACTTTGCTTACTTGGTTTGGTTTGTTCTTCGTTTGTTTGGTAATGCTAAGAAACTGGTTTGCTTTTATTGAACTTGTTGCTTATGTACGATTGTGGATTATGGTTGGTAATGGTGACATTTTGGTTTTTGGAAAAGTAAGTTGTGATGATATGTGATACGATCTTGGGATATAATGGATTCATAGATGAAACATGCTATGGGTGTTATTATATGAGGAGATCGGGATTTATGTGGTACGATTTTGGGATATAATGGATTCATAGATGAAACATGCTATGGGTGTTATTATATGAGGAGATCGGGATTTGTGTAATACGATCTTGGGATATAATGGATTCATATATGAAACAGGTTATGGATGTTATTATATGAGGAGATTGGGATTTGTGTGATGCGATCTTGGGATATAATTGATGTTGGCTTTTTGGGCTATTAATCTCACTTAATTATGTTTTGATGATAACAAACACTTAGTACTAATCAATTTTAGTATTTTAGTGTTGTGTTTTGCAGAGTGGAAAATAACGGGCACGGTGCAATTTGAATCGTCCAATTCCGAGCTAAATTGGAGAAGATATGGATTAAAGAAAATTGGATTTTAAATATATATTATTATATATATATATATATATATATATATATATATATATATATATTCGGAAATTAGAATAAATAGAAAAAGAAAAAACTGAACGAATTTCAGACGTTCAATCGCTTCTGAAGCTTATCTGACGGATCACGTTTGTCTATGGAATTATTATTTATATATTATATATATTTCAGATTTAAAATAATTGAAAAAGAAAAGAAAAATAAGATTAAACAGTCGTCGTTCGATCTGAGTCTGCCTCGCATCCAACGCCTTCTGTTTACCCACGCCCGCCCGTGCAAGACAGCCGTTGACGTGCTCCTACAGCCGCTGACGTACGCGGACCCCACTGAGCAGATTCCTCCTCTCCCTGTGTGACATGTGTTCGTGCGGCTTCTCAATGCCAGCTGCTTCTTTTTTATATGCGCATGAATGGTCCTCCTTGCCCCTAGTCTTTTGTTTAATACCGCATGCGTCCTGACCGATATTATTTGACTTGCTGACCGAAATTGAAGCTCCTCTCTCAATGACTGTGCTGCCCATTTTACCCCTGCTGCCCAATGAATTAATATTCTATTATTTAATTCAAATATCTGATTTGCTTCAGCCAACCAGAAGCTGACACGTGGCACCAACGGCTAGCTGAGCTCTTCCTCCCTATTTTAGTCCGAAAATCAGTGGAGAAAAATATGAATTTTGGTCCTCCATTGTCAAGTTCTTTGAAGCTAATCTTTACATTATTTTGGGATTTATTTTGAGTGATTTAATTGGCTATTAAGAGCCTTGTATTATTGTGAGCTAAATCTTTTTATTTACTCTTTTGAGAGAGATTTGTATTTGTGTGAAAAATTATAATTCACACATTGGGATCAGTTTCCTAGCCCGTAAATAGGAACGTGGGTTTGATCTTGCTCCCGGTAAAAGGATCGGGTTTGTTCTTGATCCCGTAAAAAGAACGATTGGGTTTGATCTTGAGCTCGGTAAAAGGATTGGGTTGTACTTCCTCCCGGAAAAGGTATACAATTCCCGAGAGGCGCTCGGGGAGTGGACTAGGCCGGATTTTGGCCGAACCACTATATATTTGGTGTCATTCTCTAACCTTATCCTCTTTTATTTATTGCACCATATTAATTGCCTCATATTTATTGTGCTAATTATTGGGATCATAAATATCAATACTTGAAACTTATTAATTGATTCACATAATCATTGCTAGAATTTATTGAAGCATGTTTGATAGTTATAAATTAAATTGTGATTTAATATTTCCCATGTTTATTAAAAACTAGCTTACTTTATTAAAAGAATTTTAGAAAAAAATTCATATTAATTGTTTGAGCTTAAAAAGCCTAATTAACTTGTTAATTAGAAGTCATTAATCGAAAAGTTTTTAAATTAACCTAAAACCCTATTCACCCCCCCTCTAGGGTTGCCATACCGATCCTACAATTGATTCATAGATGAAACAGGCTATGAGTGTTATTATATGAGGAGATCAGGATTTATGTGATGTGATCTTCGGATATAATAGATTCGTAGATGAAATAGGCTATGGGTGTTATTATATGAGGAGATCGGTGAATATTCGATTTGAGTAACCTTTGTTTTTGTAATGTTCGTTATAGAAATGAAAAGGTTATTCTTATTTCTTGTTTCAAGTATAATGTTGTGAATGTGATACTAATTATGGTTCCATGAGTATTTGGGGTTTGGTTTATACTTTGTGGTATGCTATTTTTGTATTGAGAGTATAGGTTAGTAAATAGTAAGTTATGACTTTGGACACAATTTTCGATATGGAATTTGATCCATATGACTATTTGCCTTCGTTTTATTCTCACTAGTAGTTTTATGCTAAGGTTGCTACACTTTTACTTTCAAGGTATCCCAAGTGGTAGAGGACGTGGTAGGGGAGGTGGTGTCGCTTGATTGACAAGCGATGGATGATGGACTACAGACTTAGTTTTAGTCTTTTTGGCATTCTAGGAATGCATGGACTAAATATTTTCTCTTTTTCTCTACTTTGGTTTCTTTGTTTGGAGATGTTGTTTCTGGGTTCTTGAGAGTATTTCAATTGTTTCTTTATGAATTTATGTTATTTTGGGATTTAAATTATCAAAGGAAATGCGCATTTCCATGTTTTTATCGCTTTATCTATTGGGAAAATTGTAAACAGGTTTTGGCATAGTCCTAGTTTTAAACGATACCATGCTGATTTTTCGTTAAAAATTTAGTCTTTCGCTGTGTCTTTTAATTTAAAGGATTTTAATGGAGTCATGTCTTTACAGCGCTTGTGGTCGCCGTGAGTATTTATTTTAAGTTTATTTTCACTCACTTTATGTTTAATATTAAATTAAATTTTCTTCACATAAATGTTTTAGGAAAAGTGTGAGCAGTTAGTCACTCAGCGTCAAACGAGCACCCCTGAGACTCAATCAGTCTCTTTGGATGTGGTTGGTGATGTTCGTGTAGATGGTTTTATCCCAGGCTTAAGCATGCATGGAAAAGCAATCTACTATAGCGTGCCCCATTCATCTAATTCCGCTCGTGCACAAGCTGATGCATTGAGGCAGGACAATCTTTCACTGCGTCAGGAACTCGAGGCAGTCAAGGCTGAAGCGCATACTACTGAGATAACAAATCACTTTTGAGGCTGAAATGCGGTTTTTGATGGTCAGCCTCCAAAATTAGGGCTCGGAAGCTTCAGGCTCAAATCTCCCACATTCGGATGAGGAGCATACTAGTCCTCCTTAGGATTTAGTTACTTTTTTTCTTTACATTTTGTAACTAATATTTTAACATATATCTTAGCGAAGAATTGGGGTCGTTGAATAATATATTTAAAATATATATATATATATATATATATATATATTATATATATATATATATATATATAGATATATATATATTGTATCGATGGAGTTCGTCGCTATATGATCAAACAATAGCTTATTGACTTTTATAAATAACGACATAGTTAATCGCTATGATAGCAATGGAGTTTATCGCTAAATGGTCAAATAATATATTGTTGACTATTATATATTACACAAATTATCGCTATTGTAGCTTTTAGGATCTTAGGCAACCTTAGATGGGGTGAATAGAGTTTTAAATAATTTTATAAAACTTTTTCAATCAATTCAAAAATTAAGTTTTCTAATTAATAAATTAATTAAACTTTTTAAGCTCAACCAATTTATACTAAAATTCTGATATGAATCAAGGAGACTTAATGTTGATCATTGCCGGAATTGCATTCATTACTTTCCAAGTTTATGACAAGCTCAAGCTGAAAGCTAAGTTCAATAAATGCAACATCAAAGTTCAAGATTACATCAATAAATGGAAGTCAAGTTCAAGCCAAGCTCATTAAATGCAAGTCAACTTCAAGCCTAGTTCATTAAATGCAAGTCAAGTACAATTAATGCAACCGAAGCTCATTTAATGCAACTCAAGACATCAATGCTACTCAAGACTTATTCATGACATCTTAAGGCTTCATTTATGACTCCCATCAATACATATGATCAAGATGTTTCAGTTACAAAGACTCACAAATCAGATTTGTAACTCCCAAATATCGGTTACACTTTAATAATTCAATAGGCTAGTTAATTGTCATTATTTCGGACTTTATTATGGCCGGCTGTTTTTTTGGCCTTTTCATTCATTTTTATCAACTTATTTTCGTTCATTTGGAAGGCTATAAAGCCATGCCACATGTTTGTAACAGAGGAAGATTATTATGGAAGTAAAAATACAAAGTCTCATTGAGAGCTTTTTCTTTGAATTGTTGTGAGTTGTGCAACTTTTCATCTTGTCATTCCTTGTGTTTAGGGTGGCTGTAGAATTGAGCCATTAGGATTGATCATTCTAATTTGGTGGATTGATTCGAATCTAGAACAAGAAATCCAATTCTTGTCTTTAGATCTTTGATCATAAGGATAATCATCTTCTAGCCTTTTTCCTTGGGTTGTGTCAAATGGCATATGTGGGTTCTTTGGTCTTGATCTTTTTGGGTCCTTAGTTAAGTTTAAGGGTTCTTGAAGTATTTCGAAAGGGTTTTCGTATCAAATTCTCTTTAACAAAGTAAGCCAAAATGATATAAAGATAAGAAATATTTTATCACAATTAACTTCTAACCATTTAATTATACTTCGATAAATTATAACAATGAATAAGTGAAACAATAAATAAAGGAGTAAGGGTTAGAAAATGTGACACCAAATTTTATAGTGGTTCGACCAAAAACACGGCCTAGTCCACTCCCCGAGCACCTCTCGAGAATTTGTATTCGACACTTTTTGCGGGAGCAAGTGCAACCCAATCCTTTTTGTGGGATCAAGATCAAACTCACGACCTTTTCCACGGAGCAAGGACAACCGTTTCAACGACCTTTTCCATGGAGCAAGGACAACGATACAACACTCATTTTAGATGATGTTCAAGAGTAAACCTTTACAATTGTAAATCCCCTCAAAGAATAAATATTACAAATTTGAATCTCACAAATAGAGATTAAAATAGCCCTTAACAATGGCTAGAAAAACACAAGTGTTTGCTCACATATAACTCATAAAAATGGTGGGAAACTGAAGAACACAAGAGCTCAATAAATCTGAAATTTAGCCTACTTTTCTTGCTATTTAATCTGCCATTTTCGTGCATATTAATAGGTAATAACAAATATTACTGTTTTAATCTCCATCATTACCATCCATGCATGAAGCTTCATCTTCTATTAAAAAAAAAAAAGAAGTCTTCAAGGTTTGGTGCATAGAGGAGAGAGAGCACTCAAAATTGCTCATATATGTTCATGAAGAAGAGATGATATAATTTCGAATTAATTAAATAATTTTGGAGACAAGCAAGCCACGTGGCACACATAGATTGGCTGGGCAAAAGGTGTTGGGACCCACGCGTTAGAAAAAATAAATTGACTTTATGAAGCTTTGGACAAAACCCACTTGCAGGACTATAGAATTAGTTGTACTCGCTTTAATAGTTTTTGGATAAAAAAGATGGATGGCTTAGATGACAATGGTGTGGCTTCTTTATGGACGTTAGATCGGTGAGATTGAACGACTAAGATGGAGGGTGTCGTCAATCGAGAGTGCAACAGTCATATTTCAAATTTCTTTTTCTTTTTTAATTAATTTCTGCTTCAAAATTCAAGGACCGTTGGATGAGAAGCTTTGACGATCTATCGGCTAGAATAAAAGCTGATATTTCTTCTTTTTCTTTAAATCAAAATTCATAATAAATCTAACCCACTGATTTTGAAATCTATTTGATCTGACGGTTGAGATAGAGAGCGCATAATAAATATAATAAGCTCGCCGCATACGATCCAAACGAATTAATTAAAAATAATTCTAATATTCATATCTCGCTTGTTTGAAGTCCGATTGAGTCGATTCCAATTGCGTTGGACTCGTTATAATTTTCTCTACAACACAGACTATCAAAACACAGAAAATTGATTAATAACAAAAACACGTTTGTTATCATCAAAATAAGAAATAAGATTAATTGACTTTGTTGCTGATGGTCAAACAATATCTTGTTGACTTTACTTGTTACAACACATTGGGTCGCTATGGTTATCGACGAACACCATCGGTACTTGGTCAACATAAAGGTAGCTATGGAACAAGTGTTGTCTCTGAATAGAGACGTTTTCGTCGCTAATATAATCCAATGACAACCAAAATAGCGACGAAAAATATCATCGGTAATTTCATCGCTAATCTTTACCATTTGATTTCAATTTTGAAAAGATTACTATTTTGTTCATTTAATTAAATATATATATATATATATAAATTGTCCTATTAAAAGATGAGGATGAGATTGAGAATAATTCAAATACATAATTTTTCGTGTACCAAATATTTTGATAATTTTTATAGAATGTTGATTTGAATCGGTAAATATCTCAAGAAATTAAACAACCTTGAAGTCATTTCAAATTTAAATTGAATTTAAGATCTATGAAATTAGAATTTCTAAAATACAATTAAAAATTATCTTTTTGAGAATCAGATTGATTAATTTGGAATACTTGACAATAAAATAAAAACTTATCTAAAAATTATAATCGTTTTATACTGTCTCTACTAGGGGTGAGAATCAAAACCGCATGAATCGATTAAACCGACTGAACCGAATGGACCGAACCGAAATTGACTGTTTCGGTTCGGTTCGATCCGATAATTTTCTAGACTGATTAGAATCGGTTCGGTTTCGGCCCGGGAGCAGTGAAACCGCACCCAAACCAAAACTTTATATATATATATATATATATATATATATATATATATAAATAAATTAGCCTCCACCCCCCAGTACCCCACCCACAGCCAACCCACCCCACTGCCCCTTCCCAAAAAAAAAAAAAAATATATATATATATATATATATATAAAAACTAATTCAACATATTTTTTTACAATGTTATATATATTATTAAATATATTTGTTAACTATCACCTACATCATTAATTTTTTTTATCAAAATATTCTACAAATATAATTCTACTTTTATTACTTTTAGATTAACATCAATAATAAATTAAATATTCAATATAGAGTTTTTTAAATACAAAATTTAACATAAATCTCATAATTTTGAAAATAAAAACAATTTTAAAAAATGTCAAGTATATAATAGAACATAGCTAATTAGTGCAAGAGAAAAAAGAAAAGAAAAATCCGAAACCGAATTCTTGGCGGTTCAGTCCGAACCCTTATCGGTACGGTTCGGTCAGAACAAAATCACAAACCGAAATCGATATAACCCCTAGTGTCTACAACGAATTTAAATAGAATTAAGAAAAATGAGATTTAATAGAAAAAAACTTTTGATTTCTCTATAAATACTTTATAATTTAATTAAAGCCTATTTAATTTATATACTAGTGTTGATTCCTAAAAAACTATAAGTTTAAAATATTATTTTATTACATTAATTATTAAAATTATAATTCAAACAAAGTTTAAAACAAATGTATATGCATACCGTATTTTATTAAAGAAAAAGCTTATATTAAATCGGAAGGTAGTTTCATAATTTTCTTATTATTTGGTTTGAAATTCAACAATGAAAGGATCTTTTATATAGAAGAATTATACAATACAAATATGTTTAATCAAATTTACTTATTATTTTATTATAAAGTGAAATAATTTCAAAATGTCACGCGCATAACTAGTAGTTTTTAAAAATGACAAATATTCCATAAAGAAATGACAGATATGTAAATATTTAATTAAATTTTAACAAATTCCTCATATTTAATATGCAAAGAAATACAGATATTTGTGGAATATAATCCTTATTATTATTATTATTTTTTTTTACATTTTATGGAGAGAGTACCATTGAGGTCACTGCCCCTGCCTTCATCTTCCATTGATCTATATAATCTTCATTTTGAAATAAAATAAAATTATGACAACATAAAACAAGTTAAATAAAAAAGAATTTATCTCAAATAGCACAAATCTGCATACTAATTACTAAAATGTTTGAACTTTTTAAGAATGACTAAAATAGCATAATTATAGTTCAAAAAATTATTGAACTATAATTCAATTAATTATTGAACTATTTTTCATAGGTATTTTTAACGAATTTGTTTGTTTTTTTGGTTTTTTAAGTTTAAGGTCAATAATTTATTGAACTAGTTGATATTTTTTATTATTATTTTCAATGAATTAGTTAAATTTTTTAGTTCAATAATTTATTGAACTAAAATTATGCTATTTGAGTATTTTTTGAAAAGTTCTGTAATTAGTAGGTAAAAATATGCTATTTCAATAATTGCCCCTAAAAAAAATAATAATAATATTAGAGACATTGACTTTAAAAAAATAAAAATAAATAAAGTTATATAGGACTTGTTATTTTGCTTGGCCCCGTTGAAAGCTAGAATTGTTGTAGGGTCAAGCAGCAACAGAAAACTGATACCATTCTTTTTCTGTCAATGGCCATCCTAAATCCTAGGAAACCAATATTAAAGCACTCCATCTCCACACGAAGTAGAAGAAGAAGAAGAAGAAGAAATGGAAAGAAAAAATAAAATAAAATAAAACAAACCATTTAAAATTTGAAAGAAGAAGAATAATTCAAAATAGGGATTGAATTAGAACAAGAAAATGGCGCTGAAGCTTTGCCGGCGCCGGTAGGCCATATGCAGTCTTTTGACGGAATATCAGCCATGGATATCACAGATCTCCACCATGCTCCGACCGCGCTGATTGAATCGAGCGCCGACGAAGATTATCGACCAATACGCAACCTTCAAGATGTTAAACATGTTTGTATTGTTGAATCCTCTAAGTTATGGGGAATTGCTGGACCCATTGCCTTCAATATCTTGTGCAATTACGGCACCAATTCCTTCACTAATATTTTTGTTGGCCATATTGGTGATTTGGAGCTCTCTTCTATTGCTGTTTCCTTATCCGTCATTGCCAATTTCTCTTTCGGTTTCTTGGTTAGTTTCACTATCTTTCTCATCCTTTCTTTATCCATATCTTCAAGATTTCACTGTCACAAAAATGAAACGATCTAAAAACAATGCATTATTGAGATGAAACAATATTAAAACAGT
The DNA here is from genome assembly GCA_028015215.1 of Gynostemma pentaphyllum. NCBI lineage: Eukaryota > Viridiplantae > Streptophyta > Magnoliopsida > Cucurbitales > Cucurbitaceae > Gynostemma > Gynostemma pentaphyllum. Next base: position 45,801,651 of record CM051347.1, on the reverse strand, counting down.
GAAACACCTTATATTTTTTTTAAAACAAATTTCACCACTTTTTGAATTTCTTTTTTCATAAATAACTTTTTTTTAGTTATTACATCAAAGTTTTTTTTTTTTTTTTTTTTTTGAATAACAACATTACATACCATAGAATTAAAAAAAGCAAAGCATTGATATTATTGGGGAAACAACCCCACCAAGTTCCTGAGGAACCACCTAAAGCAGCTTCTTTAGCAAGAAGATCAGCTATCGTATTCCCATCACGACGAACATAACAGAATTTAACATCGGTCAACGTCCTCGCCTTCGACCAAATATCAGAGATGATTGAAGAGACCTCCGTAATGTTTATAGACTCTTTGTTAACAAGCTCTAAACAATCAGACCACCATCAATCAAACTCCCCCAGCCGGCTAAGCCTCTCTGAAATGGCCATGATCTATTGTATTTTATGTTTTCTAATTGGTATGTTTTAATTTAATGATAGTTCATTTTTATTAAATTTGGTTAGGCTTTATGATTTTGAAATTTTTATTAAAATAGTAAAAGTTCTCATTATATATTTAAAAATTATTATTTTTGTACATTCTAAAAACTTTTAAATTTATGTCATTTTCTTTTAACTTAATTAGATCTAAACGTATTAAAAAAAAAAAAAAATTCAGCTGGGCATGGGAAGTGCACTAGAGACTCTATGTGGGCAGGCATTTGGTGGTGGGCAAATAAACATGCTTGGGATCTACATGCAACGTTCTTGGATAATCCTACTCGTAGCCTGCATTGTTTTGCTTCCTCTTTACATTTATGCCACAGCAATTCTCAAACTTGTTGGCCTTCAACCTCAAATTGCTGAACTTGCTGGAAAATTCTCCATCCAAATTATCCCTCAAATGTTCTCTCTTGCCATTAATTTCCCCACTCAGAAATTCTTACAGGCACAAAGCAGAGTTGGGATTCTCGCTTGGATTGGCTTTATAGCTCTTATTTTCCACATTGGACTTTTATTTCTTTTTATCAAACTTTTTAATTGGGGAACTGCCGGTGCTGCTGCCGCCTACGATCTTTCGTCTTGGGCCATTGCTATCTCTCAGGTCATTTATATTCTTCGATGCTGCACTGAAAGTTGGACCGGACTTTCATGGCTTGCTTTTAAAGACATGTGGGATTTTGTTAAACTTTCTATTGCTTCAGCTGTTATGCTTTGCTTGGAAATCTGGTACTTTATGTCAATTATCGTTCTAACCGGCCATCTCGATGATCCGGTTATTGCTGTTGGCTCCCTTTCAATATGGTAAATATCTCTCTACAATTGAAGAGTTTATAACTTTTGATCTCTTATTACTTTTCTTTGATATCATTTCAGCATGAATTTGAATGGATGGGAAGGCATGCTGTTTATTGGGGTCAATGCAGCTATAAGGTTAGAAGACTACAATCAAAATAATTCCCCTCCTCTCTGTCATTCTTTGTCAGTAACTCATTCTCATTACTCTCTTTCATCAGCGTCCGTGTATCCAACGAACTTGGATCAGGACATCCCCGAGCTGCAAAGTACTCTGTCATCGTCACCATTGTTGAGTCACTCTGCATTGGTATTTTCTTCGCAGTCATAATCATGGCGACAAAAGACTATTTCGCAGTCATCTTTACCAATAGTGTCGAGATGCAAAAGGCGGTGTCTCGCTTAGCCTTCCTTTTGGGTATAACAATGATACTAAACAGTGTTCAACCAGTAATATCAGGTAACAATCAATCTATATGCAATATAAAGAGACATGTATTGGACTCTAATAGAGAAGTATCTGAAATGCCAATTTTATAGGTGTGGCTGTTGGAGGAGGTTGGCAAGCTTTGGTAGCTTACATAAACTTGTTTTGTTATTATATTGTTGGCCTTCCTTTTGGGTTTCTTCTTGGTTACAAAACAAATTTAAGAGTTGAGGTAAAATATGCCATATTTAAACTTCATTTGAATGATCAAATCGTAATTCAATCATCAATTTATAAAAGGACACATTCTTTTCAATTATGTTTCTCAATTTTCTTGCAGGGTATATGGATTGGTATGATATTTGGGACATTTTTACAGACCATGATTCTTCTGTTTATTTTATATAAAACCAACTGGAACAAAGAGGTGAAGTTACCTTTTGTATATAATGCAGAGATTTCACTAAAATCATTTTTAATTTAAATCATAACGGTGTGATTTGTAACTATCTTTTTTTTTTTAATCTCTATTTTTCAGGTCGAAGAGACGACGGAAAGAATGCGAAAATGGATGGGGCAGGAAGCAATACCGTCTGATCCCACGTGATGATTTGCTGATTTATATATCTTTGGAAGAGCCATTCAAATTCAGATTTTGTTTTTGTCTTTTTTTTTTAATGTTCAAAACTTTGCATATATATATAGCTTTATAGATGTATTGTATTCCAAATCTGATAGTGTTAGGCTTTTCGTTTTGTAAACCAAAACGTGTTAAATTGATAGTAAAGTAAGAAAATATTTTTCTTTAAGCTAGCTTTCCACTTCATTTCTAGTACTACTTTTTGGTTTAAAAAAATGGATTCAAATACTAGGCGATATTGAACCGTTTGACTTTTTTAAAGAACTCTATCTAAGTTGAAAGAAAAAATAATAAAACTGATTCAAGTGTAACACTCGGCACCCGCACTTCTGAAAAAGATATTTTGGTAATTTATTTTTGCAACTATCACGATGGTGTGGCGCTTGCCCTCACCTACGGTAAGTAAGGAATTGTTTTATAAAACGTGGTTGGAGAAATACAATTTAGAAAGCATGAAATAAAACGAAAACATTAGCCCACCATAGGCAATGACATTGAGAAAGCTTGCTTGCATATAGAGTGATAGTTGGTATCATAACAACAATTGTGATAGTTTGTACCAGAACCATCAGTTGGCTTCTTTCAAAAAGTTGTGAACATGCTGATGGGCATGTCAGAAAAATACCCACACAATGAGCGTCTTCTAATGCTAGAAGATCACGTCGAATACTTATTGGATGTTCCAGACTCGATTCGATCTATGGAAACCTAGATTTAAAAGTTGTTTGGTAAGCCTTTGGAAGTTGAGTCACTAAACATTCAAATTGATGCATTGCCAGTTGTCGAGCTGGTGGGTCAATTGGGAGACCCTCGAAGTGAGGATGACAGGAATGAGAAGTTTTGAATGAGTTGATAGCTCAACTAGTTTTATGGCCTATATGGAAGGGCGAGTCAATAGTATCAATGAAACTTAGAAGACACTACATAAGGTTGTTAACTACCTGATGATTTAGAGCCACTCTAGAAGCCATAAGGATGAAAGTGGTTGAGATGAACACTAGGTTCAGTCTAACTATGCGTTTAATAAATAACCAGGCCCCAATTTTAGAGGCACTTGAACCTGCTTGAATCTAAATTCCACTATCGAAACCTTCTTGTTAAAGAAACAACTAATGAGTTACAAAAAAGAATAACAAAATAATGAAAGAAAGAGTTGAGAATACATATGAGAATTGAGAAAAATGAGAGAGAGTTGTATTAACCAATGAAATCATCAAGCCTTTATAGCTAATTACAAAGCAAACCACACTTGGTTTATTCACTAACTAACTATGTACAATTGGAACTGACAACTATACGTATATAAGGTAACTGACAACTCTTTCTTCTTGCAACTTTATGATATTGTGCAAACTATCATAAATCTCCACCTTTTTAACAATATCAAAGTGTTTTCCTGCAACTTCTCTTCTTAACAAACTCTAGCTCCTTGCATACAACAAGTTTTTGCTTAGTTACTACTTTAGTAAGCATATCTGCTAAATTGCCTGAAGCATGGATTTTCTCCATTGTCATTGCCTTTCTTTCATTCACTACTCTAATAAAATGAAACTTAACATCCACATGTTTTGACCTCTCACGTTTTGCCTGAAGTAAGATAAATTACATTTTGATTATCACAATTTACCTTAACATAAGACTGATTAATGTCAAACTCCTTTGCAATTTCATTTAACCAAATGGCTTCTTTTGTTGCATTTGCCAGAGATATAAACTATGTCTTAGTTGTTGACAAACCTAATACACAAACCTAATAGCCTTCCAAGGAGACAATTTTCCCTCCTAGAATGAATATGTAACATGTCACATTGATCTTCTTTTATCAAGATCTTCCCCAAAGTCAGCATCAACATAGTCTTCCAAATCTACATTACTGCCTTTTTTTTTAAAACCAATCCCACACCAGATATATTAGGAATAATGTTCTAGAACTTGTAGTTATTTAATAAATATAATTTATTTTCAATAAATTTAAATAAATAAACTGAAGTTCTTTTAACTATATTAATTCATTAGCGATATTAAATATATTACCCATTCAAATAGTAAAGCCTCAAAGTTGCTTTCATGAAATTATGATTGAGTATGTGAAACATACGTAAGGATTCAAGTTGAGATAATTAACTAAAAAGTCTACAATATATGGATAATGTTTAGAAACCTCATTTTGTAAAGATTACAAATGATCTTATCCAGATCATACATGTGGGTGACATGAAAATGAAATTATCATATACAATACTGATTGTATAAGATGGACCAAAATATTTTGATCAATATCTCACTAATAGTGTTTGCGAGAAATGATCGAATATCAAACTAAGTTTATCAAACTGTGATGAATATTAATCTTGAGTGTAATATGAACGCCTATGCATGGAGTTATGTTATTTGATTCACATAGTTGAGCGTGATCTGAATGAACGTTCAATACACTCTTATTTTGGGAACATAACAAGATAATAACTGAGAACACATTTTCATAAGAAGAAATTCATAACTTTCCGAAAAATCACGGTATCGGTGGGATACCTAATCATTTTAGAAATTAAGGAAACTCTTGTAATGTACTGATTCAAGATATGAACTAGTGGCGCCACAACACCTATTGATCACAAAAGTTTTATTTTTAGTTGGACTATAGATAATGTTCATTAGAGAATCAACAGGAACACGACGATAAAATGGTAATTATAAGTGTTTAATAGTAACTCTAACTGTAAAGAACTCTTTATTTTTTATTAAAATCATAATTCACGCAAGCGGGAGAGTTTTGAAGTAAATAACACCTGATAAACAATTTTGGTTAAAAATTCATATCTTTTGTAAATCAGGATGCACATTCCTTTTTCATCATAAACCAAAGTTTCAAACATTCATGAAAGCAACTAGTTTGTAATTCAAAGTAAGAAATAGTAAAGGGCTATACAGAGCTTAACAGAGTAAGTTCAACTTTTAAATAACAAAAACTAGTCCATGAACTTATCAAAATACTCTTTAATCCATCTCTATGTCATCATCTCGATCATGCAGCGTCAGCTCCCCAGCCACAACCATGACCACATCTCGCACTTGAAAGAGTAATATCATGAGCGAAAACACCCAGTGAATATAAACATAAAAGTAGGTAACTTTAAGTCCAAAATCCAAATCTGGATTTGTGTACATCCCTAAATATCTCTTTACTACCTAAACCCAAAACAATATAACACGTCATTAGCTAGGTCATAACCAAGTACATTTTCTCAATTAAAACTTCCAACACGTAAGCGAAAGACATACAATAGTTGCTTTCTAAATTCATCAATACCATAACTAGGCTACATGCATCAACATTGTCTCATTATCTCTCTCATTAAAATATCCCCAAATGTAATTTAAGATCATGTTAGGTGCACACAATTATGACATATCTCAATTACATTAAAACAAAAAAGCATGGATCATATGTGCTAAAAAAAAGCATGGATAATACCAGATAATACAAAGAATACATAACATATACATTATCTCTCCCATTAATACGCTCGCCATAAATAAACTAAGATTATGTCATGTGCCAACAACCCTTACATATCTTATTTACCTTTAAATAAAAAAACATAATACCAGATAATGCAAAGAACACACAATATATACATGAAGGGACTACTTTACTAGTAAACTAATTAACAATTACTTAAGGATCTATCAATATCATGCAATTGTTATTAAACCTTCGACTGAAGCTTTAAGGCTTTTCGAAAAACAATAACTCTTACTTACATTGAGTAAATTATGGAGAATTGGTTGGAGGTTCGTTTACAGTTGATAAGTCCTCATAAAAGGAGTATTCATGCAACTAAACTTAGGTAAATTCGGGTAAAAAGACCAAGTAATTCTATATAATAGCTAGATCTTGTAAGTAATTAGATTACTTTTGTGAAAGCCTACTCTTTTATTGCTCTTTGATATTTTAGTTATTTCTGTGTTGTTTTCCTCCCCTTTTGCTAACTTTTGTTTCGAGATCTAATTGTTGTTGTTGTGAGCTTAAGGCTCTATGAAGTGCCATTGACAGTGCGCTCTCGTTTCAAGGCAACCTCTTTTAGCAGCAAACTGAGTTAGTGCTGAAGCAAGTGCTTCAAGGGAGATGAAGATATTTATTTAGCCTTTTTGCCAGCTGCGCTCGATTTGACAGGTCACTGTCACCTCCTACTACAGTTTTCCAAGTGCGTGTCACAGCTGCAACCAGGTAGAGTTCACCAACTCTTATTTTTGGCGTGAAAGAAATAAAAGAAAGAGAAAAGAAAAGAGCTTACTACTTAAGCAAAAAGAGGTCATTTTTTAAGAGAGGGAGGACAAAGCAATGGAAAAGAACCACAGAAAATGCGAAGATCATAAATATTTTAGTTGGTTATTGATAAGATTTTCTTTAGTAGTTGATCTTAGCTTAAGTCTGTTGATTTTATCATTATTTATGAATTACTTTCCGCATTATTGTTTAGTTTTCCTGCTGTTTAAACCCATGATAGGCTAAAAACCCTTTTTGTGATGTTGTGCTAAATAGGATTTGGGATAGGTAATATTTAATGATTTGGGAACTCAAGTATTTATATAAATTTGTGACGTTGAATTCTTCACCTTCTTATTCCTCTTTAAAACTTTGGGGAAATAGAGTCAGAGGAGCTCAAACATGTATTAAAAAATCCAGTGCATGATAAATTTGAGAAGATCAACTTGTTAAGTTCAACTTCAAGTTTAGAAATAAACAAAAAAGTTTAGTAGATAGACAAATAATATGATTTAGGAATTTGGTAGTAGCGATAAATTATTTGTGGCTTTAGAGATAGAACTAGAGATTAAGATATTGTTTTAGGGCTTGTTTGAGAGAACTTGATCCTTGTCCTTTTAACCTAAGCATGTTCAATGTCTCATAAATTTAAGTTTTACTTTGAGTTTCCACCACAAGTGTCCTACTTGAGTTGGCAAATCTGTCCCAAAACCCTAGCACAACATCACAACTACCCTCTCTTGATCTACACTCTGTATTAGATCCTTTTCTCTTTGCATTACATCATTTCGTTTAGATAATTCCATTCTATACACATACCAATCCTTAATATACTAGTTTTGCCTTAAACACAACTATCCTCATGGGACACGACACTCACTCATCACTATTATTACTTTTTGACCATATACACTTGCATGCCACCATTCATCATCTAGTTTAATCACCATTTTCACCAACATGTTTTTAACGTCATTGCCGGGGATAGTTCACATTTAATGCTTCTAGTGATTAAGGATTCATTTGTAGCATATAACTCTTTTAAAGCCATTAATTATTATTTGTTTGACTTTATTTTTTATGAGTGTTGTAGGAAGCAGTAATTATGAAGGAGGAGATTATCCCTACGATCCAAAGATTGAGAGAACTTTTCGTCGAAGAAGGCTAAACAATCAGGCCAGAATAGAAGCAACGATGGATAACAACATAAACCCCCATTACCATTTGCAGTGGGAGTAGGAATGCATGACACAACTGGAAATAGAGGAGCAGCCCTACAGGTCGTGTAGTATGTTGAAGATAGGCATAGAGTGATGCGAGATTTCGCTTGCTCTAATCTGGAAAGGTTGGGACCCACCACTGCAAGGCCGAGATTGGAAAGAGATATATTTGAATTCAAGCCAGTCATGTTTTCCATGCTTAACTCTATTGTTCAGTTTGGAGGAGGAGCCCATGAAGATCCCCACAATCATATCAGGATATATTTACAATTGTGCAACTCTTTCAAAATACCAGGAGTGCCAGATGAAGCTTTGCGTTTATCTTTGTTCCCTTATTCCTTAAAAAGAAAAGCAAGCTCATGGTTTCTGTCAATGGATACTGATTCAATCCATTGTTGGGCTAATCTGGTAGATAAGTTACTCACCAAATATTTTCCTCCGAGTAAGGCATCTCGTATACAAATAGATCTCCAAAACTTTGTGCAATACAAAAATGAAACACTAGCTGATGCTTAGGAAAAATGAAAAAGATGATAAAACATTGATTTTGATGTTTAATTAGTTTGTATGAGTTTGATTGGAGTTGATTTTGTATAATTTTTCATTTTAGATGTTGAAGAAATTCATTTGGAAAATCATCTATTTTTACGTTGTTTAATTTGAGATAGATAGATGGTTGAATTTTGATAATTGTATTGATAAATTTAACTATATTAGAGGTTTTATTTTAAAACTTAAACGGGGAAAATTCCCCACTAAATTCCCCGTTCCCCACGATTTCCACGTGGGAATCCCCATCCCCGTCTTCGACTTTTTTGAACGGGGAATTTTTCGGGGATGAGACGAGGAATGCATTTTCCAACCCTGCATCCCTCGCCCCGTGAACACTCCTAGTGGGAGATTGTTAGGAATGGTGTCCTAGAACTTGTAATTATTAATAAAGATTTTATTTTGAATAAATTAAATAATTAAACTCAAGTTTCTTTTGATCTATATTGATTCACCCAAAGTTATTTTTATGAAATCACAACTAAGTATGTGAGTCATAAGAGAGGAATAATGTAACGTCCCGTTACTTTTGAAGTAATTTTATTTATTTATTTTAATTAAAGTATTTAAATTAATTTTAGAATTAATAACTTAGAATTTAGGAGTTTATTTCCTTCATAAAACTTTTTAATTGTTTTAGTAGTTAAATTTGTTTGGGCCGTATTAATAATTATTAATCAACTTTTGACTAGTTTAAGTGGTTCGTGTTTCGTTTTATAAGCTAAAAGCAAACGAGGGATGAGTTCGTATTTTTTTTCTTAAAATATCTATTCACTATTCATCATCTCCTTTAAATATACTCAAAAGCCAAAAAAATAGAAATCTTCTCATCCTTTTCTTCTCCTAGCCGTAGGTGACAATTAGGGGGGACTTTTCTTTGGGTTTTCTTCAATTCTCGGTGGATCGTCGTGTTTTTTAGTGCGTTGGATTGCTTGAGACGTGGGCTTTCTATCCATCCTAACCTTGTGGCGTTTCTCATTCTCTAAGGGAATCCCTAAAAAGTGAATTTTCAAAAAATTTCATATGATTTTCTTTGTTTTTGTTTCTAAATGAGTTTTAAAGTTGAAATCATGAATTTCCATCAAGAAATTTGACGATTTTGAGCTCAGAATTTCAAAAAACACTATTAACCCAAAAACACTATTCATCCAAAATCAATGTTCACCCAAAAATTCACTCTCTTTTTCTAATATGTTTTGTGTTTTATTTAAGTTATGATGATGAAATCATGATTGGAATGACCTAAATCAATTTACCCATTGATAAATATCACCTGAAAAGTACCTAGAACGAACCCAGGATCGTCCCTAAATTACCCAAACCCAGGCTGTTTTGTCGTTTACTTTTAATTAGGTGTTGTTTGTTGCTCGTTTGATTAAATTGGCATATTTTAGTTATGGTTTATAAACCGTATTCGACTGGTGTTATTGTAGGTGTTGGTAATCGCATATGTGGTAATTCGTTCTACTTTGCTAAGGTGAGTTTAAAGTGGTGGGTTGTAATTTTATATTTCAAGTTACATTACATTAATGTTTGATCAAGGATAAGAGGTTCGTTTATTGTTAAGAGACATTAAGGGTTGGATCATTGGAAGTGAGATTTGAGTTAGTTATGTTGTTTTTCAAGTGTATTGGGAGTTAATTATTGGATTTTGATTGAAGAGTAAGCTTTAGTACGTTTTTGGAAGTTAGGTAAGGTTATGGAGAACTTTAGGTGAAACTTAGAAATTGAAGGTACCTTGAGTAGTTTTGGACCAAAGTAGCTTAGGAATTAGTTTTGGAAGTTAACTTATGTAATTCATAGCGACCTATTGTCATCAGTACCATTGTAGTGTTTTAATCTTGATAATAGCTTACTTTGGGAACTTTGATCTTCATGGATTTGGTAACATGTGGTAACACGGTACGTGGTAGTGATTGATGTGGTAGCATGCAGTAACATGGTACGTGGTAACACGTTATGGTATGAAATTTGGTAACATGTGATAACACGGTATGTGGTTATATGTTGTGGTATGAAATGTGGTAACATGCGATAACACGGTACGTGATACTGTGTTGATGTGGTAACATGCGGTAACACGGTACGTGATACTGTGTTGATGTGGTAACATGCGGTAACACGGTACGTGGTAGTATGTTGATGCGGTTACACGGTATGTGGTAACATGTTGTAATACGAGATGTGATCTATGGTATGGTAACAAAGAAAGTTTGAGATACGATTATTTACTTGCGATAGTTTTGTTTAGAAAGACATAGTCCTAGTTAGTACTTTTATTTTCAAATCTCGAATTCAATACTTTACGTAGTTGGTTGTTGATTGAATTGAAATTACACTTTGATATTAGGCATAATTGTATTTGAAAGTGTAGAATGGGTAGTAAAGAGCATTTTAGGTCTTTGGACACAATTTCCGGTATGAAATTTGATTTATAGGATTACTTGCTTCCATTTTAGTCTCACTAGCATTTTATGCTAATGTTTCTACACTTACAACTTTTTAGGTACATCTCGACAAAAGGGACGTGGTAGAGGAGGTGGAATTGTTTGATCTTCGAGGACGATGGATTGGACATGGGTATGAACATTGTTTTGTATAGCATTCTAGAATTCTTGTTGCATATATTTCCATTTTCCCACACTTTGTATTTTGAGCTCGTGAGAGCGTTTTTAAAACTTGTAATGGGTTTATGATTTTATGTTTGTTTTATAAATTTATTTATAATCGAAATGTGCATTCTATTTTTTATGCTTTCTCTGGTTGTGAACATTGTAAAATGGGTTTTGGTTAGTTCGAAATTTAAACGTACCCATGCCGTTTTCTTTTAAAAACCAAGTCTTCCGCAGTGACTTTGAAATTAAAGGATTTAACGGAATTGGGTTGTTATAGTTGGTATTAGAGGCTCATGTTTCTTTAGACCACATGCATCATATATTTTTCATGTTTTGATTTTAAGTCCTTGTCTAAATCATCATTCGAGGTCAACGACACCAGGTATCCTTGGAACTTTCTCTTTTGTTAAGTTTAAATATAGTTTTGTTAATTCCTTTCTTAGTAGCTCACGTGAGACTTATTTAGTTGTGTTTTTAGTATGCCTTTGAGGGAAGTTGCACCTAGGAGAGGTAGAGTATTGGCTCCGGTGCGAGGGAGGGGTAGACCTAGAGCAGTCACACAACCATCACCTCCACCTATGTATTTGGAGAATGAGCCTCCAGTAGTCCAGCCACCTAGGCCTGCACGTAGTGTTACCATTTCTGAGGAGCATTATCTAGATTTATTGCATGGTGGTGAAGGACATGCATATTAGGTTATATCTCCTGTTAGAGTACCCGGTCCAGTAGTAGACCCATCTAGGATTACCAATGCTACGAAGACTTTGAAGGAATATATCAGATATGCTCCTACTGAGTTTGATGGGACATCTACTGATTCGATAGTCGTTGAGAGATGGATTACTAGAGTGGAGAAAGCACTTGACTTTATTCGGTACCTAGATCATCTGAAGGTCCACTGTGGGATCTATTCCTTGGTTAGTGACGCACTTTACTGGTGGGATGGCTTAACTCGTTCTTTGAGCCCTACCTTGGAGGTTACATGAGAGATGTTCAGAGATAAATTTATTGATAAGTATTACCCTGAGGATACCAGAGATCAGTTAGAGGTACAGTTTCTGACGCTCAGACAGGATGATCAGTCTGTAGTGGAGTATGAGAAGGAGTTTGACCGATTGTCAAAGTTTACCACCGGGCATGTTACCGACCTCGAAAGTAAGAAAAAAAGGTTTATCGTGGGTTTAAGAGCAAAACTTCGAGGATAGGTATGAGCTTTGCGACCTGCCACTTATGCTGAGACTTTAGATGTTGCCTTGGCTTTAGACATTAGGGCCTCTGAGGAGAAGGCCATGGTAGTTGTTGCATAGTCCTCATCACAAAAGAGGAAGGCTGAGGACGACCTCTCAGGTTGAGGGATACAGTCAACTGTTCAGGCTTAGCCTCAGACACGACAGCAGGCCCCTGTCTTTGCCACTACTCGAGAGGATGCTGAGGCATCAGGTACTGTTGTTACAAGTACTTAGTCAGTTTAAGGACCCTCTGGTCTTGCATTATTTTATTCTAGGGCTAGTCATTCCTTTATTTCTGCATGCTATTTTGATTATGATTTCGATGTCTGACTTTGATATTATCTTTGGCATGGATGGGCTATCAGCCAACCACGCCAACATCGGTTGTACTTGAGAAACGACTTCTGTAGTGGGAGGATGTTTTGGCAAGATCCTATCGTATGCATACAGAGAGATATGGAGGAGTTGAGCCACGTAATTGGCTAGAGTTTGTAGTGGGGGACCATGTGTTTTTGGAAGTGGCACCCATGAGTGGTATTATGAGATTTGGAAAAAAGTACAAGTTGAGCCCATGGTTTTGGATGCTAACTTGTCTTATGAGGAGACGCCGATTGAGATCCTATCATCTAAACCAAAGTATTGAGAAACAAAACGATCAACTTGGTCAAGTGTTGTGTATGAACCAAGTGTTGAAGGAGGTTATGTGGGAACGTGAGGATGAAATGTAGGCTACGTATCCTCACATTTTCACCTAGGGAGATTACTTTTCGGGGACGAAAAGCCTTTTAGGAGGGTAGACTGTAACGTCCCACTTTTGAAGTAAAATTTTTAATTATTTATTTTAGTTAAAGTATTTAAATTAATAACTTAGAATTTAGGAGTTTAGTTCGTTCCTAAAACTTTTTAATTGTTTTAGTAGCTTAAATTAATTTTGGGCGTATTAATAATTATTGATGGGCAATTAATAATTATTAATCACCTTTTGGCTAGTTTAACTAGTTCTAAAGGTAAATGAGAGACGAATTCGTAATTTTTTATTTCTTAAAATATCTATTTACTGTTCATCATCTCATTTAAATACACTCAAAAGCCAAAAAAAAATAGAAATCTTCTCATCATTTTCTTCTTCTAGCCGTGGGTGACACTTATAGGGGATTTTCCTTGGGTTTTCTTCAATTCTCGGTGGATCATCGTGATTTTTAGTACGTTGGATTGCTCGGGACATGGGCTTTCTATCCATCCCAACTTTGTGGCGTTTCTTGTTCTCTAAGGGAAGGGAAGCCCTAAAAAGTGAGTTTTCAAAACTTTTCATATAGTTTTCTTTGTTTTTATTTCTAAATGAATTTTTAAGTTGAAATCATGTACTTCCATCAAGAAATTTGATGATTTTGACCTTGGAATTTTGAAAAAAACTATTATCTGAAATCACTGTTCAACTTATATGCAGCGGAAGATTTGAGTAAACAACATTTCTAAAATTCATTTCAAAATAATGAGTTTCGGAACTCACAAAATAAAGTAAGTTCAAATAGTCAAACAAAAGCCAAAATAGTTATAAGTTACATCCCATAAAAGTGAAATAGCCATGTTCCAAAAAGACCAAGCTTAAACACCATGCATTGAAATTAGATCCTAAGTCGTGATTCCATGTCGATCAGCCGCCCCGAGTACCTCCAAAATTACCTGAAATGTGTGGTGTAGCACCGTTAACAACACATGACACATGGCTAGTGAGCAATAAAATAAAATCAAAATGATTCTTTAAATACTAGGCAAAAAGCCATTTGATCCCAACCCACCCATTACTAACAAGAGTTAACTATGTTCTTTGATTAACAAAATGTTATCACTTTCTCAAAGATCAAATTCTCAATCTAAGCATAACACATAATATCTCAACTACACATAACCATATCATTACCATAACTGTAACATCAGCATCATCATAGCACTACTATATCCATTAAAATACTATAACCATAGCTTTACCATGATCATAACGTCACTATAATCATTAGATAACCATAATAATAATAATTTCATAATCGTATCTCTCTTAACATTCTCAATTTCACATTTCACAATATAAGTATCTCAAATCATATTATCAAACAACTAACACGTATCAGGGTGTGATGCTCATCCATCTCTTAAGGATCAATCATCCGAGATACGCTATTCCCTTAAATTGTCCATGGGTACATTGTCCCATATAATATCTTCGGGATACGTTGTTCCCTTCGATTTCATCAAACCTCACATGGTACTATTGCAACACACTCCATCAGACAATTCACTCAATTCAAGGAAGGTTCATTATTCAAACAGTCTATTTTAACATATCTAAATTCAATAATGAAATCACATTGAAGCCACTAATCACTTTTCAATTCACATTACAATACATGTCTTAATCAATTGCAATTATAATTCTACTTCACCAATTCACGTGCTATATCCATAGTTATATATATCACGCCATGCTTCATAACCTAATTTATCGGAACAGAGATGCAAGATATTTTAAATTGATACAAGTTACCAATCAAATGATTCCCAAAGAATCATTCAAATTCTAATTTACCATTCACCTCTAATTTTGCAACACAAAATCCATCAATTCTCGAATAAGCAAGATTCTCAGGTGTATCCACTACCTACACCAATTAAAGTAAAAATAAAATACTCTTTTATTTACACTACCAAATAGCTAAAAGGATAAATAAATTAACAAATGCAAAGGGAAACCAAAAGGCCCAACGAATACAAGGGGGCCATGGGCCTTAAAAGAAGTTGGAGGGTGGTGGTCACGGTTTGCACAAGGAGAAGGAGCTACAAAGTGTATGTATATAATAATAATAATAATAATAATAATAATAATAATAATAATAATAAGGAAGACAAAACCAAATTAAGGGCCTTTGATTGGTGATCTCGATTTGGCATGCTTGGCCAAGGGTGGGCTTTGATAAATTAAAATAAGAACAAAGCTCATTTGAGCACTTACTAAACAAAGTCCATTTTGGAGGGTGGTCTGAATTTGAAAGTGGTCATAAAGAATAAAATGAAAATGGGGGTAATATCTACCAATTCATCAACTTAGACAATTCTTTGCAATTTATCTCAACTTCCCACTCCTACACCAAATAAAATAATACAAAAACTCTTTTAATTTTACTTACCAATTAACTAAGAAGACAAGAGAGTAAATAAAAAAAAAAGTCAAGCCCAAATGGACTTGTTTGATCGTGGATTTTAGGGGCCACAATTGGGGCGGTGGTTTTGACTGTACAAGAAGGGAAAGAAGCACAAATAAATACATACATAAATAAATAAAGGCCACAAATGGCCCTCCAAACTGTGAGCTACTATGAGAAAATGGAGGGTGGTCTCCTTATGTTTTTTTTTTAAGATTCAAACAAAAGATGAGTTGGTCTTCTATTTCTCTTTCTTAAAATCATCATTGCATCTAAAACTAAATGGGTTTAAAGGAAATCACCAGAAGTTGAGGAAGCTACCCAAAATCCACCATTAATGCATGATAGGAAAGCTTGAAAATAAAATTAGAGATAAGGTGATGGTTTCTTTTGTGTGTAACAACTTCCCCACCACTAGTCTCAAGTTCATGTCAACACAAGAAGGAAGGGAAAACAAAGGATTACTCTCACCACATCGGCTATCGCTGACACAAGAAGAAGAGGTGATTTGGTTGATCTTTCCTTTTCCTTAAATCCCCAAAGATCTCTCTTTGCCAAGTCCAAAATATCAAAATAAATAGAAAGGAAAAGAAAGTTAGATGGTGGAGTTTGGTTCAAGATCTCAAGGTGGTGGTGGTGAGTTCGGCGGCTGAGGTGTGGGGAAGAAAAAAGTAATAATTTTTTGGCTTAATTATACCATTCGTCCCTATCCTTTTGCGTTTGTGTCAAATCCGTCCCTAAACTTTCAATTGTGTCAAAATCGTCCCTATCGTTTGATATTGGATGTCAAAACTGTCCCTACCGTTAATGAGAGTTAAAAATTGTTGAGGTGTCCAAAAATAGCTTATATGGCTTGATGAGTTGTACAAAATAAATTAGGTGGCGTGATGACATGGACTAGGTTATATCTGAATCAGGTCGAATGCAAAAATGGATGCAAAAATATGGGTCGGGTCGTTTTAGAAGATACGGATTAGTAGTTTAGGGTAAGCAACCCAAAACGTTTCAGATTTTTCTCCAAGGGGAAGGTGGTTTCGCCGTGAGGAATTTTCCAAGGGAGAAAAACTACGTTGTGAGAGTTTTTGGATTGTTCGTTGCATTCTATACTCAAATATTTGTTTTGAAGACTTCTTAGTAGTTGTTCATTTGTGTTTAAAAACGTATTTTATTGTCAACTTGGCCATTTTTTTTAGAATGGTTCACAATTGTCTACTTTTTTAGGAACACATCTATTTATTTCATATTGTTTGCACATGTGGTTTGTCAAGATCTCTCTTTATCAACTTTTTAACCAATTTATCAAAATGTTCTGTGGTCCCTCTTTATAAAAAATGATTTTTGTTGTTGTTATATGATCCCACTTTATAGTAAAGGCCATTTTATTATTGGATTGTTCCTTATGGTACAGAAAAATTGAGTTCTAAAGCCTAAGATTCGTTACATATTATAAAAAGTAGAAGAATTAAGAAAACTAGATATTCATCACCAACCATCCAATTATATCTATTTATCATCATATTCAATTTGTTTGCTTTGAGAAAAAGAATTATGCTAACTCTATAGAAAAGTATACTAGAATGAAGATCTTGTTTTTACAATTTATAATACTTCAATCACTGTTTCAGTACAAGAGAAATAAAGCTGAGTTGTTAGAAGGTTATGGATAAATGTTAAAGTCATTATTTAAATGATTTCACTGTAGAAAAGTAGTAAAGAACATTAGTTAAAATCACGACTTTTAATAATTTACTTAACTTCCACTTATTAAAGAAAATTGGTTCAGATTTTTTTATTACGTTTAACTTTTATTTGATGCATTACAGATGTATTTTTTTTTTCCGGTGGAGGTACATCATGGTGGGTACTTTATTCATGAGCATGATATGAGCTATATGGTAGGAAAGGTGAATAGATTCAATAATTATGATCCTGATTGTTGGTCTTTAATAGAGGTAAAAGATATAGTTAAAGAGTTAGGCTATGACAAGGATGTGACACTATGGGGAAGGGATTGTAGAGAAGAAAAACACCTAATTCGGATGAGTTAGTTTCATTAAATGGATCATCTGACTCAGATTGTGATCATAGACGTGTGTATCCTTCCTCTAGGGATGGGGATGAATATATTGTTTTTGAATTAGGGATGGTGTTTACCACCTTAGAAGATTTCAAAAATAAAGTAACTAATTATGCTATCAATAGAGGGTGGGCCATTACATTTCCTAAGAATGATAAAGTGCGTGTGAGAGCGAAGTGCGTAAAGGGTTGCACTTGGTTGGCATATGTGTCAAAGATGCAAGGTGAATTGTCTTTTCAATTAAAGACGTTTGTGAGCGAACATACATCTTGTTGAACATTTAGGAATCCTAGGTTGACATCAAAGTGGTTAAGTAAACGTATTTTAGACGATGTGAAAGATCAACCATCGATGAAGCTTGGTTATATCCAAGAAAAAGTTTGAAAGAACTACGTTTCTCAAATATCAACATCTACGGCTTATAGGGCTAAATGATTAGCTTTAGAAATTATGAATGGAAACCCTAAAGAACAATATGGCCAACTTTGGGAATACTGTAAGGAATTGAGGTGGTCTAATCTTGGTTCCACTTGTCAACTCAATCTGGATATAGCACAAGTGCAAGAGGAAATTGATGGTGAGCCTATTGTTAGGATTCAACTAGTTTACACTTTTAAGCGATTGTATATTTGTTTTGATGGGATGAAGAGAGGGTTTCTTGCGGGTTGTCGTCCATTTATAGGCCTAGATGCATACCATCTTAAGGTAAATGTAATCATTCATTTTGATTTTAGTTGAATTTTATATTATGTATTTTGTCGTAAATTGATAATGTGTGTTGTAAGGGGTAATATGGGGGGCAACTTATCTCTGCAGTTAGGAGAGTTCCAAATGACCAATATTATCCACTAGCCTTTGCAGTGGTTGAGGCAGAAACTAAGGATTCTTGGACTTGGTTTCTTCAAAGGTTATTAGTGGATGTACAGTATGGTTCTGATAGGGGGTGTACATTTATTTCAGATCAATAGAAGGTACATGTTATTTGCTTGAGATTTTTCAGTGTCTCTATTTTTTATAATAACTTAATATTATTTAACATTTTGTAGAGATTGGTGCCATCTTTACATGATCTGATTCTTGGAGTTGATCATCAGTTTTGTGTGAGGCACATATACAATAATTTTCTAAAGAAGTTCCCTGGAAAGATACTAAAGGATTTGTTATGGCATGCAGCCAATGCTACATATCGTCAGGAGTGGTTGAGGGTCATAGATGAATTGTAAAAGGTTGATCAAGGGGCATACAATTGGTTGGGATCACTAAACCCGACAGTATAGAGCAAACATGCTTTTGTTAGGAATGGTGTCCTAGAACTTGTAATTGTTTAATAATAATAATTTATTTCGAATAAATTAAATAAATAAACATAAGATCTTTATTATCTATATGGATTCAATTGAAGATATTAGGAATATATAGAAATATATAAATATCAAACATTCAAATAGTAAAACCCTAAGTCACTCTTATGAAATCACGACTAAGTATGTGAGTCATACGAGAGGATTAAAGTCGAGATGAGTAACTTAAAAGTGTCTATAATAAATGGATAACGTTTGGGAACCTTATCCTGGTAACACTGTTGATAGCTTCGCATTTTGTTTATAGACAAATGATCTAATCCTGATCATTCATGTGGGAGCATGAAATGAGAGTATCATATGCAATGTTGATTGTATAAGACAGGACCACGATGTTCGATCAAATTTCTCATTAGTACTGTTTACGAGAAATGATCAAATATCAAACTAAGTTTATCAACCGTGATAGATCTCAATCCTGAGTGAAATGCGGACTCCTATTTATGGAGTTATGTTCTTTGATTCACATAGTTGAGAGCGATCTGTAAGAACGCTCAATACACTTCTGTTTTGGGAACATGACTAGATAAGTAGCTGGGAACTCATTTTCACGAGATGGAATTCATAACTTTCCTATAAATTAACGGTATCAGTGCGATACCTAAACATTTTAGGAACTTTAGGAAACTCCATTGATGTACTGATTCGAGACATGAACAAGTGACGCCACGACTTCTATTGATCAGAGAAGTATATTATCTCTAGTTCGACTAAAGATAATGTTCATTGGAGAATCAACGGGAACACAAGGATAAAGCGGTAATTACAGGGGCAAAACAGTGAATTTATCCGCCTTTAATTATGAGGGTTCCACGTGAAGGATATATCACAGATATAAATAAAAGATAAACTAAATGGACATAACTCATCTATAGTGAGGGGAGTTCAGCTATGAATCTATAGTGGAATTATTCATAGTTAGATAATAAGTAATTAACTGATTATGAGTTAATCACTTAATTGACTAATTATTAAGCCCATGATCTATAGGTCCATCGGGTCCCTATGCTAGCCCAAATATCGTTGTAGCAAAACTAAGTTATTAATTTAACTTAGGAAGAACAAATAATTTAAGTAATTGATTTTACTTAAAATTAGGCAATATTAATTATTTGAATAATGAGATTATTTAAATGAAAATTAATATTAATATTATTAATATTGATACAAAATTAATTGTTTAAATAAAGAGTTTATTTAAATGGAAATTAATATAACATATCAATTATAATATTTTACGGCAAAATTAATTGTTTAAATAAATAAATTATTTAAACGGAAATTAATGTTAATATTATTAATTATTTAAATAATGAGTTTATTTAAATGGAAATTAATAATTTGTATTATTAATTAATTAATGAGTTTATTTAATTTAATAATAAATATTAGAGAGAATTAAATACAATTGGTTTAAGAAACAAATTGGTTTTGACCCAAAATAATTAATTAATTGAATAAGATTCAATGGTAATTAATATATAAATTTTTGGCTAATTGTATTTAATTAGAATTTATTATTTGAATATGTTCTAATATTAAATACATAATAAAGAAAAGTAATTATAAATAAAGAAAATTAAAAATGGAAAAACCAAATGCTTCAGCGTCTACATACGTGCATAATGGGGTTTATTTTTTATTTTTTTTATTTAATTAATTTATTTATCTTTTCTAATTTAATAATTAAGAGATAAGCATATCTAATTAGATTAGATATCATAGTTTCTTATAAATATGACCATTGGGATTCATATTTTAACACTTCTCACTTTAATTAGAAAAGTGAAAATTCTCTCTCAAGTTTTTGCCCTATTGCCGATTTTCCTTAGGGAAAAATTTAGAAGAAATTTCTTCTTCTTTTGTTCTTCCAGTTCGATTCCCACAAGTCGGTTTTGCTTTCGATCGGAATATAGCATAGAAGATCCGGTGTTGCTGAGGATTTGATGCTGTAAAGAAACCTCCAACCGATTCTCCATTAATTACTCAATGTAAGTAAAAGGGTTTTAATTTTCGAAATTAAGCATGAATCTACATGTTTTATCACAAATTGCATGATGTTAATAGATCAGTTATTAAATGTTAATAAATTTACTAAATAAATTTCCGCTAGTTTAGTAAATCATCCCTTCAGCTTTTACTACACGTAATAAGTGTGGGACTCTAGTGAATAACATGAATGAGGCATTTAACTTAACAATCATAGAGGCTAGAGACCAACCAATCGTATCCTTGTGTGAGTGGATACGGACATATCTAATGAGGAGATTCCAACAGAACCGAGAAAAGTTGATAAATTGGCATGGCAAGGTCAAATTTGCCCAAAAGTACAAAAAAATCGAATCAATTAAATTTGAGGGTCGAGAGTGGCTAACTCATTGGTCTGTTGACCTTTTTTTTTAGGTTTGTAATGGACCTTGAGAGAAATACACAGTGGATCTTGGGGCTAGAACATGTTCTTGTAGAATGTGGGATCTCACTGAATTTCCTTGTAAGCATGCAGTGAGTGCTATATTTTTTAGAGGAGATGCGGTGGAGAACTATGTAAATGAATTCTATAAGAAAGACATGTATAAGTCAGTTTATGCACATCATATAGCTCATTCAAATGGTCCAAACCAATGGGAAAAAACAACTATGAACAATAACCCTCCTCATTTAAGAAAAGCTCCTGACATGCCTAAGAAGTCGAGGAGGAAGGATTCGGATGAGCAGAGTAGAATGGTTACAAGATTGGGGAGGAAAAATATGACTGAGATGTAAAAAGTGTCTGCAATATGGGCACAATAAAAGAAGCTACAAATGGCCGTCTCGTGAGTCAAATGTCACACAAGTAATGGACTGCCACTGTATGTTTATTGATATACTTTATATTTAAGTTTGTATAATGATTGATGTTTTTCTAAATAATTCAGGAAAGCTCAAGTACAATAACTGACTCAATTGCTCCTCAAGCATCAAACCAACCACTTTGAAATGCAACCATTTCAAGCTTAAACAAGTTGCCATTAAGAAGTAATAGAAGCCACATTTAGTGGGATTTGTCTTGACTTTTTGTGTATAGATGTATTTGTTTTATTAGGATGGATGTACTAAGACTAGCTACTTTTTATTTTGTAAACCATTATTAAGTTATGATGTAATGGTGGTTAGAGTATGAGAAAGTATTGTGAATGATTTTGTGCACACTACAAAAAAACTGCCAAAATGCGACCAAAAATTTGCGACCAAAAAAAAGTGGTAGCTTTAAAGTGATCGAGTTGGTCACTTTATTTGAAGGTTGACTTTAAGTGACCATCCTGGTCACATTTTTTGCGACGATTGCACGTAAGTAGAAATAGTCATAAAAAATGGCGCGAAATTATGGCGCAAAGGAGCGACAGTTGGTCACCTTAAAAAACGACCATCTGGTCGCATTTTTGTGACTAAAATATGCCTTGGTAGCAAAAAATGGCGCGTAATTTTGGAGGGAAAAAAGCTACCAAGTGGTCACAATTGAAAGTGACCACCTGGTCGCAATTTTGGTGACTAAAATATGTCTTGGTAGCAAAAAATGGCGCGTAATTTTGAAGGGAAAAAAGCTACCAAGTGGTCACAATTGAAAGTGACCATCTGGTCGCAATTTTGTTTAATTGAATTAATTTTAGTTCAATTAACCTAATTGTACTTTACTTTAATCAAATGTAACTAAAATTAAGTAATTAAACAATTTTTATTTAATAATTAAACTAAAATTAATTAATTAAATTAGTGTAACTCATTTAATTTAAACTACTTACGTATAATTGAAGTTAAACTATTTGAATGAATTACCCTACTTTAAATTAATTGATTTAATTAAAGTAATCTAAATTACATTAATTAAACTAAAATTAAGTAAAACTAAAATAAACTAATCATTTAGTTTGAAATAAAGTAAAGTAAAATTAGATTAATTGAACTAATATTAATTGAATTAAACTAAAATTCAATTAATCTTAGTTTCAATTAATCTAATTTTAATTTACTTTAATTCAAAGTAATTGATTAGTTAATTTTAGTTTTAATTAATTAATCTTAAGTTTAATTGAATTAATTTTTAGTTCAATTAAGCTAATTTATATTTACTTTAATTCCAAGTAATTGATTAGTTAATTTTAGTTTTAATTAATTAATCTTAAGTTTAATTGAATTAATTTTTAGTTCAATTAAGCTAATTTATATTTACTTTAATTCCAAGTAATTGATCAGTTAATTTTAGTTTTAATTAATTAATCTTAAGTTTAATTGAATTAATTTTAGTTCAATTAACCTAATTTTAATTTACTTTAATTCAAATTAATTGATTAGTTCATTTTAGTTTTAATTAATTAATCTTAAGTTGAATTGAATTAATTTTAGTTCAATTAACCTAATTGTAGTTTACTTTAATCAAATGTAACTAAAATTAAGTAATTAAACAATTTTTATTTAATAATTAAACTAAACTATTTGAATTAATTACCCTACTTTAAATTAATTGATTTAATTAAAGTAATCTAAATTACATTAATTAAACTAAAATTAACTAATCAATTCTAAATTACATTTATTAAATTAAAGTAAACTATCTTAAATAAACTAAATAAGTAATTAAACTAAATTAGATTAAGTAATTAAATTAATTACTATTTAAATTGAATTAAAGTAAACTAAGTTAGATTAATAAAACCATTAGATTCATTAAACTAAAATTAGATATAGAGAAATGCATTAAGTTTAATTGAATTAATTTTAGTTCAATTAACCTAATTGTAGTTTACTTTAATCAAATGTAACTAAAATTAAGTAATTAAACAATTTTTATTTAATAATTAAACTAAACTATTTGAATTAATTACCCTACTTTAAATTAATTGATTTAATTAAAGTAATCTAAATTACATTAATTAAACTAAAATTAACTAATCAATTCTAAATTACATTTATTAAATTAAAGTAAACTATCTTAAATAAACTAAATAAGTAATTAAACTAAATTAGATTAAGTAATTAAATTAATTACTATTTAAATTGAATTAAAGTAAACTAAGTTAGATTAATTAAACCATTAGATTAATTAAACTAAAATTAGATATAGAGAAATGCATTAAGTTTAATTGAATTAATTTTAGTTCAATTAACCTAATTGTAGTTTACTTTAATCAAATGTAACTAAAATTAAGTAATTAAACAATTTTTATTTAATAATTAAACTAATCAATGGATATAACAACATGGAAACAAGAGTTCCCGTCATATGTAAATATCAGAAAGTAACCCAATATAAAAAAAAAGTATATAAATATTAATATTTGCGACCAGGTGGTAGCAATTTTACAAAAAAGGTGACCACATGGTAGTAATTTAGAAGGTAAATGCGACCATTTGGTCGCATTTTAGGATTTAGGGTTTGAGTTTAGGGTTTAGGATTTAGGGTTTAGGGTTTAGGGTTTAGGGTTTTGGGAGAAAAGCGACCAAATGGTCGCATTTGTGCAAAAGTATAATAATATTTTTTAAAAAATACAATTGGAATTGCGACCATATGGTCGCAATTATGGGCGGTAACTTTAAATTTTCATGAAATTTATGGCGGTTAATTTAAGTAATGCGACCATATGGTCGCAATTATTGGCTGGTGAATCTCATAATTGCGACCACATGGTCGCAAATGGTGACGGGACGCGTGACAAGACAATGGCCTTGGTAATGGCAATCGGGCGACGATTGGTCGCTTTTTATATAAATGCGACCAAATGGTAGCATTTATATTTGTAAATGCGACCATATGGTCGCATACGATCGAAAATGCGACCATATGGTCGCATTTTCCCCAAACTTCGCATGATTGTTCATTTCCTGTCATTATTACATATTTGCGACCGGTTGGTCGCAAAATATGATTTAAATTTCATTCCCTTTCCTTTCCCCGTTTCTTTTTCCCTTTCCCGTTTCTACTTTCTCTTCTTTTCTTCTTTTCTCCTCTTTGCCTCTCTCTTTTTCTTCCTCTCTTTTTGTTCGTTTGTCTCTTTCCCCTATCCATTCCCCGTTATTTCTTCCCGTTCCCGTTCCCGTTCTTCCTCTAAACCGAAAATCCTCAACCACCAATCCCGGTTTCGAATACACGAGGTTAGTTTTCGTAACAAACTAAAGTTTAGTTTATGAATTTAGAGTTTACTTAGTTTACTTAGTTTTAGTTTTTAAGATAGTTTACTTTAATTAGTTGAGTTTTAGTTTATGTAGTTTAATTTAATTAGTTTAGTTTACATTAACTAATTAATTAGTTTACTTTAATTTTATTACTTTAAGTAATTTTAGTTAAATTAATCTAATGGTTTAATTAATCTAACTTAGTTTACTTTAATTCAATTTAAGTAGTAATTAATTTAATTACTTAATCTGATTTAGTTTAATTACTTATTTAGTTTATTTAAGATAGTTTACTTTAATTTAATAAAATTAAACTAAATTAATTTATAATTACACTAGAATTGATTAGTTAATTTTAGTTTAATTAATGTAATTTAGATTACTTTAATTAAATCAATTAATTTAAAGTAGGGTAATTAATTCAAATAGTTTAGTTTAATTATTAAATAAAAATTGTTTAATTACTTAATTTTAGTTACATTTGATTAAAGTAAAGTATAATTAGGTTAATTGAACTAAAATTAATTCAATTCAACTTAAGATTAATTAATTCAATTAAACTTAAGATTAATTAATTAAAACTAAAATTAACTAATCAATTACTTTGAATTAAAGTAAATTAAAATTAGCTTCATTGAACTAAAATTAATTCAATTAAACTTAAGATTAATTAATTAAAACTAAAATGAATTAATTTTAGTTTTAATTAATTAATCTTAAGTTTAATTGAATTAATTTTAGTTTAATTGAATTAATCTTAAGTTTAATTGAATTAATTAGTTATAACTAATCAATTCATTTGAATTAAAGTAAATATAAATTAGATTAATTGAACTAAAATTAATTCAATTAAACATAAGATTAATTAATTAAAACTAAAATGAACTAATCAATTACTTTGAATTAAAGTAAATTAAAATTAGATTAATTGAACTAAAATTAATTCAATTAAACATAAGATTAATTAATTAAAACTAAAATGAACTAATCAATTACTTTGAATTAAAGTAAATTAAAATTAGCTTAATTGAACTAAAATTAATTCAATTAAACTTAAGATTAATTAATTAAAACTAAAATTAACTAATCAATTACTTTGAATTAAAGTAAATTAAAATTAGCTTCATTGAACTAAAATTAATTCAATTAAACTTAAGATTAATTAATTAAAACTAAAATGAATTAATTTTAGTTTTAATTAATTAATCTTAAGTTTAATTGAATTAATTTTAGTTTAATTGAATTAATCTTAAGTTTAATTGAATTAATTAGTTATAACTAATCAATTCATTTGAATTAAAGTAAATATAAATTAGATTAATTGAACTAAAATTAATTCAATTAAACATAAGATTAATTAATTAAAACTAAAATTAACTAATCAATTAATTTGAATTAAAGTAAAGTAAAATTAGATTAATTGAAACTAAAATTAATTGAATTTTAGTTTAATTCAATTAATTTTAGTTCAATTAATCTAATTTTACTTTACTTTATTTCAAATTAAATGATTAGTTTATTTTAGTTTTACTTAATTAATCTTAAGTTTAATTGAATTACTTTTAGTTAAATTAATCTAATTTTAATTTACTTTTATTCAAATTAATTTGATTAGTTTATTTTAAATTATTTACTTAAATTTATGTTAGTTTAATTTACATTATTTCATTAATTAATTAATTAATTAAATAAACTAATCAATATTTTACTTACGTAATTAGTATTAAATTAGTTTATTTTGGTTGTAGGATTATGACGGGCAGACGACGTCCTCCCCAGTCAGACGAGCCTGACGATGCGGGTGACGAGGGGTCTCCGCAGACGCCTACTGGCGTTGCCCCACGATGCGAGGCGACTACGGAGGAGTTGGACATCCTCTTCGATTCTAATACGCGACTTGCCGCCACGCCTGGATGATAGAGTCCCTCGAGACCGAAGTCTTCGACACCACGGCCGCCGCGGACTCCCTTGCCACGCCTCCGGGCTTAGCATCAGGGTATGCGTCCAGGTCGGCCGTCGGTCTGCATCAGGGTCGGATCCAGCTGGCCCCTCGACTTCATGCACTCAGCTGTCTCGGGCCGCAGACTCTACCCTTCGGATTGAAGGGGATACGTAAGTAATTTTGTTTACTATTTCCCTAAAAGTTTTCTATTCTTTTTAACTAATAGTTTCTAATATATAGCACAATAATTTTTTGTGATTTTGCAGAGTCAACCAAGATACCTGGCCGTTTCAAAACGGTTTCGCGAGGTCCTTCGAGCATGCCTCTACCGGCGACCCTTTGGACGAAGATTCCGACGACGGAGAAACGCTGGATGTACGCGATTGGAAGGTAAAAACATAATTTATTTTCATAATTAATTAATTTTGAAATTTATAGAAATAAATTTATTACTTTAACAATTTTTTATTTCAATTTTTTCAGGGCAAGTTTCTGTTATCGATCCCGATATCACCGACGGTAGATTGTTCCCCCTATGGGGACGATCACACCCGGGATCGATTCAAGGACCTCATGTTCCTGGCGCGCAGAAGGCAAGCGAAGAAACCGCCCCGTGTGGATGAGCCCGGAGGACCACGCGCGGCTTCCGCTAGCTTGATAACTCCTCAGGGCAAGGCAGTGTCAAGCAGGAATAAGGCCAACCGCGCGAAGAATCCAGTAAAACACACAGAGGGGGCGCGGACCCACGACGAGCACCATCGTCGATTGGTATGTTTTTTTTTTCCTCGTTCTGTTTCTCGTTTTCTTTTTTCTATGTTTTTTTTTCAATTACTAATTAATTTATTATGTTTTATTCTTCACTATTTGATTTTTTAGGAAGCGAAGCACGGGCGCCCGTCCTGCCGGATAAGCCGCACCGAGTTCTTCACACGAAGAAGGACCGGGACGTACGTCGACGATAAGGCGAAAGAAGTTCAGGTATTTAATATTTTTTTCAATTATTATTCTTTCTTTAAAATTTTTCATACATTATATATTAACCATTTTATTTTCCTGAATTTTAAATGTTTAGGAACGTTTCACGGAGTCCTTGACTCGGCGTTGCCCACACCTGGACTCAGAACCGACTCAGGAGGACCGGGATAGAGGCGTTCTTGGAGGTCGCTGGAGGGGTTCGACTGATGGGTCGGTTCCTGGGCTCGGCTCAGACGGGCGACGCCTTTATGCGGATGTGCCCGGCCTCGGCGGAGCGGAGCGAGCACTAGCTCCTGGCCTTCTCCTGGGTGAGCAAGAATGCCCCGGACATGGAGGCTATGCGTGAGGACTTCGTTGCTCGAGTCGCTACTATTGAGGCTGACATACAGGCACGAGTCGAGGCCGACATACAGGCACGAGTCGACGCCCAGGTCGCATCCGCTTTGGCCGCGTACTTCAGATCTCTAGGCGGCGGCCCTTCTACATCGACGCCTCCTCCCCCACCCCCCGCCCCTCCGCAGTAGTTCTAGGATTCTTTCGATTGTATAAAACATTTTTTTAATATTTGATATATATTTTTTTATTTGAATTCCAATTTTTTTTTTATGAAATTTTAATATTAATTAAATAAATAATTAGTAATTAATAATTAATAATTAATTAATAATTTATAAATAATTAAAAATTAATAATTAATTAACTAATTATTAAAATTTAAATTTAAAAAAAAAATCTTAAATGCGACCAGATGGTCACTTTTTAGCGACCATCCTGGTCGCATTTTAATCGAGACTAAAAGTGACCATTTGGTCGCATAAAATGCGACCATTTGGTCACTTTTTATGTGACCAAGTGGTCACTTATCTTTCACATAAATTACGACCGGATGGTCGCTTTTAGCGACCATCCGGGTCGTATTTTCATCGAGCCAATAAGTGACCATTTGGTCACAAAATTTACGACCATTTGGTCACTTTTTTTGTGACCAAATGGTCACTTCTATTGAAGATAAAATGCGACCATATGGTCCCTTTTAATGCGACCATTTGGTCGCATTTTCAAAAGTTTGACTTTTTTTGCTACCAAAATTTTTTACGACCATATGGTCGCATTTTTGTGACCATGCAGTCGCATAATTGAAATCCGACCAGCTTTTTAGCAACCACTCTGTTTGGTCGCATTTTGGTCGCATTTTAGGTGAAAAACGACCATTTGGTCGCAATTTTCTGGTCGCAAATTGGCAGTTTTTTTGTAGTGGCAAGAAATGATTCTTGTTTCATAATGTTGGGGTGATTATCATTATATAAACTTGTGATTTTTTGAATGATGGGTATGTTTTATTGTCTAATGAATGGATGATGAAGTTATATAACTTTTTTTGAATTTTAGAGTTTTAATTTGTTTATGTGATCTTTCAGCTTTGAGATTGGGTAAAACCTTTTCATTCTCATTATCTGGTTTTTGGGTATGGTTTAACTTTTGTTCAAGCTGCACTAATTACCTTTTATGCTAAAGGTGATGATTTAAAAGTTGCCAAAAATGTGTTTAATGGAATGCCACAAAGGATAAATGTATCTTGGAATTCACTTATATGGGTATGAAAAACGGATTGCCTACAAAAGCAAGTGGTTTGTTTTATTAGATGTGAAAGTTGGGTTATGAACCTGATTCAATTTTTTCATTGTTATTCCATAATTCTCTCTCCCCAACAATCAAATTTCCATCATTAGCCACCCTTTCTTTCTCTTTATTTTTGATTTGGTGTTTCCTTTACTACAAGATATGAATAAAAAATACATCTTTCTTTACTTGTATAATCTTAAAAATTATGGATGAGCTTTTTTTAGGAATGCAAAGTTTGTTTAACTCCATTTAGTTTTTCTTTTTTCTTTTTAATGATGGCTAAAACACTCATCTCATCAGGATAATGAAAGGAAAAAAAAGTAGAACAAATGGTCTCACTTTGAACAAAACATAACCATTCTATTACATTGTTACTAGAAATTAAAAAAAAAGAATCAAACATTACTACTTGTATCTAAATAAAATACTACATCCATTGTGAGATTATAATCACACTGATAATTAGCACCCAAGAAACTAAAAGTAACACTTTTTGGAGCTTTTCCTTCCTTCAACTCAGGAATGACATGTTTCCCTCGATCACATATCGGATTATCATACCATTAGAAAAAATTGCATCCATACCCATCCTACAAGTGAAAAAAAGACTATAATGCATCAATAAAAATTAAGCAACTCAACTTGAATAAGAAGAGACAAATTGAAGGATAAGAGAAGAAAATATGATTGATTTTGATTAAATTTACTTCCTTCTTCTTCCACTTTGTGAGCAAGCTTATGAACAACTGAGTTTCTCTCAAACAAATACACAAATTCAGAAAATGCATCAGTAAAACACAAAAATGTATCAATAAAAATAGAAAAATTCAGAGTTTTTTTCAAAATACCCAATAATTTGCACAACCAAGGAACCTTCTTGACGGATTTTATCTAGTCCATGAAGTAACCACAACAACTCTTCGACCACAAGAACAATATTTTCTCCTTTCACGCACACTAGAGATTGAAGAATTTGAGAAGTTATTACTACTTGATTCCATGCCAATAAAATTCACAGTTTCGCTGCTTTGTTCATCAGTTTTCCTTGAGAATCTCATATTGCTTTTTACCCTTCTACCTCATTTTCATTTCCCTCATTCTTCCTAACATAAACCCTAATTTTATATTAACCAATTTTCCTCAGTTTTCTATTCAGTATTTCAACTCAGCATCTTAATATTATAAAATCGACGTGGAAAATGAAAATTGGAAAATGTATTTACGTGGCAATTTCTATTACATTTAACTGGGTTTATTGACCACAAGGAGGGTTTAGACATAAAATATCAAACGATGGGGACGGTTTTGACACAATTGAAAGCTTAGGGACGGAACTGACACAAACTCAAAAGGATAGGGATGGATGGTATAATTAAGCCTTTTTTTTTTCTTTTACAATTTTATTTGCAAAACCATACACCTTAAAAGTTTGGAGACAATACAATTGGGTCAAGACTTTGATGGGCCCTCCACTACTCAACCCAAACACTAAAACAATTATAAAATCTAACTTTAAATAATTACTCTTCCTTACTAAATAAGACATCAATTAATAAAAAATAATATTTAACCTCACAACTCATAATTATCAAGACTAAATAAATATAAATGTCTAAAGTTTCAACCATAATTAAATTTTCAAAAGAAATCATTATCAACAATTTTTTGTTTTTATTTAACTGAAAGGTCCAAGTTGTTACATAAACATTGTGAAACAGATTTTGGTTAGTTCGAATTTTAAACGTACTCACATCGTTTTCTTTTAAAAACCAAATCTTCCACTGTGACTTTAAAATTAAAGGATTTAACGGAATTGGGTCGTTACAATGAAATTCAAGATAAGTGACTTAAAACGTCTACATTAAATGGATAACGTTTGAGAACCTTATCCATCCCTTTTGTATAGTTTATAAATGATCTTATCCGGATCATTCACGTGGATGACATGAAAATGAAAGTATCATACATAATAGTGATTGTATAAGACTTGACCATGATAATTCAATCAATATCTCATTTAATTGTTTACAAGAAATAATCAAACATCAAACAAAGTTATCAAACAGTGATAAATCTTAATCCTGAGTGAAATGTGAACTCATATTCAGGGAGTTATGTTCTCTGATTCACATGGCTGAGAGCGATCAAAATGAACGCTCAATACACTCCCGTTTTTGAAACATAAGAGAATAATAGCTAGGAACATATTTACACAAGATGGAATTCTCAACTTTATAAAAAATGATGGTATCAATATGATATCAAATAATTTTAGAAACTTTAGGAAACTCCCTTGATGTATTGATTCAAGACATGAACAAGTGGCGCCACGACTTCTATTGATCACATAAGTACTTTATATCTAGTTTGACTACAAATAACGTTCATTGGAGAATCAGCGAGAACACAAGGATAAAGCGGTAACTACATAGGTAAAACGGTAAATTTAATTTGCTTGTAATTATGAGTTTTTCACGTGAAGGATATATCACAAATGCTTATTAAGATAAACTAAATGGACACACAACCGATCTATAGTGAGAGTAGGGATGGCAAAATTGCTCGCGACGCTTTGACCCTATAGGGGCGGGGAATCCCCGCTTTATAGGGATAGGGTTAGGGTTAGGGTGAGAAATTTCCCCCCGATTTATTGAAAAATATATGTAAAATATGATTATATTAATTAATAAAATATAAAATGTTTTGTATTATGTTTTCTTTTTGAAAATGTATATTTCATTTTTATATTTCTTTTTAAATAAGAATTAAAATGTAAAATAGGGAATTTTCCCCGCGGGGAATCTCCCCCCGATTTTTTGATTACGGGATAGGGTAAGGTATGAGAATTAAAAATCCCCGCGGGTTAGGGGATGGGAAGTGCATCCACACCCCGCCCCACCCCATTGCCATCCCTAAGTGAGAGGAGTTTAGCTATGAATTTATAGTGGAATTATTCGTAGTTAAATAGTAATTAATTGGTTATGAGTTATTCAATTAATAAAATGATTATTAAGTCCATGATTTATAGGTCTATCAGGTCCCTATGCTAGCCCGAATATCGTAGTCGCAAAATCAAGTCATTAATTTGACTATTGAAGAAATAAATAATTTAAGTAAATTAAGTTACTTAAATAGGCAATATTAATTATTTAAATATTGAGTATATTTAAATTTTAATTAATAGAAACATTGTTAATTGTTTAATAATGAGATTATTTATACAAGAAATTAATAATGAAATATTATTAATTAAACATTGTTAATAGTTTAAATATTGAGTATATTTAAATGGTAATTAATAATTGAAATAATATTAATTGATAATTAATAATTTATTTAAATGGAAATTAATAATTAAATTACTATTATTAATCAATAATAAAATATTATAAATTAGTATTATTGATTAATTAAATAATGTATTTATTTAATGGAAATTAATAACTAAAATATTTATAAATATTATTAATTGTTTAAATAATTAATATTATTTAAATAGAAATTAAATATTAAATATTACTTGATGATATTTAATTGGGAGAAAATATTAATGTTATTAATTATTTAAATAAAGTATTTTATTTAAATGGTAATTAATAAATTAATTAATATTAAAGTTTATAATTAATTAAGTTAAATTTACTTAATTCAAGAGAGAGTTTCTAGTTCAATTGGTTTAATGAACCCAATTGAAAATGGCCAAAATAATTAATTAAGTAAATTAGATTTCTTAATTAATTTACATTGAGAAATCGGCCATTGTGACGACCCGTTCCCGGTAAGTAATATTTAAATAAATAATTTATTTATTTAAATATGTGGGTTTGTTTTTCTTTTGTTTGAGGAGGAAGTAGTGTTTTTAATTTTAATTCTTATACAGGAATTAAAATAAAGGACATTATTTAAAAAAAAAAAAAAAGAGGTGAAGTGGCGTGGGAGAGGGGAAGAAAAAAAAAAGGAGTGAAGGCTTGACAGAGAACGGAACGTACAGACGAAAAAAAAAAGGTAGGGTTCCTTCTCTTCTTCATCATCTTCTTCATTCTTGTTTCTTTTCTAAACGATTTTAGGGTTTGATCAATTGATCTCCCCTTGTGAATTAGGTGAAGCTCCGTAGTTTTGCTTTTGGTGAAGGTGAGGTGGAGATTGGAGGAGTCATCTTTGGAAATTGAGATCAAGGTATTGGAATTCTTTCCTTTAAATTTCTAAATTTTGTTTTGAATGTGATGGAAAACCCACCAATTTCACTTAATCTCAATCTCCTTCTTCAATTTTCCCAAATCTATTCAAACCCTAGAAACCCTAACCTTTGAATCTTGAAAAAAACCACTCACCCTATCATGAAATTTTCCAAAAACCGATTCAATACCGAACCAAAAGGGACCGCCGCCGCAGCAGCATCCGCAGCAGCCCCTTATAGGCTGCTGCTGGCCGACGGCAAAGCAGCCCCTTTAGGGGGTTGCTTTGCGTCTTTGTGCCGTTTCTCCGCTCCGTTTTGACCCTCTTTTTGGTATTTTATGTTTAGGTAATTTTTAGCATAAGTTTTGATTGTTGTTGGGTCACTTTTCAGGTGCTTGAACCTTTGGAAAATTGAAGAAGGAGATTGAGAGTTTAGTTAATCTTTGATCAAGGTCAAGTTTAATTTTCTTTTTCTTTATAAGCATGTATAGTTTCTGGTTTGTGTGTTTGGAGTAAATTTTGGGTGTTGATTGTAAGCATGAATTGAATAATCGTATGTTTGTGAATTGGAGTTAAGGATATGAGATTTAAATGGCATGCATGCTTTTTGGATGATATTATTTGTTGACACAATTGTATTTTCTAGTTGAATGATTTTAAGGAGATAATTATATGATTTCTACTTAGAAAAGCTGCTGGAATTTGATATATTTGTAGAAGGATCAATACAGCCTTAGGTGGAGATTAGTCCAGTCGAAGGCCTTTTCTTGGGAGTTTAGGTGGGGGATTATTTTTGGATGATTCTTGAGTGTGTCTAGGTGATTTTGGGGCTGATTAGAGGCCTTAAAAGCTGCTGGAAAATTTTATAAAATTGTCTTACCGGTTAGCGCCGAAAAAGAAGTAAAACCACGCTAGTCTAGCTAGTTTAGCTTATTAGGGTAGGTTTTCTTCGGGGGACCATCTTGTGAGTTAGAGATCTAATTTTAGGCATTTTTAGACCCTTTAAACGCTGTAATTTCATTGATTTTCCAGAATTTGGAATTTTTGAGATTTAGCCTATTTAAGGTCAGTTTTAGGAGGAAACGGGTTTTCTGAGCTAGAAACTGAGCCTAGGCTTTGTCATGCATTCTGGTAGTGATGCATTTATATAAATCACATTATTTCGATGCCTTAGATAATGTGGTTGGAGGTTCGCATTAAGTAGGGCCATACTTAATGAAGAATAAACCGTTAAGGGGTGAATTAGAGTTGTGCACAACTTAATTACACTTAGCGGGGTAGGTTCATTCCATTTGATCAATGGGAGAGAATAAACTTGTAGGTTCGCTTGTGAGTCTTGCAAACTCATAAGAAGAATAACTCAAAAGTCGAACGTGGTGACACGGGTTCATTACTTTGAGTGTTCGGCTCACTTTAATTGTGAATAAAGTGGAGCTAAGGCATTGGGTAAAAAGGAATATAAAAATGGGATATTCTCTAGAGTTGAGATTATGCCTCGGAAGTTGAGAGTATTTGGAAGTCGTGAGGCCGATTATGGACTTAAGGAATTTAGAAAGTTTCTCATGGCGTTGATCTTAAATTAACTTTATTCTCACTGGGCGTAGCCTCATGATGCTACATTGTTTTTTTTTCAGGTAATAAAAAGAAGAAATCTGCAAATGATGGGGTCGTGGGCGGTGACTGGTTGGGCTTGGGTTTACAAGCCGGCTACTTTATTTCTTTCGTGTTAATGGATATTTGGGGTTTTATTTTATTTGGTTATGTTGATTTCACGTTTAGTTTGTTTCCCATATTTTGAATAATCGATTGAAACTGTTTTGTTTTAAACCGAGCTCAAATAAAACCATATGGATGGATTTTAGATTTATGAAAGATTTATAGTGAACAAAATAAGTTATGTTTTGTTTTGACTATAAATGAAATGTATTGAATTTTGAGTTGTTGTTATTAAAGTTTCCGCTGCTTTTAGTCGATTTCCATGTTTTGGAAATTTGGGTTGTGACAGCCATACACGTGTTTTAGGACGATAATTGTTTGAATTATATTCTAAAATATTTACATAGATTATATTTACTCAAGATAATGCAAATAAAGAAAAAAAAATATTTTCCCTTATTATACAAGCATTTTCGGCCAAAGGAGACAATGGAAGGGAGATTTTTTTTTTCCTTTTATATTTATCTTCAAGTGATTTTCTTAATTTGATTGGCTATCCCATTAGCTATAAATAGGAGGTTTCATAAAACATAACTATTCAATTCCTTAGTAATTGAAATTCTCTCTTCTCCTTTCGGCCTAGCCATTGCCCATTTTTGCTATAGTTTTAGAAAAACAAATTCTTTTTCTTCTTTCTAATTTCTTCTAAAGTTCGATCCCACCATCGGGTTTTGCTTGTTCGATTGGGATATAGCGTAGAAGACTCATTGATAAAGGAACCTTCCAACCGATTCTCCATATTTACTCAATGTAAGTAAAATGCTTTATATTTTCGAAAACAAGCATGAAACTACTTGCTATTTTATAATTTTGCATGATATTAAAGTAGACCTGTCTTTCCATATTAATTAATTTAGATTAACTAGAACAAACTTCCACTGCGTTAACTTGTAACAACCTTCATTTATAACACTCGAATGAAAGAAAGAACTTTTGTTCGTGATCATGTTTTAAACATGATGAGCTACTTTAATGTAGCTGAAACGAATGAAGCCCTCATCGTTGACGAGTCCTAGATTAGATTTATGTTAGAATCTTTTCTGAAGAGTTTTATTCAATTTTAAAAGCAACTTGGTGATGAACAAGTTGAGCTACACTCTCACTTAACCGTTGAATGAATTCCAGACCTTCGAAACTATGAAGAAGGAAAATAACAAGTTTGAAGAAGCAAATGTTGTCTTTAATTCTTCTATAAAAAACTAGACTAAGCAGAACACCAAGCTCAATGCTGAAAAGAAATCATTCAAGCCTAAAAATAAATAGCTTAATGGAAAATGTTTTCACTAAAAAATAGATGGTCACTTGAAGAAAAACTGCCACAAATAACTCGAGAAGAAGAAAAAGAAGAAAGAAGGCAAATTAGATTTACTTAATGAAAAATTTTAGAACTTTAATTGAATGTCTGATTCTTTGTGACTTATTCACATTTTCTCTGAACTTTACAATTGTAGCTTGATTCTTGAAAAGACGTCATCAACAATGCTGATTTAAAAGATAGTTCAAGAAAAAGTAGATTAGATTTATAACTTTCGGTCTTTTTATTTCATTTAGTTTTCTAGTCCAGTTTAGTTTTAACTTATTTTATTTTAAATTATTTAATAAATCTTGGTTCTCATTTCATAAGAACCAAGGAAAAGTGAGAAGGAAAAGATATTAGGGTTGCACATCCATCACTGTTGTGATGACGCAGTTGAGTGTTCATTCGACCCACCACCCGAGGCTAGGCCGATCAAATCTATCCATTTTTGGGTTCGATCCAGCAAGTAATCCATAAGCATCAAAAGTGAAAGCATATCCAGAAGTGTAACGACACGACCCAAAATAACCAAAAATAAATAAATAAATAATAAATGACTCATTTAAAATATAATTAAATCAGAGTTAAACAATAAACTGCGGAAGCTTTTCTCATTAATTGAACCATTCAAAAACAAAACATTTATTTTGGCGCCAATGTTAAATCAAGAAATAAAATATAATATAATTTAGCGGGAAACGTTCGATAAATTGAATATCTAAAATTCGAATAATAAATGAAATCTTAGAATAAAATCCAATGAAAATAATAATAAATGAAATGAGTACTCCTAAGGACCATCGAGTGTAGCTCCATCCTCGTCACACGACCAACTAGCCAAAACAAATACCTGCAAAATAAAAGTTTACAGGTCATGAATTACCGTGAGCTTTTAGCTCAGTAGATTAAACCATTACATAAAGAAATTAATTCAGATAGTAATACCACGCTCAACAATAACATGTGGATACTCGTTCACTTCCAAACCCCAACATTAACCAAGTAGGTACTTAGCCTACAACTTCACAAAATAATAGTATAGCTCAGTTCTGAAAGATCATAACCATAGTGTTCGACTCTATAACATAATATCATAGTGGCCACTATGATACGTGCCACACTATCCATCGTAGCAATTACTTATCAAACTCATCTCAACTACTTAGTTATATCATAATCACAGTGTTCGGCTCTATTGTATAGTATCATAATGGCCATTATGATACGTGCCACACTATCCAACGTGATTACCATATATCAAAATTTAACCTACTTAAATATTCACATCCATAAACTCAAATATAATAATAATATCAAATAATTAAAAATCAACAACAAATCGTAAAATAACTCATAAATCGTGACACATAAATAATGAAAAAGAAACAAAGAAAATATATTTAAAACAACTCAACAATTTTATTACAAATAGCAAAAGGGACAGTAATTTCACACAATCAAATCACAACGAGCAAATCATTGAGTTATTAATTACATTTCTAAATTAACTAAGTCTATTATGTGATAATCGTTTCTAAAAATTATCCTTAGAATTAGTAAATTATTTAAAACAATTTATTAAACGGTTATTAATTAATAGTATTAATTAATTAAAACATCAAATTTTACAAATAACACTCAAGAAGAAATTTATAATAATTAATGTCTACTATGTCTAATTTTATTAATAACATCAAATTAACCAATTAATAATAATAATATAATAAATCGTTTAGTAAACCAATCACAAAATATCAAATTAAAATATTTAGTAGGGATTTAACCTACCTTAATTGCAAATTGGAGTAATCCACAAGAACTTTTAACAATGCCCAAGATCTGTAATAATATAAATTTAAAGTCAATTTCACGAGAACCGGGCTAACGGGATGAAAACTGGCTCAAATTGAGCTAAAATAGCCCATGAACCGGTTGAACCAGCTGAACAGGTTCAATTGAACCAGTTCATCAGGTCCAACTGGACCAGTTCTTCCCCAACAAGACAGCGCGCAGACGAAGAAAAAAGAGAGAAAACGAGCGACTTCTTACCTCTCATGACGGCAACGTCTTCGTTCGTTTTTGGAGCTAATTTTGAAGATGAAACTATTGGGATGCAAATCAAAGTTGTAAGGGATCAAAACGGAACAAAGAACCCAACGAAAAACAATCCAAAATACTTAAGAGCTTCGAATTCCAGCGAGTTATTTCCAGATTCCGGTGAGTTTTACTTTAGGACGATGACAATGAAAAGCGAACGTAGTTTAGAATGGAATTAACTCGAAAACATCAGTAGAACTAAAGTAAAATGAATCCAAATGAAATTACCTATGAAAACAACGGTTTGAAAATTCTTTCCCTCGGCTTTCTAGAGAGAAACGAGGAACTAAGAACCAGCGAGATTGGAAGACTTTCTACTTGATTTCCCAGTGGAGCTCAGAGGAATACAACGAGGCTTGATGTAAAATGAAGAAGAAGGCGATTCCAAATTCGACGGTGAACAATTATTTCGGCGCTGCTCGTAAAGGAGGAAAAATAATGGATATCTATATTTTAACCTAGGTTTTAGTGCCACTTAATGATTTAGATTGGTTGGAAATTGACTAAACTACCCTTCATAGCAATATTTGAACACAAGGCTATAAATGATATTTAAGCTATAACTTTTTACTTGGAAGTCAGATTAACGAGCGATCAATTGCGTTGAACTCGTAACGACGTAACAGTTAACATGAACTCAAAGTTATAGTCGTTTAGATTAGAACTGATGAAATGACTAAAATACCCTTAAGTGAAAAACCGGGTTGTTACAATCTTCCCTCCTTAAGAACTTTTCGTCCCTGAAAAGTATCACTACTACTGGAACAAACACGTTACCAGCTAAAGTCACCACCGTCTGTTCTCAAGTTGTCTCCTCGAACTTCTGGTTTCACCACAATACCTTATCCAGCTCCAACTCTTTCAAGTATTATTCACCACAGCTAAAATGTGATTTTACTATTATTTTTTTAACTGAATCAAAATTCGGTAGCATGATTGAAAAGCAATAAATCCATGCCAGGTATCACAACAAAATATCTTATACAAATGGCTTTCAAAGTTGCACTTTACTTGGACCACACTGTTAGGAATGGTGTCCTAGAACTTGTAATTATTTAATAATAATAATATATCTCGAATAAATTAAATAAATAAACGTAAGTTCTTTATATTATCTAGATTGATTCAATTAACGATATTAGGAATATATGGAAATATATTAATATCGAACATTCAAATAGTAAAATCCTAAGTCACTCTTATGAAATCACGACTTAGTATATGAGTCATACGAGAGGATTAAAGTTGAGATGAGTAACTTAAAAGTGTCTACAGTAAATGGATAACGTTTGAGAACCTTATCCTGGTAACACTATTGATAGCTTCGCATTTTGTTTATAGACAAATGATCTAATCCTGATCATTCATGTGGGAGACATGAAATGGAAGTATCATATGGAATGTTGATTGTATAAGACAGGATCACGATGTTCGATCAAATTTCTCATTAGTACTGTTTATGACAAATGATCGAATATCAAACTAAGTTTATCAATCGTGATAGATCTCAATCCTGAGTGAAATGTGGACTCCTATTTATGG
Source organism: Gynostemma pentaphyllum (assembly GCA_028015215.1). NCBI lineage: Eukaryota > Viridiplantae > Streptophyta > Magnoliopsida > Cucurbitales > Cucurbitaceae > Gynostemma > Gynostemma pentaphyllum. The sequence continues at coordinate 45,761,284 of CM051347.1, read as the reverse complement.
AGTTATGTTCTTTGATTCACATGGTTGAGAGCGGTCTGTAAGAACGCTCAATACACTCCTGCTTTGGGAACATAACTAGATAAGTAGCTGGGAACGCATTTTCACGAGATGGAATTCATAACTTTCCTATAAATTAACGGTATCAGTGCGATACCTAAACATTTTAGGAACTCCCTTGATGTACTGATTCGAGACATGAACAAGTGACGTTACGACTTTTATTGATCACAGAAGTACATTATCTCTAGTTCAACTAAAGATAAAGTTCATTGGAGAATCAGCGGGAACACAAGGATAAAACGGTAATTACAAGGGTAAAACGGTAAATTTAACCCGCCTGTAATTATGAGGGTTCCACGTGAAGGATATTGTAACGACCCGAACCCGTTAAATTCTTTAAATTCAAATGCACAGCGGAAGACTCGATTTCTAAAGAAAAACGGCATGGGTTCGTTTAAAAATCGAATAATCAAAACCTGTTTACAACCCAAATTCCAGAAAAAGTGATAAATCGGGAATTTCGCATTCCAAAAGACATTTAGACCATAAAACATAGACATATTTTACACAAATACCCTTTCGGGCTCAAAAAGACACAAGTTATGTAAAGATGGAATAATTACAAGCATTTCAATGAATGCTAAACAAAATGAGTTTTCTTTTAGTATTGTCCATACACCCTCTCGATCAGTCACGCGGCTCCACCTCCTCTACCACGCTTCTTAACTCGAGGTTTACCTGAAAATTTTAAGTGTAGCACCATTAGCATAACATGCTAGTGAGAGTAAAACGAAAGCAAGTAATCCTATGAACAAAATCTCATAACCGAAATCGTGTCCAAAGGCCTAAAATGCCCAATACTACTCACATCCACACTTCCAAATTTCCATACAATCAATCGATAGTAGAATGTCACCCATACATATCAATACCATGAGATAGAAAAAGAATAAAGACTTAAAGTAAAACTAACATTCACAACTAAGTCTCACTACACGTTTCTAAGAATCGGTAAAAATAACATTAACTATCCTTATTACCAAACAAGTTTCATCGTATCGTGCTATTGTATGGATCGAAATCAACATACCACGTACCATATCACAACCATCGCACCATGATACGTATGGAACCGAATCAACATACTATCATGTGCCTTATCATAGATCATAATACCATGGACGCACGGATCCGAATCCACGTACTACCATGTACCATATCTCAATCATCGGTTATCGGGACTTTCACCATTTCGGGTATCAGGAATTTCACCATTTCGGATATCAGGAATTTCACCATTTCGGGTATCAGGAATTTCACCATTTCGGGTATCAGGAATTTCACCATTTCACAACATGATACGTATGGAATCGAATCAACATACTATCATGGCCACTTTACAAATCGTTAAGCTTCCTAAAAGTTAGTTAATCTCAAAGAATCCTACTAAGCTATTACGAAGCCTAACTATCTAGATTACACGAGTTAACACTCAAGTGTATCACTTTAGCTACACTAACTTTCAACCACTCAAGTAACTCTCATTCCACTTTCCTCTATCATCTCCAATTCACTTTGTAACACTTTCAAACCACTCCGATGTTTCCTTTCCATCGAACTAAATATAGTTCCAAAATTCCTCCACTAACTTCCGAATTAAAGTCTCTAACCAAACTTAACTTCTAAGAAGCTAAATCTCACTTAACTTCGATAAACAATAACATAATGAAACTTAATTCATAAAACAACTAACTTTCATTTTAAACTCACCTTGTAAATCAAGTCAACTCGAAACACCGGTTGACCAAGAATCACGATCTATGCACGAAACCTATAATTAAATACACCTAAAGTATATTAATTAACCGAATCGAAGAACGATCGTCACGATACTAAAATAAAAGACAAAACAACCCGGAACTTATGCCAAGAGGCCCACGGCCCAAGGGAAAGGAAGAAAAAGAATTGTTTTCCGGATTTTAAGCACTTTAAAGACATTTTGGTTTGGTTTCGGGTACTTTGGAGGTTGGTAACCTTAATGGGTATTCGCAATTTAGGGTTTTGAGCATTAAACCATTTCCGAAACAAATAGAAAATAGCAAAAACATAATAAACTACACCTCCTAAATCAAGCCAAAAGACGGGAAACTACAAGGAACGAGTTTTAGCTCAAACTTGGTTTTAGGTTTTAGGGAAAGTTCCTAAAAATGACTATAACAACTTTCCCGATTGATATCTTAAAGCTCCAGGTGAACGAATTCAAGATTACAACTCAATTCCACCATTAAAACACTATTCATAACAAAAATAAGAAACTTTAACATACCTTTAAGCCTCGATAAAACGAGCGAAAATTACGTTCGGTAGGTTGGAAATGATCTACGGGCCAAGGGCTTTCCAACGGTAGTAGAATCGAGACGATCTACCGAGAAATAAAGAAAATAAAAAAAAGGGAGAGGGTTTTGTGGTTCACGGCAGCAAGGGGAAGAAAGGAGCAGATTTTGTTCTAATTTTGGCTAAGTGTTGATATTTAAAGATGATGAATAGTGATTTTTTAGATATTTAAGAAATCGGTAATGACGCCTACGTCCCTCTTTTGTTTTTGCTTTAAAAACGAAACCCGAAGCTTGTAAATAACTCTAAAGGTGATTAATAATTATTAATTGGCCCGTTAATAATTATTAATATCACCAAAACATAATTAAAGTACTAAAACGATTAAAAACTAATTCGGACGAAAAATAGCTACTAAAATAGAAGTTACTGAATTAAAACTAAACTTTAAAAGCTTTAATAATAATAATAAAAAAAAAATTTACCTCTAAAAGTAACGGGACGTTACAGATATCTTACAGATAGAAATAAAGATAAACTAAATGGACATAACTTATCTATAGTGAGGGGAGTTCAGCTATGAATCTATAGTGGAATTATTCATAGTTAGATAATAAGTAATTAATTGATTATGAGTTAATCACTTAATTGACTAATTACTAAGCCCATGATCTATAGGTCCATCGGGTCCCTATGCTAGTCCAAATATCGTAGTCGCGAAATCAAGTAGAAGAAAATGGAAATTTTAAGTAAAGTGAATTACTTAAATAGGCAATATTAATTGTTTAAATATTGAGTATATTTAAACGGTAATTAATATAAACATTATTAATTGTTTAAATAATGAGTTTATTTAAATAGAAAATTAATAATGAAATATTATTAATTAAACATTATTAATTATTTAAATATTGAGTATATTTAAATGGTAATTAATAATTTTGAAATTAATTGACAATTATTAATTGTTTAAATAATTAATTTTATTTGCACGGAAATTAATAATTAATAATTAAAATTAATTAATTAATAATAAAATATTATCAATAAAATTATTAATTAATTAAATAATGAGTTTATTTAATGGAAATTAATAATTAAAATATTTATTATTAATTGTTTAAATAATGAACATTATTTAAATGAAAATTAATAATTAAATAAAATGGAGAAAATATTAATATTATTAATTATTTAAATAAATTATTTTATGACATATTATCAAGAATATCCACATTAATTCACATTTATTCACTAATACCGGTTGTGTTTTTTTAATATCAATTTTGCCCAAAAAACACCATAAATGGCGGTGATCCCATGGTTTCCGTTTTGAACAATTACCATCATGCCCTTTCCTTAAATGTTGTAGACCATAATAAATAGAGGGCAGAAAACGTCTTTTCATTGTTCCCTTAAACGGCGCGTGGAGTTAAAGTGGGTAAGTTTGCTAATTTATAAAACATATAAGTATTAATGCTATTATACCTATTTATTATGGTCTAATATGAAATTAACCCTTATTTTATTTAAATGGTAACTAATAAATAAATTAATTAAGTTGAACTTATTAATTTAAGAAAGAGTTTCAAGCCCAATTGGATTAATGAACCCAATTGAAATTGGCCCAAAATAATTAATTAAATAAATTAGAATTATTTATTAATTATATATGTGAATTTCGGCCATATGAGAGAATTTGTAGGAGATAATTGTTTGAATTATATCCTATAATAATTATATATATTTATTTACCCAAGATAAATAAAATAAAGGAAAGAAAATATTCTCTTATTTATCTATGGCATTTTACAAATACCAAGATAAAGGAAAGAGATCATTCTTTTTTCTTTTTGTATTTATCTCCATGGGATTAATCCTAATGTGATTAGGATTCCTATTTTCCTATAAATAGGAGGCTTGGGTCATTCATAAATCACACAATTAAATTCCTTAGAAATTCAGAATTCTCTCTTCCTTTCTCCCTCCCCCCTCTTGGCCGATTTTCATAGTGATTGGGAAGAAAATATTTTTTCTTCTTCCTAATTTCTTCTTAAGTTCGATCCCACAATCGGGTTTCATTTGATCGATCGGGATATAGCGTAGAAGATCCGGTGTTGCTGAGGATTTGATGCTGTAAAGAAACATCCAACCGATTCTCCATATATTACTCAATGTAAGTTTTATAGTTTTAATTTTTGAAAATTTAAAGCATGAATCTACATGTTTTTATCATAAATTGCATGATCTTAATAGATCCGTAATTAAATGTTAATTAGTTTATTAAATAAAATTCCGCTAATTTAGTAAATCATCCCTTCACACACAACAAAATCAGACTAGACCTAGCTCTTTAACTGGCTAATAAAGACACCTCAGCTGGTGAAGACAATGACATTCAAAGCTTAAAGGTTCTAATTCAATCACAACATGTCTCACAAACAAACAAGACATATAAAAGAATAACTAGAACAAAAACAATACAAAAGTCAAATGACTAACCACAACGCTAGAATTAAAAGTCTTTCACTAATCGTAATAAAATCTTACCTTTCTAAAGGTTCTGTCATGGCGGAGGAGGAAGGACCTTGGGAGTTGGTCTTTGATTACGTAGAGCTGCTGCAGAAGGGCACTGAGCAGCGATGTGACCTTTTTTCTTACAAGTAAAACATTCCCTCTTCCTGCATGGTCTGAGATGATACTTGAAGTAATAACGACATTGAGGATATTGACTCCCGTGATTCTGCGGCTGTTTATTCTGAAATTGTTGGTTGTCTTGAAACTGCCTTGGGGTTAATTCCTGATTTTGTTGACTCTGAGACTTATCAAACTTTCTCTTCTGTCTAGAAGATTATCCTTGAGATACTTGTTGTGTCTTAACAGAACTATCCTTATCTAGAAACAACGCAATACTGAGAGCAATAGCATACGTGTTGAGAAAATGAGCTTCCACTCTTCCCTGAATATCCTCCCTAAGTCCCATAATGAAAGCCTCCATCTCCTTAGCTTCAGTATCTACATGCTCAGGAGCAAAGCGGGATAATCTATCAAATTCCCTCTCATATTCAGCAACTGATCTTAACCCTTGGGTTAAGGTCAAAAACTCCTTTTTCATCTGATACTTATAAGCCTTAGGATAGTATTGTCAAAGAATTTTGCCTTGAAAGTCTCCTAAGGTGTAGCACCATCAACACGATCTATAGATCTCGCAGTTGAATCCCACCAATAGTGATCTTCCTCTTTCAACTAAACACCCCGGTACCCCACAAACCTGCCCTGCTCCACCCCATTTAAATGTTAAACGGTGCGGGGTCAGGGCAAGGGGGCGGGGCGGGGTCGAGTTGGCATATATAGCCCTGTTTACTAAACGGCGCGGGGTCGGTCAAGGGGATTGGACCCGATTAGTTTTATTAATTTTTTTTTCATTTTTTTAAATCCCCCCATATAAGCACGCCCCCAAGTCCCTGACAAACACGCCCCCCCACCCCTTTGAACCTCTTTTTTTTTCTTTTCCTTTTCTTTTACTTTATTTCTTTTTCTCACTAAGTCAACAACAACATCACGAAGACACAAACCCTTTCTGCCTCTCCGCCTTTTCTCACGAACAAAAGAAAACCCTTGCCTTCGTTTTATTTTTATTTTTGTCTGCCCCTCTCTGCCTCTTCTCTCGACTAGACCTCCCCTGCCATTAACGTCTCTGGTTAAGTGAGTATTCTTTATTTGTTGTGCTTTTCTTTTTTTTTACCCCAATCTCATTTATACCCTAACCCCAATTAAGAAAAAACTTATTTCTACCCCATTACTACACTGCCCTGCCCCAACCAGCCCCGCCTCGCCCCGACAGTTAAAGGAGGTGAGGTCGGGGTCAGGGTGAAAGTTAATTGGGACGGGGTCGAGGTACCATTTTTGGCTTAAACGAGGTCGGGCTGTAATCGAGGTACCCCGACCTCGCCCCTCCCTGCCCCATGTTCACCCCTAGTTAAAACAACTTATAGAACTTTATTTGAGTGGAAGCGTTATAGAACGGACCAAACCAAACAAAACGGCTTTTAGAAGTCCAAATGAAACTCATTGACTTCAATATCAATGAATAAAGTTCAAACAAAGTATGTGAAATAAAAATGACACAATATTTCAATAATAGAATTGAAAATGGTCACTATACTTACCTATTATTTTCGAAATAATAAAGGAATAAGTACAAAATACGATATTCAAATATACAAAGATAATGAAGAATCACTTTGTACTAGGAGCTAAAAAATTCGAGTAAAAGTATGTTAGTGAAATAAGATAAAATGTAAATTCATATGAGATGCACACAATCAAATTCAAATATGGATTTGCTAGAATTCTATATAAGAATTAGACTTTTGGACTTTGTGAACTAACCATAAAATGAGTATAGTATAGTAAAATAAGATTTTACCAACTAAACACTAAATCCTTATGATTACTAAAGTAGTAATCAGTGAAAGGCGCTTGATTACGGTAGTTTCAACGGAGCTTGAAACAACTTGAAATCAAGAGTTTAATAGAATTTATTTTACAAGGATAAAATATGATATCTATTACACTCAATGAAACTAAGTTTAGACAAAAGGAAGACATATTAAGAAGGATAAAAACTTACTGAAAAAGTTTTAAAATGACTAACATGGTCAAATAGTTGATAGTCATCCATCTTGCTTAGAATTACAAATCCAATCTCCAAAAATCTAGGACAGGTTGAAAATTGTTAGGAATGATGTCCTAGAACTTGTAATTTAATATAATATATTTTTAATAAATTTTAATAAATAAATTGAAGTTCTTTTAAGTATATTAATTCATTAATGATATTAGACTTATCACTCATTCAAATAATAAAGCCCCAAAGTTGCTTTCATGGAATCACGAATGAGTATGTGAAACATACATGAGGAATTCTAGTCGAGATAAGTAATTCAAAGAGTCTACAGTATATGGATAACATTTGGGAACCTCATCATATTGACAATGTTAATAACTGTCTATTATGTATAAATTACAAATGATCTTATCCGGATCATGTTGGGATTGATGACCTCTAAAAGAGTTCCCAGAAACCCCAGCAGATCATTCATGTGAGTGACATGAAAATTAAAGTATCATATAAAATACTAATTGTATAAGACAGAAGGGGATATTTCGATCAATATCTCACTTATACCGTTTGTGAGAAATGATCGAAAATCAAATTAAGTTGAACTAAACTGTGATAAATCTTAATCATGAGTGTAATGTAATAAGTTATGCTATTTGATTCACATAGTTGAGATCGATCTGAATGAACACTCAATACACTTCCGTTTTGGGAACATAACAAGATAATAACTGAGAACACATTTGCACAAGATGAAATTCATAACTTTTCAAAAAATGACGGTATTGCTGGGGTTTCTGCCCTAAATCTTATGTAATCCAATTAAACTGTAAATAAATAAAGGAATTTTTAATTAGTAATATTTACATTATCATTTATTATTAGTTTAATAAATGTAATCCATCATAAGATCCAGAGTTACGTATGATAACTTAAAGTGAGCATATGATGCGGGAAGATTCACTTAAGTGTAACTCAAATAGTCTGTGGTACATGAATAAAGGTTGGGTGCCTTATTTCTGGTAACACCACTAACACGGCCCACTTGTGAATTGGCACAAGTGATCTCATCTGAATCGCTCATGTAGAGACACGTGAGTGGGGGTGTTGCTGCAATAGAGATTGTAGTAGACTGGACTAAGATAAACTTACTGTCTTCTGGGAAAGCCGTTACAGAAAGACACTTCGTTTATCAACTAGTTGATCATGTACAATTGATCTTAATCCTGAGTGGATTACGAACTCTTGTTCGCAAGAGACAAGCCTTTGATTTGCATAGGTGAGAGTGACTCGTATAGTTCGCTCAATATGCCTCCCATTTTGGGGATTGCATCTTGCTTATAGCTGGGAACGTAATTACACAAGAATTGGAATTCACTCTTTTCCATATAGGAAAATAGATAAGTAGTTCCCTTATGGACTGATTCGGTCTTGAATAGCGGGGCCCCATATTCCTCTGATCAAGGAAAAGGTTAAAGATGCATAATGGAGATTATGTAAGGTTGTTCATTGGAGAATCAGTTGGGCTTAAGAAACAAGATGTATCATGGAGGTTAATACGGTGTAAATACCTAGCCATGGATACGAACTAACTTGTGAAGGATCAAAGTGTAGTTAATGATCATAGCCAATAGACATAACTATGTCATAGTACTAAGAGTGCAACTCTAGATATTTAGTGGAGTTATCTAGGAGTTAATGAATGAGAATTAATTGATTAAAAGGAGTTTTAATCAAAGGTAATTTTGGATCATTGGAGCTTAGTCCTATAGGTCCATTAAGTCCTCCGAGCTAACGCATGTAATCGAGAACATAAATTAATATGATTAATTTCTCTTTGGAAAATTAGAAATGAATAGAGGAGTTTATTCAATTAATTAAAGGAAATTAAATAGAGGAGTCTATTTAATTATTTAATTAATGGTGGAATTAAATAGAGGAGTCTATTTAATTATTAAATAGAAGAGTCTATTTAATTATAAGAGATTAAATAGAGGAGTCTATTTAATTAAATTAATTTTGTGTTGTCCAAAATTAATAGGGATTTAAATAGAAGAGTCTATTTAAATATTTAATTTGAAATTATCAAATTAAATGAGAAAATAAATAAAAGGAGTTTTATTTATTTAATTATTTAAAGGAATTGTTCCATTAAATAAGAGGAAAATAAAAATGCCCAATAACGTCATTGATGGATGACATGGGCGTGTGACTCATGGTGGGGTCACACGCCACTTTGGTCAACTGTTGACCAAGAGTTTGCATTTTTATTTATTTAAAATATATATATAAATATCTTATTTTAAATTAATGTGATTAATTTAAAATGGAAGATATGGAATAATATATTTAAATTAATATTGATTAATTTAAATAAAAGATATGGAATATTTTATTATGGAATAAAATATAATATCTTTATTATTCAAATATATTTTAGAATGTCTTAATTAATTATTTATTAATTAAAAGATATTCAGAAGCTTTTCAGAGGCCTTGGTTTTCCTATAAATAGGACATTTGGGGTGACCCCAAAACACACAACCAAGAGAGTTAAAGTAAAGGCTCAGGAAATTCCTCTCCTCCCTCTCTCTTGGCCGCCGCCCATAGGGTATTGGGAAGAAAATTCTTCTTCCCAATTTTCCTTTTTTCAAAGGAGATAGTGCCCACAGACCGATTCTCTTTTGTGCTTAGTGAGGAAGATCTTTTTGGTGGTCCCAGGATCGTAACCATCGAAGAACGAGGAAGAGTCAGACACTTCTCGACAAGGGTTAGTATTCTGTTTATGCATTTCGTTTTGAATTTATTATACTGCAAGGAAAGATCCGTTGGGACTTCCGTTTGAGATCTCTTTTAGAGGCCTCAATCCCAACAGGTATTAGTAGGATACCTAATCATTTTTGAAACTTTAGGAAACTCTCTTGATGTAATGATTCAAGACATGAACGAGTGGCACCACGACTTCTACTGATTATAGAAGTATCTATCTTTAGTTGGACTACAAATAATGTTCATTGGAGAATCAACGGGAACACAAAGATAAAGAGATAATTAACTACTATTATTAACTAAGGGTTATTCCACTAAAACCAAAAGTTTCATCTTTCATATAGTAATCTCATAATTATGAAGAAGCTAATATTATTGTATCCCTCTGTATTTATATCTTATCTGCTTGTGTTTCAGCTAATTCTCTAGTGACCAACTTCTATAGTCTCACTAAGGAGTAAGTCCTTCTTGGGCCAATGGGAAAGTGAGGTCTATTGTTCAAGTCTGAATCAGTACAACAAGAGAGTGTCTTAAAGTTCCCAAAATTAAAGTATTGCACTTGAAGGAAGTACTAACTACACAACAAAATAGTATTGGATTATTAACTAATTAGGATCCGTTAATATTATGATAAATTATAATTAGACCTTAAACCTTAAGTCAAGGCTTACAAAAATACTTACATAGATAATAATGAAGATATAATTAGAGTTTCTTTAACGAACACTGGATCTTCTAGGCTATGTCCCGATTATCAATAAAACCCGATTTGTGGAAATCAAACCGAAAGAACTAAGAAGTAAAATATTACTTCTTAATTTTAACAAAGGAAATTGGTAAGAGAGAGATATATATTTTTCAAAAATTAGATGAATATGAAGCATAAAAAATATGATTACTAATTAACAATATTTCTAAGAGAGTAATTAGTATTCTAATCCAATTAAAATTCCTATTTTCTAATTAAATAATAGAGAGATAATATCTTACCATAGTTATCCTCAAAGTGCTTGAGTTGAGCATGGTGGGAAAAAAATGTTCCAATCAAATAATTATTTCTATTTATATACCATGTAGCCGAAAATCTTTATAAGTTTTATGAAAAAAATTGGTTATGGCCCAAAATAAATATTTAATTGAATGAGATCCAATAATAAATATCTACATTGATTTCGGCCATAAATGATAATTTTGAGCTAAATAAGTTTAGGAAATAGTATTTACCTATAAATATGACTATTGAGTTTTCATATTTTTCACTCCTCATTTTTGTTAAGCAAAGTGAAAATCCCCCCCCCCCCCCCCTAAAAGCCTATGCCCAAAACTTGGTGTGTCAATAAAGAAGAATTTTTTCTTCTTCTGTTCGTTCTGTACCATTTTCACAAATTGAGTTTCGTTTAGGGGTGTAAATGGGGCGGGGCGGGATATAAACGGGGTACCCAGTTTATACCCTGCCCTGTTTAAGGTTTTTTTCCTCACCCCGCCTCGCCCTAATTATCTCTATCCCCCGCACCGGACCCGCCCCATTTATTAAGCATGGGCGTGGACTAAATGGGCTGGGGGAAATTGTTGAAAATGCACGATTTCGTATATTTTTTTTATATTCAAAATTCAATTTTTCAATGATAATTGTGCATAATAGAGCATAAATTAACATAAATAAAACTTTTCATCATAATCCATATCAAAATAAACCTAGGAAATTTAAATTAAAAAAAAATTAAAATAGATAAATGGGGCGGGGCAGGGTGTAAACGGGGGAAAAATCCCCCGCCTCGTTTAATAAACATGGGAAAAAAAATTCCCCCTACCCTTGCCCCTGCCCTGTTTATTAGGCGGGTTTGGTAGGGGTAGGGGTGGGGTGGGGTGTTAGGAATGGTGTCCTAGAACTTGTAATTATTTAAGTATAATAATTTATTTCGAATAAATTAAATAAATAAACATAAGTTCTTTATATTATCTAGATTGATTCAATTGAAGATATTAGGAATATATGGAAATATAAAAATATCAAACATTCAAATAGTAAAACCCTAAGTCACTCTTATGAAATCACGACTTAGTATGTGAGTCATACGAGAGGATTAAAGTCGAGATGAGTAACTTAAAAGTGTCTACAGTAAATGGATAACGTTTGAGAACCTTATCCTGGTAACACTGTTGATAGCTTCGCATTTTGTTTATAGACAAATGATCTAATCCTGATCATTCATGTGGGAGACATGAAATGGAAGTATCATATGCAATGTTGATTGTATAAGACAGGACCACGATATTCGATCAAATTTCTCATTAGTACCGTTTGAGAGAAATGATCGAATATCAAACTAAGTTTATCAACCGTGATAGATCTCAATCCTGAGTGAAATGCGGACTCCTATTTATGGAGTTATGTTCTTTGATTCACATGGTTGAGAGCGATCTGTAAGAACGCTCAATACACTCCTGTTTTGGGAACATGGCTAGATAAGTAGCTAAGAACTCATTTACACAAGATGAAATTCATAACTTTCCTAAAGAATTAACGGTATCAGTGTGATACCTAACCATTCTAGGAACTTTAGGAAGCTCCCTTGATGTACTGATTCAAGACATGAACAAGTGGCGCCACGACTTCTATTGATCACAGAAGTATATTATCTATAGTTCGACTAAAGATAATGTTCATTAGAGAATCAGCGGGAACACAAGGATAAAGCGGTAATTACAGGGGCAAAACGGTAAATCTTATCCATCTGTAATTATGAGTGTTCCACGTGAAGGATAATATCACAGATATAAATAAAGATAAACAAAATGGACATAACTCATCTATAGTGAGGGGAGTTCAGCTATGAATCTATAGTGAAATTATTCATAGTTAGATAATAAGTAATTAACTGATTATGAGTTAATCACTTAATTGACTAATTATTAAGCCCATGATCTATAGGTCCATCGGGTCCCTATGCTAGCCCAAATATCGTAGTCGCGAAATCAAGTAGAAGAAATGGAAAGTTTAAGTAAAGTGAATTACTTAAATAGGCAATATTAATTGTTTAAATATTGAGTATATTTAAATGGTAATTAATATAAACATTATTAATTGTTTAAATAATGAGTTTATTTGAACAGAAAATTAATAATGAAATATTATTAATTATTTAAATATTGAGTATATTTAAATGGTAATTAATAATTTGAAATTAATTAACAATTATTAATTGTTTAAATAATTAATTTTATTTGAACGGAAATTAATAATTAAAATTAATTAATTAATAATAAAATATTATCAATAAAGTTATTAATTAAATAATGAGATTATTTAATGGAAATTAATAATTAAAATATTTATTATTAATTATTTAAATAATGAAAATTATTTAAATGGAAATTAATAATATAATTTGATAATATTTAGTCGGGAGAAAATATTAATATTATTAATTGTTTAAATAAAATATTTTATTTAAATGGAAATTAATAAATAAATTAATTAAGTTGGACTTATTAATTTAAGAGAGAGTTTCAAGCCCAATTGGATTAATGAACCCAATTGCAATTGGCCCAAAATAATTAATTAAATAAATTTGTTTTATTAATTATTTATTATTAATTTTGGCCATCATAGATAATTTGTAGGAGATAATTATTTGAATTATATCCTATAATAATTATATAGATTTATTTACCCAAAATAAATAAAATAAATAAAATAAATAAAATAAAGAAAAGAAAATATTCTCTTATTTATCTATGGCATTTTAGAAATACCAAGATAAAGGAAAGAGATAATTCTTTTTTCTTTTTGTATTTATCTCCATGGATTAATCCTAATGTGATTAGGATTCCTATTTTCCTATAAATAGGAGGCTTGGGTCATTCATAAATCACACAATTCAATTCCTAAGAAATTTGGAATTCTCTCTTTCTCCTTCTCCCCCCTTGGCCGATTTTCCCTCTTGATATTGGGAAGAAAAATATTTTTTCTTTTTCCCAATTTCTTCTAAAGTTCGATCCCACAATCGGGTTTCGTTTGATCTATCGGGATATAGCGTAGAAGATCTGGTGTTGCTGAGGATTTGATGCTGTAAAGAAACTTCCAACCGATTCTCCATATTTTACTCAATGTAAGTAAAAGGGTTTTAATTTTTGAAATTAAGCATGAATCTACATGTTTTTATTACGAATTGCATGATGTTAATAGATCCGTTATTAAATGTTAATAAGTTTACTAAATAAAATTCCGCTAGTTTAGTAAATCATCCCTTCACGGGGAAGCGGGGTCGGGGTTTTAGCTTTCACCCTTAGTTTCATTAACGATCGTAGAATATTTAGTATTTCTTAAAAAAGGTCAACCAAATCCCCATTATAATCTATGTAAGTATTTTCTAGAGCCTTAATTTTGAGGTTTAATGCCTATTCATAATTTATTATAATATCACGGATCAATGGGTTGTTTTTCAGATGGTTCTTCAAGTGATGGATTCAAAAGTGATTGAAGAGTAGAATTTTAGAATGAGCAAAAGATTTTAGTTTCAATTTAGTTTTAGGTTTTGTTTTGAAGAATTATTTCAGTTTGATTATTTATTATTTGTTTAGACAATTAAATTTGAGTTTGATTAAATATTCATTAGATTAATTTTTTAGCATAATTTATAAAAAAAAAAAATTGGAAGGAGAATTTTTTTTTTATAAGAATTCAAAATTTTCAAAATTTCAAAAGATTTGACAAGTAGTTCACAAAATCCATTAAATATTATTATTTTTTCTCTCCCCTTTTTCATAGATCTACATCCCTCAACTCAACCACAAGAAGATTGAAAAAAAAAAGTTAACCCAAATATTCACCTTAACTCAACCACAAAGTTAAAATATGAACCAAGGTTGGTTTTATCAAGTTTGATTATAAATAAGAGGTTATGGCTTCTCTCTCAAAACCCTAATGTCAAATATTTTGCCCTTGGGTATTAAATGATAAAAAAAAAACACCCACAGCCTCCTACTTTTTTTTTTCCTCGAACCCTATAAAATACCCTAAAAAGGGATTAGTAGAGAAGGAAATAAAATATAAAGGGCAAATGACAGAGCAAGAGAGGGACCAAAGCCAAAACTAGTCAAGGTTCAAAGAAGGTAGCCACAGTCGCGTAGATAGCTTAAAAAACAAAAAAACAAAAAACAAAAATATAAACAGGTTCGTTTTCGTTTTCGTTTTCTTTTTCCTTCAAATCAAATCTTCTTTAAAAATAAAAAAATGGGGTATTCTTCTCTTTTTTGTGTACGAGGGTCTGTATATGTTCAAAACTTGATTTCTAGCCCCTTGAAGTTGAAACTATACCCCATTACCCATTTTGGCTTTTAATGACTTTTTTTTTTGTGGGTATCTGGAAAAAAAAAATGTGAAATGGCGGGACTAATATTTTCTAATTTCTTTGGAAAATATTCAAAACCCTAGATCAATAATTTTTTCCCGCCAAACTATCTTGATTGTCGATAATTTGATTAACTACTTACCCGATTTGTGTTTCTGTCTTTTCGTTTTTTGAATTTTATGAACTGGGTTTTTTTTTTACGTTTTAGTATAATTTTGTTTGGGGAAAAAATTTGAAACCATTGAAATGGATAACAGTTGATTTTAGAGCTTGAATTCAAATTCATGGCAGGATGGTGAATGATTAACTGATGGTTCTGGTTTTGATTGTGAATCTGCCACGGAAAAGCTTCAACTTAACGGGTTTTGGATAGCTCTTGGTTCGGTTTTAAGTTTAACTGGTTGCAGTGTTGAAGAAGCTTTCTTGGTCGGGTGGTCGACTGGAAAAGTTCAGATTTACGTTTGATTTAACTGGGTTTTCTTATATAAGATATTTGTTTTTGGACTTGTTTCTTTCTTTCTCATCAATTTGCCTAAGGTCTTTGTGGTTGTGAAAGATAAGGGTGGATATTGGTTAAGTTTGAATGCTACTTTAGCTTTGAAGATTACTTCAATTTTCGATACTTCAGAGAAACCTTTTGATAAAGTTTTGGGGAAAAGAGAGATTAGACAGTTTTGAACTTGAATTTTACTAGCATTGTAATATTGCAATGCTTGGACAATAGTGAGATTAAACACTCAGTAACTAGGATTTGTGGAGATAAGAATGGAGTTGGCAATTGGTAGTTGTTGATAGCATCTCATAATGGTGGATGGCTTGTTACCGAAAGCAACTAGAGTCATGTTATCAGATGAGTTCATGAATTGCGTTGGCTTTGAGGAAAATTCAATTACGGATCTTTCGAAAATAATGCTTGAAATGAAGGGCAATAAGAAGGTGAAGAGTAAAGATTTATTGCCGAAACTTGAAAACGATCATGACAACGTTGATGATGACAATATAATGATTATTGATCCACCTCTTGTTATGGAAGAGAATTTTGGTCATGAGAGAAAGCAAGAACCAATGTTTGGATTGCTTATGTGGCTTAAAGGTATTGCAAAAAACCCTTGTGACCCTTCGATTTGTTCCTTGCCAGAAAAGTCAAAGTGGAAATCATATGGAATTGAGACTATCTGGAAACAAGTTTTGATGGTTCGTGAGGAAATGTTTGTGAAAAGACATATTGATACAAGTAGTGAGCAATCATTCTCGCAGGTATGTTAAATATTTTAATCAGTTGATAAAAATTTATGTGCAGATTGATTCTATAGCCTTGCATGCCAGGTCAATTCAAAACTGTTTGTGTCTTTACCATGTTGTGCAGTTTAAGTTTAAGATCTGTTCATCTCTTATGTGCAAGCTTTTTTGTTCATCACTGATATTAGAGCCACTTATCACTATCCCTATGAGATATAAGTTGCTGATGCATATTGATGGCTGCTTTAGTTATTTCCACATCACCTTGTGTGTGTATATTATGCATTTTAAGCAGTATCTCTTTACATTTAAATGATTTTCATTTCAAAGAACTTTAATGTGAGAGCCATTTTTGGAGCTGAGACATACATGATACAATTTTAAAATATATTAATAAATATTTTCAACAATTTGTTTTTTTCTCAGATTTATATTTATCTTGTTTAGTTGTTAATGTTATGAGCCTCTTTACTTTTCATGGACTTCTGCAGTGGCTTTTATGTTGTCCCATTGGTTCACTTACCTTATGTGCATATAAAACTGAGAGACCTTTCTTCTCAATGCTGTCTATATGCCTTGCATTCCTTTATGCAAGTTACTTTATTCACACATTTCTAATCATGGGTTAGGTGGTTGTCTGGGATTACTTATAGGGGCCATTTGGATTGAGGAAATTTAGATACCTGGGAATAAAGGATGTCAAATTATTCGGAAGCCTGGATATGAAGAAAAATTGTGTTTGTTTCTTAGGATTTGTATATGGGAATTCTATAACAATGTCTAGGAATATAAGAATACTATGTTTGCTTTGTAGAATTTATTCATAGGAATGTATATGGGAATTCTATAACGATGTCTAGGAATATAATGATTAAAAAGTCTTTATTTATTAGTTATTTATTTAATATTAACTATGAAAAGAGAGAGAAATAAATGGATAAGAATAATTATCCAAAATGAGATTAACCTCAAAATTTCCTAATTAAATAAACATGCAAATTAAAAAAAAACCCTTCAATTACTTAATGTAATGTATTTTTTTTATCTATTAGAGGGAAAATAAGTAAAAATTGCATTTACATCCCATGTAATCCTATAAACCACCATTTGCTTGGAAATATTAAAAGGGCTTTCATGGGCATCAACTAATCCCACAAAACAAATGTGGGAATCTGGATGTTGATGGGCTATGTAGCACGGAGACTTAGACTTTGATGATGTATCCGTTACTGACACGTGTTCTTTCAATACTTGGGCACATGTCGGAGAAAAAGAATTAGAGTTGAGATTGAAAAACATCAAATTCTTTATTTATTTTATCCTTTCTTTCTTATTGCCTTTCTAATATAAATATCATAAACTAAAACAAACAATTTTTGATGTGAAAATCATTTTAATGTATAAAAATATTATAATATATTTAAAAATTGTATACTGTAATCAACATGTTCTTTGTCGTGTTTGTATCCTAGTTTTTTAGAAAATGGCGTGTCGCTGTGTCTATATATGTGTCGTGTCTGTATCCTGTATCCATGTTTGTGCTTCTTAGTTGATGGGAATGACATCAAGGGTTCCCATGAACCAAACGGCCCCATAGTAGACTTATCTATCTGAGTGATTTAGATTAGGATGTGAATATTAACAGTTTAAGATTGTGGTTCTTGTATTAATTAACCATTGGTTGGCTCATTGGAGCGACTTTACTTTAAACTTTGAGGTCATGGGTTCAAACCATGTGTAGCTGGCCACCTACCTAAGATATTATTCTACGAGTTTCTCGATGCCAAGTGTTGTAGGGTCGTGTGGTATGGTTACGCCTAGGATATTAGTTGAGGTGCGCGTAAGTTGGCCCCGACTTTCACGATTATCATAAAAGAAATTGTGGTTCTTATATTAAGAAATAAATTAACATACTGTATAAAAATTTGTAATCAATTAACCATTTCCTGTTGGGTCTTCTTTATTTAGAGTGTGTTTGAAAATGTATTTGAAATTATCTCAAGTGCTTTTGAATTTTTAAAAACTTACTTTAGGCTGTTTGGCTGCAGAAACATGAAAGATTTTTTTTAAAATAAAAAGTAGCTTGTAGTATTTTAAGAGCAATGGTAGATATTTGGTTTCTATACTCTTTCCTTTGTGTCAATTTAGTCTCTATACTTTTAAAAGGGCTAGAAGTGTCATTTTAAGCCTGATATTTAATTAAACTCATGGATAGTTCATATTATTAATCAACTGTATTTTGCTTAAAAAAAATTAACTTGATTAATTTTGACAAAAAACTGATTTGGGATTAGTTACTTCTTTTAGATATTCTTTCTTACCTAAAACTTCTTTTTGATATCCTCACCTATCTAGGAAGGATATTATCTTACAAGTTTACCGACACCAAGTGTTGTAGGGTCGTGTGGTTGTCTCGTGAGATTAGTCGAGGTGAGCGTAAGCTGGCTCAGACACTCACGGTATATAAAAAAAAATTCCTTAAAATTATTAACTTCTTATTAATGTCAATTTTTCGGTTGAAATTTATACCGTATCTTAATGATATGGATCATCATTAAATTTTAACTAGTAATTTTTTTAATTAGACAATAATTTTTTTTAAAATTATAAGAAATTAATTCAAGTTCTTAATTGGGTTTCGTTAGAAATTTAGCCCTCTTATGGTTTGAGGCAATGAGGCTTGTTTCAATTTAGTTCTTGTGGTTTTTAAAGTTTTACTCTAGTCCTTGTGAGAGTGTCAATTTAGTCCTTATGTTTTGAAAAGTTTCAAATTAGTCTTTATGGTTTCACTTAATGACCCGGTTGTTATCACATTTACACTCCCAAAAGCCCAATACATTGTCATTTGTCTTTGCGACGTCGATGTGGTTGCCACGTTCACAGAATACTCATATATAAACAATCTGTTAATGTTTTGGTAAGCGCAAGGATGTCTCTTTAATTTTTATCCATAAGGACTAAATTGACACAAAACCATGGGGACTAAATTGAAACTCTTAGTGATAATAAAGGGAAATGCCTATGAATAGCTGGGTTTTGTCCAATTGTATGGGACATTTGGTTAGAAAGAAATAGAAGAATTTTTAAGGAGGAAGTTAGATCTTGGGATTATGTTTGGGAGTTGGCACATGTAAATGTCTACTTTTGGGTGTCAACTTCCAAAAGATTTTGTAATTATTCGTTAGGACTAATTATAAATAGGTGGCCCGCATACTTATAATTAGGTGGCGGTGCGGGTCTTTTGAGTTGAGGTGTATACGGTATACCTTGGTTTTGTGGCTTTTGGATTGTTTTGCCACTTTTATATTGTATTTTAATTTCTTGTATCTATCATTTTATGAATGAAATGGCCTTGTGAGGTGTTTTTTTTTAAAAAAAACATTGAAACTCTTAAAGTTATAAAGACTAAAATGAAACAAACCCCGAACTAGAAGGACTAAATTTGTTGATAAACCTCTTAATTGTGATGCATAAATGTATTTTGATTTGAAATAGCTTCTCATTACGTCAGTTTTTTCTAATATTTATTCTATTACATGTGATACATAATTGTGTGTGAATCTTTAAAGTATGAATTAAAAAAGATTAGTACTTATTTAAATTTTCTTAATAGTGGTGACAATCTTATTTTGTTTTTTTTAATGTATTTCTTTTCTTTTCTTCCATAACATAGTTTTAATTAATATGATCTACTCATTATTATCTAGGATGCATGGATACTTCATTTTGAGTTGCCTTTGGACATGTGTTGGACACATGATTTGAAATGTCGGGTTATTTATCATTTTTTAAAATCTCAGATACATTGTTAACACGCTAAAGACATATGGAGGACACATTTTTAATAATAATGTGATTCACAACAAAATTGTTCTGATTTATATTGGTTACCTAATAAAGAAACTATCTCAAATAGCATATTTCTACATACTAATTACTGAAATGTCAGAATTTTAAAAAAATTACCCAAATAACATAATTATAGTTCAATATTCTATTGAACTATTGAGCTATTTTTTTTTTCATTGCTATTTTCAATGATTTTATTTTTATTTTTTTTTTGCCTTTTTTAGTTCAATATAATATTGAACTAGTCCAATGAACTATTTTGTTATTTTCAATGAATTTGTTATTTTTTTCTTTTTTAAATTCAATATATGATTATGCTATTTGGGTAATTTTTTAAAAGTTTTGACATTTCATTAATTAGTATGTCAAAATATGCTATTTCAGTAATTACCCCATACTAATACTTATTTAGGAAAAAATATTATAGGAAGTTTCTATCATTTGCAAGATTATTTTTTGAACACAGTTTGAATAAATCACCTTACAGAATACTGATTTACCAAAAACAAAAAATACTTTCTATAAACATATTATTCCAACTTGCTCAAGAACCATTCCAAATTTACCTTTGTTACTTCTATGCAAATTTTCAAGTATTTTTCAGCACATCAAATCTTAGTTATTCTGTTTATTACTAGCATTGTTCACTTCAGCTTCCCATTTTGTAGAAATATCAGAGGATGCATCCTTGCATGTACGACGATGATACAAGTTCAAGTTACAATCTTAGAGAGAGGTTAAGAATTGACAAGGTTCTTTCTAAGGAAGCTATCTCTAAAGCAAGTGGCTCAAACAATACAACTCTTGGAACTAATGATTCCTCACCTACAGATTCATCAGATGATTACAAGCCCGTTGCTTTGGGGCCGAAACATCAAGCTCGGGTACCCGAATGGAATGGTGTGGCATCTAAAAGTGAATTGAAGTGGTTGGGAACACAAGATTGGCCCTTGAAGAAAGCAAACAATAGATCTCTAGTTGAAAGGGATCCCATTGGAAAGGGAAGACAAGATTCATGTGGGTGCCCAGAAGCTGGTTCTATTAATTGTGTGAAATTTCACATTGCTAAGAAAAGAAGCAAATTAAAGCTGGAGTTGGGTACTGCATTCCTGCAATGGAAATTTAATAAGATGGGGGAAGATGTTACTCTTTCTTGGACAGCAGATGATGAGAAAAAGTTTCAGGATATAGTGACATCGAATCCTCCATCTCTCGGGCAGTCTTTCTGGGATCCGATTATTGAATCATTCCCTTCGAGGAGTAGGGCAGATCTAATTAGCTACTACTACAATGTCTTTCTTTTGCGTAGAAGAGGACATCAGAATCGGGTCACGCCAGATGATATTGATAGTGATGATGATTCAGAATCTGGAATTTCAACAAATGGATCTGGTCATGAAGCAGATAAATTAACTGGATCCATTTTATATTCTCCCAAAAAGCTACATTAAGCTCAAGATAAGTAAGAAATGGAATTTGATGAGTAGCATGTCTATAACGATGATTCAGATTTGGAAATAGGTTATTTTGTTTTATTATTTCTGAAGGGAACAGGGTAAAGAAAATCTTTTGTGAAGTAACATGGAAAGTTATACTAGCCTGTGAAAAATGGAAGCTAAGGGATAAGACAACATCATGATTTACTGACATACATTGTTTTGTAAGTGAGCTGGATTCTGAGGCTCGAGCAATTTTGGTTTTGGGTTATACCTTTCGGTTTCGATTCAATTGGGAAATTCCTTGCATTGTTTTGCTAGATTTTATCACCTATTAATCTAGGATCTTGGTTGGGAGGCATTCTTAAACAATTTAGGATAGTGGCCTTGAAAATACTTGAAAAACCAAATGGTTATGAAAAGAGGATGGCATATATTCGTGCTGTATCGGGTTTAGTTCCTTCAAAATCAGGTTACATGTACTCCGGCATTATGCCCGTTTTGAACATGATATAATACTCTGTTTTTGTTTCTGTTTTTCTGACCATTTGTATATTTGCTTGCATAAGTTAGTTTGTGTAGTGTAGGTTTACATAAGAACCCTCACTATTATGACTCAATTAATGAGCCAAAGTTATCGATGGCTTATTATAATATCTGTTTTAGAGTAATTAAAGAAACTCATGTATCTCACGGCCTCTCGAAATTAACTGAAATTTTATCTTTATAAGATTGTCAATATTGTACCGAAATGTTATATTAAAACACTACAAATTCTAAGTTTACAATGTATTTGATGATTTTTTAAACAGACCGTAGGGAGTCAATGGAGTTTATTTACATTTATTGTTGTCTTCTTCTTTCACTCAAAACTTATTATGTGAAGACTTGTGTTTTTAATTTAGAGAAATTTCCATTGATGACCTTTTTTTTATGAGTAATTTCATAAATAGTAAATGTTTTGTAATATTTTAAAGGGTAAATTATAAATAACACTTTTGTGGTTTTGGTCAAATTAAAAAATAGTCTATGTAGTTTAAAAATTGCAAATCACACTCTTATAATTCTAAATTATGCCAATAAGACCCACCCCTCCAATGTTATAAACTTTCTTTTAACCATAACTTTTTCATTTAAACTCCGATTTGAATGATTCATGATGTTTTGAAATCCTTATTTCAACATCTACGTTATGGTCACTTCAAAATTGTCAATAAATAAAAGAGTTTATTATCATCAAAATATTAAGTATGATTGAAGCCATTAACTGCTTTGTTTACTAATGATTTAGAAATTTTCAAGTGATCAAAACCTACAACCTGAAATGAAGATTCCAAAACAACTTGAATAATCCAAATCGGAGTTCAGACGAAAAATTTATGGTAAAAAAAAGGTTTACAACGTTGGAGGGGAGGAGTTTTATCGGCATAATTTAGAACTATAGTGGTGTAATTTGTCATTTTTAAACTATAGGCGTTGTTCATGAATTTGACTTGTTATTTGCAATTTACCCTATTTTTAAATGACATTTCTCAGAATGAGATTACAATCTCTATCTGAGATTGATGGATCTCATATATATGTTACTTTAAAAAAATGAATTCTTAAATTGTTATTTTCGAAAAACGTCCTTTTATTTAAGTGAAGATTGTTTATAGTCTTAAAAGGCTCACAAACCATCACTTGCTCTTACGAAACTTGAATTTCTATGAAAACGGCTCAAGTATTAGGTCAATTGTATAAAAAAAAAGAGAAATCTTTCAAATGAAGACTGATAGTGACCTACATCTCAAAAAGAGATTCAAAAGAGAATGTGCCAAATTTTTGTACTCTTCATGAACGATGAACATATTAATCTTTCTTTTATTTTATTTTTTTACTAATTTTTATCATACATGAGAGTGAGAATTGTAAACCATTTAAGTTTCTATAGACGAAAGTTTAGGTAAAGCTATACATATTCTGAGGGTGCCAATAAAAGTAGGTTGCAAAAAGATACAAGCGTATGCTAAATTTAAGGATAAGAATTGGGAGTTAATTACCATACTCATTGAAAACATACTTTCTTATGGAACAACTTCGATTGAAATTTGTAGATACTGTATTTTGTCCCGGCCAAATTTATTAATTTTCATTTTTAAAATAAAGAAAATGGAAATAAAAAATAAAATTTGATTGTTTTAAAAATAGAGATAATTTTATTATTAAAAATAAAATTGATCTTATATTTTAAAAATAATTAGATTTTAATTTTGTTTTAAATTTAAATGATAAAGACGATTTTTATTTCAAAAATAAAATTGGCTTTTAATTTTAAATATAAAATAATTTTCGATTTTATTTATTTTAAAAGTTGTTATTTTAATTTTTTTTAATTATTATAGAGATAAGGTAGTTAATTTTAAATTAATTTGAAAAGGTCAAAGATAAATATGATTTGAGATAGATCTAAATAAATTTGTAGAGATATTATTTGATTTAGATTGAGTTAATCTCTAAGTATTATATGTTATTATCATAAGTTTATCTCAATTTATTTTAAATATCTCTAATTTTGGCTATAAATAAGAGCCTTCACTCTTAGAATAGGACAGTAGAGAAACAATAGAAAGATAGTAGAAACACACAATAGAAACGGTAGAAAAACAAAAAAAAGAGAGAAAAAATTAGAGAAAATGTAGAATCATATCTCAAAGTTTTGGGAAGAGAAAACCTATCAAATTTCTCCAAATCATTCTCTCCCAAACCAATGCATCCAAAGGTAAATTCTTTTCTCTTCTTTAGATTATTTCTTAGTCATATGAGTATTCTGTGTTTCCATTAAATTCATGATTTTAAGGTTCTGATTTTTACTATATGGTTAATTTTATTTGAAAATGGATTGATATATGAAGATATAGGAAAAAGAATCAATCGATTTCGATTTTTGGTTTTAAAGTTATGATTTTTTGAAGTTAAAGGTTTTAACAGAAATTACTGTTTCGGGAAAAACTGCAGCGTTTTTTATCATGGGTGTTTTCGGTAATATTTCTATGATATATATGTTTACAATTTATTTTTTTCTTGAAACTAGACTGATAAATAAAACTTTTGCAAAAAAAAATCACCTCGTTTGGATTAGTATTTAAAAAGATATGATTTTTCAAAGTTGATACAAATGCTGCAGGATTTTTGTACAAAATAAAACGTGATTGCGATTTGTTTTACATGAATTCTGATTTTTATTTATAAAATTAATTTATTTTAACATTATAGTTCAATGATATATTAATAAGGTGTATTTAGGTTAAATAATCAAGTCAAAACACATTTTAATTAACGAGATATGGAATTTTCAAGTGTAGGCTTTGATTTGAAATAATTGGTACTTTTAATTGGCTTGTGATATTAGTACATTGAAATTCTTTTATTTTTTTATTATAACAAAATTATCTTAATAAAATTATATTTTGGGGAAAGAGTAATATGTTTATTGCGAGTTTGATAAATATGTGGAAATCGTCACAATTGTGAAGGCTGAGTAATGTGTTTATCAAATTCTCAATAAGTGTACAAAAACCCTAGAAATAACTATAGTTTTATTTAAATAATAAAGACTAGATTTGTTGTTTTAAAATAAAAGGGAGTATTTTGAATAAAAGGTAATAATAAATGTTTTAAAATATAAATACAAACCTGATGATGAGATTTTGAGTAGTAACGACTATCAATTCCTATCAATTTCTCTAGGTGAGGAATTCCCAATTCCGATATTGTTCAATTAACGGTCATAACCCCGCTCAATTAATCTTTGAACTTACATCATTTTTTATTTTAAGAGAAGATTTAAATGAGACATTTGTTTTCATAAATTAAAATCAATCTTTTCACAAATTAGTTAAATTAAGGACCAATAATTTAAAATTAGATAGTATAAGATAAGATTAGGGTAACCATTTTTTAAATGGATGACGTAGGGTGCTAGTACCTTCCCTATGCATAAATGACTCCCGAACCCAATCTGGTTTTTCGTAGACTATTTTTATTAATTAGGTGACCAATCACACCCAAAATTGGTTGGTGGCGACTCCAAATTTTTCTATTTTATGAAGAAGCCCATAAATTGTTGTGACAGCTTGGCGACTCTGCTGGGGACATTGTTAGAGAGTCAAGCCTTTATTTTTATCTCATATTATCTTTTTTTACGGTCCTTTATTATATTAATTAGTTGTTATTATTGATTTGATTTGTTTATTTGTACTTATCTTTTGTTAATCATATTAAATTGTTTATTTAGTTAATTTTTATATTTCTGTTATATTTATTTATTTTATTTATTTGTTGCAAATCAATCATGCATTTCACACACATGTTCACGGGCCGTCTACCCTAGCTCTACCCTTTACGATTAGATCGAGGACTAAGTGGTGTGTCTTCCGTGGAGCTTCGGCTTCCGTATAAGATGTGCGAACTTCCTCACTCAAGTTATCCATTTACTATTTTAATTTGGAGTTGTATGATGGATAATTTGGGGACCTTATCCTTTAGGTGCATTAGAACCTTAAATTTACACTCATAAACACCTTTGACCAACCTAACATTTTAGGATTCCCTCCCTCATTATATTACCCTCATTCCTTTTTATATGTATTTTTAGATTATTCTTGTATCTCTTTTAGACCATTTACTAATTTTATTTTAGCAACAATTTTTTTATACAATATATTTTTAGCATTTTTTTATTTCTTGTAGATCATGTTCATTTCTTTATACATAGTCTTATTCTCTAGGTGTTCATGCATTATGAATTCATTTTTTTCACACATTATCACATAAAAAAATAATCATCTTCTCACATCTTTTTAGATTCACTTGCATATGTGTAAAAAATTCATATCATGTTTCATTTATCATGACATTTTAAAATAAACAAAAAAAAAAAAGAAAAAAAAAGGGATCATCATTGTTTCATTTATGAATTTCATTTGCATAACATCTTCATTACATCTAATATTCATCTTCATTCATATAAAAAAACTAAGACATAAACCTTTGTTTAGATTCATTTCATATAGCATGATATAGTTAAAAAAAAAATCAAAATCAAAAAAGAAAAAATTGGATCATTTTAATGTTTCACTTATGCATTTCATTTGTATGACATAGATCTTTATTATAGTTGCATATCATCATTTAAAAAAAATTGATCCTCATATTTTTATTCATTGTGTGAAGTAAAAAAAAATATCAAAAAAAGAAAAGAAAAGAAAGAGCCATCATTTTTTTCAATAATGCATTTCATATACATGCTAGCTTATTTAATCTCATATGCATTTCACATAGGAAAGATAGGAAATAATCATCTTTAGATTAATCTCATGAAACATAGCATAAATCATGTATTACATCCTACATATCATTATTTAGAATAAAAATAGGGTTAGGGTCTTTCACATAGACATCATTTTTCATACATGCTAGTATTACTTCATCATTCACAAGAGCTTTAGTTCAGATTTGCATGAAAAAAGTTTTATGAGGTTAACTTTTAAAAAGTCACCATGTAAAACCATGTAAAATATAGTATTTGCATTAGCATTTTTCATTCATCATTCATGTGAAGTCATTTAGATAGTCACACATGTAAAGTTTAGGTCAAACCACTTTAGGTAAGAATATCATGCATTTTAAATTAAAAAATCCACAAAATAATCTTCACATTTGCATGTGCATCTACAAAAAATTTTCATGCATTTCATTTAATTATTTTACTATCGTAAAAAATCATTTGAATAGTTAAATAGTTAAATTTTGAGTCAAGCACAAAAGTTTAGGTGAGCATATCATGTTTAAAAAAATAATGTAAAGTCTGTCATTTGCATATGCATTCACTAGAATTTTCGTGCATTTCATCATTATCAATCATTTTGGTGATCGAATAGGTATAGAGATTGGATGAAGCACCAAATTTTGAAAAGAGTGAGCTAATTATTGTTCTTAGAGAAAAAGAGTCTAAATTTTTGAAAGAACTTGATGAATCTAGTGACAATATTAAAAAGTTTACCATTTGAGCTCAAACTCTGGATAAAATGATTAATATGGGTAAACCTCATAAAGAGAAAAAAGGTATTGGATATATGGATGAAATTTCAACTCCTTCATCTTCAAACTCCAATTTTGTTAAAGAATACCCTTGTATGAAAAATGATAAATTGCCTATTATGCCTAAACTTGAAAATGTTACATCTTTTATGCATAATGATAAAAAGGCTAATATTACATCTTTAGTACAAAATGTTAAAAATGCTAAGGTTGATTTCTCTAAATCAAAATTTTTACCTATTTGTCATTATTGTGGTATGAAAGGTCATATTAGACCTAAGTGCTTTAAATTGAAAAATGGTCATACTACTCATCATAAATCAAAGTTCCAAAATTCTAGAAAAGATTATTGTAAGAAAAGCATGTGCATAGATTATTTGTAAAAGATCCATCATTACATGATGTTGTTTGCTTTTCTTGTGGCAATTATGGACATATAACGTCCCGTTATTTTGAAGTGATTTTTTATTTATTTATTTTAATTATGTATTTAAGGTTAATTTAAAAGTAGTAATTTCGATTTTAGTAGTTAATTTTGCCCGAAATTCTTTTTAATCGTTGTAATTTTGCCCGACATTAATAATTATTAATAGGCCAATTAATAATTATTAATCACCTTTAGATTTATTTAAGAGCTTCGGGTTTTGATTCATAAGTCAAAAGTCATAAAAAGGACGCAACCGTCATTTCCGATTTCTTAAAAATATCCAAAACACTATTCATATTCTTCTTTAAATTGCCATTGACCAAAATTGACTCTCATTCTTCATCCATTTCTCCTCATTGTCGTGGGTATGGTTTTGGGAGAGAAAAAAATTGGCTTTTGTTTAATTCTCAACCAATCGACTTGATTTCGGGTGCGTTGGAAAGATCTGGGGTCTAGGATTCTTTTCCACCCAATGATCGTGCTTTTCTCCCATGATCCACGGAGTTCTCAGTAAGTTCTTCTTGAAACCCTAAGCTCCAAATAGTATTTTAATGGAGTTTTCTCTTGATTCCTTCGGTTTCTTGTCGTGAAACTCGGTGTTTGTAAATACGGGAGTTGTTTTAAGAGTTTTTGAAAACTTTCCCTTAACCCTAAAACCGAGTTTCAGTCGAAGCCCTTCCCGTTTGAAATTTACCTTTTGGGGTTTGAATATGGGTTATAAATTATTGAAATAATGTTTATTGTAATTCAATTCGGAAAATTACATATTGTTCAAAAACCCTAATTATCGATACCCATTGAAATAGGGAATATCGAAATTGCTTGAAACCAACTCGAAAACACATCTAAATTGCCTAAAAGCCGGAAAACCAAACCCGAGACCCACTTTTCATGGGGGGCCGAGAGCCTCATGTTGGGGTTTGTTGAGTTTTTCGTCGTTTTGTACGCTTAGATGTTGTTTGATCGTTATTTGGTAAATTATTGATTGTTAGATGTAATTCTAATTGTAGGTGGTTTTAACTTTGCTTGATTGCTCTAACGGAGGTTGGGAGCGAAATCTTATTTGGCTTAGGTGAGAATAGTTAGGATTTAAAGTAACTTTAGAAAGCGAATAAGTATAATGATTTGTAGAATTGGAAACTAAAACTAAGATTCAAATCTAAGATTAGAGGAAAACGAGCTAGTGCCCTTAGGATTAGGAGCTAGTTCTTTAAGTGAGAACTTAGGAGTTCTCGAGGGAAACATTGAATCTTATAAAATTCTAAGTTAGATTCGTTTCGAAGCGTAAGATGAATCATTGGAGGTTAGAAGATCCAAACTTCTATATAGAACGATTAATAGAACCTCGGATTATATTGGAAGTTTAGAATCCTTGAAGGAATAGATTAATCGTTTAAGTTATGATTTTACTTTTATTAATGTAGCGGAGTTCGATTTACATATCGTTCTTCCGGGATTCTTATCTATTTTACTTTATGTCTTTTACTTTATGCTTGTTTCGGCTACTTTAATATTCGCACTTTACTTTATTTATTTTTGTGCAAGCATATGCATAACATCTTGCACCATAACATCTCGCATCATTGAAAGAAAGTGAAAAAGAAAAGAAGGGGAGAATGTTGGACCCTACGGGGAATGTTCGCATCACCTTCAGAAAAAGAAAAGAAAGTGAAAAAGAAAGAAGGGAGAATGTTGGACCCTAAGGGGAATGTCCGCATCGTCTTTAGAGAAAAAGAAAAGAAAGTGAGAAAGAAAAGGAGGTTGAATGGGATCCTACGGGGACGTCCTCATTACTTCCTCATTCATAAGGTTGAATGGATATCCTACGGGATGTACCTATTATCTTCATTCATGCATAAAGGGCGAATGCGAATCCTATGGGATATCCTCATTACCTTCATGCATATGATCGATGGAAATATATATCATGGATAAAGAACCGAAATGTTTTATTTATGTAAAGTTTATTTACTTTTCTTATTTATGTTGTAACCAGTTAATGGATGAGAATTTGACTACGAGTGTTAGTAATATCATCCTTTGGAGATTATAGAATGAAATTACCTAGAGTTTGGAGAACTTTAGGAATGATTGTGTCAGATTGATTGGACACAAATCGGAATACGGGTTTGAGGTCTGTCTTTACTTTTTATTCTTATTATTCTCACTGGGCTTAATTTGTTAACTCATGATATTATAAAAATATCAGGAAAATGCCCTGGCTAGAAGTCGAGGGAGAGGAGATGGTGCTGCATGATTGAGGGATGACGACCTTGAGATGGACTAGGTTTATTTAAAGTCCATGGACTATGTTTTGTGAATTTTATACATACTTTGGAGTTGTATATTTGTATATAGCTCTTAAGAGCTTTTCGTTTTACTTTTATGAAGAAAGTCTCTTTGAACTCCTGATTAGGAACTTGAAGTTCCTTGTGTTTTTAGATTTCAAAATTTAAGATGTAAACAGGTTTTGGCTAGCCAATTTTCAAACATAACCACACCAATTTTCTTAAAATATAAAGACTTCCGCTGTGTTTTTCTAATTTAAATTATTTAAAAGTGACGGGTCGTCACAAGCATACTCATGTCATTTTCATAAATCTAATGGTTCAAATATTTCAAGATCAAATGATTTGAAAAGAAAAAGAACTTGGATTCCAAAGTATGAAAATGCTAACAAAAATGGACCCAAACAAGTATGGGTACCAAAGGATCAAACATGAAATCTTATTTTTTGTAGGAATTTTCTAAAAGCTCAAAGAAGAGCAAGTGGTACTCGGATAATGGATGTTCAAGACACATGATGGTGATCATTCCAAGTTTTCCACACTTACCAAGAAAGAAGGTGGATTAGTGACCTTCGGTGATAACAAGGAAAAATAATTGGTAAAGGAAGTGTCAGTAACAATTCCTCTTCTCTTATCGAAAATGTTTTATTGGTTGATGGTCTTAAACATGATTTATTAAGTATTAGCCAATTGTGTGATAAACGTTATGAAGTATCTTTTAACAAAAAGCATTGTTTTATAAAAGATTTTTGTGATAACAAAGTTTTATTTGTTGGAAATAGAGATGCAAATATTTACACCATTGATATTAATGCATGTTCCATGAATGAAAAATGTCTATCGGTTCAAAATGATGATTCTTGGCTATGGCATAGAAGATTAGGTCACACAAGCATGGAATTGATTTCAAATATTTCTAAAAAATGTTTGGTAAGAGGTTTGCCAAAATTAAAATTTGAAAAAGATAAAATTTGTGATGCTTGTCAAATGGGTAAACAAACAAAGTCTTCTTTTAAATCTTTATGCTTTTGGAGGAAATCATGGTTTTTATTTTTCAAAGCATAAAGATGAAGCTTTGAAAAAGTTTATTAATTGTTACAAAAAGAGTTCAAGTGATCATAGTGGAGAATTTGAAAATATCGCTTTTAAAATTTTTTGTAATGAAAATGGTTTTACTCATAATTTCTCTTCTCCTAAAACTCCTCTACAAAACGGTGTAGTTGAAAGAAAAAAATCGTTCTTTGCAAGAATTAACAACATCTATGTTGAATGAATATGGAGTTCCTAATTATTTTTAGGCGGAAGCCGTTAACACCGCTTGTTATGTTTCAAATAGAGTTTTAATAAGAAATTTTTTAGACAAAACTCCTTATGAATTATGGAATGGAAAAAGTCCTATTGTGAGTTATTTTAAAGTTTTTGGTTACAAATGTTTTATTTTAAATAATAAAGAAAATCTTGGTAAATTTGACTCTAAAACT
The DNA here is from genome assembly GCA_028015215.1 of Gynostemma pentaphyllum. NCBI lineage: Eukaryota > Viridiplantae > Streptophyta > Magnoliopsida > Cucurbitales > Cucurbitaceae > Gynostemma > Gynostemma pentaphyllum. The sequence goes on along the minus strand of CM051347.1, from coordinate 45,729,402 downwards.
GATGTTGGTATTTTTCTTGGTTATTCGTCTTCTAGTAAAGCATATAGAGTTTTTAATAAAAGAACTTTGGTTCTTGAGGAATCCATGCATATAGTGTTTGATGAATCTCTTCATGGTGATATTAATGTTATTAATGATTCTCTTGATACTAATGCTTTAGAAAAGAGTCTTGATGATTTGTAAATTAGTGATAAAGGCATTGAAGCTACTTCAAGTGAGCAAGTTGAAAATGCAAATGAAAGATTGGATGTAAATGCTTCACAATCTATGCCTAAAGAATGGAGATATGCTACACACCATCCAATGGATTTAATTATTGGTGATCCAACTCAAGGTGTAAGAACTCGTTCCTCTCTTAATATGTTTAATAATTTTGCTTTTGTTTCTCAAATTGAACCAAAATGTTTTGAAGATGCTCAATTTGATGAATCTTGGTTATTTTCTATGCAAGAAGAATTAAATCAATTTGAAAGAAATAAAGTTTGGTAATTAGTCCCTAGACCTCAAAATATTTCAATTATTGGTACTAAATGGGTTTTCAGAAATAAACTTGATGAAAATGGAAATATTGTAAGAAATAAAGCTAGGTTGGTTGCAAAAGGATATTGTCAAGAAGAAGGAATTGATTATGATGAGACTTTTGCACCGTTTGCTAGATTAGAAGTAATTAGAATGTTACTTGCTTTTGCTTCTCACAAAATTTTTATTTTATATCAAATGGATGTGAAAAGTGCTTTTCTAAATGGTTATATTATGGAAGAAGTTTATGTTGATCAACCTCCTAGTTTTAAAAATTTTAAATTTCCTAATCATGTATTAAAATTGAAAAAGGCACTTTATGGTTTGAAACAAGCTCCAAGAGCTTGGTATGAAAGGTTAAGTAAATTCTTAATTGATAATGATTTTAAAATGAGAAAAATTGATAGTACTCTTTTTATTAAAATCAAAGGTGATGATATGTTAGTAGTTCAAATTTATGTTGATGATATTATTTTTGGTTCTACTAATCCCTCTTTCTGTGAAGAATTTTTCAAAGTTATGCATAATGAGTTTGAAATGAGCATGATAGGAGAACTTAGTGTCTTTCTTGGACTTCAAATCAAACAACTCAAAGATGGAATTTTCATAAATCAAGAAAAATATACAAAAGAATTATTGAAAAGATTCAAGCTTAATGAGGGAAAGATTGCAAAAACTCTAATGAGTACTACAACCAAGCTTGACAAAGATGAAAAAGGTAAAAGTGTTGATGTCAAATCTTATCGAGGTATGATTGATTCTTTACTTTATTTAACAGCAAGTAGACCCGATATTATGTTTAGTGTATGTTTATGTGCTAGATTTCAATCTTGTCCTAAAGAATCACACTTGCATGCCGTAAAAAGTATAAATTAATTCAAAAAGAAAAGGAAAATTCAAAATATATCTGTTGCACTGTCGCTTACGTCAGTCTCCATCTCCTCCGTTTGATCTCGTCAATCCAACGTTCATAAAGCATCCACATATTTAATTCATCTCATCTGTTGATTGAAGCGCATCTGATGGCCGTAAGAGAGAGTACATGAATTGTGTACGTGCGCAATTATTTCTCTCTCCATGCATCATTAAAGTCATACTTGCTTTTTATGACAAGTGGGTCCCAGCACCTTTTGGTCAGCCTCTCAGCGCGCGCCACGTGTCGCCTCTCTCTCCTTGCTTTTTTTTAAGCATTAACTACTACATGGGGAGTTATGAACTTGCCACGTGTCGCCTCTCTCTCCTTGCTTTTTTTCGCCTCTTTGTCTTGGTCTTTTGGCATTTAATTTAATTTCTGAATTTAAATTAAATTTGAAATTCCTCCTCTCTCCTCCATGCACATCATCAAATTATGAGTGGTCTCTCTCCTCCATGCACCATTGTTGAAGCTATTTCTTGAAGAAGAAGATGAAGCCATGTTTGGAAGATGCTCATGATTAAAAATAACAGTAATATTTTTATTACCTATTTATAGAGCTCGAAAACAGCAGAATAATTACCAAGAAATAGAGGCTAAATATCAGTTTTTACAAGCTCTCAAATCCTTCATTTTCCACCATATTTTGAGCTATTTTGAGAGAAAAACTTGTGTAATTGCTAGCCATTATTAAGGGCTTTTTCTTGAGAGTGCTATCTCTTGTTGTGAGCTAAATTTTTGTAATATTTATCCTTAGAGAGGATTTACAAATTGTAAAGGTTTACTCTTGAACCTTAGTTAAAAAAAGGAGTGATTGTAAATGGTTGTCCTTGCTCCGTGGAAAAGGTCATTGTGACAGTTAGATCCTTAACCGTGGAAAGGATTGTTTGAATTAGTGGATTCAAAAATTCCTGAAGCATTCGGGGAGTGGACATAAAGCCCGAGTTGTGGCCGAACCACTATAAAATTCGGGAGTCATTTCTATCCTTAAACTCTTATTTCATTTGTATTTTATATTTCAAAATTGATTGTGTTAATTTTTGAATTGGTTAAAAAGTTTTATAAAAACTATTTTAAACCCCTATGCACCCCCTCCTCTAGGGTTGCCTTAGATCCTAACAGGGAAAAAGAGTCAAATTCAAGTTTTGAAGAATCGAAGCTTTTCTCCTCTACCATGGCTGTTACATCTTCCTCCCACATTTAGCTTTTTACCTCCAATGAAGTCTAAATCAGTCTCCAATCAAGTCTAGGTTTTTATCTTTATTTTCTGTTTTTTATGGAGGATTTTCATTCAATATTGGGTTTGGGCTGCATTAAAACTGTCCAAAATTTGCTCTAAGATGGATCATAAGGCTTACACTAATTTTTCCTCATGTGGATTTGCTGAAATCCAAAACGGTGAATTTTAAGGTTGAAAATCATGGATTTGAAGTGATGTCCAAGTGCAGCAAAAAACTGCATCTTTCTTTCTTTCTTTCTCCTACATGAAATTAGCAACTTGTTAGGACTTTTCTTTCATTAAAAATAAATAGGATTAAAATAAAGAAAGTCTAAAACATGTCCAAATGGTCTTTTTAGCCAAATATTCAAATGTTTTCAAAATATACTCAACTCAAGAATGATTGTGAAATAAGCTCAAAGTGTATGCATTGTAAACAAACATAATCATATATTCATATAATTAGCATGAAATTGAGACTAAATAACTCTATTTTATGAGTTATCACTGCCTTTTCCAAGAAGACCATGGTCACACCACCTTGGAGAACTTTGACCTCAAGGAAGAGATTGAAACTCTTGTCCAACAAGGATACTTAGAAGACTTTGTCATGAGAGAAGGCCAAAATGAGGAAAGACCAGACTCGACTCAGAAAACCAGAACTGAGGGCCACCAGCTCGACAATAAAGATGAGGGCTAAAAAAAGAAGATCACGCACCATCCAACATGGACTTCTCTTTTACTAGATGAGTTGACCCGACATGCCTGGCCATGACCGAGAATGGAGCCACCTACAAAGATCTAGAGTTTGTCCCGCTTCTGGGTGAAGACAAGAACACCAGACTTGGGACAAGACTAGGGGCTGAGTATAAGGAAGTCTTAAAAAAATCTAAGTGTTCATGCAGCAGCAAACCTAGGACCGACCACGGAGGAGCTCACTTACGTTGTAAGGTACCTTGTACTTGGAGTCCATTATGTAGAATTTACAAGAAATCAGTGAAGTCATTTTGTTTTCCCATTACTATTGTAAATTTATGCCTGGAGAGTACAAAGGGTGGGGGCTAGAATCAGAGTTGAGGAAGCAAAAGCGATAAAACGCTTAAGTACCTTAGCTGAGCTCATGCCTGATCGCTATCGAGAACCCTATACTCAAGTTAGACCTCAAGACTTGAAGCTCCACTTGAGTGGGAGCCAACTGCATGAATACACTATGAAACAATTCTTCAAATTAAATAAATCATTATCCGATGACAATTTTTTTTTCAAAACCCGAGTAGAAGACCATGACTACCTGAGAAGTGATCAGCTCAAAACCACCAATGGGGGGGAGGGGCTGGTGAACCACCTTGCAACGTATTCGTTAAGTCCATTGAGGGTGCAGGGAATCAAGCACTTAAAATAGATGAAATGTTCTAAGTCTACTATGAAGGAAGAGCTCCTCAGAGCTCTCCTGAGTGGAAGAACTTATAAAGGATTCCAATTCCGCTAAGAAGGAAGAGCTCCCTAAGGCTTCCGAGTGGAGGAACTTATATAAAAATTAGAATTCTACTGAGATGAGGGAGCTTCTCAAGGCTCTCCCTAATGGAAAGATCTCAGTCACGAATCCACCGTCACAAAAGAGTTCCTCAGAACTTTTTCGAGTGGAAGGATTTAGAAAACTTAGATTTCTGCCTGGACGGTGGAGCACCTCATGGCTCTCCCTCGTCGAAAGATCTGAGTCTAGAATCCTCTAAGAAGGAAAAGCTCCTATTGACTCTCTCGAGTGGAAGGACTTAGAAATTTATAATTCTGATGAGACGGTGGAGCTCCCCAGGGCTCTCTGTAAACTCTTTTTTTTTTAAAATAAAAGTTAAGAAGATAAATTCAAAAAAAGAAAAAGAAAGATAAGGTTAAAAAAAATGCATGTGGATGGCTTGAGAAGTGGGCAGTAGGAGGTGTAAAACAAATCATAACAAAACTAAATTTTGGTGGCTGCAGACCCATGAGCAGGGAAACAAAAGAAAGGGAAAAAGAAAGAAAGAAAGGAAAAATGGAAAAAGGGCTTGGGAATTTTTTAGGGCATCATCAATTAATGGAATTTTAAGTTTAATACATGGTGTAAGAGCTTCTTGGTAAGTGGTTTTTTCAACCCAATTCTTCTATTTGATGGATTTTGGTAGTTTTTGGTATGCTTCAAGGTTGGTTTTGTTAAGAATGGTGTCCTAGAACTTGTAATTATTTAATAAAGATAATTTATTTTGAATAAATTAAATAAATAAACATAAGTTCTTTATATTATCAAGATTGATTCAATGAATGATATTATGAATATATGGAAATATATTAATATCAAACATTCAAATAGTAAAACTCTAAGTTGCTCTTATAAAATTACAACTAAGTATATGAGTCATATGAGAGGATTAAAGTTGAGATGAGTAACTTAAAAGTGTCTACAGTAAATGGATAATATTTGAGAACCTTATCCTAGTAACACTATTGATAGCTTCGAATTTTGTTTATAGACAAATGATTTAATCCTGATCATTCATGTGGGTGACATGAAATGGAAGTATCATATGCAATGTTGATTGTATAAGACAGGTCCACGATGTTTGATCAAATTTCTCATTAGTATAGTTTACAAGAAATGATCGAATATAAAACTAAGTTTATCAACCGTGATAAATCTCAATCCTGGGTGAAATGTGGACTCCTATTTATGGAGTTATGTTCTTTGATTCACATGGTTGAGAGGATGTGATAATGAACGCTCAATACACTCCTGTTTTGGGAACATAACTAGATAAGTAGCTGGGAACATATTTACATGAGATGAAATTTATAACTTTCCTATAAATTAACGGTATGAGTGCGATACCTAAACATTTTAGGAACTTTAGGAAACTCCCTTGATGTACTGATTCGAGACATGAACAAGTGGCTCCACGACTTCTATTGATCACAGAAGTATATTATCTCTAGTTCGACTAAAGATAATGTTAATTGGAGAATCAGCGGGAACACAAGGATAAAGCGGTAATTACATGGAAAAAACGGTAAACATGTTTTTATCATAATTGCATGTTGATTAATAGATCCTAAATTAACTATTAATTTGTTTACTAAATAAATTCCGCTAATTTAGTAAAATAGTTCCTTTAGGCTTATGGGTTTTATTAGTTTTATGGTTTATGGGTTTTTAAGAGAATTGATAAAAGAATTTAACCTAATGGAAAAGTTGGTGTTTAAGGAATGATTAAGTATAGTGTAGAAATGGAGTTTTTCTATATTTTTGATGGAGTTGCTATGAAAAATTATATGAATTAGGAAGAGGATATGTATGTGGTTTTTCTTCAATTCAAGTTGGGATTATATGTTGGAAGGAGGAAGAGTAACAAGTTGACATTATTTGGCTTTGAAAAGTACATTGGACATGTAGGCAATGAAAAAGATGAAGTTCTAATCATGGGATTTTAATAACCATTTTACATAATTTTGAAATGGTTTTCTAACATTTCAAATTACTAAGTAGATGATTGATATGTATTTTATTAAATCAATATTTTCAGGTGATATTGTGGCGTATATGATTTACGATTTGAAATGTTCACAAAAAAAGTTTGTGAGTGGTTTTTTATTTTAAGATTTATGATATTATTGAGATTTAGATTTTAGGAATATAAATATTTAGATATTCAGGTACATATTTTACATAATTGAGTTTTATGATATAGTATATATATTATTTACGAAAATTATGGAGACTCAGTTATGTGTAACGTCCCGTTATTTTGTGATAAAAAAAACTTTTATTTATTTTATTTTAATTTAAGTAATTAAAGTTTATTTATTTATCGGTAAATTAGAATTTAGTAGTTTATTTCGGTTTAAGTCCTTTTAATTACCTTTTTTGTTTATTTTTGTTTTAATGGTATTAATAATAATTAACGGGCCAATTAATAATTATTAATCACCATTGGGATAGTTTAAGATCATCGGGTTTCGTTTTATAAGTCAAAAGTCATAAAAGGATATATCCGTCATTTCCAAAGTTCCAAAATATCTAAAAACACTATTGGTCATCTTCTTTAAAAACACATTTGACTCAAATTTTGACCAAAACTTCTCCATTTCTTCTCCTCCTACCCGTGAGCTTCAAGAGAGAAAAGGGAGAATTTGATTTTCATTCGTTTCTTGCCCGATCGACTTGATTCCGGGTCCATTGGAAAGGTATCGGTCCTACGATCCTTTTCCACCTAACCATCGTACTTGCCACTCGTGTTATACGGAGTTCTCGGTAAGTTTCTCTTGAAACCCTAAGCTCCAAATAGTGTTTTAATGGAGTTTTCTTTGATTTCCTTCGATTTCGTTTTGTGAAACTCGGTGTTTGTAAATACGGGAGTAGTTTAAGAGTTTTTGGAAACTTTCCCATAACCCTAAAACCGAGTTTCAGTCGAAACCCTTCCCGTTTGAAATTTACCCTTTTGGGTTTGATTTTGGGTTAGAATTTAATGAAATAATGTTTATTTAAATTCAATTTGGGAAAGGGCTTAATGTTCAAAAACCCTAATTATCGATACCCGTTGAAATCGGGAATATCGAATTTGCTTAAAACCAACTCGAAACACTTTAAATTGCCTAAAAGCCTGCAAACCAAACCCGAATCCCATTTTCTTTGTGAAAGCCGAGAGCCTCTTATGGGGATTTGTTGGATTTTTCGTCGTTTTGTATGTTTAGTTGTTGTATGATCAATAGTTGGTAAATTAATGATTATGTTATATAATTCAATTGTAGGTGTTTTCGAACCGCTTGATTGATCGATCTTCCGGACTTAGGAGCGAAGCTAACTTTCTTTAAGGTGAGAATAGTTAGGATTTAAAGTAATCTTAGAAAACGAATAAGTATGATGGTTTGTAGAATTGGAAACTAAGACTAGAATTCGAATCTAAGATTAGAGGGATGTGAGTTAGTGCCCTTAGGATTAGAAGTTAATCCTTTAAGTGAGAACTTAGGAGTTCTCGAGGAAAGTATTAAATCTTAGAAGATTCTAAGTTAGATTCGTTTCAAAGCTTAGGATGGATCATTGGAGGTTAAAAGATCCAAACTTGTATTTAGAACGATTAATAGAACCTCGGATTGTTGGAAGTTTAGAATCCTGGAAGGTATAAGTTAATCGTTTAAGATAGGTTTTACTTTTATTATTGTAGCGGAGTTCGATTTACGTATCGGAGTTCGATTTATAATATGATAATAATAATAATAATTATTATTATTATAAGATGATGATGATGATGATAATAATAATAAAATGATAATAATAATAATAATAATAATAATAATAATAATAATAATAATAATAATAATAATAATAATAATAATAATAATAATAATAATAATAATAATAATAATAATAATAATAATAATAATAATAATAATAATAAGACGATGATAATAATAATAATAATTAGAATGATAATAACAATAATAGTAAGAGAAATAGTAGTAATAATAATAATAATATTTTATTTTAAAAAAAATTTATTCCTCAAGAAATTGAGAAGTTTGTCGTTCTCAAATCCGTCATAGGATTGTTTTTGAAAAGTCAATTTTATTTTTATTTATTAATAAAATAATTATTTTGTAAAAAAAGTGACCTTCATGTCTAATGAGGGAACTAAGTTCCACAAATAAATTATGTTTATTTCTTGAATATTTTATTTCATGTATAGAAAATTATTTTTTTATTTTAAAACAATAGCTTTTTTATTTTATTAAAAAAATGATTTATTTCAATTTATATAAAAGAAGAAAAAATGTTTATTATTTTAACTGTTAGGAAATAATTAGTTCATATCGATATATAAAAAATGTGTTATTTGACCAACGAGTTGTTATTTAATTTTTATAATTAATCCAAATATACTTCTTTATTTTAAATTGAAATGAAAAATATTCAAATAAGGTTTGATCTCATAGATATTTAATTCACCAAAAATATATATATTAATTACGAATTCATAGGGCTCATGATATGTGTGGTTTCAAGATTTTACCACCTACCCAAATTTATTAATCATGTGTGTTGTCCTTTTTTTTAATAAGTTATTAAAAAAAATTATTGCATTACTAATGAAATGAATTTACTAATAAAATAGTAGTAATAATCAAAATCATTACAACATTATCAATAATAATAATAGTTGCAATCATAATATAAAGAATAATAATGATAATGATAATAAATAGTAAAAATGAAAAATATAAGTAGTAACATTTTAATCTAAACTAATGTTATTATTTTGAGAAAAAATTGTGTGATTTATGAGGGAATAAGTAATTCCACAAAGTCACACTTTTTTTGTATAATCATTTTGTAATATCTAAAATTTAAGAAGAAAAGTTATTTATGTTTTAATCTGAAATGAAAAATTATTATTATTTATTTGTAAATTTAACATAGAAATAATTACTCCATTATTGATTAGGTGAAGTTAGTAATGAATAATGATAATAATAATTAAAATGATAAAAATATTAAAAGTAATTGTAATAATATAAAATAAATAGTAGTGGTAATAATATAAGAAAAAAATATTAGTTAGCAAAAGTATAATTTTTTATTTTAACAATTTTTCATAATATGTTTCTTTATCCGAATGATAATAATAATTGTTTGAATTTTTAGTTAATAGGAAAGAAAAAATATATATTATAATGAGTATTGAATTAAACATGGAAGAGAATAACCTCTAACCATAAAAAGTGTGTTGTTGTTGTGTTTCTTCTTCTCTCCATAAAAATTCTTCTCTTTCCCTAACTATTTTTTATCACTCAAGCTAATCACTTGGTGATTTTTTGGTATGCCTTTCCATGAGGGGGTGAGCCCCTATTTATAGTGAAAGAGGCAAGTTCAAATCAATGGCCTATATTTAAACTTGTTAATCAAGAAAAATCAATGGCCATAAATTACCAACTTTACTAATTAGTTCTAGAGAATTCTATTTACCTTTGTCTTTTCAAATTTCTTAGGGTTAATGACCCTTCAAGGATGGGAAGAATTATTGTTTTAATTTTAGAAATTTGGAAGAGAAATAAAATTATGATTAATGTATTTTATTGATTAATTATAAAATTGTTGAGCATAGATTTGGGTTTTTATTTATGGTATAATTATGTAAGTCAAAATAACAAATGGTAATAAAATAATTACTCATTTTGGTTAAATTGATGGGAATTGGGAAACATTAAAATTGAATTATCTAATTCTTTGTAGTTATTGTTTGTTTTTGTTAAATTGAGAAATAAAATATTATAATTATTTTTAATCAATTTATCATTTTTATTATTATTATTTCAACAAAATAAATAATAGCTTAATAGTAGGGTATAAATTAGACATTAATTTGGACTTAACCTTAAATTTTAACATTTGAGTTTTTATTATGATTGATTAAATACAATAATTAATATGAACTAAAAAAAATATCAAATTAATTTTTTAGGGTAAAAATACCCATTTATTATTAATTATTATGAAAATATGAAATTAATTAGGGTGGTTTTGAAAAAGACAATTAATTTAGTGGTGGCTTTTTATACACCACAATTTTATGGGTTTTAATTGAAGTAAATTTGTAATAATTCATTTCAACTTAGTTAATTTATAATTATAAACTTTTTATTATGATTATAAATAAAATTAAACAATTTGTTAAAATAACTAATGTAATTAAATAGGCCGGACCAAATATGGTGTCTACAGGCTCGAAGGTAATGAAACTCAATGTTCCTATTTGGTAAATTTTAGAAAGTTGAAATTTTTTTTAGTGTCAATTAGTTTATTTAGAAGTAACAAAGATTTGAGAATGGTAGAAATGATCGGCTAAGATGGAAGTCATTCAAAAGGGAATGATAGAATTGTTTAACAGTTATTTTGAGAATTATTCTAGAATTGAATTTGCTTTTTACTAGCGGTAAAGATATTTGTTGGAAAAGTTATCCAGTTGAAGCAAATTGCTTAAAGGTGTTTCAAAGTGTTTTACAATTATGACTCGTTTAAAGGTAGAAAATGTGTTAGAGTGGCTTTACGTGGAAAAAACATCATGGTTAGCAAGATTTTGTTATAATCTGGAAGGGAAGAGTTAGAAATAGATTGACTACTCCTATTCATATGATTTTGATTTATATGTTTGAGGACAAATTTTTTATTCGTGAATCATGAATGCTTTAGTTGAATGTGTTTGGTAGACGTGTTAAAATGACCATATAGGTTTGAGATATTTTTGTGGTGAAAAGAGAATCTTAGCATCACATGTAATTTATGCGGCAAATTTCTCAGAACTAGATGATTTGTGGTGAATGTAGTGGATACTCACATAAGTGGTTTGAAAACTTGAGTCATACTAGATATGTTAGAAATTCAGGTGGGTTTCTACGGGGAACATTGAATTTGTTGTAAGAAAAAGAAGTTGGTGATGGATTATACCTATACTAAACATTTTTGTTAAAGGAAAATTAATGTGGTTGCAATTATGCTTAGTTTGAAATTAAAGGGGTTAACAAGCCAGATAGCCACTTTTGTCAAGAGATAAGAGTACATAGCCATGCTCTCTAACAATTAGAGGACATGGCCTTATTTCAATAGCCAGCATCCTTGAAATTACGTTAATGCCCACGGACATGTGTCGCTATTTGGCCATGTATTAAAAGAGAAGTTATTGTGCATAGTAGGTGATTATGACCTTTTTGGGAAGAACAAGAGATGTCCATTGTTCTATCATGTCCTTTATTTTAGCTTTTATTATAGCCATCTCATCTTCTTCATTTCAAAATTTCAGATTTGTACCCAAATTTTTTTGCTTCGGTTTTAAATTCTTTCACAGATACAAACATGTTGGGAAATATCTCAGACTCCTTTGATGGATCTCCCAAATATGTGTGAGCCCTGTTAGCTTTGTAGAATTGATCCTCCTCTCCACGCAGAAAAGTTGAATTGAAGCTTGCCTACTTTCTCCTCCAATAAACGATTTATTCCCTCCAATGCCAACTTCACATCAGCCCAAACCAATACATGAGGCTGCTTATTCTTTCCAATCTCAGCCGAATCAATATCAGTGTGAACAATCTTCGCTCGGCTAGCAAAAGCCTCAAGCTTTTCCGTCTCACGATCATCAAATCTCACTCCAAACGCCAGCAACAAATTAGATTTATCCACAGCTGGTATTCATTGTTTTGTTTTGTAACATGAATTATGGTTAAACTTATACTTAATAATGGTTTATGTTTGCTGATACATTTGGTGATATGTGTGCGTTTTAACAGGTACTTATTGTACTATCATGTTTTTAGTACTTCGTATATATTAAATGTTGAACCATTTACTAATAAAATGATGCGGTACTCACTGTACCATATAGTTTCAGGTACTTTATATATTATTGTTACACTTCAAGTTCAACACAAAAATACTCATATGTGTGCGCTTTAACGGTACTCATTGTACTATCGTGTTTTTAGTACTTCGTATATATTAAATGTTCAACCATTTACTAATAATGATGCGGTACTCGCTGTACCATATAGTTTCAGGTACTTTATATATTATTGTTACACTTCACGTTCAATACAAAAATACTCATATGTGTGCATTCTAACGGTACCTACCGTACTATCGTGATTTTAGTACTTCGTATATATCTGGTACGTAGCTGCCAAACACGATATTAAATGTTTAACCATTTACTAATAAAGTAATGCGGTACTCACTGTACCATAACTCAGATTTAAATATCTTGAAGAATTCATAAAATTAAAGAATGACACATGATAACTTCTTCGAACTAAGACAACTGATGTATGAAATAAAAAAATAGGAACTCATATTAATATTTCAAGAGGAAAAAGGAGGGAAACGGGTTACCAAGTACAATATATTATATATTATTATTTGTTATAAGAAGGTGTCAATGACAAATGGGATGGAAATAGATACTTTCTTAAAAAGTCGTACTTAACAAAATACAGCTGTAAATGGTTCGTTGGGCGGTACATGTGAACGGTATCATATGTACTATCATGCTTCTAGTACATCGTATATATATGATATTTAGCTGCAAAATACGATAGTAAATGATGAACCGTTAAGCGGTACTCGATGTACAAAAATATATTCAGGTACAGTGGGTACCATAGTGGGCACCACCACTAAAATAACAAATAAGTAGATGTGTTAAGACTCCTAACAAATTCCATGAAGCTGCAAGTATAATATTATATTTTAGTGTATATAAAACCTGACTATATCAAAATGGAGGGGACGTGTTTCAAGAAAATATGGAAAATAGTGCATATCTTCCTTAGGAAGACTCACCATCCATCTTGGGAAAGACAAAAGGTAAAAGGAGGGAAATAGTGTTTCTCACCTACCACTTTAGCCTTGTCAAATCAAACTCTAAAAATATACCAAGGGGAAAAAGGAGGGAAACATTCCACTGTTACGATGGGACAAGATCCAAGGAGGGTAAAACGGGGATAAAAAACATGAATAGTGGTGAAGTGAGGGCATGTACTCTTATTTTTTTTACCCTGGCTATATACTGAAAAGGCCATCCAAAAAGTGGCCATATACTTAATTAACTCAAATTAAAGATGTGATAGTCTCATAATGCTAGTCAGTCTTCCTTTGTTATGTGAGTTCAGTAGTTTGAATGTAGAAAACATCAGGGGCATTGTTTTGTGAATTCTAGAACAATAGCAACTTTGATTGACTGGATCGTACCCGCAGAAATTGAAGATTTTGTTCTTAGAAGAAGAGGTGAAAACTATATTTCAACGAACATATTCTTAATTAGAGTAATTGTGGTGTTATTTAGATGGTATTAGACGTGTCAAAAGCACTAATGGTTTTGTCTGTTATACTTATGTATTATTGTGGAATATTAAATGCAAATGAAATATTTAGCTCATATAGAGCATCAGTGTAGATGGTTTCAGATATCGATATTTAATACATTTAGAAGATCTAGCCATTACTGCTAGCTTTGGGTACTAAATTGTTTTTCAGTTTGTATCTCACTTGCGAACACGACATGACCGTTTTAAAGCGTTGAGTGGTGGAATATATAAAAGTTAAAAAAATGACTATAGTAGATTGACTTGTTGGACCGTCGTTATTAAATTTTTTTTTATAGAAATACACAATAGTGTGGATGTTAATGAGTGGAAAGAAAATTTAATTGGTGCATTTCATGGATACAAGCTTTTGGTTTTATTCAAGGTATGAGTTTCTTGATTGTGGCACATGCGTTTGTTAAGTGTTTTTAGTAGATGTGTGTAATTGGCCTAACAAGTTTGAGACCATTCTAGTGGTGGAAGGAGAGGTTATGTATGTTATGTTGTAAGTTTCTCTTAGAAGGGAATATGTTGTATATTTAGTTTATGCAGCCGATCTTCAGCTAAGTAAATTGAAACTTGAGACATAGCAGTGTGCATGAATATTCCGTTGTATTTCTTGAGAATTTATCTGATTTATCACTAGTGATAAATGGTGGGTATAGCTAGACTTGGTTTGAGCTAAGAAATTAAAAACACAAGCACAAAAATCTATTGACACTAAAGGATTTATTACACTCAATGTGTTCTTTTTGGATGCACCTGAATTGTTGGTGAAAGGAAGATGAAACAATAAGATTGAGTTTTGATTTATAGAAACTTGAAGAAAGTAACACTAGTACATAATTATTGTCTTATGAGGATTACGTGTTGATCACTATAGTAGTGTAAGTATTAGACCACTTTTGTAAATGATTTGTTTGATATCTTTATGTTTTTAAAAAATTGTTATGAGATCAAGTTATTAACAACTTTGAATCAGATTAATATATGCAGTGACGACTGCTTCCAGACCATTATAGGAGGTTATGAAATCTTAGTGACAATGGTGTAACCAATGCTACAACAATAGTTACCATTCCTATGAACATGAATTTTGTCATTTATTTAGAAAGGTTTGTTATTGTGTTTATTATTGCTAGTGTATTTCCGAAGTAAATAAAGTCATACATATATTTTGGTATAAGAATTACACACTCTAAGAGAAACAGTGACATTTTTCATCTTCTTCATCATTGTCACTATGTGCCATAAAACACATATGTACAACTTCTTCCTTTTTTTCACTTTCACTTTCATCACTATCATTCCAAGTAGCTTTCATTGCTTTCTTTAATTTCTGGGATGATTTGAGAAGAGGATAATCGGTCATAATATGACCTGGTTTTTTGCATTCATAACATATGATCTCATCTTTGTTACTCTTTTCACCATTTGAATCTCTTTGGTTGGTGAAACTTTTTTTGAAATGGTCCTTCTTCTTTAAGAAAGTTTTGAATCTTCTAGAAGTCATGTCTTCATCATCAAGATTATCATCATTACCGGAATCATAATCTAATGATGTAGATTTAAGAGCAATAGTTCTTTCTTTCTTCTTTATGTCATCTTTCATCTTGATTTTGATCTCATGTGTCATAAGAGATTCAATAAGTTCATCCATGGAAAGTATCTTCAAGTCTTTTTAGCTTCTTGAATGCGGTTAATTTAGGTTCTCATATCTTTTGTAAAGCTCAAAGAATTTTCTTCAACTTCTCAATATTTGGATAAACTTTTCCAAAATCTTCTAAAGAATTCAGAATGTTAGTAAATCTAATGAACATATCTGAAATTGATTCATTATCATCAATTCTCAATATTTCATAATTATGAACTAACATAGCAATTTTAGTCTCTTTGACTTGATCAGTTCCCTCATAAGTAACTTCAAGTTTATGCCATATTTCCTCCACCAAAAATAAAAACTTACTTCGGGATTTAGAATTTTGTAGTAGTGATGAGTAAGGTCGATCTTCACAGGGAAAAGGGAATTAAATTAAAGTTAACAAAAGGTGGTTTTGAGTTTTGGAAATAAAACGGAAAATAAATTAAAAAGAAAGAAAATCAATACAGAAAGCTTCCAACTAAAGGTTAATCTCGGTTATGGTTCATTAATTTGATCATCGATTACTAAATATGCATTCCTAAATTCTTCTCTAAATTAGTTGGGAGTTTCCGGAACAACAAGTGCTCTTCCTTAAATTCTCGATAGCCAAGATACGATCTAATGACTACTTCCCTAATTAACAGATAACCCTAGAATACGATAATAAGATTTAACCCTTTAACAACATTAAGATGTGAAGAACCCAATTCTAACTAACAAACACAGTACGACCGATTCATTTAAGTTAGATTATAAATTCCCATAACATAAATTAAAAAGTGTCCTTAATTAATTTATGCTATCATGCTATTTGTATTAGAACAATTAAACAATTACGAATTTAACATTCTAACTAGCAATATGAAAAATTAACAATTGAATATGGCCACTATGCACAAGAATTAATCAACAATAAAATATGCAAAGAGAAAGCATGAATAAAGAGAAAATAGGAATTAATTGAAGAACAAAACCTCACAAATAAATAAATCAAACCTCAATAATCCTATAGTTGGAATAAAAAAACTAGCTAGAAAACATATAAAAAAACTATCTAAGAGTCCTAAGAAAAATAGGGGAAAAAAGGATCTTGAATTAGGGTTTAATTGGGGCTTAAATAGGCAAAATTAGGATAAATACGGCTAAATATAGAGAAAATTTGCTCCTTTATTCACTGAAGCCATCTAAACCGAGCCAGCCGTCATCTGCTGTGAGAAGAGCCGCACGGAAGCCGCATCTTCGAGCCAAGCCGAGCTGATGCAAGCCGCCTGACGCTTCCTTGGAAATACGGAGCGACGTGTCCAAAAAGATTGATTGATTGACTATCTCCAAAAAGATTAAAATTATGTGTTGCCATAACTCAAGCAATTAAACTTTTTAAAACAAATTTTAATAAGGAGGCTTATGAATTGATTGACTATCACCAAAAGGATTAAAATTATGTGTTGCTATAACTCAAGCAATTAAACTTTTTAAAACAAATTTTAATAAAAATTTTGAGAACGTTGCTCTGATACCAATTGTTAGAATCTAAGGCAACCCTAGTGGAACGTCCCTTTATTTCTTTTCGAGGTAATTTTTTTAATTAAAGTATTTAATTAATTTAAGAGTTAGTAAAAATTAGATTTTAATAATTAAATTCATTTTACTTACTGTTTATTTCTTTAGGAGTTTAAATTAGAACTAGGTGCATTAATAATTATTAACGGGCCAATTAATAATCATTAATAACCTTTTAGCTCTTAATTGGTTATAGTCAATCTTAAGGGTAGTGGGTGGTGATTTAAAATGCATGAGGTTTATTTTAAAAGATAAAGGTAACTCCAAGAGCCTTTTTGCAAATAAGTTTCTACTCATCTAAAAATCAATTAGGGTTCTTCCCCATCTCCCTCATTTGAAACAAAACACCAAAAGGCTCTCCAAAAACCTCCTATGGACGACGCCCCTTGGTGGTGATTCTAACTTCTGGGTTTTTTTCTAAAATCTTCTCCGTTTCGTTGATTTTTAGTGCGTTGGATAGATTGGGCTTCAAGCTTTCTTTTCATCCTACTCTTGAAGCATACCCTTCAACTTCAAGAGGCTTCAAGGTTAAAGATTCTTTCATTTCTTTATGGGTTTTGTGTTTCTTTTGAACTTAAATGAAGTTCTAGATGGAATCTTCAATTTCTTCTCTTGCAACTTGGAGACTTTGATTTTGGAAATTCATTTAAAAAGTTTCTTGATATTCTTCAAGCCCTAGACTCAAAAATCACAAAAACACTGTTCATCGAGTTACTGTTCACAAAACACTTTTCATCTGAAATCATTATTCACCCGAATTTTTTTTTTTTTTTGTCATTGTAGTTATGGTTTATAAAATATTTTAGATTGGTGTTATTGTATGTGTATGTTTTTCTCCCGCTTGATTGATCGTCAGAACCTTAGATTTCATCTACTTTGCCAAGGTGAGTTTAAAATGTTGGTGTGTGATTTTATGCTTTGGGTTGCATGACGGTCAAGGTTAAAAGACTGTGTTGAAAATATTAGACTTAAAGAATTGGTTGGTGAGTTTGGACCTTGGTCGTGAGAGTTGTGTGATTTATTTTTTCCGAGTACTTTGGAGTTTTAGTTTGGTTTTTGAGTGTTATTAGTAAGTTTTAGCGCTTACTTGAAAGTCTTGCAAGGTTGTGTTAAATTTTGGAAGAATCTTAGAAGTGAAAAGTATTTGAGTAGTATGATTCAAGTTAACTTAGAGGAATTTCTTGAGAGCTTTTATGTAATTTAAGGTACTGTAATGTCCCGTTATTTTACAAAAGAATTTTTTTATTATTATTTTTTTAATTATTATTATTATTTTATGTGAAGCACGTAATTTAATTTTAGAGTTGATTAATTTAAATTTAATATTTAATTTGGAATTTATAATTTTGAATTTACGAGTTTATTTCGTTCGTAAATGCTTTTAATTGCTTTATTAGCTTAAATTAGTTTAGTTCGTATTAATAATTATAAATGAGCCAATTAATAATTATTAATCACCTTTTGCTAAGTTTAAGTGCTTCGGGTTTCATTTTTAAAAGCTAAAAGCAAAAGAGGAACGAGTTCGTAATTTTCGAATTCTTAAAATATCTAAACACTATTCACTCATCTTCTTTATATAGATCAAATAGTGAAATTTTACATAATTTTTCTCTTCTCCTTCTTTCCAACCGTGGGTGCTTCTTGGGAGGGAAATTTCTTTGGGTTTTGGTCAATTCTCGATGGATCGTCTCGATTGTAGTTGAGTTGGATTGCTCAGGATGAGGGCTACCTATCCAACCTAGCCTTGTGGTGTTTCTCGTTCTCTAAAGGGAGGCCCTAAAAAGTGAGTTTTCAAAACTTTTTATATAATTTTCTTTGTTTTTGTTTCTAAATGAGTTTTGAAGTTGAAATCATGTATTTACATCAAGGAATTTGATGATTTCGAGCTCGAAATTTCGAAAAAAAACTATTCACCCGAAAATCACCCTTTTTTCTCATTTTAGTTATGAAATGTAAATTATTGTTCAATTAATGAATTGTAGGTGAGATTGCTCGTTTGATGGTTCGTGGGAAATTTGTTGTCACGTGAACATTCGAGGTGAGAATAAATAGAACTTAAATGTAAACTTAGAAACCGAATAAGTTGAACGATTTGTAGGATCAGAATTTGAGATTAAGATTTGAATCGAAAGGTTTAAATTAAGTGAGCTAACATGCTTAGGCTTGAGAGTAGTTCTAATTTGAGTTGAGAGAACGCATGGATTTCTCGAGGGAAACATTTAACTCTTGGAAGTTCTAAGTTTAGATTCGCTTCGGAGTTTACTAATGATTATCGGAAGTTGAAGGTTGCAAGTATAATAGGGTGAATAAGGAACTTGATTATGGAACCTCGGATGTTTACTAAAAGAAATGGAATCATTTGATTGGAGACTTTAGATAAAGTTAGTAATTCAAGTTTATCTGAAGGCCATTTGGCTTGATTTATTTATTATTTTCTATCCATAAGTTCCTAATTTCTTGTTTTATGTATAATAGATAATTCGTGATTCTTTTATCCTTTATCGTTATGTTATCTCGATAACTTTGAATGATTATATTTATGTTTACTTGCATTTGAGACCATATTCATATTCATATTGCATAATCGATTATTTGAAGGAATAATGAGGCAATGCGTAGCTTGAGCCTACTTGTATTGTCTGGTATTATTCATTTTATGTTTACGTATATGTATCATGATGAATGCTAAAGGCTGCGTGAACTTTGCATGATCGGGGGAGATGGATAATGAGATAATGAAGGAATTATGCAAGTTCACATTATCTAGTATTATAACTAATTGCTATGATACATATATGAGGATACAAGGGTGCATTGAACCTGTATTCGGTGGGTGAGTTAATGAGGTAATGCTTAGATTGAGTGAGCTTCATTACCGTCATTAATCACTAGAGGTGAAAAGATATTATTGAAAAGATTTCGTATACTTTGTTTATGGAAAGCAAGATAATGAGGTATTGTTAGACTGTGTGAGCTTTCAATACTGTCATTATAAGCATTTGAGGGTTATACTGATGTAAAGGTTGCTTGCCTTTTACATTTGCTGAGCGAGTTAATGAATAATGTTTAGACTACATGTGCTAACATTATCGTCATTAAGCTTAGCATTAATTATTAAAGATAAAGGAATGCAAACCTTATTTTATATCCTACATTTCTATAGAGAAAAGAAATGAATTATGATGTATAGTCGGTGCTATAGGAAAAGGAATGAGATTGAATTGTATAATGAGAGAATGCAAGGGTGTATTGAACCTTGTATAATTATTATGATACATATATGAGAGAACTAGATTCTCAATTATTTGGAAGATCTTGAAGTTTGAAGATTATAATATTTGATGTAAACCTTGTCTATAGTATAAGGTATTAAAGAGAATGAAATAAGAATGATTTGTGTGTTATAAAACACGTTCTTCTAAATGCTTCGAAGTTAGTTCCTCAATTATTTGGGAGATTTGGTAATTGAAAGTTGGATACTTGATGTGAAAATCAATTGAAGTGGTTGATTGGTAAAGAGTATGTAAGTTTTACTTGGACACAAATCCGAATACGAATTTGGAGTCTAATGTTATTTTATTTTCCGTTTATTTTCACTAGGCTGGCTTTAGCTCATGATAAAAAAATTTCAAGTAATACTCGTGTTTGTGGTCGTGGGAAAGGAGCTGGTGCTACCTAATCTGGATGATGATGATGGCGATATGGACTAGAGATATTTTAAAAGTCCATGGACTCACTTTATTTCATGTTTCGTCTTTTGGGTTGTACATTTGTATATAAGCTCATAAGAGCTTTTCGTTTTAACTTTTATAACTATGAAACTCTTTTAACTTTGCAACAGGAATGCATTTCCTTGTCTTTAAAATTCTCTGACTGTGAAAAGTGTAAACAGGTTGTGGATAGTCCAAGTTTTAAACATATCCATGCCTTTTTTTTTAAAATACTAAGACTTCCGCTCTGTTTTGGTTTTTTAAAAGGAGTCTGGTCGTCACATGTACTCTTTTGCCTTTTAGAATTATCGTAGTGTTTAATCTTGTTACTCTTGCTTACTTGGTTGGTGTGATCTTTATTTGTTTGGTAGTGGCAGTGAATCGGTATTCATTTATTTGAATGTGTTATTGATGCACGATTGTGGATTATGGTTGGTAACAGTGATACTTTGGTTATTAGAAAAGTAAGTTGTGACGAATTGTGATACGATCTTGGGATATAATG
The DNA here is from genome assembly GCA_028015215.1 of Gynostemma pentaphyllum. Classification (NCBI taxonomy): domain Eukaryota; kingdom Viridiplantae; phylum Streptophyta; class Magnoliopsida; order Cucurbitales; family Cucurbitaceae; genus Gynostemma; species Gynostemma pentaphyllum. The sequence continues at coordinate 45,708,462 of CM051347.1, read as the reverse complement.
GATTCATAGATTAAACGGGATATGGGTGTTATTATATGAGAAGATTGGGATTTATGTGATGCGATCTTGGGATATAATGGATTCATAGATGAAACAGTCTATGAGTGCTATTATATGAGGAGATCGGGATGTATGTGATGTGATCTTGGGATATAATGGATTCATAGATGAAATAGGCTATGGGTGTTATTATATGAGGAGACCTGTGGATATTTCAAGTTCTTGATATGAGTAACCCTTTTGTTTAATATTTGTTATAGAAATGGAAAAGTTATACTTATTTCTTATTTTAAACATAATGTTGTGAATGTGATACTAATTGTGGTTCCCTGTGTATTTGGGGTTTGAATTATACTTGGTGTTATGCTAAGTTGTATCAGGAGTATATAATGGGTAGTAAAGAGTATGTTAGGCCTTTGGACACAACTTCCGATATAGAATTTGACCCATAGGACTACTTGTCTTCATTTTATTCTCACTAGGATTTTTATGTTAATGTTGCTACACTTACACTTTTCAGGCACCCCATGTGGTAGAGGACGTGGTAGGGGAGGTGGTGCCGTTTGACTAACGAGCGATGGATTATGATTATGGACTTGGTTTTAGTTTTTTTTGGGCATTCTAGGAATGCATAAAATTAAACATTTCACTTTTACTCCACTTTAGTTCTTTTGTTTGAGATGTTGTATTTTGGGCTCTTGAAAGCACTTGAATCTGTTTCTTTATGGATTTATGTTTATTTTGGGATTTAATTACAAAAGGAAATGTGCAGTTCCATGTTTTTATGTTTTATCTGATGGGAAAAATGTAAACAGGTTTTGGCATAGTCCCAGCTTTTAACGGCACCATGCCAAATTTTCGTTAAAATTTAGGCTTCCGCTGTGTCTTTTTATTTAAATGACTTTAAATAGAGTCGGGTCTTTACATCTAGAGGGGGATGAATAGGGTTTAAAATAATTTTTTGAAACTTTTTTTTGAATAAATCAAAATATCACACAATGAATTAGCAAATTATAATGCAAATAAAATAAAGAGTTTAAGATAAGAAATGAACTACCAAATTTATAGTGGTTCAGCCACAACTCGGGCTTTACGTCCACTCCCTAAAAGCCGCGAGAATTCTGAATTCACTAATTCAATCCTTTTCACAGTTGAGGATCGAACCGTCACGACGACCTTTTCCATGGAGCAAGGACAACCGCACAATTCACTCTTTTTAGACGAGGTTCAAGACCTTTACAATCATAAATCCTCTCAATGGATAAATATTACAAATTTATAGCTCACAAATAGAGAGAAACACTCTCAAGAAAATACCTCTTAAGAATGGCTAGAAATATCAAGTGTTTTCACACATATAGCTCAAAAAGATGATTGAAAAATGGAAAACTTGAGGGCTTGATATTCTATAACTTTTCCTCTATTTCTTGCTACTGTTCACTGCCGTTTTCGTGCAATTAAATAGGTAATAAAAAATATTACCATTTTAATTATCATTCATGCATGATTTTTTTCTTCCACAAAAATATCTTCAAAGTTTGTGCATGGAGGAGAGAAGTTTGAAACACTTAATGGATTTATATGCATGGAAGAGAGAGGAAGGCATAACATTAAGTAAATAAATCTAAAATCAAATCAAATGCCAAAAGACAAAGAAACCATCAATATTGATAGAAATAACCTCGACATTGATGTGTCAGTTCAAATTAATTAGGGGGAAAGTTGTTACCCATGTCTGAAAATGAGAGTAATTATGCTTCAAAAGAGAGAGACACATGTGGCGCACGCAGAGAGGCTAAATAAAAGGCATTGGGACCCACTCTGAAAAAGTAAATTCTGAAATAAAGTACATCAGGAAGTAAGGACAGTCGTGCGACTACAGATATACATTTACTCGCTACAACGTTTGTCAGATGCGATGCGATACGATCAAACGATACGGAGATGCAATGGCATGGTGAGGGATTAGTCGTTCAATTGAAGAAATCAACGGTAGAGATAACGTTGAGAAAGGGAAGGAACGTGCAATGGTCATAATTCATTTTTCTTTCATTTTTGAATTAATTTATGCTTTAATAAATGTACGTTGTTGGATGAAGAACTTTGACGAACTTATTCTTCTTCTTTAATTCGTAAATAATAATTAATCTAGGCATTTCATTTTGAATCCAGTCCGATCTAACGGCCAAAAGAAGTGAGCGTATGAGAAGAATGATGGGCTCGCTGCATATGATCCAAAAAAATTAATTAAATTAATTCCAATCTTCTAAAATCAATAACTTGCTCTGTGAAATCCGATTGAGTCGATTTCAATTATGTTGGACTTGTTCCAATTTTCTCTACAAAATAGACTATTTAAATACTAAAAATTAATTAATAATAAAAACTTGTTTGTTATTGATAACTCCATGAAAGTAAAGTTATAATGCCTTTATCTTTTTAATATTTCAAGAGAATAGATGAGTAATGAATATATTTTAGGCAACTTCAGCTTAACTTTAGGACTTTTTTTTTTATAATTTATCTTTTATTTTTATAGATTTTTAGTTTCTTGGGCTTTCTATGGTGAATTGAGCTTAAACATGTTATTATATACTTTGACAGGTGCAATGAATATTTTGGAGCTGATTCGAGAAGTTTGGAAGCAACAAATTGAAGATAAAACATATGTAAAAAGTCTGTTTTTGGTTCAGGTCTGAAGCATATCTATATGCGAGAGCATGAAGATTTATTGCCCTAAGTCTAACTACCAGCTCATTTAATGAGCCCGATTTTGTCTTTTCTGCCCGAAAACCAGGCTCTGTTTCTACGTTTTTTTAGCCCTAAAACAGATTATCTCATGGTATATAAGGACCCAATGATATCTTAGAAAAAGAGGGATGCTTATGGAGGATTAGGAGATATTTTAGAGTTCTTTAAGGGTGGCCTTAAAGGCTTTGCCACAGACCTTGGAGAAGAAAACTCATGAGAAATCTGGGTTTTTTTAACTTCAATTTTTCTGGAAAAGAAGAAGATCCAAGCACAATGTGAAGGGGAAAAAGCTTCTCCAACCATAGGGAAGCCTCAACTTATCTATTGCTTCTTTTTTCTTACTTTTATTAGAGTAGTTTTAATCATTTAGCTTAGCTTTTAGATTATTTGTATGGATTGTATTTTGAGATTTATATTTACTGATTTATTCCTTATTTTTATGCACATGAGTAGCTAAATTTAGATTGGGTTCATCTAAGGTGTGAGGAATAAATGATGGAAAGATTTGGTTTGTTGAATCTTAATGAATGAATATTTGTGCAGTTATTTTCTTAATCCATATCTCTCCATAAAACTTCATGAGAATGAGTAGGAGAAGATTTTCTTTGCATTGAAATGTATTAAGGAATGCAATAAAAGAAAGTTAACTAATTTATGAGGATTATGGAACTAGAGATAGGGTAAAGTTCTTATAAGTTTGGATGTGATGGTATACTTGAAACTCTTTTTTACTAAAGTTTATTGATAAGCTTAGCTAATTGATAGTTAAAGTTTGTGATTAAGTTTTGAATTGCATTTACATACATATCCTCATATCCATTTATTCCATCAAATCTTAGGAATAAATAAGTAAAATTTGTAATTTTGAGATGAAGAGTTCTCTTAAACCATACATGAACCTTCTCAACTAAAACTACACCAAACCTTACTTAACTAAGAACATTAAACTTGACTTAAAAACAACTATCATCGTGGGAAACGACACTCACTTACCACTACTATTACTTGTTGACCATGTGCTCTTGCATATCATCCACCATCCACCCACTTAGTTTGATCACACCACCATTCTCACCCAACAGTTATCATCAAAATTAGAAACAAAATTAATTGACTTTGAATGTAAACAGTATAAGGACAAGGGTGTCTGAATTCTATGCCTTTAGTCTTTAAGTAAGACAAGAAAGGTCTAAACTTCTCTTCCCAATCCATTTGTAATCTTTTGATCTTTCTGTTAAGTTTGTTTTCAACAAAAGTTTGATACTGAATGAAGCCCGTTAGAGCTTCTGATTTGATTTTTAAGGGAATTAGATGAGTGAGTTTGGTGAAGTCATCTATAAAGCTTGTGTATATTTTAAACTCTGAAGAAGATGTGACAGGAGATGGTCCCTATAGGTCATAGTGAATAAGTTCAAGAGGATTATGGCTATGTATGTTTGATGTTTTAAAAAGGAAGGGAATGTGTTTTTCCATATTGACAAGCATCAAAAAACTTTAATTCTTCATTAGTGGGAACTTTTACATTGTAACTTTTGAGGATATAATTTAAGACTATATTAGACAGGTGACCCAGTCTTAGGTATCAGGTTCCTTTAACATTATTGAAAGCAGTAAAGACTCTAAAATGAAAGATAGGTCTTGAAGCTTTATTTGATTGATGGTGGTGTGGCTTGAGACTTGTGAGATAAAGTTGATGCAATCCATCTTTAAGTATCCCTTACAACAGTACTCTCCCTGACTCCTTGTCCTTCACAAAACAGCAAGTAAGATGAAACTCAACAACCATGTTATTGTCAGTAGTCAATTTAGATATACTTAACAAAATTTTCTTGATTTGAGGTACATGCAATATATCTTTCAGCAGAATAGATGTTCCTTTAGAATAATTAGAAGTAAGACTACTAAAACTAATGCTAGAAATTTTGAGTTTAGAACCATTATCCACTGTTATTGTGTCATTACCATTGAACTCATTTCAAAGATTCGGGTTGGAGATGTCAGGTGTGAGGAGGTTTGTTCCTCCACTATTAGCAAGCCAGTTAGGATCATTTGTAACTTCAGGTGTGGCCATGAGGGCAACAACTGTTCTGTTGTTGTTTTCTTGATTTGATGGATTATCAATGTAGTTCTCATCATACCTGAAGTAGCATATGGCTGTTGAGTGTCCATATTTTCCACTTACTTGACAAGTTGGTTTGGAGTTGTTTCCTCTTTCTCATCCTCATCCTCATCCTCTAGAATTTCTTCATTTATTTCATCTGAAGTTTCCTCTTTGATTGTTATTCTAGCCTCTGCCTTGGCTTCTGTTGGGATTATGTCCTGATCCTCTAAAGTTATTGAATCTGGATGTATTTTTAGTGTCATTGTGATTGAAGGCTAGATTGGCAGTCATGGTTCTTGTGTCTTGTTTACCAGTGATCACATTTAGATGAATGAGGGTATTTTTAAAAGTTAGCATGTGGCATACAATTCTTGCCAATTGGTGTTTTGTGTTCTATTGATTTGACAGATCATAGGTAGGTATTCAACATCTAATCCTGCCAAGATACTTGAAATAAGAGAGTTAATTTAAATTGTTTCACGTGCCAATGAGAGGTTGCTTGAGATCTGTTTCATGGTAGTCAAGTACTCAGACATCCTCATGTTGTTCTTCCTTCTTGTTTAAAGATTTGCCTTCAGTTGGTTAATTCTTGCACGATTTGGTAGTGCCATACAATTCTTCAAGAGCTTTCCACACTTCACTAGTTCATGTGATGTTTTGAAGGTGACAATTTCATCGGCAATGGTATGTGTCATTGAGGCATAAAGCCATCGTAGTAGTGCTTGATCTATAGTTGTCCATATCTCAAACTCGGAGTTGGGTGTCAATTCTATTGGGGTTGTGTTGATTGTTGAGGGAAGGAACTAGAAGGTTGAGCTTTAGTACCAAGGATGTAGGCATCTACTTTTTGGCCTCTAAGAATGGCCATCACCATTTGTTTCCAGATAATGTAGTTGTTGGAATTTTGGAATAAAATTATTTGTTTTTTAAATAGAATTTTTGAATAAAATTATTAGTTTTTTAAAATGAAGAGATACAACTCTTGATAGATGGTTGTGTTTATTCATTTTGAGCCAATAGTCACAACTTTTTATCAAGGGATGTGTTCTTTATTCATTTGAATAAATAGTCCCAACTCTTTATCAAAAGATGTGGTTTTTTATTTTTGTAGTAAATAACTACCACCCTTATGACATTTTGAATGGCCACAAATAGTCTATAAATAGGTGGTAGATTTTTTAGAAAAAACATAAAAAAAAACTTTGCATTCCCTACTAATTTTTCTCTACAAATCTATTCTTATTTTTCATTTTCATTGTACGATTGTCGATACTATTGAGTTTGCTTATTTCTTCGATTGGAGTGCTATGTCATAGGTTAGTAATTCGTCTTATCCTAGGAAACAGTTATTTATTATTCCTTAACACCGCAGAGGGAACAGATTGTCTTAAGGAAACAACGTGCTTTCATTGGGTTCAGATTGACAATTTCATTATTACAGTAATCTTTAAACACTACAAGAAAAAGCCAAATTGTGACCAGGGAATTGCGACCATCTGGTCACTTTTCAGAAAAATGCGACCAGAAAAGTGACCAAACCTGGCGTGGCAAAAAAGCTGGTCGTTCAGACATTTTGTGCTTCCAAATGGTCACCAAAATACGACCAAACCCGTTTGGTCGCAAAAAAGTCAACATTTTAAAAAACGACCAGACAGTCGCCTAAAATAGTGACCACCTGGTCATAATTAAAGTTGTAGACAAGTGACCAGTTGGTCCCACAAAAAAGGTGACCACATGGTCGTTTATGTTAGTGACCAAATAGTCACCATCTTAAGTGACCATCTGGTTGTTTATGTTAGTGACCAAATGGTCACCAAAATTCGACCAAGTGGTCGTTGCTTCTACTTCTAAAATGCGACCATCTGGTCACCAATGTTATTTTTTTAATCAGATAAATAATAATTTATAATTTAATTAGAAATAAAATAAATTATTTGATTTATAAATATTATTTTTATTTGATTTAAATTATTTATTTAATTAAACTAAAATAATTAATTAAGTAATTAATTAATTAATTAAACTAAAAAAATAATTAATTAATTAATTAAATAAAATTAAAATAGTGCAATTAATTAAAGTAAACTACTTAGTGTAATAAAAGTAAACTACTAAGTATTATTTAAGTAGTATAATTAATTAATTATTTTATTTAATTACACTACTTAAATTAATTGATTAATTAAATTAAAGTAAACTAATTAATTAATTAAACTAAATTAGATTAATTAAATTAAAATTAATTAATTAATTAACTAAATTAAACTAAAATTAATTAATTAATTAAACGAAATTAGATTAATTAAACAAAAATTAATTAATTAATTAAAGTAAACTAATTAATTAATTAAACTAAATTAGATTAATTAAACTACAATTAATTAACTAAAGTAAACTAGACTAATTAATTAATTAAACTACATTAAATTAACTAATTAAATTAAATTAAAACTTAAAACTAAAACTAAATTAAAATTTAAAATATATAAGAAAACTAACCTCGTAATAGAAACCACGATTGGAGGTTTATGGTTTTTAGAAAAGAGTAGGAAAGGGGAACGGGAACGGGAAAATAAGGAACGGGCAAAAACAATGGGGAACAGAATGGGTGAAAGAGAGAAAAGAAAGAAAAGAAAGAAAGAAAGAAAAGAGAGGAAAAACGGATTTGGGGGGGGGGGGGAACAGTTCTGTATTTAAATCTGTATTTGCGACCATCTGGTAACATTTATTAAAAATGCGACCAGAAAGTCGCAAATTTGTAATTATAAACAACAGCTATCACATCACGCGTCCCATCAATAATTGTGACCAGTTGGTCATAATCTTTAAATTCACCGCCATAAATTTCATGAAAATTTTAATTTGCCGCTCAATTAAGTGACCACAAGGTCACAAAATTGCAACCATGTGGTCGCAATTATGAAATTCACCGCCAAATATTTCATGAAAAAATTAAATTACCCGCTTCATATGAGCGACCAATTGGTCGTTATTTAACTTGAACCATTTAGAATTTTGGAAAACATAAGTCTACTTTTCCAAAATTGCGACCAAATGGTTGCATTTCACTTCAAAATTACTACCATGTGGTCACCTTTTGTGTTAAATTGAACCATTTATAATTTTGGAAAAACATAAGTCTACTTTTCCAAAATTAAGACCAAATGGTCGCATTTAACTTCAAAATTACTACCATGTGGTCACCTTTTGTGTTAAATTGAACCGTTTAGAATTTTGGAAAAACATAAGTCTACTTTTCCAAAATTGTGACCAAATGGTCGCATTTCACTTCAAAATTACTACCATGTGGTCACTTTTGTGTTAAATTAAACCATTTAGAATTTTGGGAAAACATGTCTACTTTTCCAAAATTGTGACCAAATGGTCGCATTTCATTTCTAAATTACTATCATTTGGTTGCAAATATTAATATATATATATATATATATATATATATAAATATTTTAATTTCATAAAAGAAATAGTTTTAATAAAACTTACAGTGAATCATAAAGTTACAAAATGTCTCATTCATCATCCTCAGTTTCTTCGGTCGTCGCTTCTTCTTCTTTTTCTTCTTCTTCTTCTTCTGTTTCTTCATCGGATTCATTGTCTCAAAGAAGTCCCTAACATAAAATCTTCTTCTTCTTCCATTTCTTCATCGGATTCATCGTCTCGAATAAATTCATCGTCTCAAAGAAGTCCCTCACATAAAGTCTTCTTCTGTTTCTTCATCGGATTCGTCGTCTCGAATAAATTCAGCATCAGCGGTGCGCATATGCTTAGACTTGTTAACCTCAACGATTTGTAAATGATCAATCTTACGGACGCCGCCTTGTCTGGTTGCCTCGAACCAAGTGCAGTTGAACAGAACAATGGGTTTTAGCGTCGGACTTGCGTATTGAATCTCAAGAATCTCATCGATTACTCCGAAGTGATGCAGGTCCTCATCCACATCCATCGTACAATGGTCGACTGGCTGTCTTTAGCATCTTGTGCATCTTATGTGCTTCCGGATTCATTTCCTTTTCAACAACCCGTTCATCTTCGTCTACGATTAAGAACTTGCACGGAAATTTTCATTGCCCCCATACCCCGCACCATCAAGTATCATTTGCTGCTGTATCTGACTATACTGTTGTTCATCATTTCGTTATGATTCTCCTATTGTCGCATTTTCTACACGGGCAACATAGCTTTCCACTATACTTTTCATAATAGACTGTTGTCATGCAAAACTCAACAAACTGTTCAACCCTGGCCACGAACTCATAGTTCAAATACCCGTCTATCAAACGAACATACATCCACTCTCTCATTTTCTTTTTTCTCAATGCTAACAAACAATGGTTGGAGAGGATTTTATAATGGACTCCACTGCTTTATTTGCGACCAGATAGTCGTATTTTTGCTACAAAATGGTCGCATTTTACAGCATTTACGACTATATGTCACTTATTTTGGTGACCAATTGATAGCTTTTCTCGCGCAAAATTGTTTATCTACCACTGGTCACTTAAAATCACAACTTTGGCGACCATCTGGCCACTTAACAATGTGACCACCTGGTAGCTTATTTCCCGCCAAATTTTTAATATAACACTGGTCACTAAAGGTCACCAAAATTGCGACCATATAGTCACTTCAAAATGTGACCACATGGTAGCTTATTTCCCGCCAAATGTTTAAGCTACCACTGGTCACTAAAGGTCACCAAAATTGCGACCATATAGTCACTTTGAATTGTGACCACTTGGTGGCTTTTCTCCCGCCAAATTTACGCGCCTTTTTTTGCTACTAAATGATAACTCGTGTCACAAAATTGCGACCACATGGTCGTAATTTTGTAGTGACCATATGGTCACTTTCTTCGCGCTAAAAATTCGCACCATTTTTTATGACTAATTCTTTACTTGGTCGCAATTTTGTCGCAAAAAAGGGACCATATGGTTGTTTTAAGTCAAACTTCATATTTACTACCAGAGTGGTCACCAAAAAAACTACCCAATACTTTGGTCGCAAATTTCTAGTCGCAATTTAACAGTTTTTTTTGTAGTGAAATAACAATCGTAAGACAATTTGGGTTACTATTTTTTCAAATTTTATTTTGTGGTTTTCATTTTGAATTATTATGCAGTACTCAGTTTACGCAATGTGTAATTTTTTTTTTTTTTTATATGTCACTTAACATATATTATTTTAATTGATATTTATTTGAATATCTATGCAAAATATTAGATACTCTATGTTGATAAATTTGAATGCAAAGTTCTTTTTAAAGCCCTTTTTGAAATATATAAATTAAAAGGTTTTTGCATATAAAAAGACAAGTTATGTAGATATACTTGTTTTTGTTTTTATTCTAGGACAAAATGCAAAACACACCCCTGTGGTTTTTGTCAAATTCAAACACACCTCCTGTAGTTTAAAAATGAATATTTATACTCCTATAATTTCAAAATTGTGCAATTGTTCACTCCTCGCTATGCCATTAATTTTCTTTTAGCCATAAGTTTTTCGTTTGAACTCCGATTTGAATGATTCAAAATGTTTTGGAATCTTCGTTTCGAGCTCTACATTATAGTCGCTAAATTTTTTTTAAATCATCACTATAGAAAAGTGTTTATGACTTCAACCCGATCTAATATTTTGAAAATGATAACTCTTTTATATACTAATGATTTCTAAGTTTTTAAATGACTATAATGTAGAGCTCCAAACAAGGATTCCATAAAATTTTGAATCATTCAAATCGAAGTTCAAATGAAAAAGTTATGGTCAAAAGAAAATTAACAAGTATTGTGGGGGTCAATTTGCACCATTTTGAAACTATATGACGTGTGTTTGCATCTGACCAAAATCACAGGGTTGTTTTTTTTTTTTTTTTTTCATTTTCTCTTCTTTCTATTACCTTTACTCAGCCTTACTCGAGTGATTTAGGTGATTATTTTTTTATATATATAAAATTAGTGGCTTCTTATGTTACTATGCTTTTCCTTGAATTATTGTAATTTAAACTGTGATATTTTTTAAATAATTGCTTTTATCCGTTTTAATTTTGTTATGTTCTGATTATGAAAAATGAAGTACTACTAAAAAAAAACTATCTACTGAACAAGTATATTCATGAAGTTTTAAAAGTCGGTCCCTAATTCTTTTGATTAAATTATTGAAAGTGCAGTTTTATATGCATTCTTTATCACTTGTTATTAATTTTTATAATGGTTTATTCTTTCAAAAAAAAAAAAAAAATTTATAATGGTTTAGTAATATATGTGTATGTGATGGTAAAACAGAACTTTTTTCTTAAGGATTTTTATTATTATTATTATTATTATTTTAAATTTGCTTTTGATTTTGTGTATAAAGTTTATATTTTAGAGTTTGTATTAAACAAGCTTTGGTTTATCGAAATATTTGTTATAAAGTTTGCATACGACTTTATGTGTTTTTCTTGAAATTTACAACAAATTTTCAATTGTTGTAATTAATTTTGATGCGTAGTTTTCTTATCAAAGAAAAATATTTTTGTTTGTGTCACAAAAATGACATCAATAACGTGGATCCTATTTCAACCGTTGGTGTTAATCACTAGGTAAAACCTGAAAAATTCGATGGTGTAAATTTTAAACGATGGCAACAAAAATGTTATTCTACCTCACTTACTTTGAACTTGGTAAAATTTCTTAAAGACTATGCTCTTGTTTTGGAAGGAGAAACTGACAAAAAAAAGTTGATTGCATTCAATAAGTGGAAGCAAGCAGAATAATATGTTTGCAAGAACTACACTTGGGGGTCTGACAATACGCTATATAATGTTTATAGCAATGTTGATTTGGCGAAAAACCTTTGGGATTCGTTGGACAAAAAATATAAGATAGAAGATGCTGAAACGAAAAAATTTATAGTCAGTAAATTTTTGGACTACAAAATGATTGGTTCCAAAACTGTGATTAGCCAAGTTTAAGAACTTCAAGTTATTTTACATGAGATTCATGTTGAGAATATATCGGTTAGTGTATCTTTTCAAGTTACTTCAATAATTGAAAAGTTACCACTAACTTGGATAGATTTTAAAAACTATCTCAAGCATAAGCGTAAAGAGATAAAACTTGAAGAGTTAATTGTTCGATTGAGAATTGAGGAGGGCAATCGTAAACCTGAGAAGAAAATTGATTTGATGATGATTCTATGATAATGAAAGCCAATTTTGTAGAATGATCATCTCAAACCAATAATAAAAAAGGGAAAATTTTCTAATGGAGGTTCAAGTCAAGAACAACAAAAGACTACAAGAATGTTTAATGGCTAGTGCTTCAACTGCAACAAGCAAAGACATCGTTCCAAGGATTGTGGTAAGCCAAGAAACTTTCATAGAAGAAATGATCAAGCTAATATAACAGAAGTCGAGAAGCTGTCCGAGGGTGTTGCGGAAATTGATTTATCTGCTTAGTTTCTGTTTCTTTACTTAGTAAAAATATTTTTAGTTAGTCTGTGTTGGGTCTGCTAAATTTGTTCTATTATAAAACCACATGTATGTCGGTCAAGGTTATTAAATTAATTTTCAATTTGTATTTAGATGGTTATTATTATTATTAACAATGTATTTATTTCTATTTAGGGGTGAAATCATCTATTTGGCTCGGACATGTCAATTTTAATTCTTTACACACAAGTTAGTTTTTGAGAGAATATGTTATTTTGAGAGAGAATCAATATTGTTTAGACATCAGCTCAATATATAGATGATGAGCTGATGGATTTACATACTCATAATTACATGGCATTACAGGTTGTCTAATAGAAGGGAATTTTAGCCTTCAATCATGGAGCTGACTAGGAGGAATTATATGATTGCAATCACCATTCATGACTGATGGCACAGCTGTCAGATTGAGGATCTGCTGGACTGTGAATTGTTTTAAACTGCTAACTGTCCATTGTTCTAACTCTTCTGAACCCAAAAGAAAATTGAAAGAAAAATGGAACCAAAAAACGAAACCTCTGAGATGAAGATTAAGAAGAATGCATCATCATCATCCACTTTTGTTGATCCTTCGAGTTACAAACGCCGACAGACGGACTTGACCAATCTGTTTGTTCTCTTCTCTATACTCTTTAATCATTTATTTCTTCTTTTCTCTGTTTCCATTCATTTTCTTTAACCCCCCATTCTTTAGATTGATGAAAGGTTACGTGGTAGAGTTGGTGGATGATCGAATGGACGAACTCGACGTCGAATTTCACGGCCCACCTAACAGTATGCAATTCAATCTTCTTTTCTTTTTCTTTTTTCTTTTATGAAATCTTGGATTTTGAAATTGTAATCTTTACTCTGTTTAATTAGGTCTTTATGAGGGTTACATTTGGACAGTGACCGTTTCTCTTCCCAAAGATTACCCAGCTTCACCACCCCGTCTTTGGTTCAAGACAGAGATTTTCCATCCGAATATCTGTGATTGTGTCTGTTTAGATATTCTCGCTGATAACTGGAATCCTGCTATTGGTAACATTTCTTTTTTCATCACATAAATAACTCTTGTTTTTTATGATATTCAATGTTTATTTGTTTTGTTTGTTTGACAGAATTGGTTAGTATTTTCAATTTGTACCTACCCCAGCTTCTTATGGTTCCCAATCTAGATGACCCTTTTGATTATGAAGCAGCCAATTTTTACTACATGGGTGAAGAGGTTTATGAACAAAAAGTAAAAGGTATTTTATAATTACTTTTCCATTTATCATATTTGATTTGAATGGAAATAGAAGCATTATTCTAATACTTGAATTGTTTGTTAATTTTATATTGTAAACAGATCACTGCAAGACTCATGCCAAGTCAAAGCTGAATCTAAATGCGGAAAACAAAGCTGCTGATTCTCATGATAACAACAAACTTGCAAGTACTAATGGTATTGCTCAAGATGATTTAGATTCTTGCAAGTAATCAATTAGGTCTCCCTGAATCTTTGAATAATGTTGACCTGTATATAGACAGACAAATGTGAATAATTTTTTAAATCTTTGTTTCTTTCAATTCTAGATTTGTTGCTCTTTTTTTACCATCATAGTAATAAAGGTACACTGGATTTCATGTCGCATTTTCTGGGTTGTATTTTTGTACTTTGAATTAACTTTGACATTAAAAAAATGAGGAATTCGTTGTATATAGGAAGAAAGCTTTTTAAAATCTCATGATTTATCACCAAAATGTAGATCCATATATTGGGGAACAAGTGGGCTGCTTCTTTTAAATACTGTTTGAAATTTTAGTTTATAACTAACTGGAAATGATGTATTCTATAAAGATTATTACAACAACATTATAAATGCCCTTGAAGGGATTTTTCTCTCATGATTTGTAAATATTCTTGAGATAATTTTGGATTTGCAAACAATATAATGAACTACAAATTGTCATCTATCAAAAGGCTTTATAGCTTTTGATTGTCCGATGATTGAAACAAATCGGAAGTTGGAGTCGATATTCGGTGTTTAGTGACCAAAGCTTGCAGCATCAGTCAAATGGTATGAATTGTCTGAAAATGCAAGCAAAAAAGAACTAAATATCTGCAGTAAAATTCATCTCATAATTTTAATGAAGAGATTCACAGCTGGTAATTGGTTTGAGCTTTTAGTAGGAGAATTGGCAATGTTGATTCTTTTAAAGTAGGAGAAGATTTTTCTTTTTACCACATCAAGAACTCGTTTGAGATATCTTTCTAAAGTGTATTTTTAATGATTATCGAAAACACTTTTTTTATTCAAAAATATTTTTAAACACTTCCAAAAGTAATCTCAAACCAGCACTAAGATTGCCTTTATTTTCTGGCAATTGTGTTGACGCCTGAAAATATTCCCACCTGCCAAACTTCCATAGATATTTATTAATAGAAGAAAATACAAGGATATACCAGAAATTTTGAACAAGATTTATAAGATGATTTTGAAGTGAATTGAAAAGGAACAGAAAATAAAAGAGCAAAATGAGTGAAAAAAAATGCCTATATATGAATGAGGACGTACAAAGAATTTCTATATATAGTCCCAAAGTCTGTTTTATGATTTCAAATTTAGACTCCATTTCAAAATTGTTTCTCGAAATTGAAAACAAACAAAATAAATGGTTAGTAAGTGCACGTTTGGGATAGCTTTTAAAATCTTTTTAAATTTTATCTCAAATGGCACTAAAGCAAATTTTAGTTTCTAAAAACATAATTGTAATCAAACAAGACCTTAGATACCTCGGAATTGACAGGGTTTGAGAAGTATTTGAGCATGAAAGCATTAGGTGCTGATTTCAAAAGTTTATATGCCTTCTTAAGAGTTCTTCCCATACATAAAAGCCATACCAATTTCCATATTTTAAAAGTGATCTACATATTATGTCAAAGTACAAAAATTTTGAGACGCAATTTTGTAAACTAAGATCTAAGTTAGTTAAAACCCCGACCTCGTCAAACCCGCTTAATAAACGGGGCGGGGTCTAGGGCAGGGGCAGGATTCCCCTCATTTAATAAACGGGGAGGGGACGGGGAAATTTTTCGCCCATTTCACTACAAAACGTTTCGGTTCTACCGACGTCAAGGAGCGTCAGGGATACATCACCCAACGTCAGGGCTTTGTATTACCGACTCTCACACCACGTCGGCACAGATGTTGGCCAATCAGAGTCGGCATTACCACATAGTGAAATCACCGACGCGTCTTTGTTACACGTCGGTGATTGTTAGTACCATCACCTACATTTTTAGAAAAGGTCGGTGTAACTTTCATTGACGCGACATCAGTATTTACACTATCTATTACCGACACTGAAAGTCAGTTGATACTGACGTTTAAACGTCGGTATCTGGGCTACCCGTAAATTTATGGGCACCCTTTACCGACGTTATAACGTCGGTAATACCCTTTTTTTTTTTAAAAAAAACAATGGATTAAAACTCCCTCTAAAGCCACCTGTTTTAACAATTTTTATATACTAATCATCAGATTACACAATAGACAATCACTAAATATAAAGTTTCTAAATCTAAACATAGATTGTTCATCAAAAGTTTAATATAAAGTAAATTCAGAGCAAAAAGTTCAAAAATTCATAATGTACATAACTATGAATTGCCCCCACCACCACGCCCTTGAGAAGCTATCCAATTTTTCATGAGTTCTTGAAATTGTGCCATCTAGATAGCTAAATCTTCTCGAAGCTTCCTCGTCTCCTCATCACGTTTCCTAAACTCTTCTTCACGTTGAGCCTCACGTTCAGCTTCACGTTGTTCCCGAAGTGCCATGTCTTCCTGAAATTTCCTTGTCTCTTCTTCCAAGTGAAAGACTTTATTTTGGGTCTCGATGAGTTCAGTTTGAGACGCAAATGACCCTAATGAACCACCTGACACGAGGGTAGGCTTTGGGCCTCTACCTATACCTCTCATGTAACCCGGTCTATGACCCAAAACCTTCTGCATGGCCTCTATATCCGAGATAGGTGGTTGTCTTGACTCCACCGTATCTGATCCATCACCACAGGCATCCTCACCCTCCAGGATCTCGGGCGGGGTGATATACTCAACCATCATTTCCTACATATAGATAGAGAATTATATGGTTAACTAAACTTAACAAGTAGTTGTAAAGTAACATTAATTCATGAGTAAACTTACATGTTGTTCCTTGGCTAAATCGCTCACCCATGTGGTTGGAGTGTACGAATGTTGTTTTGCAAACACATCTACCCAAGTGGTATTTGGATTTTCTTGAGTCTAAACATGGTTAAGAATAAGAAAAAGTTAAGATATGGAATATCATGTGAATATTAAAATAAAATGTAATAACATTTAATTACGCATACCATCTCGTAATGCTTTTTTGCATTCGATTTTGAACCGCCCTTGTGCATGTATGGCATCTGCGCTCAGGATCTTGAACTTTGCTCCGACAATTTCTACAAAACACAAATTAGACAAGTAAATAGCCATGAAATTTAAACATTTGATTTAGAAGTATACAATTAAAATTACCTTAAATTCTGGATCATCAAACTTTTGAAGTAATAATCTCTACTCATCATCAGACTGCACTCGAGGAAGCCTCATGCGTCGTGCCTCCTCTTCCTCATGCTCGACTGAATTCTAACAACTCCCTAAGCTAACAGCCAATAGAAAAGCAGCTAGCTAAACACTCATTAATGAGCTAATTAAAAGAACTAATCATATACACCAATCATTAGTACTTAAAGTCTAGTTTAAGAGTCATTTATTATAACAAAACACCCTCTTGACTCTAAAACAACTATCAATCTATCAGCAACTCAGACAATGTACTCCAATGTACAACAAAAAATAGCTTCGGACATGATAAGAACAGATCCTGCCTTCATACACTAGTACCAACAACTCAGCCAACCCCAATCTTCAATTTGCTACTCAAATAAACAAATTGAGCTTTAGGCAAAACCTTTGTAAGTAGACCTGCTGGATTCTCATATGACAACACTTTCTCAATACAACATCTCCACTTTGCACAAACTCCCTTATATAATGGAATCTAATATCAATGTTCTTTGAACAATTATGAAATGAGGGATTTCTAGACAAAGCCAATGCACTTTGACTATCACAAAACAATCTGACTTTGCACTCTTGATACAACATCTCAGCAACCAATCCCTTCTACCAGACAGCTTCCTTCATCGATTCACACAATGTCATGAACTCATCTTCTGTGGATGAAAGTGCAACAAATGATTGTAATGATGCCTTCCAAGTGATTGTATTTCCAAACAAACTAAACACAAAACCAGTTAAAGACCTTCTCTTGTCTTGATCAGCAGCTAATCAGAGTCCACATGGCCAATAAGACTTTCTTCAAATCTCTGACACACAGAGAACATCAGACCTTTCCCTTTACTCCCTTTAAGAAATCTCATAACCCACTTAGCAACCTCCCAATGAGGCTTACCTGGATTGCTCATAAATATAGAGATTAGATTCATAGCATATGCCAAATCAGGACGAGTACTCACCATTCCATACATCAAACTACATATCAAGCTTGAATAAGGCACATTCTTCATTGTTGCAACCTCTGCATGTTGGGAATTTGAAGGGGTTGTTAAAACCCTAAACTCCCACTAACACAAGAACGATGAATATTATTTGCAACAAAGAATATAAATAAAAACGAGAGAGATAAATAACGCGACACCAGAGATTTATACAGGTTCCCAATTGGTACGTCCTGTCTTCTGCAGAATTTGCAGGTTCCACTATGAAGTTGAAGATTACATCAATGAGACGAATAAATAAAGAGCGTATAATTGCTCACAATTATACATAACCCCGAGAATCATTCAGACGGTTGCCCCCTCTCTATTTTCTCTCAATATGAATAAGCCCGAATTAATCCAAATAGGATTTACTATCGATAAAACCCTAACGGCCACATGAAAAGAATCTCTCAACCCAAACGGACACCACACGGTGATGGCTTTTGCCACACAAGAAACAACGTCTCAGCATTCGCCTTATTTATATAGATTAAAACAAAGACCACCGCCTCACGTCCATTCCTTGGAGAACAAGTATCTTTACAATTTCCTTTTTAAAAATCCCACAGCAAGGCCAAATCCACCAAATTAAGTCCATAGCCCAAATGTGGTCAAAACTACAAAACTTTGGTCAAAACCAATTCATGGTCAACGTGGGAGTAGGAAATCAATTTGGGCTTCATATATAATTTGGGCTTCATATTTTCCATTAATATATTTGTATCCATAAACTCAACAATCTCCCACTTGGATACAAATTAAGCATCTTTAACTCCCACTGCATTAGCAGTTCATCATTTGCTTGGAACATCAAGGCTTCAACATGCAAACTCAAACCGATTTGCAAAACAAAACATGTTAGAATCCACTAACATGACCCTTACAAGGTGTTCCGATGTGAGCTATCTTCCAGGCATGAAAAGATACTCCACCAACTCCCACTTCAGCTATGTGGCGGGATCTACCATCTTACTCATTATCCGCCTACAACGAATCTTGAGAAAGGAATTTTCCACCAATGACTTGACATGTGTGCATTCAAGCTGGTTGTCAAAATAGAAATTTCATCTCCAATGTCTACACCCTCGTTGACTCTGAAACTAGCCAAAAGTGCCCTATTGCCCTCAGGCAACTTCACTAGTTCGCTATCTTGCCTGTTAGTTGAGGCTATTTTCTGAGCGCTTCCAGATTCTCCCAACTGTACCTTCACATGAACTGATGGATTAGGATCTAACTGTCCTTACCCCGTTGTTGGCTCACCCCTCCGATCCGAGGGAACATCAACAACTCTCCGATTTTGCACTTTGTGTAGAACTCATATAATTGACAACAATAATTAACAAGGTCAACGACCTCACCGGTTTGTTCCAATCTTCATGCTTCATATCCTCTGGCTTCTCTCCCAACGATAAATGCGATTTTTACTATGCATCATCCCAGAATGAAAAATATGAATCACCAAATTTTTCGATCCCAATATTCTTTTTGCTATCCATCGATCTCTAATACAAGTCCCCGAAACCTGAAGCTCTGATACCAGTTGTTGGGAATTTGAAGGGGTTGTTAAAACCCTAAACTCCCACTAACACAAGAACGATGAATATTATTTGCAACAAAGAATATAAATAAAAACGAGAGAGATAAATAACGCGACACCAGAGATTTATACAGGTTCCCAATTGGTACGTCCTGTCTTCTGCAGAATTTGCAGGTTCCACTATGAAGTTGAAGATTACATCAATGAGACGAATAAATAAAGAGCGTATAATTGCTCACAATTATACATAACCCCGAGAATCATTCAGACGGTTGCCCCCTCTCTATTTTCTCTCAATATGAATAAGCCCGAATTAATCCAAATAGGATTTACTATCGATCAAACCCTAACGGCCACATGAAAAGAATCTCTCAACCCAAACGGCCACCACACGGTGATGGCTTTTGCCACACAAGAAACAACGTCTCAGCATTCGCCTTATTTATATAGACTAGAATTCTAGCACGTGCGATACACGTGTAATTTTACTTTATAATAAAATGCATTTATCCATTATAATAATTAACTAAAATTGTATAAATAATTTAAATTTATAACTTTTTATGCATTAAATAAATGTTTTTTTTAATTTCGCAATTTCATTAGTTTTTTTTAGTAAAGTAAATTATCTATTAGATATTATTTTTAAAATTTAACACATTTTTAATATTATAATTTTATGTGGTCACAAAATTATCTTTATTATAATTGGCTAACTTAAAATATGAATCAAAATAAGAAAATGTAACATTTTCCATACTTGAGTAGACATTATTTAAAAAAACATATTGATATATATCATACATATTGTGACTTTTAAACTTCTTTCGATTTTGTATATTTTTTTAAAATATGATACTTGATTATTAAATTGGATGTTGATAGTTACTACAAAATAATTAGTTTTACTTTATTTGTACCTTGAAATGTATTTTTTTTATAATCATTTTATTTTTAAAGCTTTTACAATTCTAGCACTTAAAATAAAAAAATGAATTATTATTATGAAAACAAAAATTAGAAAATATTAGAATCATTTTTGCTTTATTAGAAGAAAACAATGCAAAATCAATTATTGTAGATATAAAGTTCTATAACTCTAGTCTTCTATCGTGAGTGAAAATCTTGAGAAGGCTTTCATTGTAAAAACTGCATTGAAAATTATAATCAATATTACTAAACACACATATGAGTATTTAATTATCCAAGAAGAAATTTTAAATTTTATAAACATTCTAAAATAATTGAATCACATAAATTTAAGAAGAAAATTAATATATATAAAATGAATGGGGTAAATATCGTACCTAGAGCTCGAGCCAACCAAAGATATCAACTACAAACATCCAAAAGTTGCGTAGTAATAATGATGATCGTGCAATGATAAGAATATTCAAACTTAAATATCAACTTTGTAAAACATCTAAAAGAAAAATTATTATTAAAAACATTACATAAAAATAATTATTGGATAGAAATTATGCCAATAGATTCGGGAGGAAATATCAATAAAGTAAAACATCTACAAAAAAAACCACAAATTCGATTAGAAATTACATAAATTAAAAAAAAAACAACAACAAAAACACAGTAGGAATAAAAGTCTAATCTTACACATACCCTGATAATTCCAACCATCTGCAAATTATCTTTTTCTAAATAAATCAGTTAAAATGTGGTGAGAAACCATACTGGTGTATTTTTTCTAACATAGAAATATTTAAAAGATCGAAATATTTTTTATTTGATTTTTCTATGGTTTATAAATCTTTTTCGAAATGATTTTATTAACATATTATTATGTTCTATTTAATATTTAAATTATTGTATAGTTTACTAATTTACATAATTATATGCCTTTTTATATAAGACGATTTTTTAACATCTTTATTTTTAAAATTTATACTACCAAATAAAAAATAAATTGTTTGTTCTATATACATATGTTAGTTAATTTTTGCATTTATAGATTATTTATTTCTAATTTTAATTAAAATTTAAGAAATTATATATTTTTTTTCTCTTTGATTTTTAAACTTTTAAATATTTTTAATTAAAAAAATTTAAATTTATTTAAATATTATAAAGTATTATACCATAATTCAATAAATTATATTTTGTTGTTGTTGTTTTTTTTTAATCTTAACTGTTTTTTTTAAACAATTTAAGTTTTTTTTTTAATATTTTTTTAAAATTAAAGCACTGTCACCTTTATTAAATCATTCAATATTTGAATACTTAAATATAATTTATTTTTCATAAATTGGTGATAAATCTAAACAATAAATTCATTTTAATATCACATTCATTTTCATATGTTGTACTTGTTTTTTCAATTATTTTATAATATGATGTTGTGAAAACAATAAAAAAACCAAGGAATTTATTTAATAAAATTGAGAATTTCTTATTCAATGAAGAGAAATATTTTATTTATAAAAAAAAAGAGAAATATTTTATTAAAAATATAAATAGTCATTTAATAGATAGTGGAGTATAAATAATAATGACATTTTTAGTAATTTGAAAGATTTAAAAGGGTATATATAATGACATGGTAGTAATTTTAAGATTTTAAAAGGGGTATAGTAGTCCAAAAAAATTTCTTAAACATCACCACTTTTATATATTAAGGATTAAAACAAAGACCACCGCCTCACGTCCATTCCTCGGAGAACAAGTAGCTTTACAATTTCCTTTTTAAAAATCCCACAAGCCAAATCCACCAAATTAAGTCCATAGCCCAAATGTGGTCAAAACTACAAAACTTTGGTCAAAACCAATTCATGGTCAACGTGGGAGTAAGAAATCAATTTGGGCTTCATATATAATTTGGGCTTCATATTTTCATTAATATATTTGTATCCATAAACTCAACACTGCATTGCATCAGTAACTGGTGACTTGATGAGAGCTTGAAGTGAGCAGCTAAAGGCACCATAACATCCTCAGCCCCTGTCATTTCTAGTTGGGGCTCTTGCGAAAATAGCAAAAATAGGTTCAATATTTGTAAAAATAGAAGGAAAAAAACATATTTGCAAAAATAGCAGAAAAATTTAATTCACATCTAAAAAATTACAAAATTACCACTAGTAATCAGTGATTAGTAATCACTAATTATTGATATCCTGATATTTTGTGCAGTAATCACTGATTACCACTGATTATTTTATAAATTATCACTAATATCTCTGATAACATGAATGAGGGTTTTTAAAAATCTGCTATATTTGCAAATACTTTTTAAAACTGCTATATTTATAAATATTGCTAAAAATTCTGCTACCCAATGAAATTTTCCTTTCTAGTTTATGTATAATTCCCACAATTTTTTCTAAAATATTTTTGCATTTGTAAATGCAAGAAAATAATATTCATTATCATCCCTTTCTTTTTTTGTAAAGATTTTATCGTTACGATATCAATTTTGAAAAAAAAAGATAAGATACGAATAAAATATAATCTTATTGAAATCAATTTTTTATCTAGTACATAATAGAATTTAGGTTATTATTAACTTGAAGAAGTCGTTAGTCTCGCTCTTACTCCTAGTCCTCACATTCCTCTTCCAAAGCCAAAGAAAATATGGAACCACAACCAAAAAAGCAAAAATTTGAGATTGAAAATATTGATAATGAGAATGGGAATAAGAATAAGCATGAATCTACTCCTGTTTTTCCTTCAAATAACATACGCCTACAGATGGACTTGACCAATCTGTTTGTTCTCTAATTAATAATAATTGCTTCTTTTCTTTACATTAGTATTTAGTATTCTGTTTTCGTTGTTCATTCATTTATTTTTTGAATTCTTTTGCTTCTTTAGGATGATGAACGGTTATGTGGTAGAGTTGAAGGATGATCAAATAAACGAATTCGTGTTCGAATTCCACGGCCCGGCTAATAGTATGAATGAATGAATCTTGATTTCTTTGTGTTTCAAAAATCTTGGTTTCTTGTTTATAAGGTTTTGATTAGATATAATTGTTGTTATTGTTCAGGTTTTTATGAAGGATACATTTGGAGAGTCAAAGTTAGTCTTCCATATGACTATCCAATTTCTCCTCCTCTTCTTTCCTTTAAGAATCATATTTTCCATCCAAATATCTTTAAATCTGTCTGTTTAGATATTCTCAAGGACAAATGGATTCCTGTACTTGGTAAAAAAAATATTAATATCAAATAAGCCTTGTTTTCTTGTTTAAAATTAGTTTAATTATATATATATATATATATATAAAGACTGATTATTATTTTTATTTTTACAGATTTGGTGAGTATATTCGATTTGTACCTACCACTACTTGTTATGAATCCCAATCCATCAGACCCTGTAAATCTTGAGGCAGCCCGTTTTATGAAATTGGGTGCACATGTTTATCGACAAAAAGTTAAAGGTTAATTATTTATTTACTCACTTTTAAATCATTATTCTAATTTGTTACCGAGATTGGTTTAATCTTAGACTAGTAAAATCTCAGTCTGAGAACTCGATTTTATTAAATATTTTAAAACATTTGTTATTTTTGAATTACTCAAGGAAAAAGTATTATTTATTGGAATTTTTTTTTAATTTTTAATTTGTTTGTTAATATATTCAGAACACTGTGAAGTACATGCAAAGCCAGAAATCAAAGATGATTCCAGCACTTCCATTGATGAATCAGATTCTTTGACGATTTGTGTCTCCGCTTTTACCCTATTGAACTAATTGAATTTCGGTTATTTGAATTTATTGAGTTTTCAATTAAGTATACTTTAACTTCTCCCTAATATCTCTTGGGTTTACTTTAGGGTCTAACGGGTTAGTTTTTCTTTAATAGAATATGTGATGAGGTGATTTTAACTTTTAACTTGGTAGAAGGAATATAAGTATCTTATCACTTGGTTAAATCCCGGTTGGCTAAAATGTGGTTTTTGTTGGAACAGAGAAGGAATTTGAACAATTACAGAACTTGTATTGATACGTAACTGATGATTACAACAACAAAATGATCAGTAATAACAAGTAAATAATAAAACAGAAACGAAGGACAACGTTACTGTTGACTGCTTCAAAGCACGGGTAAGGCCGTTGTCCTGAAACCGATATTGCCCCGCTCAATTTGTTTGTGGTTTGACGGCAATTCGGCTCGGTAGGATTCGATGAAGTGTTCTTGAATTCAACAACCAGAGATTCAAGAACCTGGCAGAACACCTCTAGAACAACTCTCAAAATAATTGACAGAAAACGAAGAACGAAGAACGGAAGAGAGAAAACAGAAATCAGAAATCAGAGTTTTTCAAGTTGTGATTTGGAGTGAAGAACTCGTCTCTGTTTATAGGGAGACGATTCTGTAACTCCAAAATGGAAATTAATTCTGGATTAAATTCCAGAATTAAATGTTTCTGTGAAACGGTAACGTCGCCTGAAACGTCCGTCGGCGATCGGTTACGGCTCATTGTCGCCGGTAACGGCAAAGACCATTAATATCTGCTGTTACACTTTTTGAATTTAAAAAAAAAATTGAATAAATATTCTTTAAATAAAAAGAATATTATTTAATCAAGATGACTGACCCGAACCGGGTCGGGTCGGGTCGTGACATGCGGGCAGGTGGCGCATGTGGAGTGAAGCCCATTGAGTGTGCGCTCAGCCCTCGCAAAATCTGTGGAACCCCAAAGGGCCCAACCCAAAGTGCAAGTGTAGTATATATAAAGTAGGGGTGAACAAATCCAAACCAATCCAATTGTCCAAACCAAACCAAACCAAACCAAACCGGTTTGGTTCGGTTTTTAACCTTCGTTTACCCAAACCAATCCAAACCAATTAATAATGGTTTGGTTTGGTTTGATAGATTTTTGCAGCGATCCAAGCCAAACCAAACCAATACATAATATAAGATATATTTGAATATTTAAATATCAATAAAATGAAAAAAAAACAAGAAGAATCTTTAATATTATATGTGTTATGGTTTTATAATTATAATAATCTTTTATAAATTTGTTATGTTTGTATTTGTAATTGGTATTTTATTGAATTTCTAGATGAATTGAAATTAGTCTACGATTTTTTGAAGTTATTTTTTGAGAGTTTGTTACAGTTATCATGTTGCAAATTAAGTATTTATGAATAATTGAGAAAAATAAAAAATGTAAAAACCAAACCGATCCAAACCAAACCATTTTAGTTTGGTTTGGTTTGGTTTCTTCATGTTGAACGGTTTGGTTCGGTTCATATAATCTAAAAATAAAATCCAATCGGATCTGAAATTTTAGCAAAATCCAAACCAAACCAATATTTTCCTTTGATTTCACATAATCTATTGAGATTATTGAATTAGTGAGCAACTGTCTAATCGAGTTATGTCTACGCCATATATGTCTAGACTTCCCATTGTAAACTGTATTTTTAGCTCTCATTGACGCAGCTAAATTATCATAATCTATACATATAGCGTTTACTGGTTTTGGCCATAATGGAATGTTCTCTAGAAAATTCCTTAGCCATTCTCCTTCTTCACTAGCTTTATCTAAAGCTATGAATTCTGATTCCATCGTAGAGCATGCAATACACGTCTGTTTAGATGACTTCCAAGACACAGCTGCTCCACCTAAGGTAAAAACACAACCACTGGTTGATTTAGTTTCTAAGCTATCAGATATCCAATTAGCATCACTAAATCCTTCCAGTACAGGTGGATACTGTGTATAGTGCAATCCATAGTCTATAGTATATTTGAGATATCTCAATACTCTCACTAGTGCATCCCAATGATCACGACCTGGATTGCTGGTGTATCTAGCTAATCTACTTACTGAGTAAGCTATATCTGGTCTTGTACAATTCATTATGTACATAAGACTTCCAATTACTCTAGAATATTCTAAAGATGATACACCAACAACTGTATTCTTACATAGTTTAATACTAGGATCAAACGGAGTGAATGCAAGTTTGCTTTTCAAATTGTCCAAACTTTCTCAACACATTTTCTATATAGTATGACTAATAAAGTATATATCCTTTAGAATCTCTTGTTATTCTTATTCCTAGAATAACATCAGCAAGACCCATGTCTTTCATATCAAAATTAGAATTCAACATTTTCTTTGTTGATTCTATTATCTCTTTGGTGGTGCCCATGATTAACATGTCATCCACATATAAGCAAATAATAACACATTGATTATTTACACTTTTGTAATAGACACATTTGTCACACTCATTGATTCTAAACCCATTAGATATCAAAGTGTAATCAAATTTCTCATGCCACTGTTTGGGTACTTGTTTTAAGCCATATAATGACTTTACAAGTTTACAAACTTTATTTTCATATCCTTTTACAACAAATCCTTCGGGTTGTTCCATGTAGACTTTTTCATCTAAGTCTCCATTTAGAAAGGTAGTTTTCACATCCATTTGATGAATTTTCAAATTAAGTATAGATGCAATAGCAATCGACACACGAATGGATATGATTCTGGTCACAGAAGAATGGTTATCAAAGAAATTTATTCCCTCTTTTTGTCTATAGCCCTTAGCTACTAAACGAGCTTTATATTTATCTATAGAGCCATCAGCTTTAAGCTTTCTCTTGAAAATTCATTTGCAACCAATTGGTTTACTCCCAGGTGGTAAATCAACTAAGATCCAAGTATTATTTTGCATAATGGAGGTTATCTCGCTATCAATGGCTTCCTTCCAATATACAGAATCTAAAGTAGTCATTGCCTCTTTATATGTTTGAGGTTCACTTTCTACCATATAGGTAATGAAATCTAGACCAAATAAAGTAGTCATTTTACTTCTTTTACTTCTTCTGGGTTCAGATTGATCATGATCAGTTTCTTGTTCATGTTCAGATTCTGAACCACCTTGAATTCTTGAAGTACTTGCTTCATAATTTCTCTTGGTTCCAGTGTCAGTATGTTTCTTATATGGAAACACATCCTCAAAGAATTCAGCTTCAATAGACTCCATTATAGTGTTATTATTAATTTCAGACACTTGTGAATTAACTACTAGGAATCTATAAGCTGCACTGTTTAAGGCATAGCCTATAAACACACAATCAACTGTCTTAGGTCCAAGTTTCGTCCTTTTAGGTAAAGGAACTTGTACCCTTACTAAACACCCCCACACTTTCAACATCTTATAAGTAGGGAGTTTTCCATTCCACAAATCATAAACCGACTTATTAGTCTTCTTTTGTGGGATTCAATTTAAAATAAAGTTTGCTGTAAGCAATGCTTCTCCCCACAAGTTCTGTGGTAAACCTGAACTATTTAACATGCAATTAATCATGTCTTTAAGAGTTCGGTTCTTTCTTTCAGCTACACCATTTTGTTGTGGTGTATAAGGTGTTGTTGTCTAATGTATAAAACCAGCTTCTGCACAAAAAACAGTCATATAAGTGGACTCATATTCACCACCTCTATCTGATCGAAGTACTTTTAACTTCTTTCCAAGTTGATTCTCAACTTCTGCTTTATAAATCTTAAAGACTTCTAAAGCTTCATCTTTACTATTTAGTACAAATACTTTACAATATTTACTAAAGTCATCTATAAATGTGATGAAATATTTCTTTCCTCATAGTGAAGGATTATTTCTAAAATCACAAATATCACTATGAATTAAACTATGTAATTCATTATTTCGTTCAGCAAAAGGATGAGATTTTCTCACGAATTTTGATTCAACACAAACTTCGCATTTATCTCTATTATCAATTTCAAATTTAGGTATTAATCCTAAACTTATCATCCTTTGTATGGATCGATTATTAACATGTCCCAATCTTGAATGCCAAACATTAAATAACTCAACAATATAAGAAGAAGATTCAACTTTATTGATAATTTTGGGCTTTTGAGCCAATACATTCAGCTTGAACATGTTCTCAATAAAATACCCACGACCCACATACATCTCGCCCTTGGACAATACAAACTTGTCCGACTCAAAGACTTGTTTGAACCCATTCTTGTTCAGAAGTGGTTCAGATACAAAGGGTCCTTCTAATGTCAGGAACATAGTAGATATCATTCAGGTTGAGTATCTTCCCAGATGTCCATTTCAGATGGATGTTTCCTTTGCCAACCACATCAGAAGTGGCAGAATTTCCCATGTATAGCTTTGCATTGCCACCAGCTTCTTTGTAGTTGAAGAATAGAGCACTCCATACTTTTGTGTTTAAGATAGTTCTTAAAATCACTCCAGGAAGGTGGAAATTTCTCAATCATAATTGCCACTTGGAATGGTTCACTCATCCCCATTTCTTCGCTATGCAAGTCACTTATGATGACTTGTAGCTCCTCAGCTTTGTTGACTATGGACTTGCCGTCAACCATTTGAAAATCATTAAACTTCCCCGCAATAAACCTCTTAACCCCTGCACCAACTGATCTATACTTCAGTTCAAGTGCAACCCACAATTCTTTCGCACTCTTACAGTTTTCATACACTTTATATATACTATCGATTAAGCTATTTAAAATGTAATTGCGACAAAGATAATCAGAATTCTCCCATTGATCTCATTCGATGAGTCCTTCGTATGTGACATAGTTCTCGTGCACTTCCGACATTGGTTCTTTGAGTACATAGGCGAGACCGAGTGTTGTGAGGAAAAACATCATCTTCTAATGCCATCGCTTGTAGTCTTGACCATTGAATTGAGGCAGATCCTTAGAGTAGACCGGCTTCGGTGGATAGCTAGGAGGATACTTACTAGCTTGTAATGTTGCATCATTGTAAGCATCCCCTTCAGTCCGCGCAGGTACGGGATTCGCAGCAACAATGGTGTCCAGAATTGGTGCACTATTTTGTGCAACAACAGTGACAGCTGCAAAAGCGGCAGCAGCTTCAGCGACAGTCGCATTGGGGGCAGCAAGGGCGGCAGTGGCCGCAACAACATTGTCGGCAGCAGGAGAAGCGACAATTTCAGCAAGGGGAGAGTCGTTCGATCCATAGATGTTGACAAATTCCATGATATCGACTTCAGATTGTTGGAACAGAGAAGGAATTTGAACAATTACAGAACTTGTATTGATACATAATCGATGATTACAACAACAAAATGATCAGTAATAACAAGTAAATAATAAAATAGAAACGAAGGACAACGTTACTGTGGACTGCTTCAAAGCACGGGCAAGGTCGTTGTCCTGAAGTCGATATTGCCTCGCTCAGGTTGTTTGTGGTTTGACGGCAATTCGGCTCGGCAGGATTCGATGAAACGTTCTTGAATTCAACAACCAGAGATTCAAGAACCTGGTAGAACACCTCTAGAACAGCTCTCAAAATAATTGACAGAAAACGAAGAACGAAGAACGGAAGAGAGAAAACAGAAATCAGAAATCAGAGTTTTTCAAGTTGTGATTTGGAGTGAAGAACTCGTCTCTATTTATAGGGAGACGATTCTGTAACTCCAAAACGGAAATTAATTCTGGATTAAATTCCAGAATTAAATCCATTTCTGTAATAGTTGGCCGGAAACGTCGCCTGAAACGTCTGTCGGTCACCGGTAACGGCTTATTGTCACCGGTAACAGCAAAGATCATTAATATCTGTTGTTACACTTTCTGAATTTCATAAAGAAATTAAATAAATAATCTTTAAATAAAAAGAATATTATTTAATCAAGATGACCGGCCTGGCCCTAACCCGAGCCTGGCCCTGCCCGACCGGACCTGGTCGCGACGTGCGAGCGGGCGGCGCGTGTGGACTGATGCCCATTAAATGCGCGCTCGGCCCTCGCAGAATCTATGGAACCCCAAAGGGCCCAACCCAAAGTGCAAGTGTAGTATATATAAAGTGAAGTAAGTTTTGTGATCTTTCCAATGTGGGACAAGTGAATTTTTCACTTTACCACAAATCACAACTTCAACTTTTCTCTCTACACTTCCTCTTACTTTCACTCTTAAATTTTATACTTTATTATGTATAAAATCCAACAGTTTTTGCTCGGTTGATATAATTACATAAATTTCAATTGACCCAAGTATGTTTCCAATGTTATGGTAATTAACTCCCTATTCTCATCCTTAGACTTTAAGCATATGCTTATATCTTATTGCAACTTCCGATTTATAGGTTTACCTAAACTTTTGTCTAAGAAACTTGAATGGTTTACAATTCTCACTCTCAACTATGTTAAAATAAAAACAAGATTAATAAATGTGTTCATCTTTCATGAAGGGTACAGAAATTTACCACATTCTCTTTTTGAATATCTTTTTTGAGATGTAGGTCACTACCATTCTTCATTTGAATGATTTAGCTCTATTATTTTCATTTCAATTTTTTTTATTTCTAGTATTAATAGATCTCTTTTATCACAGTATGTCACAATATCCTTGTTGTATTTAGGAAGCGTTTAAAACCTCATCATTTATCACCAAAATGTTCATATTACAAAGCAGTTCAGTTCTTTCTTCATTTCAATTTTTCTTGAAATAAATACGGACTGCGATAATATATAATGAACAACAAACTTTTACCTATCAAAAGGCTTGATAGATCTTTGATTATCCAATGATTCAAACTAATCGAAAGGTGGGGCCGAAAATCAGTGTTTAGTGAACCGAGTTTCACTACAAAAGATAGAGTCTTCTCCGACACGCTCTGTGTCGGAATAGCATGGGGTGCTTAAATTGTTGTTTTTTTGTCCCTAAAACCATATGTTTCAACCATATAAAATTTTCAAATCCCAAAACAGAATGTAAACATAAATAACAATTCCCTCAACACTTTGAATATTTTCAAGAAATTGACTAAGGTAAAATTCCGCTTTGAAAAAATACTCCCAAGTAGTATTGAACTAACATCTCAATTCAACTCGGGAGTAGGGGCCTCTGTTGTGGGGTAAAATTAGACAACACGTGGAATTTTACAACTTGGCAAGAATGTCTATGCACCTCGTCTAACAGCAGTACCTAGGCACCTCGTCTGACCATAGTACCAGGGCATCTCGTCCGACCGCAATACCTGGGAACTTGGTCTGACCGTTATACTAGGACACCTGGTCTAGCCGCGGTACCTAGGCACCTGGTCTGGCCGTGGTAATTAGGCATAAAGTCCATGCACCTGAAAATACTTGGCTATGCAGTCTCCAATATAGACCTACAATAATTAAACCGAATGTAAGTGTCCGATTAGGAAATGACACATGGCGTAACCCGCAAGCGACACGTAATTAAGAAGCAACATGTGGTCGAATCCTGACGCGACACATGGCACGATGATGTCATCAACATATTCTCCTATAAATAGAAGAAGGAAATCATTCATTAGGTAATGAATTTCTACTACAATTCTCTCTGGCACACTAGCTCTGCTTGCTCTGACTTTAGCATCGGAGGGTGTTAGGCCAGCACCAGTGTTCGTCAACTACCTAACACATGGTCTATGCAACACCTCCAGTGCAGCGCACTACCTCCAACTCATCTCATATTCTAAGTACGTTGTGTACATGGAATCTCTCCATTTTTAGGCAACAACAAAGTTTCTCAAATAAAAATAATATTTTCAAGTCTTAAACATACGAGTTTGATGATGATTGAAAAAATATTTGTATCTTAAGGTTAAAAATAGAACATATAAAAGTCACTAAACTAAGCATCACTCACACTGAATTACCCCCACCTCTATGAGATTGGAGCCGACAATTTTGGCCATTTCTTCCATAAACTTTCTTGTCTCTTCCGCCAATTGTTCCCAAAGGGCTCGACTCCACCGTTTCATATTCATATAATTAACCATCTCTCTTTACCAAGAAAAACACATGAAAAAAGTTAGAAAAAATACATGGCAAAAAAGAATTAAAAAACTTTAAATGAGTAAACTGACGTATTGCTTTCTTGCTATGTCGCTCACCAACTTGTTTGGTGCATATGAGTATTTGTTTTTCCCGCACATCTACCCATATTTGGATACACTTTGAGCTAGACATATAAGAAAAGACAATAAAAAAAAAATATCAACACATGCAACCTAGAAAAAGATTAAAAAAAATATTGAGACGACTATCTTTGTTGCATGATATTTCTCTCCCAAAAGACCGACACAATAAATATCCAAGAAAATTACGTAAAAATATAAGCAATTAACCTCGATCATGACATTGTAGAGAACTTGTTTCAAATTTTAAAAAAATAACAAATAAAAAAACAAAACAAAAGAAACTTTCAATTTACATCAAATTGAATTTCTTTAAAATAATACAACTTTCAATTTGAACTCAATTCAATTTCTAAATTCAAATTACAAATTACAATTTTAAAATCTAAAAAAATTCCAATTTCTAAATCCAAATTATAAAATACAAGTTCTAAATTCCTTTCCAAATTCCAATTCCAATTTCTAAATTTATTCAGGATTTTCAAATTACAATTTCACTTTTTAACAAAATTCTTAATTTCACAGATTCAAAACAAACTAAACACACAAATTTATCACAATAAAAAAAAATTAAACCCATTATACTTATATCTTAATACAAAAGCATAAACCACAACAATACAAACACTAAGAACACAAAAACCCAATTTTTTTGAAAAAAAAACCCTAAACCCCTAAATCTATCAAATCTCGGTCATTTTTTTAAAAATAAAGCATGGAAGCTTACCTAAAAGCAATTATTAACAAAACTTCAAGCTTCAAACTGTAACGTCCCGTTATTTTGAAGTGAATTTTTATTTATTTATTTATTTATTTTAATTAAAGTATTTAAGGTTAATTTAAAAGTAGTGATTTCGATTTTAGTAGTTATTTTAGTCTGAAATGCTTTTTAATTGTTTTCATACTTCAAATTTTGCTTCGGTGACATTAATAATTATTAATAGGCAAATTAATAATTATTAATCACCTTTAGATTAATTTAAGAACTTCGGGTTTCGATTTATAAGTCAAAACTCATTAAAGAACGTAACCGTCATTTCCAAACTTCTTAAAAATATCAATTTACTATTCATTTTCTCTTTAAATCACCACTTTTGATCAAAGTTGACCCATCCTCTCATTTTTTCTTCTCCAAACCGTGGCTTCAAGGTGGGGGAAACACTACAAAAAAAAGTCAAAATGCGACCAACCATTTGCGACAAAAAAAAAGTGGTAGTTTTTTGGTGACCATTTGGTCACTTTTTTTAAGGTTGACTCAAAGTGACCATCTGGTCAATTTTTTTGCGACCAGATTGCGACCAAAATCAGAAACAGTCATAAAAAATGGCGTGAAAGAAGCGACCATTTGGTCACCTGAAAAAACGAACAAGTGGTCGCATTTTTGTGACTTAAAAAATGACTTGGTAGCAAAAAATGGCGTGAAATAAGCGACCATTTGGTCACCTGAAAAAACGACCATCTGGTCGCATTTTTGTGACTTAAAATATAGTTTGGTAGCAAAAAAAGAGCGTAATTTTGGTGGGAAGAAAGCTACCAGTTGGTCGCCTTTGGAAGTGACCATCTGGTCGTATTTTTGTGACTTGAAATATTGGTAGCAAAAAAAGCGCGTAATTTTGGTTGGAAGAAAGCTACCAGTTGGTCACCTTTGGAAGTGACCATCTGGTCGTAATTTGGAGACTAGAAATATACGTTGGTAGCAAAAAAAAGGCGCGTAAATTTGGCGGGAAGAAAGCTACCAAGTAGTCGCCTTTGGAAGTGACCATCTGGTTGCATTTTGAAGTGACCATTTGGTAGTAAAAAAAGGCGGGAAATTTTGGCTGGAGAAATACGACCAGATGGTAGTAATTTTACTACCATAGGGTTGCAATTAAGCAGAGGAATACATTATAAAATCTCCTCCTCCCATTGTGGAGAAGATAAGAAAAAAGAAAAATGAGAGAGTGGATGTATATTCGTTTGATAGACGGGTATTTGAACGATGAGTTCGTGGCCATGGTTGAATAGTTTGTTGAGTTTTGCAAGACAACTGTCTATTACGCGAATTATGGTGAAAAGCAGCTACGATGTCCGTGCAAAAAATGCGACAATAGAAGAATCATACCGGTTTCAGATGTGAAGGTTCATCTTTATAGTCGGGGATTTGTGAAGAATTATTATCACTAGGTGTATCATGGGGAGACGAGAGAAATGTTCGACGTTGCAGTACAGGAAGCGAGACAGTACGAGGGTAGCAGCTCGAATGCGGACGTTGTCGTCGAAGAACCCAATGAAATACAACAGTATAGTCAGATGCAGCAAATGATACTTGATGGTGTGGGATATGGGGGCGAAAATGAAAGTTATCGCGAAAGTTTGAACGTAGACGACGAAAAAGAAGAGGTTGTTGAAGAAGAAATGAATCCGGAAGCACGTAAGATGCACGATCTGCTGAAGTCAGTGAGCCGACCGTTGTACGAAGGTTGTCAGGTTAGTCAACTTGTTGCTGCTACAGAACTTTTAAATATAAAAGCGCAGTATAACTTACCTGCTAGAGGATTTGATTCAGTTGCATCGTGGTTTCGTCGATGTGCTCCACAAGAAAACCTGATGCCGCAAAGTTTGTACGACGCGAAAAAGCTAGTGGAGGGACTCGGGTTACCAGTAGAGAAGATAGATTCGTGTCGAAACGGGTGCATGATCTACTGGGATGTGGATGCGGATCTGCATCACTGCAAATTCTGTTTTCTTCCAAGATATAAACAGGGGAAACGCGGGATGATTTCGTACGCCCCCATGTTCTATTTACCACTAACCCCACATTTGCAGCGGTTGTATGCATCGGATGTCACAGCTTCAACCATGAGATGGCATCACGAGCATGCATAGGATGAAGGTGTTATGCGACATCCCTCAGACGCTGCGGCTTGGAAGCATTTAAATAATTGTCATCCTGATTTTGCATAAGATCCGAGAAACGTGAGATTGGGCTTATTCACAGATGGCTTTAACCCGTTCGGGGCATCCGGGACGCAATATTCAGTTTGGCCGGTGATGGTAACCCCGTATAACTTGTCACCCTCGATGTGTATGAGAGACCCGGTGATTTTTCTCACAGTGATCGTACCTGGCCCGAAAAGTCCAAAACAGAAAATGGATGTGTATTTGCAACCACTTATCGCAGAGTTGAAGAGGTTGTGGACAGATGGTGTCATGACGTACGACATCTCGAAGAAACAAAATTTCTTGTTGCACGCGGCGTTAATCTGAACGATCAGTGACTTCCCTGCGTATTCAATGTTGTCAGGTATGTTGCATTCACGTTCATTATTTCTTGAGTATGAGTTTTTTTATTGTTTTGCTTATCGTTTATTAGTTAATAATTGTAAACATCGATCCCCATCCTCTATTAAAGGATGGAGTACGGCCGATAAATACGCATGTCCACATTGCATGCTAGACACAGATGCGTTTTACCTCAAAAACAGTCGGAAAACCTTTTGGTTTGATTGCCACCGTCGATTTATGTCGTTGAATCACGCATTCTGTTCAAACGGTACTGACTGGAAGAAGGGTCGACGAGTAAGAAAGGAAACCCCCCGATAATGTATAGTGGAAGGCAGATTCTACACGGTATAGATGCTATAAGGATGCGGAAGATTACAGTGGAAGGCTGGAAAAAACACGGGTTGGAAGAAACGGAGTATTTTTTGGGATCTACCGTATTGGGAAGATCTACTTGTCAGACACAACCTGGATGTAATGCATATCGAGAAGAACTTCTTCGACAACATTTTCAATATGGTTTTGAACGTTCCTGGCAAAACAAAGGACAATCTAAAGGCACGTTACGGTGTACGGGAGATATGTAACAGTCCTGAGTTAGAGCCTGACGACAATGATAATTACGCAAAAGCAAAGTACATGTTGACGACGGATGAAAAGAAAACACTATTTGAGTGGATCAAATCCATCAAATTCCCTGACGGATACGTTTCAAATCTGAGTCAGTGTATAGACAGTCAAAAACATGTCCTGTTCGGGATGAAAAGCCACGACTGTCATGTATTCATACAACGATTGATGCCCGTCGCGTTCAGACCGTTCCTAGAGAACAGACATTGGGAGCCGCTTGCCCTGTTGAGTGTTTTTTTCAGGGACTTGACGTGTACAGAGCTGACTGAAGCTACTGTCGCTTCAATGAGTTCGAAGATCGCTATTATTATCTGTAAGTTGGAGCGAATGTTCCCACCTGGCTTTTTTGACTCAATGGAGCATCTTCTAGTGCATCTTCCATACGAGGCATTCTTAGGGGGTCCGGTCCATTATCGTTGGATGTACCTATTTGAAAGGTTAGCAAACTTACTTTGCATATAATTCAAGTTTTTTAATGTTAAACTTATCGAGGTTTACTTAATTGTTTGTAACCCACAGGTACTTACATCGGTTGAAAAAGACGGTCGGAAATAAAGCAAGAGTCGAAGGATCTATCTGTAGTGCGTACCTAACGCAAGAGACTACCACGTTTTGTTCATACTACTTTGATCAACACATTGCTGAGCAGTTTCGTCCAGCGACACGAAACGTTGTCAAAAATTTACTTGAAGGTGTTGACGTAAACGACCTGCCCATATTTACTGAACCTGGCATGACAGTTGAAAGATCAGTGCGTAGGCCGTTGACCGATTCTGAGTATCACGTAATGCAGAGCTACGTGTTATGCAACTGCCCAGAAGTCGAGCCTTACATCGAGTGAGTTCTCGTAACGTTACATTATTCTATTGACTTAACAATCACAACTGTTTCAAATATCTTCTTACTATTTTTGTAACATACAGACTATTTCTGAACGTATACGTTCGAATGACACGAGTCGGTCTTACAGCCGCTGAGGAAAGGTCAATAATCGAGAAGGAGTTGAAGGGATGATTTACTAAACTAGCGGAATTTGATTTAGTAAACTAATTAACATTTAATTATGGATCTATTAATATCATACAATTTGTGATAAAAACATGTAGATTCATGCTTTAAATTTCGAAAATTAAAATCAAAACTTACATTGAGTAATAAATGGAGAATCGGTTGGAGGTTTCTTTACAGCATCAAATCCCAAGCAACACCAGGATCTTCTACGCTATATCCCGATCGATCAAACGAAACCCGATTGTGGGATCGAACTTTAGAAGAAATTGGGAAGAAGAAAAATATTTTCTTCCCAATTTTGAATAGGGAAAATCCGGCACTCAGGGGGGAGAGGAGGAAGAGAGAATTCGAATTTCTAAGGAATTTAATTGTGTGATTTATGAATGACCCAACCCTCCTATTTATAGAAAAATAGGAATCCTAATCACATTAGGATTAATCTATAGAGATAAATACAAAAAGAATAAAGATTATCTCTTTCCTTTATCTTGCAATTTCGAAAATGCCATAGATAAATAGGAGATTATTTTATTTTCTTTATTTTTATTTATCTTGGGTAAATAAATCTATGTAATTATTTTAGGATATAATTCAAGCAATTATCTCTTCAAAATAATCATGTATAGCCGATTTTAGCATTAATAATTAATAAATAATTCTAATTTATTTAATTAATTATTTTGGGCTAATTTCAATTGGGTTCATTAATCCAATTGGGCTAGAAATTCTCTCTTAAATTAATAAGTCCAACTTAATTAATTTATTTATTAATTACCATTTGAATAAAATATTTTATTTAAACAATTAATATTTTCTCCCGACTAAATATTATCAAATTTATATTTAATTATTAATTTCCATTTAAATAATTTTCATTATTTAAATAATTAATAATAAATATTATAATTATTAATTTTCATTAAATAAACTCATTATTTAATTAATAATTTTATTGACAATATTTTATTATTAATTAATTAATTTTAATTATTAATTTCCGTTCAAATAAAATTAATTATTTAAACAATTAATAATTGTTAATTAATTTCAAATTATTAATTACCATTTAAATATACTCAATATTTAAATAATTAATAGTATCTAATTAATAATATTTCATTATTAATTTCCTGTTTAAATAAACTCATTATTTAAACAATTAATAATGTTTATATTAATTACCGTTTAAATATACTCAATATTTAAACAATTAATATTGCCTATTTTAAGTAATTCACTTTACTTAAAATTTCCATTTCTTCTACTTGATTTCGCGACTACGATATTTGGGCTAGCATAGGGACCCGATGGACCTATAGATCATGGGCTTAATAATTAGTCAATTAATTGATTAACTCATAATCAGTTAATTACTTATTATCTAACTATGAATAATTCCACTATAGATTCATAGCTGAACTCCCCTCACTATAGATGAGTTATGTCCATTTAGTTTATCTTTATTTATATCTGTGATATAATCCTTCACGTGGAACCCTCATAATTACAGACGGATAAATTTACCATTTTGCCCCTGTAATTACCGCTTTATCCTTGTGTTCCCGCTGATTCTCCAATGAACATTATCTTTAGTCGAACTAGAGATAATATACTTCTGTGATCAATAGAAGTCGTGGCCCAACTTGTTCATGTCTCGAATCAGTACATCAAGGGAGTTTCCTAAAGTTCCTAAAATATTTAGGTATCGCACTGATACCGTTAATTTATAGGAAAGTTATGAATTCCATCTCGTGAAAATGAGTTCCCAGCCTACTTATCTAGTCATGTTTCCAAAACAGAAGTGTATTAAGCGTTCTTACAGATCGCTCTCAACCATGTGAATTAAAGAACATAACTCCACAAATAGGAGTCCGCATTTCACTCAGGATTGAGATCTATCACGGTTGATAAACTTAGTTTGATATTCGATCATTTCTCGTAAACGGTACTAATGAGAAATTTGATCGAACATCGTGGTCCTGTCTTATACAATCAACATTGCATATGATACTTCCATTTCATGTCTCCCACATGAATGATCAGGATTAGATCATTTGTCTATAAACAAAATGCGAAGCTATCAACAGTGTTACCAGGATAAGGTTCCCAAACGTTATCCATTTACTGTAGACACTTTTAAGTTACTCATCTCGACTTTAATCCTCTCGTATGACTCACATACTAAGTCGTGATTTCATAAAAGTAACTTAGGGTTTACTATTTGAATGTTTGATATTAATATATTTCCATATATTCCTAATATCGTCAATTGAATCAATCTAGACAATATAAAGAACTTATGTTTATTTATTTAATTTATTCTAAATAAATTATTATTATTAAATAATTACAAGTTCTAGGACACCATTCCTAACAGGAGTTTTGTTCCTGGTTCAGTGCATACGTGAGTTATTTGAAATTGTCAAAAATATCATGTCAAGTCATTTGTTGAAAAATACTATATCCTTCTAATTATACTCTATTTGTGCTGAATGACAGGTGGACTCCCCTACATTACCGGTAGATGATCCTCGCATGATTTCTTTGGCAAAGGGACCTGCACGGATTGCAAGGTCATATACTGGATACGTCGGTAACGGATTCAGATTTCAAACGAAGGTGCATTTTGTTAACAGGGCAACAAACAACAGTGGTGTTTGCATAAAAGGTCAAGTGTTCGGCACGGAAGACGATTACTTTGGAGTAATCGATGAGATTCTTGATATTCAATACGCAAGTTCGACACTAAAACGCATTGTTCTGTTTAACTGCACTTGGTTCGAGACAACCAGACGAGGCGAAGTCCGTAAGATTGATCATTTACAAATCATTGAGGTAAACAAGTACAAGCATATGTGCACCGCTGATAGGTTTGTCCTCGCTTCACAGGCGATTCAAGTTTATTACCTGAACTATCCGAGTAATAGACGAGATCTAACAGATTGGTTAGTTGTTTGTAAAGTTAAACCACGACAGGTAGAAGAAAACCTGTCCGAGAAAGACGACCATGCAGACGAAGCCGGTGCTTTTCAAGAAGATCAGATAATATGTCGTGCAATAGACAATGGCCAGAATGCAGGTACCGCACGTCCTTTGAACGACGGAACGATAACATTGCATGAGGACGATACAAATGCTTCCACTTCTCGCGAACGTGACATTGATGCTGAATTTATTCGAGATGATGAAGAAGAAGAAGAAGAAGCAATGACTGAAGAAACCGAGGATGAAGACTAATACACTTTGTAAATTTATATGATTCACTGTATGTTTTATAATATCGTCATTGTTGTGTTTCATTAAACAATATATATAAATATGTTTTAATCTCCATTAATTTATATATATAAAAAAAATATAGAGGTAAAATTACGACCATATGGTCGCAAATTTCAAGTAAAATGCGACCATATGTTCGTATCTTTGAAAATGTAGACTTAAGTTTTGTTAAAATTTGTATTAATTTACGACCATTTGGTCGTAATTTTGTGACTATATGGTCGCTTTATTCAGCGGTAAATTTAAATTTTCATGAAATTTTTGGCGGTGAATTTGACAATTACGACCATTTGGTCGCAATTGTTGATGGGAAGTGTGATGTGATAGCTGGTTGTCATAATGACACAATTACGACCAGTTGGTCGCATTGTTATTGAAATACGACCATCTGGTCGTATTTTTGAACCAAAATGCAACCATCTGGTCGTAATCGAGCGACTTTTCGTTTCTCGTCATAATTACGAAATTGCGA
This sequence comes from Gynostemma pentaphyllum, assembly GCA_028015215.1. Taxonomy (NCBI): domain Eukaryota; kingdom Viridiplantae; phylum Streptophyta; class Magnoliopsida; order Cucurbitales; family Cucurbitaceae; genus Gynostemma; species Gynostemma pentaphyllum. The sequence continues at coordinate 45,667,484 of CM051347.1, read as the reverse complement.
CCATCTGGTTGCAATTTTTAATTTAAACTCCCCCCCCCGATTCTTTCCCTCCCCCACCCGATTCTCTTTTCTTTCCTTTTCTTTCCTTTTCTCTCTTTCCCCCGTTCCTGTTCCCCTAAACCCCGTTCTTTCTTACCTTTCCCGTTCCCCGTTTTTCACCCATTCTCGTTTCAAAAACCTCCAAAACCCGGTAGCGTATTCGACCTATGTGGATGAGCGAGGAGGAGCACGCCCGACTCTTCGCGAGCTTGCAATCTCAAGAGGGCAAAAAAGTGTCAACAAAGAATAAGGCCAACCGGGCCAAGAACCCGAGGAAGCACACCGGTGGCGCGAAGCCTCACGACGAGAACCATCGTATATTGGTAATTAATTGTCATTTTTCTTTCAAGTCATTTTTTTTGTTTTTTGTTTCAATTATTTATTAATTTAATTTCTGTCTCTTTTTATAATATGTTTAGAAAGAAAAGTACGGTCGTCCTGTTCCGCCTGATGAGCTGCACCTGGTCCTTCCCACGAAGAAGGACGGGACTATCGTCGACGACAATGCGCAACAAACTCAGGTATTTAATATGTTTTTTCAATTATTACTTAGAATTTGTTCATCATTTTATAACTTTTACATACTTTCTGAATTTTAAATATTTAGGACTGTTTCAAGGAGTCTTTGAGTCAGAGGTTGCCCACACCTGACTCGCGCAACCGACTCAGGAAGACCGTCGACAGGCGTTCTTAGAGGCTGCTGGAGGCGTTCGTCCAGATGGATCCGTTGCTGGTCTTGGCTCGTACGGGAGACACTTTTACGCAGATGTGCCTCGGCCCCAGCGGAGCGGAGCGAGCACTAGTTCCGGCCCTTCTCCAGTTGAGCAGCAGCTGCGCGAGGAGGTTTAGCAGCTTCACACCGACATGGACGCTATGCGTGACGACTTCATTTCTCGAGTCGCTGCGATTGAGGCGACTATGCAGGCACGGGTCGAGGCCCAGGTCGCAGCATCTTTGGCCGCGTACTTCAGATCCTGAGACGGCGGGCCTTCATCATCGACGTCGCCTCCGCCACCCCCCGCCCCTCCACAGTAGATCTAGGATGATTTCTTTTGTATAGAACATTTTTTGAATATTTGATTTATATATATTTTATTTTAATTCCAATTTTTTGTTATTAAATTTTAATATTAATTAAATAAATGAATGCTAATTTTAATATTAATTAAATAAATAAATAATAATTAAATAAATTAATAAATATGACCAGATGGTCGTATTTACCCTAGAAACTAAATGACCAGATGGTCGTATTTTATCCCTAAAAACACGACCATCTGGTCGCATTTTGCCTGAGTCCAAAAGTGACAATTTGGTCGCTTATAAAAACGACCACGTGGTCACTGTTGCATGTGACCAACTGGTCACTTGTCTTCAACTTAAATTACGACCAGATGGTCACTTTTTTAAGCAACCATCTGGTCGTTTTTTCAAAATGTTGACTTTTTTGCGACCAAACATTCTTGGTCGTATTTTTGTGACTATCCAGTCGCACAAAATTCCAGAACGACCAGCTTTTTTGCCACCACCATCTTGGTCGCTTTTTTGGTCGCATTCTACAATAAAAACGACCTTTTGGTCGCAAATGTCTGGTCGCAAATTGATTTTTTTTTTGTAGTGAAAGAAAATTTCGGGTTTTGTTCGATTCTCGACGGATCGACTTGATTTCGGTTGCATCAGAAAGCCTTCGGTCCTACGATTCTTCTCCACCTAGCAATCGTGCTTTCCATCCGTGTTCTAAAGACTTCTCGATAAGTTAAATTTCAAATTCTAAGCTCCAAATAGCGTTTTAATGGAGTTTTCATTTTTTATTCTTCGATTTCTTGCCGAGGAACTCGATGTTTTTAAGTACCGGAGTTGTTTTAAGTGTTTTTGGAAACTTTCCCTAAACCCTAAAACCGAGTTTCAGTCGAAACCCTTCCCGTTTGAATTTTACATCGTGGGGGTTGTTTTGGGGTTTACTTTTATTGATATATTGTTTATTGTAATTAAATTCGGGAAATCAATTATTGTCCAAAAATCCGAATCATCGTTACCCATTGAAATCGGGAACTTCGAAACTACTTGAAACCAACTCGAAACACCTCTAAAGTGCCTAAAATCCAGAAAACCGAACTCGAAACCCATTTTCCATAGAGGGGCCGAGAGTACCCTTTGGGTTTTTTTGGGGTTTTTCGTCGTTTTGAGCTTTTAGATGTTAATTGATCGATGTTTGGTTTATCAATGTTTGTTAGATATACTTTTAATTGCAGGTGTTTTGGATCGTTGATTGATCGTGCTTTCGGAGATTTGGAGCGAAGCTAATTTGGCTAAGGTGAGAATAAATAGGATTTAAAGTAGTTTTAGAAACCGAATAAGTTGAACGGTTTGTAGGATCGGAAGTTGAGATTAAGATTCGAATCTAAGAGTAAAAGAAAGTGAGCTAGTGACCTTAGGATTAGGAGCTAATTTTTTGACTAAAAACTTTAGAGTTTCTCGAGGGAAACATTGAACTTTTGAAAGTTCTAAGTTAGAATCGTTTCGGAGATTAGAATGGATCATTGGAAGTTAAAGGATCCAAACTTTTAGATAGAATGGTAAAAGGAACTTGAAAATAAAACCTTGGACTTTATTTTAGGAGTTTAGAATCCTTGAAAGTGAAGATTATTATTTAAGAGGAGATCTTACTTTTATTAAAATATCGGAAGTTCGATTTACTTATTTATTCTTCCGAAATTCCTATTTATTTACTTTATGCACTTTACTTTAAGCACTTTACCTTTATGCCCTGTCGATTATGTTGAATGTTTATATTTACTTTACTTGCACTCGAAAGCATAATTCATATCATATCATATTGCATAATCGAAATTGGGAGGAATAATGAGACATGTAAAGGTTGCAGTACTTTGCATTGTTTGGTATTATTCGTTTTATGTTTATGTATATGTATCATGAGGAATGTAAAGGTTGCAATACTTTACATGATCGGAGGAGATGGATAATGAGATAATGATGGAACTATGCGAGTTCACATTATCTAGTATTATCCATAATTACTATGATACATATACGAGGATACAGAGTATGACTTAGCCTACGGGAGCTCATTACCTGTATTCGGTGGGTGAGATAATGAGGTGAATGAATTTAGCCTACGGGAGCTTCATTACCTGTCATTATTCACTAGAGGTGGGAAGATTTTATTGAAAAGACTTCATATATTTTATTTTGGAAAGTGAGTTTAATGAGGTGAATGAACTTAACCTACAGGAGCTTCATTACCTGTCATTATTCACTAGAGATGGAAAGATATTATTGAAAGGACTTTATATATTTTATTTTGGAAAGTGAGTTTAATGAGGTGAATGAACTGACCTACGGGAGCTTCATTACCTGTCATTATTCATTAGAGATGGAATACTATTATTGAAAGGACTTTGTATATTTTATTTTGGAAAGCGAGATAATGAGGTGAATGAACTGACCTACGAGAGCTTCATTACCTGACATTATTCGCATGTGATAGTTATATTGATGTAAACGTTATATGTCCTTTACACTTGTTTAGCGAATTAATGAATAATTATTAGACTACGTGTACTAGTATTATCGTCATTAATCACAAATTGTGATTGTTGAATATGTTAAGTCCGAGTGAGCTTAACTTTATTATATTAAAAATAACAGAAATTAAACTTTTGATAGCCTAATGCAATAGGAAAAGAAATGAGATTGAATTGATAATGAGAGAATACGAGGTTGTATTGAACCTTGTATATCTATTAAGTGATATATGTAAGAGAACTAGTTTCTCAACAAATTGGAAGATCTTGAAATTGGAGATTAAACATTTGAATATAAACCTTGTATATAGTATAAGGTATATAAAGAAAATGAGATATAATTACGAAACCATACCCAGAAATGCTTGGAATGTAGTTCCACAATTATATTGGAGAATTGGTAAGTAAAAGTGGAACACTTGATATAAAACTCTTTGAATGGATTGATAGCAAAGAGTAATTAAGTTCTTGGACACGAATCCGGATACGGGTTTGGGGTCTAACTTTACTTTTTATTCTGTTTATTCTCACTGGTCTTTGTTGTTAGTTCATGATATTACAACCAATTTCAGGTATGCTCGGGGTTCGAGGAAAGGGGAGCTAGTGCTGCATGATCGAGAGGATGATGGATCAGAGATGGACTTAGTTGTGTATTTTGTATCTTTCAAATTTGTACAATTGTATTAGCTCTGAAGAGCTACACGTCTTACTTTTATGATTATTAGACCTTTTGAACTCCTGAATAGGAACTTGAAGTTCCTTGTGTTTTAAATTTTTGAATTGAAATGTAAACAGGTTTTTGGCTAGCCAACTTTCAAACATAACCACACCGTTTTTTTTAAACATAAAAACTTCTGCTGTGTTTTATATTTAAATGATTTAAAAAGGAGTTGGGTCGTCACACATACAGAAGAAACCGACCTTAAAATGATCAAAATTGGACAAAAATGGGCAATGAGAGTGGTGGGGAAGAGCTGCTACCCCAGGGAAAGAGAGACTGGAAAAAAAAAGAAGAAGAAGAAGGGTAGGGGAGGGTTTAAATTTCCCTACCCCTTTACCAACGCATTGTCGGCAAAGCCTAGTGCGGGTGTTGGCATTTGGTCATGCCACATCTGTTTTTTAAATGACGTGGCGTGCCCCAATGCTTGAAGCGTGTTGCATCGGCATTGGTACCCTTTAGCCGACGCGGGGCATAATGCGTCTGTAAAGGGTCGCCAAGTGACTCCTTCGTAGCATTGACGGAACAAGGTTGTTGTGTCGGCAATGGAGACCCTTCACCGACGCAAGTGATTCCGTCGGCAATACTTGCGTCGGCGAATGGTGTGTTTCTTGTAGTTACAGACATCAGTCAACTGAAACTGGTTGCATGTTCTCAGCTTGGGGCGACTCAAGATATTGGAGGCCTTTAGGCGACTCATTGTGATGTGAGGTATTAAGCAAATTTTTAAATGTAATATTCTTTTTAACTAAGAAAATTTAATATAAATTTTATTATGTTATATAAATCATATTATCCTTCTTTCTAAAATCCAAAGTTATTTATTGTGGTTGTATTTTTAATTAAATTTCAAAATTTTCTTTTTTAAGTACCACAAATTATCATGATAGGTTGCTTTAAGGATGACAAAAGAGTTATGTCGGTGTTCGAAAGACTGAGGGTCAGGCTGTGACTCATCAAGCCAATGAATATGTTTATAATTTAATATTTACAAATTTAAATAAATTATATGTAAGGCATCAGAGAGAGGTTAGAGAGAAAGTATGTAGAGAGAGGTTAGAGAGAGAAAGTGTGTAGAAAGATGTTAGATAGAGAAAGTGTGTAGAGAGATAAAATGTTTGGAGAGATAAAATGTGTAGACAAAATTAGAAATACAAGGTTAAAAAATCAAAAGCACTCCAAAAAGCACCTATTTACCTACTTCTTCATAAAGTTCTTTGAAATGTTTTTTACTTCTATAAAAAAGTGCTTATAAAATGTTGCTAAACATAAAAATTGTATATATGAAATGTTTTTCCTCATTTAAAAGCACGTTTGGCTTAGCCAAAATCACTCCCAAACACACCTTAAATGTGGCGCCAACTCATTCAATTTATAACTTTTTTTAAGGAGATTATTAAAAATTCAATAACGAATTTTAAATTAATTAAATTATAAAAAATTGTAAGTATTAGATTATTTACTTTTTGTTTATTTTCTTTTAAAATTTGATATCATGGCTAAAAATTCTTTAGAAAATTAGGGATAAAGATTTTTTTTTTCCAGTTACAATTACTAAAACATTTTAGATATTTTTATTAAAAATAATTGAAATATGAGTGAATTACTAAAATAGTATAAAAATTTATTTATAAACGCAATTTTAAAAAGTCACTAAAATAACATATAACTTCTAGTTTGATTACTAATTGAAATATGTATGGTTCACTTTTAATATTTCCTATTTTAATTTTTGTTTTTTTGCTTAATAATTGTCATCTAAATGACTTTTCAGAAACTAAAACCATCATTTTATTACAAGTTCATTGTTAATTTATGCTTGAATTGTAAAAATGAACACATTTGTTAAACATGATGCTAAAAACTTAGTTTAGAAATCACAAGTCTGAACCGTCTGTTAAATTAATAAGAGAGAAATAGTTTAAAATTTTCAAGAGATTATCTAAAATCATAACCGAAAAACTCAAAAACTTTTATTCCGCTACTTTTGTAAGTAAAAACAGGTGGTGAGCCATGACGTTAATAGGGTAGGACTACTTTTCCAGGCCAAAGGATTAAGCAACGAGTTTTCTTTGACGATTTGTGTCTCGGCTTTAACCCGATTGAACTAACTGAATTTTGGTTATTTGAATTTATTGAGTTTTCAATTAAGTATACTTTAACTTCTTCCTAATCTCTCTCGGGCTTACTTTAGGGTCTAATGGGTTAGTTTAGGGGATTTTAACTTCTAACTTGGTAGAAGGAATATAAGTATCTTATCACTCAGTTAAATCGCAGTTGGCAAAAATGTGGTTTTTGCTTTGTTGATATAATTACATAAATTTCAATAGAAGTTGTTCCACACGTAAGTATGTTTTCAATGTTATGGTAATTAACTCCCTATTCTTTTCCTTAAACTTTTGCATATGTTTATATCTTATTGCAACTTCCTTTTACTGGCGCCCTCAGAAGTTGATTAATCAGATTTTTTCAGCTGGTCAACTTGGTGTTATGTTTGTTAGTGTGTATTCTGATCTGGAAATACACATAGGACCATGAATTTTTTACATCTATGTTTTATTCAATTCTAGATTTCTTAACTCTTTTTTACTTTTTTTTTTGGTTGGAAAGGTTTTTTTTTTCCAGTATTAATAAATCTCTTTCATCACAGTATGTCACAATATTCTTGTTGTATTTAGGAAGCGTAAAAATTCTCATCATTTATCATCAAAATGTTCATATTACAATGCACTTCAGTTCAGAGGTAGAAGAAATATTTTTTTTTCTTTTTTTCTTTGTTTTTCTTGAAATAATAATGGATTGCGATAGTACAAATTTTCACCTATTAAAAGGCTTGATAGTTCTTGATTATCCGACGATTCGAATGGATGGAATGGTGGAGCCGAGAATCAGTGTTTAGTGAACCAGACATTAGTCAACTGAAACTGGTTGCATGTTCTCAGCTTCATTCCTAAGCTCTTGAAACAGGACAGATGACAGGTATCTCTCCCCAAAACTGGGATGAATCGTCTAAAAAATGCAACCAAATTAGAACTCAATGTCTACAGTAAGATTCATCTCATAATTTTAATGAAGAGATTTGTGAGAGATTCACAATTAGTAAATGTTTTGTAGTGATTGGATAATCATCTTTTGCAATAGTGGAATTGGCTAATGAGATTCTATTAGAGAAGTAGGAGAAGATCTTTTCCTTACCACAATAAGTTTGCCTTTATTTTCAGGCAATCTTGCAAGCCTCAGTGCCGCAATCGTGTTTGCCCCAGAGGATATTCCCACCTGTATTGAATCGAGTCAGGCGTCAAACTTAGGTTAAAAGTAGAAACTACAAAGAAATACAAGAAATTTTGAACAAGAGTTATGAGATGATTTTGAAGTGGTTTGGAAAAGTGAAATGAGTGGAAAAAATTTATGTTCTTTTTTTTTTTTACCATTAGTCCCTCCTTCACTGCCAGTTCCCTGGCCATATTTACAGCATCTTCACTGCTAACCTGCCAAGTGAGTTTCCAAAATATGTAAACCCGATGAAAATCGACAATATAAAATTACCGTTTATAAGCAAACCAAACATGTTTCAATGTTAACAAGACTTACTTCAAGAACTCGATCCATTACATCCATATCCAATATGTCTGGCTTGAATCCAACCCCATTGCCAGTAATATGATGAGGACCTATAATCCAATTCACAACACAACACTAGATCCCATTAGCTATCTTACCACCACACAAACCAGCTATATCAAAAGGACTGATCAGTAATAAAAGCTACAAAGAATCTGCCATTAGTTATGATGAAGTACTTGAAAATCTGTGCGAGTAATTTAGTCGAAATATTAAAGAATATTGAAAGTTAATTTTTACCTGGTTTACCACCATTTAAAACATTACTTTCAGCAGGCTCCACTCCATAAATCTTTAATAAAAAGAAAAAAAAAACAATCAATCTTTAAATCTGGATATTCAGACTCAATTTTCAAAGCAAAAGATCATAATCATATACCTTAACATTAGGATTTCTGGATTTCAGATACTGTCCCACCCCAGAGACAGTACCTCCACTGCCAATTCCCATAACAAAGATGTCAACTTGTCCATTTGTATCTTCCCATATCTCTGGACCTGTTGTTTCAAAATGCACCTGTTTTTTTCTTTCCATCAATAATCTATTTTAATTTCTAAAAGCAGAATCGTCATCAAACGGGACCTTAGATACCTGAGTATTAGCAGGATTCGAGAACTGTTGAAGCATAAAAGCATCCGGTGTCGATTCTAAAAGATTATAAGCCTTCTTAATAGTTCCACCCATCCCTTTATCAGGATCAGTGAGGATTAAATCAGCTCCAAATGCTCTCATTGTAACTCTCCTCTCTAAGCTTGTATACGAAGGCATAGTCAAAACCATTTTGTAGCCTTTCATTGTAGCCATAAAAGCCATACTGATTCCCATATTTCCTGAAGTTGGCTCTATTAAAGTTGTCTGCAATATTATGTTAAAATCACAAAAGTTAAGTTAAGAGACACAACTTTGTAAAGCAAAACCTAACAAATTTTTTGCAATTTGAGAGCTGCTATTAAGCTGACCTTTCCAGGAGTAATTAGACCTTTCTTTTCTGCATCTGTGATCATCGCAAAAGCCGGTCTGATAGAAAGAGGAAAAAAAACACCTTTTATACTCTATTACAAGTTGTAAATAAACATTTTTGGATTGCGGCAAGATATTTGGGACTACACAAGCCTACCCCGCATTTGTCTTTTGATTCGGCAACCATAGATGGTGGATTATCTAAACTCATCATCCTTAATAGACTCATTCTTTTTCACAATTTCATCACATTTTACACTAATCAGATTTAACAAATTCATTGTTCTACATAATCCAGACTTAACAAACTCAAGGTTAACAAACCCGTCTAAACTCATCATCCTAATAGTTACACGTCTCACACTAACTGAGACTTAACAAACTCATTGTTCTACATAATCTAGCTCGGGCTTACAAACCCGTCCAAACCAGCGAGCCAAACACGGGAAGGTTGATTAAAATAGAGGACCTGTCTTTAATGCTGGAAGTAGGCTGCATCATTTCTTGCTTGACAGCAACATAAGCTCCACAGCCTTCAGTGACTTTGTTAAGATAAGCCATGGGAGTTTTCCCAATGAGCTGGATGAAGAAAGATCAATTAGGAAACATGAATTTGAAAGAGGAATTAAAAAGTTAATGAGAAATGATGAATACATGAGCAGCATCCCTTCTGATACTGGTTCCAGGAAGATCTTTGGGAAGATCTCTGAGTCTCTGAACAAAAGAAGAAGAAATAGAAGAATCAACAACAGTTTGGGTGGAGAACAATTTCCTAATCATGGGGTTTCCGTATGTAATCAAAGACCTCTCCTTTAACAAACCCCTCAAAGAAGCAGCCATTGAATGAAAAAGATATGGAAAAACTGCAAATATATATAGAAAGAAGAAAAGGAGAAAAAGATTCAAAGATATGATGAATGAGTGAGTGAGTGAGGGTAGGCAGTGGCTGCCCCCCCTTGCATTTTTTTAATGTTTTTTTTTTTTAATTATTAGTTAAATATGTGTTTGGAGGAGAAGAGTTTGATTTTGGATTTGGGATTTTGGAATATTGAATGAAAAGGATGAATACTTTTGGAAATGGAAGATTCAATGCATGAACGATAAAGAAATGGGGTCCACTTGCTTTCTTTGAGGCTCCTCCATTTGGTTTGGCCATGGTGGGTTGGGGTGGAGAAATTCTATGTGCCCGCCTCAATGAGGCTGTTTCCATATATGTGATTTTCTTTTAATTTTTTTTTCCACTTATGAAAAGATTGCTAATATATATAACTATTATTTTATTCTTTCCCTATGGGCAGCCTTAAAATCCAATTGGGTGTATATATTTGTAATTAATTTTTTTTGTTAATTACAAAAAAAATTGTAAAATTTTGATAAGATAAAATAATTCAAGACAATTTCTCATATATAATATCTAAAATATGACGTAAAATTAAGGATTGTATTCTCAGTTTTGAAGATAATATATATTGATAAAATTTAATTTCTATAAAGTTTCAAAAGAAAATTTTAATATGTAAAATGTCAAATTAGATGATAGAATTACTATGGTATGATTCCTAAAATAATAAATTAAAGTAGAAGTAGAATTAAAAATAAAATAAAAATTATTTCACTAATGTAAAATATTAAAGGTTTTCTTAATTTTGGTTGTCTTCAGTTTATTTTTTCTAAATTTAACTTACAAATATATACACCCCATTGGATTTTAAAGCTGCCCATAGAGAAAGAATGAAATAATAGTTATATATATTAGCAATCTTTTCATAAGTGAAAAACAAAATTAAAAGAAAATAAAAATCACGTATATAGAAACAGCCTTATTGAGGCTGGCACACCGAAGAATTTCTCGTTGGGGTGGGGTTTCTTTCTTTCTTTCTTTCTTCTCTTTTGGTTTTGAACAGATATGGGATAGATTGCCGTCTCCGTCTTATTCTTCTTCTCCAATGCAACTCGCCTATTACTATGGCACCTAATTAAAACAACAAATAGAAAATTTCCACCAACCACCTCTAAATTATAGAGGTTTATAATATTTGCCTTAAAATTTTAATTCGAGGAATTATCTCTCTAAGTTTTATAAAATCTTAAAATTGGATCTATAAAATTTTAACTTCACAACTTACCCCCTTGTATTCGGTTCAAATTGAAGGTTTAATAGTGTAAATATTACAACCTTTATAGTTCAGGTGTGGTTTATCTAATTTTCTATAATTTTTTTATAGAGATTATATCAAATTAGGGAGGGGAAGATTCGAATCCTCATGAGAAGGGAATAAATGTTAAACTGTTTGAGTTTTGTACAGGTTCATGATAAATAATAATCACACAAATATTTTATAGATTTTTACTTTTACATTTATTTGTTTTTTTTAATTTGTTCATCATTCTTAATGCACCTCTCTTAATTTTAGTAATGGACAAATCAATGTTGCTTATTTCAAAAAAAACACAATTTTTTACATATATATCAAAACTACCCAAAACCACCACCAGAAAATTAAATTACATTGTGAAAAGACGAAACATAATTAATGAGATATAGTTATTAGGAGAGATAAAAGGGTAATAAGGTAAACATTGAAATCAGAATCCACCAGAATCGCCACCATAAATAGTGTTTTATGGGTAAAAATGATATTAATATGAAACAACAATCAAAACTGAAATTAAGTGAATTGAAGTGGTTATTATTATAATTAATTCAGCATCATTCTCTACTTATTGCAATATTTTGCTTTCCAGTGTTGGGTGTTAGGTATATTTTTTAGAAGAAAAAAACAGTCTAATACTATAATGGTATACGGTCACTTCATATTAATATAGTAATTTTTACCATGTTAATAACTTATTGTAAAAATATGCAATTCAATATTTATCACCAATTCACCTATTTAAAATTTGTTATATTTATAAATATTATTTTTAGAACTGCTATTTTTATAAATATTATTAAGAAAATTGCTATGCCCCTAATTTCATTTTATTTAATTCATATGAGATGGTTTAGATAATTGTCAAAAATGATGAGAACTACCCAAAGTCTAATTAATTCATACTCGGTGATAAGTAAACTATTGAGCTTATATAAAAACTAAACACGTTCTTTTATCCCAAAAAATTAAAATAAAACTAAAAGCATTTTTCTATTTATTAATTTCAGGAAATTTTCAGAAATTACCTCCAAAATCTGAAGTTAAAAAATTGTGACCTCCACCTTCCATTCTATATAATATTGACCCTTTACTTATATCATCAACTAGTGAAAAGTCATAAATGACCATAATGATATATCATAACCATTGTATCGGAAAAACTCCAAAACTCTTCTCGCATTTTCTCTAACTCAATTCTCTTTATGGGTCAATTCTTTTATGGAAAATTTTATTGAGTGGCAGAATTTTATGCAATATTTATAAAAATATCAATTCAAAAATGTATTTGTAAATATAGCAATTTTTATCATGTTTATCAATGATAAACAGTGATTATGTGTTTATCAGTGATAAACATAGTGTAAAAATATGTAATTCAATGTTTATCACTGATAAACCCGATCAAAATTTGCTTTATTTACAAATATTTTTTTTGAACTTTTATTTTTATAAATATTACTAAAAAAATTGCTAGATTTGCAAATGCCCCTTCTTTTATTTTCATTTCTCCAGATCCACAATTTTTTTCCTTCTCTTTTCTTAATAAGTTAAATAATTTCTTTGTCTGAATTTATTTAATTTCTTTGTCTAAATAATTTCATTTTCTCTAACTATCTCAATAATTGGTTTTTTTTGTCCTCCCTTGAGGTTTATCTAAGGGAAAAGAAAAAAAAAATATTTAATTTCTGGGAAAAGAAGAAAAAATATGCAGATTTCTAGATTTCATGGCTTCTTTAATTTATTTTTTTTAAAACAATGAATTGGGGAAGGGTATGAATTCGTTTGGAGTCGAGGAAGAAAAAGAAAAATATGCGTGCCCTGATATTCTTTTTACTTTTTAGTTTTGAAAAATAAGCCACAATTGGTCTCAATTGTACGCCACGATTGGGGCCAAATCAAAATCTGGAAACTTAAAAATTGAAAAAAAAAAAAAAATATATATATATATATATATATATAGGGGAAGCGATGATTGTTTTGTCTCATCTAAGCCAAAAACCTAATTTTTTTTAAGGAAAATTGTCATTTTAAAAAAAAATGACATAAATATTATAAAAAAGAAACTATTTCCAAAAATATTGCTATTTTTAATGACTGGGACTGGGTTGATGAAGTGGCGCTGATGTGGCGTCTGTAACTCGACGTTAGGAAGAAAGAAAACGTTTGTTGTACAGACGTTTTTTTTTAAATTTAAAACTCGTCTGTTTGGAAGGAATAGAATATGATCAACCCCCATGTGGAGGATTTTTAATGGACTATGGGGTTAAGTTTAATGGTTTTGTTGAACTATTGAGTGAGACCATATCCATTGATATTAGGACCATCCAAGTTGAGATTTTGTATAGACATCCCACTCAATTATCGGATGGATCAACTAAGTTCTCTTTTTTCCCAATCCGTAATGATGCAAATTTGAATTTTATCTTCGCTATTGCTTTACCTCCTCCAAATAAGATAGATATTTATATGTCCATTAGGAGTAGAGATGAGAACTTAATAGGCCGTGACACTCAAGTTTCAATACATGAAAATCCAAGTGTTGTTTGTAGTGGCTCTGAGGGGACCTCAAATGAATTACGTGAGAATAATGAAGTTGAAAATACATTACCTTTTGGTGAGTTTGAAGTTATACGTCTAGGAAATGAGTTCATTGATATGAGTACCCTGACAGATGATGAATTCGAGGGTATAGATTTAGACTGTCCTGAATATGAAGCTCTCTCACCTACATTCTCAGAATTAAATACAACTGTTATGAATCCTATCCCCGAACACAATCCGATTGCTTGTCCTGGAATAATAGGGAGTGACGAAGAGTTGTATAAAGGGTTTTTATGTCGCAGTAAAGAAGATTTAAAACATAAAGTGAAACGTTAATCCATAAAAAAAAATCATGAATTTGAGGTAACAGAGTCAACACCTGCTATTTGAGCTGTTAGGTGTAAGAAATGGGCTGACAAGTGCCCGTGGAGACTTCGTGGTATTAAAAAAAAGACACATCAGTTGTTTGAAGATTACTCAGTATGTCGGGCCACATACTTGTGTTTATGCATGTTTAACTCAAGATCACCCGCAACTTGACTTGACATTGATTGCCATAGAAATTAGTGATATGGTGAAAAAAGATACAACTGTAAAAATTGTAGTATTGCAAGCGTTCTTGAAGAGTTTTTTTGGATATAATGTACACTATCGACGAGTATGGAGAGGAAAAAACAAAGCAATAGAGAGAGTTTTCGGGAATTGGGAAGAATCGTATCAGTTGTTGCCCAAATGGATGCATATTTTGAAACTAACAAACCCCAGGACTCAAGTTGAGTGGAGATTCGGGAACACTAATTTGAGAGACCATAAAATTTTTGAATGTGTGTTTTGGGCATATAGGCCTTCTATAGAAGGATTTAAGTTTTGTCGGCCTGTCATTTAAATAGATGGAACACACCTATATGCTAAGTATACAGGGAAATTATTGATTGCAACGTCTATTGACTCCGACGGCCACATATTTCCTCTTACTTGGTCTATTATTGGTGAGGAAAGTAGAGACGCATGAGGGTGGTTTCTATATCACTTGAGAACTAGGGTTACACAAATAGGGGGCATATGTTTGATTTCAGATCGACATGCGAGTATCATAGCCGCTGTGAATGACCCGAATAATGGTTGGGCGGAACCCCTGGCACACCATAGATTTTGCTTGAGACATGTTGTCAGTAATTTCAATAACAAATTCAAAAGTAAGCAGTTGAAAATCTAGTTTATCGTGCTGCGAGTCAGAGTCAGATTCATAAATTTGAGAAGTGGATGGAAGATGTTAAAATGTTGAACAAGGATTGCTTGTCATGGTTTAACAATGTCCAAATTCAAAAGTGGACAAAAGCACATGGCGGTGGGTATAGGTATGGACACATGACCACCAATGTTGTAGAATGCATTAATGGTGTTCTAAAAGGGGCTCGATCGCTACCTATCACCGCACTAGTCCAACTCACATACTATCGTTGCGTGTGTTACTTTATTAAACAACGAGATGTATTAAGAAGTGCACTTGACAACGGACAAACGTATACAAGGTAAGCATTGTTGAATTGTGATAATTTTCTTTAATATGTCGATTGGTTGGAGATTTACATGCCTTGTATTATAGGTATGCTCTCGATAAAGTAGAGCATAATGAAGCAAAGGCATCAAGTCATGAAGTTGAAATGTTTGATCGAGCTAGCGGTTTGTTTTAAGTAAGAACAGGATACCATTACTTTAATTCGAAAGGAGGGAACAAACAAATCATCAGGTTGAATGATCGCACTTGCACGTGTGGAAAGTGGCAAGAGTATGGTATTCCGTGTTCACATGTCATTCACTACAAAAGACTAGAGTACTATCGACGTCGCTCGACGTTGGCAATAGCAATGACGGCGTCGGTATTGGGCATTTCCGACGTCAGGCCAACGTCGGCAGTGACATCGGTAATGCCACGTCGGCTTTGCTCATTTTGAGCATTGCCGATGCCGCGTCGGTAAAGCCTATATTAGCAAAAAAAAAGTGCATCAAAATTTGATCATTTTTATACAAAAGTTGATGTATCTATTAAAACAACATAAGAAAACTAATCTAATTAGAAAAACAAAAATCATTCAACTAGATCAATAGACTGAGAACACTAATATTCCAGATTACAACAACATTACAATATTGATACTCACGTGAAGGTATTACCGATGTGGCGTCGGTAATAGCCTTCACAAGCAAAGTATTATCGACGCTACGTGGCGTCGGTAATACCCTTCCATTACCGACGCATATGAGTAGCGTCGGCAGTTCTAGCATCGGTAATACTAACACTTCTTGTAGTGATTGTCGCGTTTTCTAAGTGGCGTCATGACTATTGAGCACATGTTGAGCCTACGTACTTAGTATCTGAGTTTAGCAAATGTTACGCTCCCCAATTCCAACCAATTCCACATGAAGCAAGATGGCCAAATCCTAACTTTCCCATTATTCATCCTAATAAGACAAAATTGAGTGAACCTGGTAGACCAAAAAGTACACGAATTCAAAATGAGATGGATTGGAGAGAACTAAGCACGAAGAACCAGTGTGGCCTTTGCAAGCAAGAAGGTCATAATAGAAGAAAATGTCCTTCGAGACAAGTCGTTGCACCACCTTAGTTATTCATGTAATTGTTAAAAATACTTGATAGTATAATATAATTTAATAGTCTTTGTAATTTAAATTTCATAGTATTTGTAATTTAATTGTATTTGTAATCTAAATTTGAGTTATTCATGTATTTTATTATATTAATCTTGATAGTTATACATGTCTTTTATTATATTTGAAGGATATGGATCTCAGGCCACAAAATGAGTCTATTTTACACTTACAGGCCACACATCGCTCACGATTGGTTTGGGATAATGAGGCTGGGGGCAGCCTCCATTAGGGGTGAGCACGGTTTGGTTTGGTTCGGTTTGTCATAATTATCGAACCGAACCGAACATATCAGTTTTGATAAAAAGGGATCCAAACCGTCCAATAAAAAATAGAAATCCGATTCTTGAACCGAACCAATGGTTCAGTTTATATTGGTTCGGTTTTTCGGTTTTGTGAAAGAAAATTTAAACAAACAAACATAGATAAAATAGATGAAAATATTAAAATATTCAAACTTTTGTCCACTAAAATTAAGGTTAAAGAAACAAAGGGGAAGGAAGCTACAAGATTGAGGGGTGAATTTGCAAAGTGAATCGAGAGATTGAAGTTTTTTTTTAATTATTCATTAAGGTTGCATAGTGACCAAGGAAGAAGATGTAAAAAAAACTATTATACTTATGATTTTTTTATGATTATTTATATATATGGTTCAGTTCGGTTTTATTCGGTTTTTAAATATAAAAACCGAACCAAAACCGATCTATACGGTTTTTTACAATTGCAAACCAAAAGAACCATTGGTTCAAATATTTAAGTCAAAAACCGATCGGTTTGGTTCAGTTTTTCGGTTTTTCGGTTTTGTTGCACACTCGTAGCCTCCATCGTAGACGTAGGGAGGCTGTTATCGGTGTTGGGATTGAGGCCTCTAAAAGAGTTCTCAAACGGAAGCCCCAACAGATCTTTCCTTGCAGTATAATAAATTCAAAATTCTAAATGCATAAAAGAAATACTAACCCTTGTCGAGAAGTGTCTGACTCTTCCTCGTTCTTCGATGGTTACGATCCTGGGACCACCAAAAAAATCTTCCTCACTAAGCACAAAAGAGAATCGGTGCGTGGGCACTATCTTCTTTGGAAAAAGGAAAATTGGGAAGAAGAATTTTCTTCCCAATACCCTATGGGTGGCGGCCAAGAGAGAAGGAGGAGAGGAATTTCCTGAGCCTTTACTTTAACTCTCTTGGTTATGTGTTTTGGGGTCACCCCAAAAGTCCTATTTATAGGAAAACCAAGGCCTCAGAAAATCTTCTGAATATCTTTTAATTAATAAATAATTAATTAAGATATTCTAAAATATATTTGAATAATAAAGATATTATATTTTATTCCATAATAAAATATTCCATATCTTTTATTTAAATTAATCAATATTAATTTAAATATATTATTCAATATCTTCCATTTAAATCAATCATATTAATTTAGAATAAGATATTCATATATTTTAAATAAAAATGCAAACTTTTTGGTCAACCCTTTGACCAAGGGGGCGTGTGACCCCACCTTGGGTCACACGCCCTATCATCATCCAATGACAATATTGGACATTTTAATTTTCCTCTTTATTTAATGGAACAATTAGTTAAATAATTAAATAAATAAAACTCCTTTTATTTATTCCAATAAATAAAACTCCTTTTATTTATTTCCTCATTTAATTTGATAATTTCAAATTAAATATTTAAATAGACTCTTCTATTTAAATCCCCATTAATTTTGGACAACACAAAATTAATTTAATTAAATAGACTCCTCTATTTTATCTCTTATAATTAAATAGACTCTTCTATTTAATAATTAAATAGACTCCTCTATTTAATTCCACCATTAATAAAATAATTAAATAGACTCCTCTATTTAATTTCCTTTAATTAATTGAATAGACTCCTCTATTCATTTCCAATTTTCCAAAGAGAAATTAATCGTATTAATTTATGTTCTCGATTACATGCGTTAGCTCGGAGGACTTAATGGACCTATAGGACTAAGCTCCAATGATCCAGAATTACCTTTGATTAAAACTCCTTTTAATCAATTAATTCTCATTCATTAACTCCTAGATAACTCCACTAAATATCTAGAGGTGCACCCTTAGTACTATAGACATAGTTATGTCCATTGGCTATAATCATTAACTACACTTTGATCCTTCACAAGTTAATTCGTATCCATGGCTAGGTATTTACACCGTATTAACCTCCATGATACATCTTGTTCCTTAAGCCCAACTGATTCTCCAATGAACAACCTTACATAATCTCCATTATGCGTCTTTAACCTTTTCCTTGATCAGAGGAATATGGGGCCCCGCTGTTCAAGACCGAATCAGTCCATAAGGGAACTACTTATCTATTTTCCTATATGGAAAAGAGTGAATTCCAATTCTTGTGTAATTACGTTCCCAGCTATAAGCAAGATGCAATCCCCAAAGTGGGAGGCATAATGAGTGAACTATACGAGTCACTTTCACCTATGAAAATCAAAGGCTTGTCTCTTGCGAACAGGAGTTCGTAATCCACTCAGGATTAAAATCAATTGTACATGATCAACCGGTTGATAAACGAAGTGTCTTTCTGTAACGACTTTCCCAGAAGACAGTAAGTTTATCTTAGTCCAGTCTACTACAATCTCTATTGCAGCAACACCCCCACTCACATGTCTCTACATGAGCGATCCAGATGAGATCACTTGTGCCAATTCACAAGTGGGCTATGTTAGTGGTGTTACCAGAAATAAGGCACCCAACCTTTATTCATGTACCACAGACTATTTGAGTTACACTTAAGTGAATCTTCCCGCATCATATGCTCACTTTAAGTTATCATATGTAACTCTGGATCTTATGATGGATTACATTTATTAAACTAATAATAAATGACAATGTAAATATTACTAATTAATAATTCCTTTATTTATTTATAGTTTAATTGGATTACATAAGATTTAGGGTAGAAACTTGGTATGTATTGTTGTTTTAGAAGTTATATTTGTTTTTATATATCTCAAACACTTAACTTGGTATTTTTTCTATAGATGGACATATGATTTTTGCGTCACCGCTCTTCCCACTCATGTTTTGGTCCAGTATCGATATATGTTTGATCTTCTACGGCCAGAGCAGGTAAGTCGCAAGTTTAAACTGATACATTAATGTTTATCAACACTTTTTATACTAAGTGGCGATCAACTTTTGATTATCTAGGTCATTTGGGAGCCATATACCACTATCTTGGACAGTCTTCCTGCATATTGTCATAACGGTTAGAATAGTTGGTCTGCAGAAGCTCCATTGATATGCTTCAGTATAGTCGAGTTCATCTTTACTTCTAGGGTCATGTGACAGTTTGGCCTTATACAGGTCGTGCCTGAACCATGTAACGCTAACCCAGGAGGTTTGCACGCTATGGATCTTCACACTCGTGTCGTAGATTGGAGGAGTGAACATTTTCACTATATTGAGGAGTGGTTATCTCGTCGGGGGCATCTTCTTCTAGGTGATCCAATTGATGGCGGCCCAGATGTTGATGCGGGATATATGGCATGGTATAATACTATCACCCGACGATATTTGACGCGTCAAGGGACAGCTATTGGCTCCATGGTAATGATTTTATTATTTCTTTTACACTAAGTGTAATTCAACATATAACTCATGTCTCGTATTTCTATCTTAGGCGTCTGGATTTACACGCATTTGAGCTGTCACGGACATTAGTGAGATCCCTGAATTATGTGATGAATATTTGACCATGGTTGATGAGATGCAACAATTATATAGAATGCCAAATCCACCGGTTGTGCCAAGGGTAAGACGACGTACTGAAGAAAACCCTCATATGCATGATGACATTGAGCGGGAGTATGACATGATGCCAGGTGGTACTCCACCCCGTTCTCCATCACCGACTCTCGCTTCAGAACATTCTTCACCCATTTTCATATTGACTTCGGGATCTCACATTATTAAGGGCGGTTATGATCATGAGGCAGGATCTTTCGCAGGACATTCCACAGTTCGAGCTCCATGAGGACACCAACAACAGAGGCGCCCACCGCAAAGGCGTCAACCACCTCGAAATAGAAGACCTCCCTCATGCGGCATTCATTAGCTTTTTGATGATTATTTTGTTTTTTTATATAACATTATATATATGTTAGTTATTTTGTTCTGATTACAAAGTTTTTATAATAAATAACATATTTTATAATGTTTAAAAAAGAATGCTGAAAACGGAAATTGATTTCATGAAATTAGAGAAGCTCTCTGCCATAAAGCGTCTGTTAAACAGACGTTTTAGGCCAGGAAGTAAAAACGTATTTCAACAGACATTTTTTAAACACACTCTGGTCTACAGACGTTTTAGGCCAGGAAGTAAAAACGTCTATTCAACAAAAGTTTTTAGCCTAGGTGGCATAAAACATCTGTTGAACAGACGATTTATGTGACTAAGCTTATAAATCGTCTGTTCAACAGACGATTTACGGTAGTTTTTGAATTAGTTTCCCTCCCCCAATTTATCAGGAATTATTTTTTTATTTTGCAATATTTCTGAAGAAACCCTCCAAAAACCTTACCTTTACCCTATTATTATTATTATTTTATAGTAATTGTTTTTGTTGAATCTTATGACTCTCAACAAGATGAACTTTTATCAAACACTATCAATGCACTCTGAGATTCTCACTCTCTATACTTCTCTCTCTATCTCAAAAACTCATATCAACAGCAGAAGAAGGAAGAAGAAAGAATAGTAAAATGTATATCTCTATTTTCAAACTTACTTTGATATGTACAATTAATGAGCCTTATATAGCTCTAAAGGAATTAGTTAGAAACCAACCAACTAACTAAAGAGAATAGCTAAAAATATGATGTCATCACAACAATTCACCCTCTTGACATCTATATAATAGCTAAGCTATAAACTCAACAAAAAACTCAGAAAGCAACAACTTCATTGTTGCAGTAAACTCAAAAAAATTTCAGATGAGACAAAATTGCTCACAGTTTAACCAACTCCAACCTTCAGCAAACCACACAATTTATCAAATCTTTCAGTTGGAAGAGACTTAGTAAGAATATCAGCAGGGTTAACTTCTTTGTTAATCTTCTTCACAGTCACTTCCTCTTCTTTGATCATTTTCAGGAGCTTATTTAGAGGATAATTTGAAATGTGATGCTAATGGTGTTTTTACAGACCTTGCATCAAGAAATTTAAATCTCATTATCGACCCTTCAAAATAACCCTTTTGAGTTATTGTCATTGTTCCATTTTTTCTATCCCTTTGAATTTCCATTCCAAGCATCTTGCTAGCATTGCCAAGATCTTTCATTTGGAATTCACTGTTCCAAACAGCTTTGATCTTCTCTATTTCACTCAGATCAGGGATGCCAAAATCATATCATCCACGTATAACAAGAGTAGAACTGAGATAGAATCAGATATCCTTTTAACATAAACACAAATGTCAAATTTACTTCTTTTAAAATTTTGAGTTACAACAAACACATCAAACCTTTTATTCCATTGTCTAGGAGATTGCTTCAACCCGTAGATGGATTTCTTTAAATGACACACTAGATTTCTTTTGTCAAATTCTTCAAAGCCAACAGGTTGATTCATGTAAATTTCCTCCTCCAAAAATCCATGAAGAAAGGTAGTGGTTACATCAAGTTGTTGTAGTTCCCAATTATAGTGAGTAACAAGTGACAACAACAATCTAATTGAAGTATGTCTGACCATTGGAGAGAATACTTCATTGTAGTAAATTCCATGTTTTTGTGTGAAACCTCTTGCAACTAGTTTTGCCTTGTACCTAGGTTTCTCAACTCATGTTATCCCTGGTTTTATCTTGTATATCCATTTACAGTCTACAGTGGTGTGCCCTTCAGGAAGAGGTGTTAGTGTCCATGTCTCATTTGTATGCAAATATTGTATTTCTTCTTGTATTGCTGACTACCACAGACTTCTGTCTTTTGATCTGATGGCTTCTTCATAGGATGTTGGTTCAATTTCTGATGGCTGCTGGTGGCAGTTCGGGCATAAGCTACAAAGTCATCTTGTTCTTCTTGCCTGAATCTAGTTGGGGGTCTGATTTCCTTTCTTTCTCTATCCCTATACAACCAGTAATCAGACTGATCTTGTGGAATGTCTAGATTAGAGATATCAGCTGGTGTAGTGACAGTATCTGGGGCCTCAACCTCTGTTGTCTCTCCATCAGCAGATTTTACTTCAATTTCCAGCTTATTACCTTCTACCTTTGAGCTTTCACTGTCTTTCCATCTCATTTGAGACTCATTGAACACCACATCCTACATGTTATGCATCTAGGTCCCTCTTTTTCCAATGACCACAGCTTGTACCCTTTGGTTCCCACAGGATATCCAACAAAGATGCATTTCCTTGCTCTAGGCTCCAATTTGTCTTGTTTCTGATGTGCATAGGCTAAACTACCAAACACCCTCAAATGAGATAGATTAGGAGGTTTACCTGCCCATAATTCTTGTGGTGTTTTGAAATTCAAAGCAGATGATGGACTTCTATTGATGACATAGGCTGGTGTATAAAGGGTTTCTCCCCATAATGTCTTTGGTAATCTTGCATCTGACAACATAGCTCGCACCCTCTCTAGTAGTGCTCTGTTAAATCTTTATGTTAAGCCATTTTGTTGTGGGGTATGTATCACAGTCAGATGCCTTCAAATTCCAGCTTTATTGCACATTTGCTTAAATTCTTTACTCAAGAATTCCAACCCATTGTCTGTTCTCAAAGTCTTTATGCACTTGCCTGTCTGATTTTCAATCAGTTTCTTCCATTTCTTGAACTCAGTGAAGACTCCAGCTTTCTCTTTAATAATATCACCCATAATTTTCTTGAGTAATCATCCACTATTGACAAGAAATATCTGCTTCTTCCATGTTTTTCAGTTCTAGCTGGCCCCTATAAATCAAAATGGATATATTCCAGAATATCTTTTGTACTGTGAATACCTTTGCTAAACTTCACTCTGGTGGATTTTCCAAGTATGCAGTGTTCACAAAAAGGTAAATCATTTACCTTATCATTTCCAAGCAGCCCTTGATTGCATAAATGTTGAAGGCCTTTTTCACTGATGTGAGCCATCCTCTTATGCCAAAGCTTTGACTTTACAAGATTGCTAGCAGACACAACATTAGTTTCTCCAACTATTGCACTACCTTGGAGAAAGTACAATCCATTTCTCAAGGTTCCCTTCAATTTCAGTAATGAACTTTTATATACCTTCAAGATTCCATCCCCAGATTTAAATGTGTAGCCAGCAGCATCAAGAGTTCCCAAGGATATCAAGTTTCTGAAAGGGTTAGAACTACCTCACATCAGGAAGTATTCTCTCCATTCCATCACTTAATTTCAATCGGACTGAACCAATACCTTTTACATTACAAGGCTGGTTGTTTTTTATCTTCACTTTTCCACCTTCTATTGCTTTCAGATTGGTGAAGTAGTGTGAATGAGGAGTCATGGTGCGAGTAACCTGAGTCAAGAATCCATTCCTCACTTAACTTAGAATCTGTGACTACAAGAACTTCAGCAGATTCATACCCCTCCAGGATATTTGCAAATTGATTTTCATCATTATGTTGAATCTTCGCACCATTTCCCTGTTTCTTTAATAAGAAACAATTCCTTCTCAGATGACCTTCTTTGTTGCAGTGATGGCATCTATACCTCTTTCCTTTTGACTTGGATCTTCCCTTGATTTGTTTATCAAATTTACCATTTCTGGATTCTGGTCTTCCTCGAGCAAATAGAGCTTCTGAATCTTTTCTTTCACTTTTCAATTCCAATTCCTTAGATCTTAGAGAATCCAGTACTAATTCGTAAGTGAGAGTATCTCTACCATACTTGATGGCAGTCTTGATTTCTTTCAAACCTTCTGGTAAAGAATTGAGAAGAATGACAGTCTTGTTTTCATCATCCAATTTTTCCCCAGTGTTTGCAAGATCCATACAGATTCAGTTGAATTCATCCAGATTATCCTCTAAACCTTTTGATGAATCCATACAAAACTAAAAAATTGGTCCTTCAAGAAAATCTTGTTTGGAAGCGATTTGGCCTGATACAATCTTTCTAGTTTCTCCCACAACTTAGTAACATTGTCTTCCTCACTAACTTGCCTGAGTACTGTGTCTGAAAGGTATAATATAATCAAACTATAGGCTATTTCAGACATTTCAGCTCTCTTCTCGGCAGTCAATGCACAGGTAAAGTTGTGGGATCATCTAGGGCTTTGGCTACTTTCTGCTGTACCAGCAATGCCCTCATCTTCTTCTTCCAGAGACCAAAATCCCCTTTCCCATTGAAGCGTTCAATCTCAAATTTGGCAGCCATGAAATCGCGCTTCGCAGGTTTTTAATTTTCTTCTTGAATCGAGATCTATCAAGATTGATAGAGTTCTTGTTGAATCAACCACAGCTCTGATACCAATTGTTGAATCTTATGACTCTCAACAAGATGAACTTTTATCAAACACTATCAATGCACTCTCAGACTCTCACTCTCTATACTTCTCTCTCTGTCTCAAAAACTCATATGAACAGCAGAAGAAGGAAGAAGAAAGAATAGTAAAATGTATATCTCTATTTTCAAACTTACTTTGATATGTACAATTAATGACCCTTATATAGCTCTAAAGGAATTAGTTAGAAACCAACTAACTAACTAAAAAGAATAGCTAAAAATATGATGTCATCACAACAGTTTTGTTGCTCAAAAACCTCCTTGGCCTTGGGTGGGATGGAAATGAAATGGAATCGGAAAGGAAAGGAAAACCAAACTCATTCAAGTCCATGTCGAACGCCGAGTTTGGAATTTTTTTTCACTTTTATTTCAGTTTAAATTTTAGGGATAATTTAGATGCTCTGTAATGAAGATTTTAAGAAAGAAGGGAAAAAAATACCAAAGATGAGAGAATTTTTTGTAGTCTTTAAAGGGTTAAGAGTTTAAATGAGATTTTTAAAAACATTTGAGAAATTTCACCAGCTGACATAAGTAGGGGGTCAAATTAGTATTAAATGGAAGGGGTGGATGTCACAATTCTTTAACTCTAAATTTTGGAGGTCATTTCTGTAAATTTGTCATTAATTTTCGTCATTAATTTTCTAAAAAACAAGCACTCGGTTACAATTTGACGAAACCATAACAAATAAAATAATTAATGTGGAAAAAATTATCAAATACATACTTTTATTGAAAATACATGATATTACACTAACGTTAATGGCTTTTTTTTTTTTTTTTTTGAAAAGTTAACCTTTATTAGTTAAAACTAGTAAAGGAAAACTAACTTATATATATATATATAGACTAGACGAGAAGATTGTCTAAAAAATGGGAGAAAGATTATGGTGCCTACTTAAAATAGATAAATAATTCATGAAGATTATTTTCATAGATAACTGCTTAGGATAATCCTGTAATATTGGACTCTTGATATTGAGAAACTTGTAGTGAAATAGAAAGTTGATTTTGTGCATAATAATGGCGCCTTGGGTAAGCGAGTGTGGAACTTCCCGATCGATTAGGAACATCGTGTCGAAACGAGAGGCTAAAGTTACGGCCGAATGCTATATTTGGGATGATATATGGGCTATTGATAAGCCCCTAACAATCCAATTCCCTTGTTTCTTTCACCTTTCAAATTCCAAAAAAGAAAAAGTCAATAGTTTTTGGGATAATGATCGGAACATTTGGGACATTCAGTTTGAGAGAAGTTGAAGACTTCATGAATCTCCTAACAAGTAATTCACCCCTTTTCAGTCAACAGTGAGGATGACAATCTTTCTTGGCCGCCGCAGGATTTTAATTATGAGAATCTGCTGCCCTTCTTGCATTTTTTAAGGAAAATTACTGAAATAACATATTTTTACCGACTAATTACTGAAAATTTAGAACTTTTCAAAATTACTAAAATAGCTTAATTATAGTTCAATAATTTAATGAATTATAATTCAATAATTTATTGAACTAAAAAAAGTAAAAAAAAAACAAACAAATTCATTGAAAATAATAATGAAAGAAAATCAAATAACTCGATAAATTATTGAACTTGCACTTAAAAAAGTAAAAAAACATACAAATGCATTAAATACCTATGAAAAATTGTTCAATAATTTATTAAATTATAATTATGTTATTTGAGTAATTTTTAAAAAGTTCTGACAATTTAGTGAATGTAACTAGTATTAAGAATTGTGTTATTAGAGAGAAATTCTATTTTTTTAATGTTTTTTTTTTATTATTAATAGTTAAATATGTGTTGGAGAAGAGTTTGACTTTGGATTTGGGATTCTGAAATATTGAACGAAAAGGATGAATGCTTTTGGAAATGGAAGATTCAATGCATGAACGATAAAGAAATGGGATCCACTTGCTTTCTTTGGGGTTGGGTAATTGCGAGGGAACTTCATTTGGAAATGGTGAGGTTTCTTTCTTTCTTCTCTTTTGACTTTGGACAAAGATGGGATAGATTGCCGTCTTTGTTCTTATTCTTCTTCTCCAATGCAACTCACCTATTACTCTGGCAGGTAATTAAAAGAAGAAAAAAAACAAAAACCACCTCTAAACTATTTGCCTTCTTAAATTTTTAATTTGAGTAATTGACTCCTAAATTTTATAAAGTCTTAAAATTGGATCTATAAAATTTTAACTTGACAACTTACCTCCTTACATTGGGTTCAAATTAAAGGTTTAATAATGTAAATATTACAACACTTATAGTTCATATGTGGTTTGTGTAATTTTCCATAATTTTTTTTATAGATATTTGTAGACACCGTATTTGGTCCGGCCCATTTAATTAAATTATTTATTTTAATAAATTGTTTAATTTATTTATAATAATAATAAAATATAAAAGTTTACTCTAAATAAAACCCATAGAATCGAATACCACCCCTAAATTAATTGTGGTTTTCAAAACCACCCTAATTAATTGGATATTTTGCTATAGTTTATAATAATTAATAATAAGAGGGTATTTTAATTATTTTGAAAATTTTAAATAACAAGAGGGTATTTTTACCCTAAAAAAAATAAAAAAATTAATTTGATATTTTGTTTGAGTTTATAATAATTATCATTTTTAATTAATCATAACAAAAGCCCAATTACTACAATTTATGATAAAATCCAAATTAAACTCAATTTTATACTTTATCTATAACCTACTAACTTTCAATTTATTTTATTAAAATAAAATAAAAATGAATAATCAAATCATGATTTTTCATATATACATTAAAAGTAATTACAATATATTATCTCTCAATTTAAACAAAAACAATAATAATTACAAAGAGTCATTTAAAAACTTCAAATGTTTCCAATTTCTATCAATTAAAGTAAAATGAGAGATTATTTTATTAGACCATAAATAAAAGCCTGAAATTATACTTCATTAATCCAATAATTTTATAATTAATCAATAATCATAATTTTGCTTCTCTACAACAATTTATAAGATTGTAATAATATTTCTTTCCATCATGCACATTAAAAATAAAAAGAATTAGCCCTTAGAAATTGGAAGGGGTAATTAAAACTCTTCTCCCTTCAGTAAAAATTCTCAAGAAATATTGCCAAGTGGGTGCTTGTGCTTCAAAACCTCCACCGCCTTGGCCTTTTGCCTCTTGAAGGGACTCCTTTTATCTCATCTCTCTCATACCTGCAAAGAAAGAAAGAACAAGATTTTTTAAAATCTCTATAAATGAAAAAAGAGAGAAAAAACGAGGGGGGAGAAAAAAGAAAGAAAAGAACCAGCAGCCATAAAAAAAAAGGCAGAAAACGAGAAGCCAAAGGAAAAAACAAAAGGAGAAGGATCTTCCTAAAGTTAGAGGGGCATCAAAACTGAATGATTAGAATAATTAAATTCCTCAAAAAAAGGTATAAGATCTTCATCATCTCTCAAACTCTCTTAATTCCATTATAATCTTTATAAACAAATACATGTACATCTAAATAAGAAAAATAATAATAAGAAGAAAAAGATGAAACTTATTTTTCTTTTTATGTTTTTAGGATATTGTATAAACCTTTCTAAATTTCAAATAATAAGCTGCATGTAGATAATAATTTTGCAGATCCAAAATTAATAATAAAAATAGAACCTGTGTTCGAAACATAATTTTTTTTAATTTTTTATTTAGGAAAAAAAAGAATTTCTTTTAAAAGAAAATTAAGAAAACAAAATGTTAGCCTTGTATTGAATCCGTTCTAAATATGTAACGTATATAGAAAAAGACTAACCGAACTAATTAAGCGACAATTACAAATGTAAATAAGGAAACTATAAATCAACATAATGATACGAACCTAATATATTTTAACAAAAAAAATGTGAAGAAGAAGAAGATGAAGGATCTGGAAACGAGAGGGAGAGAAAAATAAGAGAGAGGTTAAAAATAATATATGAAAGAGATAAACTAAGTTAGTTGTTTCCTTATAAAAAACAACATTAATTATAATTAATAGATTCAGTAGGCGGCATAATCCTGCATCTGCGTACCCCTCAAATTTCGAAATTAATATGTTGTAAAACTGATCCTCATGTTTGATCCAATGGTTGGCTATTCTTTTCATCCTTCAATTTAATTTGGCTGAGCTTCAAATCTGGCATATTTCTATTTTAATAAACGAATTTTGAACATATTTTATTTACCTGAATATTTTTCATTTTCATTTTAAACAAAGAAATATATTTGGATTGATTATAAAAATAACAACTCATTGATAAAATAACACACTTTTTATATCAATATGAAGTAATTATTTTACAACCGTTTACTAAAAATTAATAAACATTTTTCTTCTTTATATAAATTGAAATAAATCATTTTTTTAAAATAAAATAAAATAAATAAATAAATAACTATTATTTTGAATTAAAAAATAATTTTCTATACTTGAAATAAAATATTCAGGATTTAAATATAATATATTTGTGGAACTTAGTTCCCTCATTACACGTGAAAGTCACTTTTTTAAATATAAAATGATAAATAAAATTAAAATAAACTTTTAAATAACAATATTCCTATGACGGATTTGAGGACGTCAAACTTCTTAATTTCTTGAGGAATAAGAATTCTTTAAAATAAATTATTATTATTATTATTATTATTATATTACTGTTATTATCATTGGGATTTTGATTTTCATTATTATTATTATCATTTTGATTTTTATTTTGATTTTCATTATTATTATTATTATTATTATTATTATTATTATTATTATTATCATTGTTATTATTATCCTATTATTATTATTATTATTATTATTATTATTATCATTTTATTATTATTATTATTATTATTATCATTATTATTATTATTATTATTATCAATATCATTATTATTAACCTTATATTTATTATTATTATTATTATCGTTATTATTATTATTAATTCAATTAATGGACAATAGCTCCACTCATTTTACTCTTTAAACTTGCTCTATTTTTAGAGTCAAGAAAAGGTTGAATGAGACATTTATTTAAAAATAATTAAATCAATATTAAAAATAAATAAATTAGAGGACCAATGTTCAAAATTATTTAAGATAACATGAAATAAATCTGGCAACCGTTTTTACGGATTTTGTAGGGTGCTAATACCTTCTCTACACATAACCGACCTCTGAACCCGAATTATATATATTCTCGCAGACCATTTTAATTATTAATTTAGGTGACCAATCACACCTTTACCATAGTTGGTGGCGACTCTCAAACATATTTCTAAAAGACCCTCGTAAACTGATGTGGTCACTCCGCGTCGCGAAAATATGGTTGCGACAATATTGTATCAAATTGGGGAGAGAGAGACTCGAATCCTCGTGAAAAGGGAATAGATGTTTAACCATTTGAGTTTTGTACAAGTTCATGATAAATAATCACATAAATATCTTAAAGAGTTTTTACTTTTATATTTATTTGTTCATCATTCTTTAATGCACCTCTCTCTTAACACTACAACAGGGCAGAGTTCTACCGACGTCATTATTGCCGACATTGATGATAGCATCAGTTGTGCATATAACTGACGCATATAACCGACGCCATGTTGGTGATACACACAAACATTACAGACGCCGTCGGTAATGCCCCACCATAAAAAAAAAAAAAACCCTAAACCATCAAAATGAAACGTGCAATTTTTTAAATATGTGTGGCATTATCGACGCCACGTATTGGCATTGCCGACTCCATGCGGGCGTTGGTAATGCCAAATAAAGTAGCAAAATGCCTCTTTTTCTTTCACTTTTCTTTTTCTTCTTCTTCCTCTCGGCAGCAGGCAAGTCCTCATGCCCATCCACCATTTTTTTCTCGTTTCTTCATTTTCTGACCGTTTTTCTTCGTTCAAACTTCGAGGTTTTGATTTTCGGCCCTATTAGGTATGTTTCCATGTTTTTTTTCACAATAGGTTGAGATCTGTGTGATTTAAGAGTTTAGGGCTTTTTTTCTTTCCTTCTTTTTTTGCAATTTTCTGAGTTCATTGATGCTATATTGTTAGTTTGTGTTGTTTTTTTGAAAACTTAGAAAAATTGATGAGTAATTGTACAATTTGGGATGAGTTTTTTTCAATTTTTTAAATTTGGGAATTTTTCAAGTAATGTGAATGTGAGGGAGTTTTAGTTATTTTACAATGATTGAACTTAAGATTTAGTTTTTTTACAATGATTGAACTTAATGAATTAACTTATATTTACTTATTTTTCAATGAATTGAACTTAAGAAATTATGATTATTTTTTTTATACTAATTTAATTTGATTTTTAATGTTGGAAATAAGTCATTATTGTAAATTTGAAACAAGTTTTGTTGTATTGCAGTGTATCTCGATTGATCGTAGTTATATAATATCGGGATCAAAGTCAGTTTCCTATTCCTTATTTTAATTGTCCGAATTTATTTTATTAGGTTGTATAGTTTTTAGAAATTTCTTTATTGGGTGACAGCTATCCTGCAGCAAATTAGCCGTCAAATGCATGTTTTATAAGAATTTAATATGTTAATGTTTTCTAAATTAGGGAAATTATGTTAGTAGATTTTGACACACGTATTTGTTGCAAATGTTGTTTCATAAGTTTGCATGTTGGAGTCTTGGTGTTTCCAAGTAGATGATTAGTTGTTGTCATGAGAGTTGAAGGTATTTGTTGTGTCTCCAAATGAGAGGTTGTTGGGTGGTGTGGAGCCAAACTTAAGCCTAATTTTTTGTAACAGATTATTTTGGTTAGGTTAACAAAGTAATTCTACCTTCAACATGATTGAAGCTTATAAACAAAATGCAATCCATCTTTAGACTGTCCATTGTTGTTTCATTTGGATGGTTTGCACAAACGTGTTGTTACTATTACTTAATATCACTACCCCAAAAAAAAATCCTCTGGTTTATTTATTAC
This sequence comes from Gynostemma pentaphyllum, assembly GCA_028015215.1. Taxonomy (NCBI): domain Eukaryota; kingdom Viridiplantae; phylum Streptophyta; class Magnoliopsida; order Cucurbitales; family Cucurbitaceae; genus Gynostemma; species Gynostemma pentaphyllum. The sequence goes on along the minus strand of CM051347.1, from coordinate 45,635,792 downwards.
TTCATTATGTTTGTATACCTTTTGACTTCTTGTGGCAGAATTCTCTGCAAGGCTATCTAAATTGTTAACTTATGCCCATTATTCCAACAGGCAAGGAGACTATTGTTAGATCCTGCAATACATGAAGAGTTTACTCGGCGTTGAAGGTTTGCTATGTTGAAAATAAACTATTATTGCTCTATTATTTTCCATTCTCTTTATTTCTTTGATGATTGCTTGCCTTGTTTGATCATGTGGTTTAATTTTTATTTATTTATTTAGTTTTGAATCGATTGGAAACGTTACAGCCTCCATTACATGCTTTTAAAATAAATAAATAAACATTTTTGTCTGACTTGATAATTCTTGAGGTGTTTCTAATCATTTACCTCTCACCTCCTACTACAGCTTCATGAATTTGGAATGGAAGCTTGCCTTGTAGAAATCTCAAAATTCAAAACTTAGAAGTCAGTATGAAGGTCAGTATTATGAAAACTATGCAAGCTTTCAGATTTGGCAAGAGTACTGTCTATGTTTGTTTGTTTCTCTTTAGTTGTATTATTTATCAATGAATTTTCTTTATTTCCTATAGACCTGATTAGAATTTTTCACTATGATATCTTGGCTCCGTTTTATAACCATTTCAATTTTTGTTTTTTGGTTTTTTAATTTTTAAAATTGAAATTACTAGAAAAAACTTATATCAGTTCTTGGTTTATGAATTTTCAAAAATATTTTTTTTTAAAGTTATATAGGCTTTACCGACGCCACGTCGGTATTGGGTAACGTGGCGTCAGCATTAGGCTTACCCACTGCCGACGAGAACATCGGCAATAGTCATTGCCAATACCAACGTTGCGTCGGTATTACTATCACCAACGACCATGCCCCGTGTCATTGATAGGCAATACCATCAACGACATGGCGTCGGTGATGTTCAAAATGAGCAACGTCGACGTGACATTGCCGACCTCATAGCCGAAGTTGACTTGGCGTCGGCAATGCCCAATACCGACGCCATCATTGGTAGCGGCGTCGATAGTACTCAAGTCTTTTGTAGTGTAATAAGCATCATTCTCTACTTATTGGAATATTTTACTTTCTAATGGGGTATTCAGGGTCGGTCCTAAGAAACAAAAGGCCCAGTGCGATATTTAATTTTGGGCCATCTATCATATAATTCTTGATAATAAATTTTTTCTATAATATAAATTAAGGTTAAAAATATTCGTATTAAACGTAATTTTTCATAATAGTAACTAAAAAATTATTTGAATTATTGATCAATGAACATTAAATCAAGAAAAAAAAATATTTTTGATCGAATTAATTTAACCTCGATCAATCCATATTAACTATAAAATATACAAATATAATAAGGGTAAAATGCAAATAAGACCCCTGTGGTCTTTTCAAAATGCATAAACACCCCATGTACTTTGAAAATGGCAAATCGCACCTCTGTGGTTCCAATTTTTTTCAATCAGACCCCTCCCCTTCAATGTCAATAATTTTCTTTTAGCCACAACTTCTTTGTTTGAACTCCGATTTAGACGATTCAAGATGTTTTGGAATCCTCATTTTAGGCTCTACATAAATGTCACTTCAAAACTTTGAAATCATTAATAAATAAAATATTTTATTAACATCGAATCACTAGGTATGATTGACATCGTTAACTCTTTTGGTTATTGATGATTTCAAAGTTTCAAAGCGACGATTATGTAAAGCCTAAAATGAGGATTCCAAAACATCTTGAATCATCCAAATCGGAGTTCAAACGAAGAAGTTATGGCTAAAAGAAAATTATTGACATTGAAAGGGAGGGGTCTGATTGAAAAAAATTGGAACCACAGGGGTGCGATTTGCTATTTTCAAAGTACAGGGGGTGCTCATGCATTTTGAAAAGACCACATGGGTCTTATTTACATTTTACCCATATAATAAATATAGTAAATAAAAAATTTTAAAAAATTCATGATTTATAGTTTAAATTTAACTTATAAAATTTATATATAATAAGTTTTGAATAGATAAAAATGGGTGTAAATTCTTTAGTCATATTTTAAGTTATCTACTTTTAAAATCTAAAAATAACGATAAGAAATACAAAAAAAAGCAAAACAAAAATTAATTTTTCTCTTCAAAAAAAAAAAAAAAAAAGCAAAACAAATATTATGTCCCAGCTGGGATTGGAATTCAATCCAAAGAATGGCGCCCAGATTCAACTTACTCGGCCAACAAGCCAATTGTCATTTATGTTATATAATTTTCACTTGATTATGTATTTAATAATGTATGCTTATCCTTGATTTGGGGCCCTGTTCCGTCGCACCAGATGAACAATGTCAACTACGGCTCTGAGGTGTTAGGTATATTTATTAGAGGAAAAAAACAGTCTAATATTATAATAGTATATGGTCACTTCATATTAATATAGTAATTTTTACTATGTTAATAAATTAGTGTAAAAATATGTAATTCAATGTTTATTACCAGTTGGAAATTGAGAGATAAGACAAAGAGAGAGCTCAATGTGTTTGTGTATTTACTTAGCTTTTTAAAGCTTAAAGAATACAAAGAGAGAAACCTCTTAAATAGAAGAGGGAAAGAGAAGGAATGATTACAATAGGTAATGAGGGAAAAGACAACTCAATACTAACTCTAACAGTACAACCACTACTTACTAACTCTCAGGATCACATGCTAGAAGGAACAGTGAAGACAGTAAATGAAGTACAAAAGGAGAGAAGTAAGGTCATGTCATAACATCCCCCCTCAAACAAGGCCGTAGAGAATCAAGGCCGAGTTTGTCACGTAACAGAAGGAAACGAGAGCTGGAGAGCGATTTGGTAAGACAATCTGCAATTTGGTCTTCAGTAGGAACATAGTTGATGATGAGTTGCTTCCGGAGCACTTGATCACGAACAAAATGAACATCGATCTCAATGTGCTTTGTGCGAGCATGAGCAACAGGATTGCGAGCAATAGCGGAAGCACTTAAATTGTCATACCAAGAGACCGGAATAGCAGCAAGAGGAACGTGAAGTTCAGCTAGTAATGATTGAATCCAAAGCAATTCACAAGCAGCCTGAGAAAGGGATCGGTACTCAGATTCGGTACTAGAATGTGCAACAACACCTTGTTTCTTAGAAGACCAGGAAACAAGAGATGAGCCAAGGTAAATACAGTAAGCACCAACAGAACGTCTGTCATCGGGGCAGGCGGCCCAATCAGCGTTAGAAAAACTAGTGAGGGTGATGGAGGGAGCTGCTTGGAGTGATAAACCCAGAAACATAGTGCCCTTGAGATAACGAAGAACCCGCTTAAGAGCCTGCCAATGAAGTAATGTGGGAGATTGACCAAACTGGCTAAGTTTATTGATAGCAAACGCAATATCCGAACGAGTGTGCGAGAGATAATGCAGAGAGCCTAAGGTGCTGCGATAAATGGCAGAATCAGTTAAGTGAATCCCTTCAGAAATAGATAAAGAATGTCCAGTGACCATGGGCGTGGGAGCAGACTTAATATTGGACATGCTCAAACGGGCAAGGATGTCAGCAATATATTTGTGTTGAGACAAGAGAACACCAGACTTGCCGCGATCAACATGAATGCCTAAAAAGTAGTGCAAGGGTCCAAGATCACGAAGAACAAATTTTTGTTGAAGCATGGATATATATTGGTGAAGCAGGGAGGGAGAAGAACCTGTAATTAAAATGTCATCAACATATATAAGTATCAAAACCATGGCACCTGACTTTTGGAGAAAAAACAGGGAAGGGTCAGACTTGCTATGCTGAAAATGCCAAGACATAAGAACAGAACGCAGCCGGTCAAACCAGGCCCGGGGTGCTTGCTTTAGCCCATAAAGAGCCTTATTCAATTTGCAGACATAATGGGGCTTAGAGGAATCAGTATACCCTTGAGGCTGAGGCATGAAAACGGTTTCGGCAAGATCACCATTCAAGAATGCATTACTAACGTCAAGTTGTTGCACGGGCCAATTCCATGTGATTGCAAGAGTAAGCACTACTCGAATAGACACGGCCTTGATCACAGGGCTAAAAGTCTCAGAGTAATCAATGCCATGAGTTTGAGAATAACCCTTGGCCACTAAACGGGCTTTGTAAAGGTCAATGCTCCCATCAGCAGTTCGCTTGAGTTTGTAAACCCATTTGTTGCCAACAAGGTGTTGAGAGGGAGATGAAGGGACAAGGTCCCAAGTATGATTTCTCACCAATGCGGAATATTCACTATCCATGGCTTGCTGCCAACTGAGAGAGGAGATGGCATCAGAGAATTTAGTTGGCTCGCATGAGGACCAATCAAGAGCCTTGACAGAATGAGAGAGACAACTCACAAGATGCTTAGGCTTGGAAATGCCTGCTTTTCCACGGATAACCATAGGGTGGTCATTGACTAGAGTGGAGGGAGGTATTGGGGTAGGATCATGAGGGACAGTAGAAGACATGGGAGAGTCAGAGACGTTGGAAGGGAAATGGGAGGGTGGAGGGGAAAAAGTAGTAGGAGACAAGGGGTTTGACACAGGGGAATTGGGAAATGACATGGGAGAAGTGGAGGCAGTGGGGAAATTGGGTGAGGGAGTGGGAATAGGGAACCAAGAGATAATAGGTTCTGGTGTATTTGCTGGAGAAGGTAAGGAAGAATTATCTAGAAACCCAGAAGCAAAAGGAAAGTCTTGTTCATTGAAGCAAACATGTCTAGAGGTATAAACTCTGCTAGTGGGGCTCAGGCAACGGTAGCCTTTGTGATTTGAGCTATAGCCAATAAAAACACATTTAGTGGTATGGAAGTCAAACTTATGTTGTTGGTAAGGTCTAAGGCATGGATAGCAGGATGACCCAAAAACACGAAGAAGGTGATAATTAGGTTCAGAATGAGAAAGAAGAGTATGTGGAATAGCACCTTGAAGAGCATAACTGGGCATGAGGTTAATCAAGAAGGTAGCAGTGTGAAAAGCTTCCCACCAAAAGGTAAGAGGCATGTGGGCTTGAGCAAGCAAGGTGAGACCAGTTTCCACTAAATGCCGATGTTTTCTCTCAATTCGCCCATTCTGAGCGGAAGTATAAGGGCAGGACAATTGAATAGCTATCCTTTCATCATTAGCAAGTTTAATAATGGGCTTGAATTCAGTCCCTTCATCGCATCTCAGGGTCTTTATTTTCTTGTCATATTGATTCTCAACAAGTTCCTTGAACTGTTTGAACACTAAAAAGGCATCACTCTTGGCTTTCAAGGGAAAGATCCATGTGTACCTGCTAAAATCATCAAGAAAACTTATGTAATACAAATAGCCATCTGTGGATTTAATTGGAGCAGGGACCCAGAGGTCAGTATGCACTAAATCCAAAGGTAAAACAGCATGAGAAGCAGATAGGGAGAAAGGAAGTTTATGAGATTTTCCATATTGACATGCCTTACAAAAAGAAGTTTTATCATTCATTTTCACTTCATCATTACAAAAAGAGAGAGCCTGATCTAAGACTCTTAAAGAGGGATGGCCTAGCCTCTTATGCCAAACATCTTTACTACAAAACAACACAATATGACTACTTGGTGTTGTCAAAACAGACTGATTTTTGCTAGAGTTCAAAGAGGCTACAAAAACAGGATGAGATAGCTTCTGAAGTGATTTTTTCTTGTCTTGAGAACTTGAGGCTGATAAGGTTGAAACAAACTGGTATAATCCATCTCTAAGTGTTCCTTCCAACATCACCATTCCCGTTGTCTTGTCCTTGATAACACAAAAAGAATCATGAAACTCAACAAAGACATGATTATCTTGGGTTAGTTTTGAAATACTAATCAAATTTTTCTTAATGTCAGGGACATGAAGGAGCTCTTTTAGAGCTAAAAACTTGTCAGTTGAGTGTGAGTGTAGATAAGAAGAACCAATATGAGAAATAGGTAGTTTAGTTCCATTACCAACCATGATTCTTTCATTACCTGTATATCCAGACCTTAGAGACACATTTTCAATGTCAGCAGTGAGATGATTAGTAGCACCACTGTCAAAATTCCACTGTTGGTTTCTTACCTCTTCAGGAGTTCCTAGCATGGCTGATGCATTTGGAGGAACAAAGTTGGAATTGTTGTTATTTGATCTTTGAGGTGCAGAAGCTCGAGAAGGTGTACTCCCCATGTAGTCTTTATTCCAACGATTGTAGCAGTAGACACCAGTGTGTCCAACTTTCCCACACACTTGACAAGTGGGTCGTGCTCCTTGATTTTTGTCTCTATTCCTGAAGTTGTTGCTGTTGTTTCTTTGGCCTTGATTATAATTTTGATTCTGGTTTCTTGGTTGATAAGACTGATTTGAAGAGTAAGACTGATTTGATCTTGAGCTGCTAGCATTTGCAATATTAACAGAAGCTTGTGTGATTGAGATATTGCTTTTGAAAGCTTGAAGTTGTTCATGTCTCCTTTCAAAGGTGAGCAGCTCTGACTGAACTTCACTCCAGGTCATTATCTTGTTTTGAATAACCACAACAATTGGGGTATACTCATCATCAAGACCTGCAAGAATGTGAGAAGTAAAATCCCTTTGGGAGATGGGATGCCCAGCTAGTTGTAGATTGTCCGAAAAGCTTTTCATTAATCAAAGATACTCATTCATCTTCAGAGATCCTTTGCGAGTTTGTTGAAGCATCAGCCTATTATAATCTTCAGTGGCTCTTGACTGAATCCCATAGAAATCAATGATTTGATCCCAAAGTTCTTTGGTTGTTTCACTTTCCTGCATTTGTGTACCTACTGTTTCAGTCATTGAGTTGTACAACCATCCTAGTAACAGCTGATCAGCTCTATCCCAGATGTCAAACTCAGGATTCGCCATTATCAAGCCTTTGGGTTCATCTTCGCAAGGAGGAATCACAATTGTCTGATCAGGAATAGGAGTTTTGCCAGTGAGATGTCCTTCGAGCTTGTAGCTTCTTAGTAGTGGCATGGCTATGTTCTTCCACAACTTGAAGTTGTTACGATCTAGTTTGATCGAGGTAGACTGGTTGATCAGATTTGCAAAGGGGATACTTCCCATCACAGGGCTGCTTCAGGAATGAACTGGGTAAGGATCACCTTTCTTAGTGATAATTCCTGGAAGGTCTGGAGACTTTGGATTAGTCTGTTGTTCCTCATTGGAGATGGATTCAGGGATTGATTCTTTGCTGGCGTTGGCCATGAGGCTCTGATACCAAGTTGGAAATTGAGAGATAAGACAAAGAGAGAGCTCAATGTGTTTGTGTATTTACTTAGCTTTTTAAAGCTTAAAGAATACAAAGAGAGAAACCTCTTAAATAGAAGAGGGAAAGAGAAGGAATGATTACAATAGGTAATGAGGGAAAAGACAACTCAATACTAACTCTAACAGTACAACCACTACTTACTAACTCTCAGGATCACATGCTAGAAGGAACAGTGAAGACAGTAAATGAAGTACAAAAGGAGAGAAGTAAGGTCATGTCATAACATTACCAATTCACCCAATTAAAATTTTTTATATTTATAAATATTTTTTAGAGCGTCTATTTTTATAAATATTATTAAAAAAATTGCTATGCGCCTAATTTCATTTTATTTAATTCATATGAGATGGTTTAGATAATTGCAAAAAATGATAAGAATTACCCAAGTCTAATTAATTCAGACTCGGTGATAAGTAAACTATTGAGCTTACATAAAAACAAAAAACGTTCTTTTATCTTAAAAAAAAAAACTAAAAACATTTCTCTATTTATTAATTTCAGGAAATTTACAGAAATGACCTCCAAAATCAGAAGTTAAAAATTGTGACTTCCACCTTCCATTCTATACAATACTGACCCTCTACTTATATCATCATTGAGTGAAAAGTCATAAATGCCCATAATGATATATAATAACCATTTTTCTGTATGGATCAATTCTTTTCATTTCTCCAAACACACAATTTTTTTTTTCTCTTTTCTTAATCTCTAAAATAATTTATTTGTCTGAATTTATTTAATTTCTGGGAAAAGAAGACAAAAAATATGCAGATTTCTAGATTCTATGGCTTCTTTAATTTAGAAAAAAAAAAACATTGAATGAATTGGGGAAGGGTATGAATTCGTTTGGAGTTGAGGAAGATAAAGAAAAATATGCGTCTGCCCAGATATTTTTTTTAATTTCCAGAATTTTGTTTTGAAAAATAAGTTACAATTTAGCCTCAATCGTAAACCACGATGGGGAACAAATCAAAATCTGAAACTTTTTAAAAAAAATTGAAAATTAATATATATATATATATGGGCAGCATGATTCTTTTGTCTCATCTAAGCCAAAAACCTTGCCTTGGCCTTATTATTATTATTTTTTTTTAATAATTGTTATGTTGCTCAAAAACCTCCTTGGCTTTGGGTGGGATGGAAATGAAATGGAATCAGAAAGAAAAGGAAAACCAAACCCAATCACTCAAGTCTCCATGTCGAACGCCGAGTCTGGAATTTTTTTTCATTTTTATTTCAGTTTAAATTTTAGGGGTTATTTAGATGCTATGCTATGAAGATTTTAAGAAAGAAGGAAATAAAAAAAAGGGTAAAGTAATCATTTGGTCCCTGAGTTTTAGAGATCGTGTTTATTTGGTCCCTACGTTTTCAATTTGTGTCTAAGTGGTCCCTGAGTTTTGGATATTGTGTCTATTTGGTCCCTACGTTTCAATTTGTGTCTATTTGGTCCCTAAGTTTTAAATATTGTGTCTATTTGGTCCATGAGTTTTCAAGTTTTGTCTAAATGGTCCATGAGTTTGCAAGTTTTGTCTAAATGGTCTGTGGATTATTAGAAACAAGTTTAATTCTTCCTAATTTGTTAACTCATTACCATAATATTGACTTAAAGGTGACATAAAATGTTTAATTGATCAAAATACTAACATGAGATTAATAATTATGTCAAATTTTAGGTCTAGATTGACGAAAGTTTTAACCATATCTTCATATTTTGACCAATTAAACATGTTATGTCAGCATTAAGTCAATAATCTGGTAAGAAGTTAGCGAATACGTTAAATTAAAGACCAATTAAACTTATTTCTGATAGTTCTTGAAAATCTAGGGATCAAATAGACCCAATATCCAAAACTCAGGGACCACTTAGACACAAGTAGAAAACGCAGGGACCAAATAGACACAACATCCAAAACTCAGGGACCACTTAGACACAAGTTGAAAACGCAGGGACCAAATAAACACAACATCCAAAACTCAAGGACCACTTAGACACAACCTCCAAAACTCAAGGACCAAAGGGGTACTTTACCAAAAAAAAAAAAAGAACAAAGATAGAGAATTTTTTGTTTCTTCAAAAGGTCAAGAGTTTAAATGAGATTTTTAAGGGCATTTGAGAAATTTCACCAATTGATGACATAAGTGGGAGTCAAATTAATATAAAATGGAAGGTGGATGTCACAATTCTTTAACTTTAGATTTTGGAGGTCGTTTCTGTAAATTTCCCATTGATTTCTGTCATTAATTTTCTTCAAAAACAAGCACTCGATTATAATTTGACGGAAAACATAATCAATAAAATAATTAATGTGGGAAAAATTATCAAACACATACTCTATTTGAAAATACATAATATTCCACTAACCGTTTTTTTTTTTAAAGTTCACGTTTATTAGTTAAAAGTAAAGGAAAACTAACTTTTAGATATATGCACGAGAAGATTGTCTAAAAAATGGGAGAAAGATTAGGGTGCCTACTTAAAATAGATAAATAATTCACGGAGATAATTTTCATGGATAATTGTTTAGGATAATCCAAGAAGACTTGTAATATTGAACTCTTGGCATGAGAAGCTTGTAGTGAAACAGAAAGTTGATTTTGTGCATAATGGTGCCTTGGGTAAGCGAGTGTGGAACTTCCTGATCTATTAGGAACATTGTGTCGAGACGAGAGGCTAAAGTTACGGCTGAATACTATATTTATGCATGGTTGATTGGGATTTCCTTCTTGCTATAATGGAGATCAAAGGCTTTGACTCCACTTGAAGACAATGGATCTATAGCTGCATTTCTGACACCTCTTTCTCGGTCTTCATTAATGGTAGACCTAGGGGAAGAGTTCAAGCTTCTTGGGGTTTGAGGCAAATGGACCCTCTCTCCCCCTCTTTATTCTTGTTATGGAAGCCTTAAGCAAAACGTTTGAAAATTGTCTCCAAAATAATGATATTAAGGGCATCAAAGTGGGCAGAAACAATAATCATTTGACCACCTCCTTTTCATTGATGACATTTTGATTTTCGGAGATCACGAGGACAATGAGATTGGCAAATTTTTCAATGTTGTTAAAAATATAAGGTTTCATTTTTTAGTTTTAGCGTTATAGTTTGGAAAATGATTGTTTAATAATAAATATTATAATATTGTATTTTTGGTCAATTTGTGCTGGCAGGAAAATGTTAAATATTACAAACACATCTTCCTCACTGCTTCTCTGTTCGTGGTAGAGATATTTTTTTCTTTGCAAGTTTTCTCTTTGTTTCTGTCATGGTTAATCTAAAATCACTCTCCTTTGATTGAGGATTTTGTATGAGCAGCACTAATCTTCCAGCAAGGCTCAACGGTTATATTGTTTTCTTTTTTAAAAAACTGATTTGCCATTAACACATTTATTCCTGGATATTTTTGTTTAAGGAAAAACTTCAGGAAATCAGCCAAGCTTTACTGAGTCTGCCTCTCTATTTCAGTCTTCTGTGTGGCTGTTTTTTTCTTGACCCAAGAAGTTCTATAAATGCATTTGCATCTTGTTGCCTTAGACACAGAAATACATATTTCATATTGCACTATTTTTATTTCTTGTTGATCTCTGTTAATCTGTAAGGAGAAGTCTTGTTTTGTGTAAGTGTTCGATTATGTAAAACCCACTTTTTGTCTTTGAGTTCGGTTCAGACCTTTGGTGGAAGAACCCAGTCGATCTATAGCCAAGGAAGGGAGTTCCTGCTAAGAAATCTGCAAGGAGAGCTTGTAGATTCCAACTAGAAAATCGTCATCAACAAACGAGTTATTTCGAGTTAAGATAAAAGGGAGTTTTTTTATTTTTCATGTTGTGTGAATATTCTTTAAATTGTCTATAAGATCGATACTAAAATTTCTAGTAGATTTTTTCTCTAAGCGTGGCCTCGTGGGTTTTCACTGATTGATTTCCCACGTTAATCATTTTTATGTGTCATTCCTTTACATTGATATTTTAAAGTGTTGATTTTTGTTCATTCTATATTCTGCCAACAGTTGCAACTTTCACGTCACTGTTGCAACTGTGCATCTCTTAACAATTTTATTTACTAAATGTTTCATTCATAATTTCTGCAAGTAAATTGATATAAAATGAATTGTTATTTAATTACACAAGATTAGGTCACTTACAGTTGGTATCAAAGCAAGTCGCTTAAATTATTATCTAGATTTTGGGATTTTAATTAACCTCTTCTTGTTTAACTATGTCTATCTCAGATACTGCCTCTTCTACAAGACCACCTCTGCTGAATGGAGGAAATTACCCCTACTGGAAAATCATGATGAGGCCCTATATTAAGCTATGGATGAGAAAGCTTGGAAATCTGTGATAATCGGTTGGTCTTGTACTACAAAGATAGATGAGGAAACCAAAATCGTGTCTTTAAAGTCTGAGATTGAATGGACTACTGAGGAAGATAAGTTATCGAATTTTAATAGCAAAGCCTTGAATGCCATTTTCAGCTGTGTGGATTCAGACCAAATCAAACTCATTTCAACTTGTGAAACCGCAAAAGAAGCTTGGGACATTCTCCAGAAAACATATGAAGGGATTGGTGATGTGAAACACACTAAACTTATTATGCTTACCACTCGTTTTAGAAATCTAAGTATGCTAGAAAGTGAATCAATTATTTGAATTTTATACCAAATTGTGCGATATTTCAGATGAGTCTTTTGCTTTGTAGGAGAGAAAATGTATGAGTCTAAGATTGTTAGGAAAATAGTTCAATTATTACTGGAAAGATTTTCTCCCAAGATTACTGCTATAGAAGAAAGTAAGGATCTTGATAATATGAAAATAGACGAACTAATGGGTTCTTTTAGAACTTTTAAACTAAACATGAAACATAGGAAACGAGAGAGTCAATTGCTCTCAAGATGGCTTAAGAAGTTTGCACCGATGACGATGGAGATAGTGATGAGGATCAAATAGCTCTATTAACAAAGAATTTTGGCAAGTACATGAAGCGGATCTCAAAGAATAATGGCATACAATGTAGAGAGTGTAGTAATTTCGGTCATATTCAAGCAGAGTGTGCAAACACGCAAAAAAAACAAGGTTATGACTCTTACGTGGAGTGATGAAGAGTCAAATGAAGATCGAGAGGAAAAATTTATAAGTGATGTTGCTTTTGTTGCTTCTGTCACTTATGATCCTATTGATGTTCAAGATTTAAGCTCAAAGTCCTGATGAAAATCATGTTAATATATCGGATGGCGAAGAGGACTCCATTGAAGAAGCCTATTCAAAAATGTATTAGGAATGGGTAAAGCTATGTGAAACAAATAAATCCTTGTCCGAGCAAGTTAACATATTGATAGTGGTGAAATCTGATCTTATTTCAAAAAATGAATATCTAAACAATTTGCTTATAGAAAAGGATAATGAGTTAAATGATTTCAAACTCAAGTAAAAAAATAATCATAAAGGATTATCTCTTTTGAACTCGGGTACTGACTCTCTTGATAAAATTTTAAGTTCAACAAAAGTTTTTAAAGATAATATATGAAGGAGAATCATCCAAGAAATATCCTGTTTTTTAAAAAGCCAAGCATGTTTCAAACAGAGGTCTCAACAAAGAAAATTACAGTGGGAAGGGTAAGAATGTGAATCAAGGTATGAATTAAAATTTTATTCCTAGGTGTTTTTTCTGTGGAACTTTAGGACATATAAAACCTAAGTGTTTTAAACTATAAAAATATTTTAAAAAGGAACCGAGGTAGATTCATGCCCAAAAATGTAAGGCAAGTTTGGGTTCAAAAGAACACATATGCTTTCACATGTCTCAAAGCAGGTACATCTGATACTTGGTACTTTAATAATGGTTGTTCCAAACATATGACGGGATCTAGAGATTTATTGACTAATTATAAAGAAATGTCTTATGAAGATGTTACTTTTTGGGATGGGAAAACTGGAAAGATACTCGGAAAATGGACTTTTAACAAAATGGTTTTCCTAAATTAAAAAATGTTTTTCATGTCAATGGTCTCACTGCCAATTTAATTAGCATAAGTCAAATATGTGATTCTAATTTAGAAATTACCTTAAATAGCAAAGAAAGTAATGTCTACAATGGAAATGGTAGTTGCATGAAAGACTTGGTCATTTGAACTATAATGCTTTGAATAAGATATCAAGTGCAGAACTTGTTTGAGGACTACCAAAGTTGAAAAAGAAGTCTCCTGGATTATATGAGTCATGTCAACACGGTAAGCAAGTAAATAATCCTCACAAGAAATTAAGCTTTGTAACTACCTCTAAATCGCTAGAATTATTGCATATGGATCTCATGGGACCTATCCAAAGTGTGGGAGGCAAAAGATTTATCTTTGTCTGTATGATTTCTCTAGATATTCATGGGTTGATTTTTTAAGGGAAAACTAATTGCTTTGATACTTTTAAGAAGTTTTGTAGAAATTCAAAATGAGAAAAGCACTTTAATTGAGAAAATCATCAGGATTAGAAGTGATCATGGTAGGGCATTTGAAAATAGCTCATACTCTTCATTTTGTGATAAACATGGAATATCTCGTGAATTTTCTACCCCTAAGACACCTGAACAAAATGGATTTGTAGAAAGAAAAAATAGAAGTCTACAAGAAATGGCAAGTGTCATGCTAAATAGTAAGAAATTAACTAAGAAATTGTGGGCTGAGGCTATAAATATTGCTTGCTATACCATTAATAGAGTGTATCGTAGACCTAGAACAACAAAAACACCCTATGAAATTTGGAAAGGAAGACAACCAAATCTTAGTCATTTTCATGTCTTTGGCAGTTCTTGTTATATCCTTAATGATAGTGAACAATTAGGAAAATTGATGCTAAAAGTGATACATGGTTGTTCTTAGGCTATTCCAAAAATAGTAGAGCTTATAGAATCTATAACATAAGAACTGAAACTATTATAGAATTCTCTAATGTTGTTATCGATGACCATAAAGATTTTTTGAGTTTTCTAAAGAAATGGAGATTCTCAGCTTTGTGGATGGTGTAGAGACAGCAAGTGACGATGCAAATATTACAAGTAGATAGTGCATCAGATACAATTACAATGGTTGCACCATGCTAGATTGACAAGGAAGCATCACCAGTTGCAACAATAGATTCTATCCCTACCTTTGATATAATTGATAAAATTAGACGGGAACCATCCTTAAGAGTGAGGAATAATCATCCTACAGATCTCATTATAGGTAACTTAGATAATAGCATGGTCACAAGAAAGAGGTCAGTAAATCTTGCACAATATGTTTGTTTTACTTCACTAATTAAGCCCAAACATAGTAGAGAAGCTTTACTAGACACAAATTGGGTAAATGCTATGCATGAAGAACTTGAACAATTTTCGAGAAATGATGTTTGAACTTTAGTTCCTCGACCTTCTCATACAAATGTCATTGGTACTAAATGGATTTTTAAAAATAAAACTAATGAATTTGGAAATGTGTAAGAAATAAAGCAAGATTAGTAGCACAAGGGTGTACTCAAATTGAAGGAATAGATTTTGATGAAACTTTTGCCCATGTTGCTCGTTTAGAATCCATACTGATGAAAAAAAAGGCTTTATATGGTTTGAAACAGGCCTCGCGAGCTTGGTATGAAAGGTTAACGATATTCTTACTAAATAATGGTTTTAAAAGAGGGAGTGTTGATAAACTTTGTTTGTTAATAATGATTTTGGTCTGTTAATAGCTCAAATATATGTGGATGACATTATCTTTGCTGCCACTCATGATTCCAAGGTAAAGGAGTTTGTTGATAAAATGCAAAATGAATTTGAAATAAGCATGGTTCGTGAAATGTCTTACTTTCTTGGACTACAGGTTAAACAAAATGACAATGGATTATTTGTTTCTCAAAGTAAGTATGCTAAGAACTTAGTAAAATGCTTTGGACTTGATTCTGAAAAAACATATGAAAACGCCAATGAGTAGCTCCACAAAATTAACTAAGGATGATAATGGTATCGATGTTGATCAAAATATTTACAGGAGTATGATTGGTAGTTTACTTTATTTAACAGCTAGTTGACCCGACTTATGTTATAGTCTGGGTGTTTGTGCTATATATCAATTCATGCCTGAAGAATCCCATTTGAATGCTGTAAAACAGATTATTAAATATGTTAGTGGGATTGTCGATTATGGTATTCATTTTTCACGAGATAGTAACTTCTCTTTGGTTGGACATAGTGATGTTGATTGGTCAGGTAATGCTAACAATAGAAAGAGTACTAGTGGCTGTTGCTTCTATCTCGAGAAGAACTTAATCTCTTGGCGTAGCAAAAAACAAAACTCTATTTCTCTGTCAACCGTGGAAGCTGAATACATAGTCGTCGGTAGTTGTTGTATGCAACTCTTATGGATGAGACAAATGCTTGAGGACTATGGTATTTCTAGTGACTCCATGATTTTATATTGTGATAATACTAGTGCCATTAATATTTCTAAAAATCTAGTACAACATTCTCGCACTAAGCACATTGATATCTGCCATCATTTTATCCGAGATTTGGTTGAGAGTAAATAGGTTCACATTGAGCATGTTACCACTGACAAACAACTAGCTAACTTGTTTACTAAGGCCTTGGATTTTACTACATTTGAGCATTTGCGAAAGGAATTGGAAATTCGCCATATTTAGTTTTTCTTATCATGTTTTTTCTTTGCATTGACTTTTTACTTAATTTATTATTTTTTTTTGCCTCTGTGCTTGCTGTGTTGCCTCTGCTTCTTTCTATTTTGTTATTTTTTTAACACCGTTCTTAAAACTACTATTGTTCATATTGTTGCCTTCTACTTCTATATCTAGTGCAATCTCTTTCTTTGTTTTTGCTATGCACAAAAGTAGGGGAGAAAAAGGTTGTTTACTTAGGGGGAGTTCAATTTCTAAAGGGGAGTTTTGTTTAAATGATCTCATTGCCTTTAATGTTTTTTTGCCAAATAAAAGCCAAAGGGGGAATGTTAAAAATATAAGGTTTCATTTTTCAGTTTTGGCTTTTTAGTTTGGCAGATGGTTGTTTAATAATAAATATTATAATATTGTATTTTTGGTCAATTTGTGCTAGCAGGAAAATGTTAGTTTGTAATATTATAATATGACAACATATCTTCCTCACTGCTTCTTTGACATTTAAGTTTATTGACAGATCATCAATCATTGCCCTAAAGTTTAGCTGAAGAATCAATGGTAAAAAATTCTCTCTCTGTGTTCATGGTAGAGATTTTTTTTCCTTGCAAGCTTTCTCTTTGTTTCTGTCATGGTTAATCTAAAATCACTCTCTTTTGATTGAGAATTGAGCACTAATCTTCCAGTAAGGCTCGACAGTTATATTGTTTTCTTTTTTGGAAAACTGATTTTCCATTAACACATTTATTCCTGAATATTTTTGTTTAAGGAAAAACTCCAGGAAATTAGCCAAGCTTTACTCAATCTACCTCTCTGTTTCAGTTTTCTGTGTGGCTTCTTTTTCTTGACCCAAGAGCCTTTATAAATGCCTTTGCATGTTGCTGCCTTAGAGGCGAAAATACATCTTTCATATTGCAATATTTTTATCTCTTGCTGATCTCTGTTAATCTGTAACGAGACGTCTTATTTTGTGTAAGTGTTCGAATCTGTAAAACCCACTTTCTGTCTTTGAGTTAGGTTCGGATCTTCGGTGGAAGAACCCAGTTGATCTATAGCCAAGGAATGGAGTTCTTTGCTAAGAAATCTATAAGGGGAGCTTGTAGATTCCAACTACAAAATCGTCATCAACAAACGAGCTATTCTGAGTTAAGATAAAAGGGAGTTTTGTTTGAATATGATTTAAACTGTTTGTAAGATATATATTAAAATTTCTAGTAGATTTTTCCTCTAAGCGTGGCCTCGTGGGTTTTCACCGATTGGTTTCCCATGTTAATCATTTTTATGTGCCATTCCCTTCCCATTGATCTTTAAAGTGTTTATTTTTGTTCATTCTATATTCTGCTGATAGTTGCAACTTTCACGTCACTGTTGCAACTGTGCATCTCCTAACAATTTAATTTACTAAATGTTTCGTTCGTAATTTCCGTAAGTAAATTGATATAAAATGAATTGTTATTTATACACGAGATTAGGTCACTTACAAATATCCTTAAACAGTACGAAGAAGCCTCAGCTATGTAAATCAACTAGTCTAAAACTACTCTCAAAGGCTTAAACATTGACCCCCAAAAAGTCTCCAATCAAGCTTCTGTCTTTGGCTGATCCATTGGCCAATGGCCCATGACTTACCTTGGCATATGCCATAAGGTCGATATGCGAAATAAGATATCTACCAATTTTTCACCCTATGCATCCTAAGAACCGATCTTAGTCAACCTTCTCTCACACACTTTGCCCACTTCGTAGTATGAAAGAACGGAGGCGGGAAGTATCCAAAGGATACGTACAACAAATGTACAACAATACTTTTGAACGAAGGCGCCAAGTTCAAGCCATTTTTATTTGCCACCAACCCACGAACCAAAGTTGTTCCAAATCCCCTGATTTAATGCTCCCACGTCTTCCTAAAGTCCTTAACTGCTTTAGGACCAAAATTCACGTGAATGGCACGAGTGGATTTTCAACTTGGTCAAAAATGACTCAAAACAGCCCCACCGAAACTTTCTACAAACACCTTCTATCGTACGTTGACCTTGCCTTGATATCAAATTGACACTTGTTGACCTCCATTGACTCTTGTTGACCCTTTTTGACGACTAGCCTGACTTGCACTCGTAGCTTGTCTCGACGGCCCAAACGCCTATGCCATCGCCCATGTCAAGCGTCCATGTCATTGCCTTTGCCATACCATGTCCTTGTACATGCCAAGCACCCATGTCGTTGCCTTTGCCAGCCCATGCCCTTACCCATGCTAAACGATGGTGTCATGTTAACCTAATGTCAATGTGTAACAACTAATTTCGTCGAGCGTAAGTATTGACTTGTTAAGGACCACCTTGGGACTTTCAAGGCAATGCTTATGCATATTCGGGGGAACATGCATGTTGTGATGGCATAAAATTGAGTTGGTGCTCTACTTGGTGAAGAACAGTGCAATACTTGTCTTTTGAAGGACATGGATGCGTAAGGAGGCTATTCAACCACGTATGATGCTATCATAAGTAAAAGAGAAGATGGACAAGACATTTACTCATGCGAATCCTCAATACAACAAGCTCGGTGGCTAAAGTATTGAAAGACAATGAGACAAAGGAGTCAAAGGCTTGGCACATGACATTGGTCGTTGACCAAAGTCAAACGAGAGGTACAAGTTTAGACTTGGTGTCTAAACATTCATGTAGGTACAATCACATGTCAAGGAAAGCACGAAAACGTGAGACAAAGACACAAGACACTTGGCATTGACATTGGGTTGACATGACGTCATCGCTTGGCATGAGCTGGCAAAGGTAACTACATGGGCGTTTGGCATATGCAAGGACATGGACTGGAAAAGGCAACGACATGGGCATTTTGCATGGGCAAGGACATGGGTTGGAAAAGACAATGGTGTGGGCATTTGACATGGGCAAGGGTGATGGCATAGGCGTTTGGGGTGTTGAGACGAGCTACAAGGGCAAGTCAGACTAGTTGCTGAAAATGATCAAAAAAAGGTCAACAAGAATCAATGGTAAGTCAATGGAGGTCAACGGGTGTCGATGGGAGTCAACGGGTTGTCAAGGCAGTGTCAACGTGCTGCAGAATGTGCCGTCAGATAGTGTCAGTGGGGTTGTTTTGAGTCACCTCCGGCCAAGTGGAAAATACACCCATGCCATTCGCATGAATTTCATACCCAAAGCAATTATGGACTTAAGGAAGACGTAGGGCATGAAATCAGGGGATTTGGAACAACTTTGGTTCGTGGGTTGGTGGCAAAATGAACATGGCTTGGACTTGGCAAGGAGCTCCTACAATCAAGGTATCAGTTGGAAGTGGTTTGAACACGATCCAGGCAAATGAACTAGTCAATGGCACCATTTTAGGTATAGTGGGCGGCTGGCAAGTTACTTAGACGTCATATGTGCACTGCCTGAGCAGAAATGGGGATCGACTAGGTCAAAATCTGTTTTGAGAAGATTGGCTCGTACAATTTGAGAAATTCCAACTCTCCTGCTTTTTAGGAGCGTGTGATCATGTGGTAGAGTGCATGAAGGCCACCTAGCCATTTGACGAAAAAGGTGCTTAGTGGGTTGTTAGTTTTTTATGTACTCTTAACCTATAAATAGCATTCTTCATGAGTGAAGAAGGAAGAATATATTGTAATCCTCTCTAAAATGTAATTCTCTGAGATTATATAAGGGTATTTGAGAGTGAGTCATTCTCGTTAAGAAATCAAGAGTGTTGTTGTGCATTTATTATATGTATCCTTTGGATACTTCTCGTCTTTGTTCTTCCATACTACGAAGTGGGCAAAGCGTGTGAGAAAAGACTGACAAAGATCGATTCTTAGGCCGCATAGGGTGAAAAATTTGTAGATATCTTATTCTGCATATTGACCACCCTGTGACAAGTGGTATTAGAGCTAATGTTCGTTTATACAACAACAACCTTTGGCTATAACAAATCAACATGAAGATTCATGGATGGAAGCAACCAAAAAGAAGGTTGCTGAGTTGGAGGACGTGATGAGAGTCTAACCCGGATACTTGAAATTCTTGAACGAAATGGTCGACATGAAATGAAAGGAATGAAATTCACCATATTCAACTCTTGTTTCATTGAACGCAGATCGGATTCAAAATGTTCAACATGCGGTATCCAAATTCTCGTGGGAACTGGAGACCCATTTCTAAAATCTTGGATTCACACTCATACACCTCTATCAATCTGTTGCTATCATAAATGATCACCTCATTGAGCAGGTGAACATGCTAAAAGGGGAAAACACACTCTTAAAAGAAACACTTGGTGCATTTCCTTTCGTAGGAAATGAGGAAGTATTAGGAGATATTGTTCCTAATGCTCCAATGGAAGACGGACCTTCCAACGAAGTGATTCCAATCATCCCAGAGGTGATTGGACTAAGCAGTGACTCTGAGATGGAAGAAGATCCATAGATGCTTGAGGAGTATGAGTCTGAATCTGAGTCTGAGTCGGAGTTCAACCTCAACTTAAGTAGTTCAGACGATGAGGACACTTTTGGAGAAAGTGTTAGTTCGAACATTTCCGGATGCTGGTTATGTGACGCATTACATCCAAATGAGTTATTTCAACAAAAAGATTTAAAAAGACACAGTTTTCTAGGGGGACCAAGTGATCCTTGAGGAGAAGGATCAGAGATGAATGAAGAGTCTCATCATCTAGCCAAGGGAGAAAGATAGATGTCTAGGAAGAATATATTGTCTTATTATTTTAATTGTGTAGTCAATTTGATCTTTGTTATAAAGGCATAAGTCTTAGGAGTAATGTAATCAAAAATTGATTTTAATGTCTTTGTGTCCTAAAGATATTAAAAGTTCACTTCAATTAGAGTTTACAATCAACCTTAGTGATTCGGTGGTCAAAATGGAGGTTCACACGACGAGGGCGTCGTCCAGCTCAAACATGAGAGGTTTGTGACAACAAATTTCATCAAGCATAAGTATTGGCTTGTTAAAGACCACCTTAGGACTTACAAGACAATGCTTATGCATGTTCGGGGGGAACATGCATGTTGTGATGGCATAAAATGAAGTTGGTGCTTTATTTAGTGAAGAACGGTGTAAGACTTGCCTTTTGAGGGACATGGATGCGCAAAGAGGCTATTCAATCATGGATGGTGCTATCACAAGTTAAAGAGAAAATGAGCAAGACATTGACTCATGCGGAACCTCAATACAACAAGCTCGGTGACTAAAGTATTGAAGGACAAGGGGACAAATGAGTCAAAGGCTTGGCACATGACATTGGTCATTGACCAAAGTCAAACGATAGACACAAGTTCATATTTGGTGTCTAAACATTTATGTATATACAATCACATGTCAAGGAAAACATGAAGACGCGAGACAAAGACATAAAACACTTGGAATTGACATTGGGTTGACATGACACCATCGCTTAGTATGAGCAAGGACATGGGCTTGTAAAGGCAACGACAATGGCGCTTGACATGTGCAAGGACATGGACTCGCAAAGGCAATGATATGGGCGATGGTATAGGCGTTTGGGCTGTCCAGACGAGCTACAAGGGCAAGTCAAGCTAGTCACTGAAAATGGTCAAAAAGGGTCAACAAGAGTCAATGGGAAGTGAATGGAGGTCAACAAGAGTCAACGGGTGACAATGAGCGTCAACGGCATGTCAAGGCAGTGTCAATGTGCGGTAGAAGGTGTCGGCAGACAGTTTTGATAGGGCTGTTTTAAGTCACCTCTGGCCAAGTTGAAAATCCACTCGTGTCATTTGCGTGAATTTTGGTCCCAAAGTAGTTAAGGACTTAAGGAAGACGTGGGGAATGAAATCAGAGGATTTAGAACAACTTTGGTTTGTGGGTTGGTGACAAATGAACGTGGCTTGGACTTGGCAACGAGCTCCTACAATCAAGGAATCAGTTGCAAGTGGTTTGAACACGATCCAGGCAAAGGAACTAGTCAATGAAACCATTTCAGGCATAGTGGGCGGCTGGCATGCTGCTTAAGCAGAAATAGGCCCCAACTAGGTCAAAATCCGTTATGGGAAGATTGGCTCGTACAATTTGAGAAATTCCAACTCTCCTGGTCTTAAGAGATCGTGTAGTAGAGTGCGTGAAGGCCACCTAGTACTTTGACGAAAAAGGTGTTTAGTGAGTGGTTAGTTTCTTATGTACTCTTAGCCTATAAATAGCATTCTTCATGAGTGAAGAAGGAAAAAGGTATTGTAATCCTCCCTAAAGTGTAATTATTTGAGATAATACAAGGGCATTTGAGAGTGAATCATTCCCGTTGAGAAATTAAGAGTGTTGTTGTGCATTTGTTGTATGTATCCTTTGGATACTTCCCGTCTTCGTTCTTCCATACTACGAAGTGGGAAAAACGTGTGAAAGAAGGTTGACTAAGATCGGTTCTAATTTCGCATATCGACTCTGTGACACAATGTCAAGTGTCTTGAGTCTTTGTCTCTTGTCTTCGTGCTTTCCTTGACATGTGATTGTACCTACATAAATACTTAGACACGAAGTCTAAACTTGTACCTCTCGTTTGACTTTGGTCAACGACCAATGTCATATACCAAGCCTTTGACTCATTTGTCCCCTTGTCCTTCAATACTTTAGCCACTGAGCTTGTTGCATTGAGGTTCCGTATGAGTCAATGTCTTGCCCATCTTCTCCTTGACTTGTGATAATATCATTCGTGGTTGAATAGCCTCCTTGTGCATCCATGTCTCTCAAAAGAAAAGTCTTGCACCGCTCTTCACCAAATAGAGCACCAACTCCATTTTATGCCATCACAACATGCATGTTCCCCCAAACATGCATAAGCAATGCCTTGCAAGTCCTACCCCAATGTGGTCCTTAACAAGCCTATACTTATGCTTGACAAAATTGGTTGTTACAAACCTCCCCCACTTGAGCTTGACGATGCTCTCGTCGTGTGAACCTCCCTTGTGACCACTGAATCAATAAGGTTGATTGTAAACTCTAATTGAAGTGAACTTTTAACATCTTTAGGACACAAAGACATTAAAATCAATTTTTGGTTACATTACTTCTAAGGCTCATGCCCTTACAACAAAGATCAAATTGACTACACAATTAAAATAACAAGACAAAAGAAACTGCTCCTAGGAATCTTTCTTTCTCCCTTGGCTAGATGATGAGACTTTTCATTCATCTCCAATCCTTCTCCTCAAGGATCGTTTGGTCCCCCTAGATAATTGTGCCTTGTCAAATCTTTTTGTGGACATAACTCATTTGGATGTAATGCGTCACATAACTAGCATCCGGAAATGTTCGAGCCAACACTTTCTCCAAAAGTGTCCTCATCGTCCGAACTGCTTAAGTTGAGGTTGAACTCTGACTCAAACTCATACTCCTCAAGCATCTCTGGATCTTCTTCCATCTTAGAGTCACTGGTTAGATCAAGCACCTCTGGGATGATTGGAATCACTTCGTTGAAAGGTCCGCCTTCAAAGCATTAGGAACAACATCTCCTATTACTTCATCATTCTCTGCCAAAGGAAATGCACCAAATGTTTCTTTCAAGAGCGTGTTTTCCCCTTTTAATGTGTTCATCTCCTCAATGAGGTGATTAAGCAACTGATTGATGGAGGTGGATAAGTATGGATCCAATATTTTGGAAATGAGTCTTCATTTCTCACGAGAATTTAGATACCACTTCTTGAACATTTTGAATATGATCCTCGTTCAATGAAACAAGAGTTGAAATTGGTGAAGTACATACCTTTTGTTTCATATTGTCCATTTCGTTCAAAAATTTCAAGTATCTGGGTTAGACTCCTATCACGTCCTCCAACTCAGCAACCTTCTCCTTGATTGCTTTCATCCATGAATCTTCATATTGCTTTGTCAAAGCCCAAGGTTGTTGTTGTATAAACAAACCTTTGCTATGATACCACTTGTCACAAGGTCGATAAACGGAAACAGATATCTACAAATTTTTCATCCTATGTGGCCTAAGAACTAATCTTAGTCAGTCTTCTCTCACATGCTTTGCCCACTTCATAGTACAGAAGAACAAAAGCAGGACGTATCCAAAGGATACGTACAACAAATGCACAACAACATTCTTGATTTCTCAACGGGAATGACTCACTCCCAAATACCCTTATATTATCTCAGAGAATTACACTTTAGATAGGATTACAATCTCTTTTCCCTTCTTCACTCATGAAGAATGTTATTTATAGACTAAAAGTACATGAGAAACTAACCACCCACTAAGCACCTTTTTCGTCAAAGTGCTAGGTTACCTTCATGCACCATGCCACATAATCACACAATCTCCTAAAGACCAGGAGAGTCAGAATTTCTCAAATCGCACGAGCCAATCTTCCTATAACAGATTTTAACCTAGTTGGGGACCCAATTCTAGGCAGTGCATAGGTGGCGCCCAAGCAACCTGCTAGCCACCCATTATGCCTAAAATGGTGTCATTGACTAATTCCTTTGCCTGAATCGTGATCAAACCACTTCCAATTGATTCCTTGATTATAGTAGCTCGTTGCAAAATCCAAACCACGTTCTTTTGCCACCAATACACGAACCAAATTTGTTCCAAATCCCCTGATTTCATACCCCACATCTTCACCCTTAACGACTTTAGGACCGAAAGTCACGCGAATGGCACGAGTGGATTTTCAACTTGGCTGGAGGTGACTCAAAACAGCCCCACTGCTGCCGACACCTTGTGCTGCACGTTGACACTGCCTTGACAGC
The DNA here is from genome assembly GCA_028015215.1 of Gynostemma pentaphyllum. Lineage (NCBI taxonomy): Eukaryota > Viridiplantae > Streptophyta > Magnoliopsida > Cucurbitales > Cucurbitaceae > Gynostemma > Gynostemma pentaphyllum. The sequence goes on along the minus strand of CM051347.1, from coordinate 45,611,176 downwards.
CCGTTGATGCCCATTGACACATGTTGAATCTTGTTGACCTCCATTGATCCTTGTTGAACTTCATTGACCTTTCATTGACTCTTGTTGACCTCTATTGACTTCCCATCGACTCTTGTTGACCATTTTTTTACCATTTTCAGCGACTAGCCTAACTTTCTCTCGTAGCTCGTCTCGACGCCTCAAACGCCTATGCCATCGCTCATGTCAAGCGCTCATGTCGTTGCCTTTGCCAGCCCATATCCTTGCCCATGCAAAGCGATGGTGTCATGTCAACCCAATGTCAATGCCAAGTGTCTTGTGTCTTTGTCTCGCGTCTTCGTGCTTTCCTTGACATTTGATTTACATAAATGTTTAGACACCAAGTTTAAACTTGTACCTCTTGTTTAAATTTATTCAACAACCAATGTCATGTGGCAAGCCTTTAACTCCTTTGTCTTCTTGTCCTTCAATACTGCCACCGAGCTTATTGTATTGAGATTCTGCATGAGTTAATGTCTTGCCCATCTTCTCCTTAACTTGTGATAGCATCATCCGTGATTGAATAGCCTCATTGCATATCCATGTCCCTCAAAAGATAAGTCTTGCACCGCTCTTCAATAAATAGAGCACGAACTCCATTTTATGCCATCACAACATGCATGTTCCCCGGAACATGCATAAGCATTGTCTTGCAAGTCCCAATATTGGTCGTTAACAAGCCAATACTTATGCTCGACGAAATTGGTTGTTACAGCATGCCTCTTGGAGGTAATCCAAACATTATTTAGTTTTGGAGCCCTGTTTCAGAAAAAATCTTCAAGAGACTTGACAAATGAAAAATATCATTTCTTCGAGGGAGGGAAACTTACCATTATTCAATCAATTTTTTGAACACCCCTACCTACCTTATGTCTATATTCAAGATGCTTAACAAAGTCATTGCCCTAATTGAAAAGAAAATGAAAGATTTCATATGGGCTAAAGAAGGCATTGATTCTGGTAGTCACCTAGTGAACTGGAAAAAAGAATCAAGCTCTCGCCTTGAAATGGATTTGGTGTTTTACTTCGGAAAGAAGCTCTATGTGGTGTCAAATTATTATCTCCAAACCTGGGATCACTGAGGATGGCTGGTTTACCTCAAACAAAAAGATTAGAAGTCACTTCCCTTCACTTTATTTGGTTTTGCAGGAAAAGGAATGTTGATCTCTTCTCTATCAAGTTTGGGAATAGAATAAACACCATATTTTGGCATGATATTTGGGTTATTGATAATCACCTAATAATTCCCTTGTCTCTTTCACCTTTCAAATTCAAAAAAAGAAAAAGTCAATGATAGAGAAGATGAAGACTTCATGAATCTCTGATCGAGTATTCACCACTTTTCGGTCAACCTCAAAAAAAAAAAGAATCAAGCTCTCGCCTTGAAATGGATTTGGTGTTTTACTTTGGAAAGAAGCTCTATGTGGTGTCAAATTATTATCTCCAAACATGGGATCACTGAGGATGGCTGGTTTACCTCAAACAAAAAGATTAGAAGTCACTGCCCTTCACTTTATTTGTTTTTGCAGGAAAAGGAATGTTGATCTCTTCTCTATCAAGTTTGGGAATAGAATAAACACCAGATTTTGGCATGATATCTGGGTTATTGATAATCACCTAACAATTCCCTTGTCTCTTTCACCTTTCAAATTCAAGAAAAGAAAAAGTCAATTATAGAGAAGATGAAGACTTCATGAATCTCTGATCAAGTATTCACCCTTTTTCGGTCAACAGTGAGAATGACAAGCTTTCTTGGTTTCTTGACAACTCTGGACAGTATACTTGCAGATCTTATTTTGGACACCTTATTAATAGGATGAATGTCATGAACCCAAGACTTCATAAATGTATTTGGAAAAAGAAATTCCCAAAAAGATTAAATTTTTCGCTTGGAACGTGACTCTTGGAGGCCTCAACACAACATATATTATTAAAAAAAAATACATCCAAACTTCTCTCTCTCCCCAGCATTTGTTGTCTCTGTAATAGCCAAAGCGAAACCCATGACCACCTTTTCACCCAGAAGTTGTGGCAATGCCTTTTTGATACTCTCAATACTAATCTCCACTTGCCAAACTCTACTACCATAAACATTGAAAACCTCTTCTTTGGTCATCCATTCAAAAAGAAAGCAAAAACGCTTTAGGAAAATGTTGTCCAAGGTGTTGTGTAGAAAACATGGATGGAGAGAAACTATATAAAATCTTCAACAACAAACCAAGGTCCCTTCTTGAAGTGGGAGGTCATCAACTTTAAAGTTTCACAATGGAGTTCCCTAAATAGGAATTTTTGTAATTATGACTACTTCCTTATTAATGCCAATTGGAGGAAGTTTTTGTAGTTGTGACGACCCGACACTTTTAAATAAATTAAATTAGAAAACATAGCGAAAGTCTTTTATTTTAAGAAAATTTGGCATGGTTATATTTGAAAATTTGCTGGCCAAAACCTGTTTACATCTTAATTTCAAAATCTAAAATACACAAGGAACATTAAGTTCCTATCCAGGAGTTCAAAATGATTATAATCATAAACATAATGACAAAAACTCTTAAGAGCTATATACAATTGTACAAATCTCAAAAATGATATAAAATTCACAAAACCATGTACATGGATTTTTACATAACACCTAGTCCATCTCGAAATCATCATCATCTCGATCAAGCGCGCACCAGCTCCTCTTCCACGATCCCAAACATTACCTGAAATGTTTGTAATATCATGAGCTAACAAACTAAGCCCAGTGAGAATAATAAAAATAAAAAGTAAGGTTAGACCTCAAACTTGCATTTCCGATTTGTGCCCAAGAACATACTTACTCTTTGCTATCAATCCATTCAAAGAGTTTATATCAAAATGTTCCACTTTTACTTACCAATTCTCCAATATAATTGTGGAACTACATTCCAAATATTTCTGGTATGGTTTCGTAAATGCATATAGCATTTATATCTCATTTTCTATATATACCTTATACTATATACAAGTTTTACAACAAATCTTATTCTCCCAAAGAATGATATTACTACACTCGTAGTCAAATCCTCATCCATTAACTTGTTACAACATAAATAAGAGAAATAAATAAAATTTGCATAAACATAAAACATCTCGATTCTCTATTTCATCGATCATATGCATGAATGTATGAGGACATCCCGTAGGATTTGCATACGCCCTTATGCATGAAGAAGGTAACGTGGTCTATCCCGTAGGATCCATCATTCTCCCTCCTTTTCTTTCTCACTTTCTCTTCTTTTTCTGAAGGTGATGCGGACACTACCCGTAGGCTCCAACATTCTTCCCCCTTCTTTTCTTTCTCACTTTCTTTTCTTTTTCTGAAGGTGAAGCGGACACTACCCGTAGGCTCCAACATTCTTCCCCCTTCTTTTCTTTCTCACTTTCTTTTCCATGATGCGAGATGTTATGGTGCAATATGTTATGCATATGCTTGCACAAGTAAATAAAGTAAATGTAAATGATAAAGTAGCCAAAACAAGTATAAAGTAAAGGGGCATAAAGTAAATAAATAGGAAAATCGAACTCCGCTACCAATAATAAAGTAAAAACATAACTTAAACGATTAACCTAACCTTCAAGGATTCTAAACTTCCAATATAATCCGAGGTTCTATTAATCGTTCTATATAAAAGTTTTGGATCTTTTAACTTCCAATGATCCTGTTAGGATCTAAGGCAACCCTAGAAGGGGGGTGAATAGGGTTTTAAAAAATTTAATAAAACTTTTTCAATCAATTAAAAATTTAAGGTTTCTAATTAACAAATTAATTAGACTTTTTAAGCACAACCAATTTATAAGAAATGTATACTAAATTTCTCTTTAGCAAAGTAAGCAAAGATTATATAAAGATAGGAAATATTTTATCATATTTAACTTCTAACCATTTAATTATACTTCGATAAATTATAATAATGAATATGTGAAGCAATAATAAAGGAGTAAGGGTTAGAAAATGTGACACCAAAATTTATAGTGGTTCGGCCAAAAACACGGCCTAGTCCACTCCCCGAGCGCCTCTCGAGAATTTGTATTCAACACTTTTTGCGGGAGCAAGTGCAACCCAATCCTTTTCGCGAGAGCAAGATCAAACCCAACGACCTTTTCCACGGAGCAAGGACAACCGTACAACACACTCTTTTTATCAAGGTTCAAGAGTAAACCTTTACAATAGTAAATCCTCTCAAAGGATAAATATTACAAATTTGAATCTCACAAAAAGAAAGAATCACTCTCAAGAAAATAGCCCTTAACAATGGCTAGAAAAACACAAGTGTTTGCTCACATATAGCTCATAAAAATGGTGGAGAAATGAAGAACTCAAGAGCTCAATAAATCTGGAATTTAGCCTCTAATTCTTGCTTGATTAATCTGTCAATATCGTCCAAATATATAGGTAATAAAAAATATTACCGTTTTACTATTCATCATCACCATTTGCATGCATGGCTTCATCTTCCACAAAATTGTCTTTGAAGCTTTGTGCATGGAGGAGAGAAGTTTGGAAGAGGAGATGACTTTGTGTGCATGTAGGAGAGAGAGAGGGAATTTCGAATTTATTAAATAAATTCTGAAATTAAATTAAATGCCAAAATACCAAGACACCCTCATAATTCCATGTGAGTCCAAAATAAAGTAGGGGCAAGTTCGTAACTCCTCATGTAGTAATTAATGCTTTAGGAGACAAGGAAGACATGTGTCATAAGAAGAGTGGCTGAGTAAAAGGTGTTGGGACCTACTAGTCATAAAAAGCAAATATGACTTTAATGAAGCAAGGAGAGAGAAATAATTGCACAAGTACAAAATTCATGTACTCTCTCTTGATAACCTTTGGATCAAAAATATGGATGGCTTAGATGGCGCAATGGTGTGGCTTCTTTATGGATGTTAGATTAGATAAAACGAACGGCTAAGATGGAGAGTGACGTCATCCGAGAGTACAACGGTCATATTTCATATTTCCTTTACTTTTTGAATTAATATTGTCTTCAATAAATACGGACCGTTGGATGAGAAGCTTTGAAGATCGAACGGCTAGAAGAATTACTTTTATTTCTCTTTTTCCTTTAAATCATAATTCCAAAATTAATCTGAGCCACTGATTTCGAAATCCATCTGATCTGACGGTTGAGAACTTGAGAGCACGAAATATATAATAAATTCGCCACATACGATCCGAACGAATTAATTAAAATTAATTCCAATCTTCTAAATTCAATATCTTGCTCGTTTGTAGTCCGATTGAGTTGATTCCAATTGTGTTGGACTCGTTATAATTTTCTCTACAATATGGACTATAAAACGTAGAAAATTGATTAATAACAAAAATGAAGGGATGATTTACTAAATTAGCGAAATTTTATTTAGTAAACAAATTAACATTTAATTACGGATCTATTAATATCATGCAATTTATGAGAAAACATGTAGATTCATGCTTAATTTCGAAAATTAAAGGCCTTTTACTTACATTGAGTAATAAATGGAGAATCAGTTAGAGGTTTCTTTATAGCATCAAATCCTCAGCAACACCGGATCTTCTATGCTATATCCCGATCGAAAGCAAAACCGACTTGTGGGAATCGAACCGGAAGAACAATAGAAGAAGAAATTTCTTCTAAATTTTTCCCTAAGGAAAATAGGCAATTGGGCAAAAACTTGAGAGAGAATTTTCACTTTTCTAATGAAAGTGAGAAGTATACAAAATATGAATCTCAATGGTCATATTTATAGAAAAATATGATATCTAATCTCTATAGATATGCTTTATCTCCTAATTATTAAATAATAGAAAAGATAATAATAAAATATATATATATATATATTAGTCACCTTGGTGGCGTACAACCCATGATGTCCACGCTGAAACATATACATATATATTTTTTTTATTAAATTTTTATTCCTTAACTTTTCTTTATTCAATATATATATGTATTTAAAATTAGAAAAATTCAAATAATAATTTCTAATTAAATACATTTAGCCAATAATAATATATTAATTACCATTGAATCTTATTCAATTAATTAATTATTTTTGGCCATAACCAATTTGTTTCTTAAACCAATTGTATTTAATTCTCTCTAGTTTTTATTATTAAATTAAATAACCTCATTATTTAACTAATAATATTAATTATTAATTTCTATTTAAATAAACTCATTATTTAAATAATTAATAATATTAACATTAATTCCCGTTTAAATAAACTAGTCATTTAAACAATTAATTTTGCCTTAAAATATTATAATTAATAATATTATATTAATTTATATTTAAATAAAATATTTATTTAAACAATTAATATTGTATCAATATTAATAATATTAATATTAATTTTCATTGAAATAATCTCATTATTCAAATAATTAATATTGCCTAATTTCAAGTAAATTCAATTACTTAAATTATTTGTTCTTCCTAAGTTAAATTAATAACTTAGTTTTGCTACAACGATATTTGGGCTAGCATAGGGACCCGATGGACCTATAGATCATGGGCTTAATAATTAGTCAATTAAGTGATTAACTCATAATCAGTTAATTACTTATTATTTAACTATGAATAATTCCACTATAAATTCATAGCTGAACTCCCCTCACTATAGATGAGTTATGTCCATTTAGTTTATCTTTATTTATATCTGTGATATATCCTTCACGTGGAACCCTCATAATTACAGGCGGATAAATTTATCGTTTTGCCCCTGTAATTACCGTTTTATCCTTGTGTTCCCGCTGATTCTCCAATGAACATTATCTTTAGTCGAACTAGAGATAATATACTTCTATGATCAATAGAAGTTGTGGCGCCACTTCTTCATGTCTCGAATCAGTACATCAAGGGAGTTTCCTAAAGTTCCTAAAATGTTTAGGTATCGCACTGATACCGTTAATTTATAGGAAAGTTATGAATTCCATCTCGTGAAGATGCGTTCCCAGCTACTTATCTAACTATGTTCCCAAAACAGGAGTGTATTGAGCGTTCTTACAGATCGCTCTCAACCATGTGAATCAAAGAACATAACTCCACAAATAGGAGTCCGCATTTCACTCAGGATTGAGATCTATCACGGTTGATAAACTTAGTTTGATATTCGATCATTTCTCGTAAACGGTACTAATGAGAAATTTGATCAAACATCGTGGTCCAGTCTTATACAATCACCATTGCATATGATACTTCCATTTCATGTCTCCCACATGAATGATTAGGATTAGATCATTTGTCTATGAACAAAATACGAAGATATCAACAGTGTTACCGGGATAAGGTTCCCAAACGTTATCCATTTATTGTAGACACTTTTAAGTTACTCATCTCGACTTTAATCCTCTCGTATGACTCACATACTAAGTCGTGATTTCATAAGAGTGACTTAGGGTTTACTATTTGAATGTTTGATATTAATATATTTCCATATATTCTTAATATCGTCAATGAATCAATCTAGATAATATAAAGAACTTATGTTTATTTATTTAATTTATTCTAAATAAATTATTATTATTAAATAATTACAAGTTCTAGGACACCATTCCTAACAAAAAACACGTTTGTTATTATCAAAATAAGAAATAAGATTAATTGACTTTGAATGTCAACAGATCCATCCTAAACTCCGAAACGAATCTAACTTAGAATCTTCTAAGATTCAAGGCTTTCTTCGAGAAATCCTAAGTTCTCACTTAAAGGATTAACTTCAAATCCTAAGGGCACTAACTCACTTCCCTCTAATCTTAGATTTGAATTCTAGTCTTATTTTCCAATTATACAAACCATCATACTTATTCGATTTCTAAATTTACTTTAAATCCTAACTATTCTCACCTTTGTAAGAGAAGATCTCGCTCTCAACCTCCGATAGAGCGATCAAGCAAAGTTCAAACCACCTACAAGTGAGTTAGTGCCCTTAGGATTTGAAGTTCAAACCACCTACAAGTGAGTTAGTGCCCTTAGGATTTGAAGTTAATCCTTTAAGTGAGAACTTAGGATTTCTCGAAGAAAGCCTTGAATCTTAGAAGATTCTAACTTAGATTCGTTTTGGAGTTTAGGATGGATCATTGGAAGTTAAAAGATCCAAAACTTTTATATAGAACGATTAATAGAACCTCGGATTATATTGGAAGTTTAGAATCCTTGAAGGTTAGGTTAATCGTTTAAGTTATGTTTTTACTTTATTATTGGTAGTGGAGTTCGAATGACATATCGTTCGTCCGGAGTTTCCTATTTATTTACTTTATGTCTTTACTTTATGCCCCTTTACTTTATACTTGTTTTGGCTACTTTATCATTTACATTTACTTTATTTACTTGTGCAAGCATATGCATAACATATTGCACCATAACACTTCACATCATGGAAAAGAAAGTGAGAAAGAAAAGAAGGGGGAAGAATGTTGGAGCCTACGGGTAGTGTCTGCATCACCTTCGGAAAAAGAAAAGAAAGTGAGAAAGAAAAGAAGGGGGAAGAATGTTGGAGCCTACGGGTAGTGTCCGCATCACCTTCAGAAAAAGAAGAGAAAGTGAGAAAAAAAAGGAGGGAGAACGATGGATCCTACGGGATAGACCACGTTACCTTCTTCATGCATAAGGGCGTAGCGAATCCTACGGGATGTCCTCATACATTCATGCATATGATCGATGAAATAGAGAATCGAGATGTTTTATGTTTATGCAAAGTTTATTTATTTCTCTTATTTATGTTGTAACAAGTTAATGGATGAGGATTTGACTACGAGTGTAGTAATATCATTCTTTGGGCGAATAAGATTTGTTGTAAACCTTGTATATAGTATAAGGTATATATAGAAAATGAGATATAAATGCTATATGCATTTACGAAACCATACCAGAAATATTTGGAATGTAGTTCCACAATTATATTGGAGAATTGGTAAGTAAAAGTGGAACATTTTGATATAAACTCTTTGAATGGATTGATAGCAAAGAGTAAGTATGTTCTTGGGCACAAATCGGAAATGCAAGTTTGAGGTCTAACCTTACTTTTTATTTTTATTATTCTCACTGGGCTTAGTTTGTTAGCTCATGATATTACAAACATTTCAGGTAATGTTTGGGATCGTGGAAGAGGAGCTGGTGCGCCTTTGATCGAGATGATGATGATTTCGAGATGGACTAGGTGTTATGTAAAAATCCATGTACATGGTTTTGTGAATTTTATATCATTTTTGAGATTTGTACAATTGTATATAGCTCTTAAGAGCTTTTGTCTTTATGTTTATGATTATAATCATTTTGAACTCCTGGATAGGAACTTAATGTTCCTTGTGTATTTTAGATTTTGAAATTAAGATGTAAACAGGCTTTGGCCAGCAAATTTTCAAACATAACCACGCCAAATTTTCTTAAAATAAAAGACTTCCGCTGTGTTTTCTAGTTTAATTTATTTAAAAGTGTCGGGTCGTCACAGTAGTCCTTTGACTTTGGGTGATTCCCTAATCACCCTGTTTTGTACCTCCTTTTCTATAAACATATATATTCTCAGTTTCCAATAAAAAAATGAAGATTTCCTGCGCCATTTGGATGAGGCCTCACCGAGACCCAACATCTCCTAGGATTATTACTATGTGTTGTTGAATGGTGTGGATAAATTTTCTCTTGAACAATATGGTTTCCTCTTGTAATAACATCTCTCACACAGATAGGGGAGTTCACGGGGATGGTGATTCCTCGCATGGAATGTGCGAGGATCGGTTTTCCCACGGGGAATTTTCCCTGCACAATACTTTTTTTACATTAATTAAAATTATAAATACTTTAAATTATATAATAATTTTAACTAGGAGATATATTTTATATTTTTTAGATTTACAAACATATATTATAATAAAAAAATTATTATATGAATTAAAAGACTAATAATCGTATAATATTAGTAAAAAAATCATTAATTAATTAAACAACTTTGGGGAGCAGGGTGGTACAATAAATGCATCCTCCGTCCCCATCCCAAAAATTGAAAATGGAAAAAAGGTTACCCGTCCCCACAGGGATTTGAACACCCGACTGACCTAACCACCTCAATCTCTATATCAAAGATATTAGGAGGAGCCCAAAACTAAACCAGGAAAAATACAGAACATAATTATTGAGCATTAAAATTAATTCAAGTTAATTGAATTCGATAATTAGGATGCGCATTGATCGATAAAAATTATACAAATATATATATTCAAGGAAAATGAAGTATTACTTCAACTTCTTACTGAAGTCAGATAACTGTATGTATTTTTTAACATGAGTATATTGTGCTGGAATTCAGGTTTTTAGATTGATATAATATAACTTATTTTGATTCATCCATTTGTCTGATTAATTTTGATTCATCCTTTTATAGCCATGATTAAAAAATCATTAACGATTACAAAAATACTATAAAACAGACACTAATCAAGTAAACAAAGATAAATATATAACAAATAAAATGGGAAAAACATACCATGATTTTTTTCAAAAATAACATGACAGAACTTGGGGATAAGCTATAAGATTCCTTTGGATCACCTCTAATCTCATTCAACACCAACTCTTGTGCACGCCAAGCCTTCATATAATTTATGAATATACCATGTCTAGCTTGTATGAAAATTTTCACATCAATCAGATTCATAAATGACCCATGTCCAACGCGAAAATGATCTTTAATATATTCAGCAATAACGGACGCACGAGCTTGAGGATGACGACCATTTATCAAGTCGATGTCGCAATTGTGCTTAAAGCAATAATCAGTGATAATCCAAGATTGAGTACTAAGATACCTATTAGCCATCAAGAAAAAAAATTCACCTTTGCAACATGCATAATAACGCTCCAGATCAGATTTCTTAGTTACCATCTTAAAATTGTGTTTCAAGGCATAAATATTTAGTGCTTTCATGAGGACAGACTTAGAAGAATACAAAGTATCATTAACTTTCAGATAGTGGCTATCTCTAGGACAATCAACATATAAAAATTTTACATACTCAAAACCAACAGAAGTGTCATATAATATATGATCATCATCAGACTCGTGAACCACATAGTAAAAAGAATACGGAGTGTTAAATTCTTTGTCCGTTTCAACAACAATTTCATACTGAGTAAAAACATCCATGATAATTACCACTTATTTGAATGAAGTGTCAGCAACCGTGTAGCAAAAAAAGGTAATGTCATCGTCAAATTTTAAAACAATATATTTTTTTTCATTAGAAAAAGAACAAGTCTCCATATATATAATTTGTGAGTATGAATGTAAAACCCAAATTCCCTAGACATCTTTTTGTGCAAATTTTCTAAATTTATGTTATTGGCACATCTAAAGACTTCGGATTTGTAATCGACGTAAACAAAATTTGTGTCGAACCGGCGACTATGATAAATAAGAGATTCAACATAACAACTCATCCTATTATGAACAACACAGTAAAAACAAATCAAAAAGAGAAACAGAAGTACATAAAAAAAACAAATTGAGAGAACCAAACTAAAAAATGAAACAAATAAAACATACCTAATGAAAAATGGAACAAGAGACTGTGGAAATAAATCAGAGAGAAATAATGAATAAAGAAAAACACAGAAATTGCTCTTCATAATAATGAAAAAAACGAAAAAGAATGAGAAAAACTGTGAAAAGAAGAAAACGAAAAATGAAAGAAACCGTGAACAAGGATCAGATTTAAAAAATGAGATAGAAATAGCAAGAATCCGTAATTTATGGGAAATCAAATCAGAAATTTAAAAACCGTATGATTTGATTTTAATTTTGGAAAATCTTAAATTTAAAACGTAATTTTTAAAATAAATAAAAACAAGGCAAGTAACTGATATTATGATATTTCAAATCAATTAAAATCTCTCAAAAAAGTAAAATTGATAACAGTTGCAAATGAGGTCGATTTCGTCTCTTAAAAATTGAATAACCACCCTTTACGGCCTAAAAAGTCTAAAATTGTAATTAATTGTGAATTCAATATATGGTTGTAATTATGGTCATAGATTTGATTTAATATGTAAAAGTTTCTTAAAGGAACTCAAATCATATTATCAACGTAGCTCCATCTTTCCTAAAATATCTACTTTCTCTCTAGAAGTGTTTTAAAAAGATCATCAATCTACCTACAAGAAACAATTTGATTCTGGTATTAAAGGTTTCATTTGAAGTGAACATCCTTTTTTTATTCTTAACTATTTTTGCAAAACATTACATCTTAATCTTCTTATTAGTTCTTACAAAACGTTCCATCGGTATGCAAACGTAAAAAAAAATATTGACTCTGAAAAAGATTGATTGGTCTGATCGAAAGAAGAATATGTTCGGTCTGAATGAGGTCTTCGATTAAAGTGATAATTTTTTTGTTGGTCCTATATTCTAATAAGTCTGATCGTGCATTTTGTGTCCAAATTGTTCGATTGTTTCTTTGATAGGTCAGATCATAGGTCCAATATTCTGTCAGACAATAGGTCTGAGCATTTGGACTGAATTATATGTTTAATCTTTTAAACATATTTGTAAGTATTATCAAATCGATTTTTAGACGATCAAATTTATCATTTTTTTGTAAATCATTTTCATAACTTTACTTTCACATGTCATTTGTTAGAGTGTTCGATCGTTACGATGGAAAAAGGGATGTTGTCGATTACGACTATATAGAAGGTTCAACGGGAAAATTTAAAAAATCTAGAAAAGTATAAACATGTATAATTCATGCAAACCCAGCAAAAAATTGAAACCAAAACCGAAACTGAATTCTCACCTCTAGTATTTATATATATATATATAAAGAATATTAAATAATTATAAAGAAAATTAACACAATTATATGATATAACTTATTTCTCATACATAGAATTTCAAACTTAATGATAAAATATACTCTTTTTTTATATACATTCTCAATTATAAAACATTGTTTTCACGTGCCACGTAGTATTTGACTAGTTCACTTAAAAATTGAAGGGATAATTAAGTATATGGCCCGTTTTTGAACACCTCAATCAGTTTTTGGCCTTCGTTTTTTGTCTTTCAATTTGTAGCCCATTTCAGATTTTAAACTATTTTTCTTTACTAATTTTCCCCTATTTATTACTTTATTTTTTTTTGAATTTTGGCTCCATTTTCCTCCATGATTCTTGGGTATTAATTATTACAAAATTCCTTTTACGTTTCTGATTATCCTTATTATTTCATAATCTCTTTGGCATTTTCATATCTTTGTTTGTTTTAGAATTTTCTTGTTTGTCTGAAAATCATATCCCTTATTTTCATTCCCATGTTTTCAAATTTTGTAATTTGATTTTCACATTCCTCATTTCCCTCCTAAACTATTTCTTCTTATATAAATATATTTGACCTAGTTCCTCGACCATTATTTTCCAGAATAATTTTTTGTTACTTGATAATTTTTTTTGTTTCTCTTTTTTTGTTATTTTTGTCGCTTTTCTATATTGTTTTACCTAGTTTCTCTCTTCATTTTTTTTTTTTAACAATTATGGAACTTTGCTTTATCGACCTAAAATTTGGTGGTTCTTGAGATTTCTCTGAGAATTACATATCGTTTATAACTAAGTGCTTGGCCATTCCAAATGATTTTAAATTTTATTGTTCAACGATATTTATTCTCTTGATCATAAGTCAACATATTGATTCTTCATTGAATTCATTTCTCATACTAATGTGTGAATACGTACTGTTTGTGGATGATTCTGATTTATCATTTCTCAAAAACTTTTTTACTCTTGACATTGTTACGTGTGCTATAATTGTTGATTCTCTTATTCCCTATGCCAATATTGGAGATGAGTTATTGAATGTACATTATGTATCAATTGTAATAATGTACCAAACCATGAAAATGTTGCTTCCATGGATCAGTCACCCCTTGTTGACCAATCAAATTTACAAGTTGTTGATGAGAATGAACAAATTCACAATGATGACAATAACAGTGACGGTGTTTTTATTCTTGATGGTCAGTGATACACTAACAAGTTAGATTTGTGTGATTTCAATAGGAATTTTGATGTTCTTATTAAAGATATATATGCTATCAAACGTATATTACAACTATATCTCTAACATTCTGACGTTGAAAAACCATTTTTAATACTATATGGTTAGATCTAATGATAAGAGGATGTATGTTGCATGTGTTAATGATTTTTGCAATTCGTATGTACATGCCTGGCGGTAAAAGAACACTCATGCATTTGTTGTTAACAAGTTTAATAACATTCATACATGTCCAATCAATATAATTAGTAATGATCATCGACAACATTCGTTTGAAATCATAGGTGAATTTAGTAATGAGTTTTACCCTTTGGTACGTGGAAAGATAACGTGTCCTCATGATATTGTTGAGATGATGAAAGTCAATCATGACATTTTTATAAGTTATGCTAAAGTTTTGAAAGCCAATGATACAGTATTGGGTGAAATATGTTGTGGTTTCGAGGAGACTTATGAACTCATCTCGAAGTTTTGCTATAATGTTGCACAGAAAAATCTTGATTTTTTTAATATTCTTTTTTAATATTTTTGTCTCTTTTCACTAACAATTTTTCGTACAATAATGTTTTTTTAAATTAATTCTTGTAAGGGTGTAAACGGGGCGGGGTCCCCCGTTTATCCCCCGCCTCATTTAAGGGAAAAATCCCCACCCTGCCCCTGCCCCTGTTAACATTTCCCCTTTGCCCCGCCCCGTTTATGGAACAGGGGCGGGGCGGAGCGGGGGAAAAATGGGTTGGGGCGGGGCAAGGGCAATATTTAAAAAAAATACATGACTTTGTTTTAAATTTTGTTATAAATTTTAATATTTTCACATATAAATCTTATATAATATACACATTTTTATTTTTTTCCATTCCATATACAATGTATTTAACAATAAACTAAAAGTCTCAAACATAATATATATTTTCATTATAAAGTCTTAAGTAACAATTCAAAGACAATTTTCGTAAACATACATAATCAATTTTCATTTTATTCTAATATTATCAAATCAATCCAAATTCAAATTTGGTATTTCAAAGTCACAATAAACATAATTAATCCAAGTTCAAACATAATGTATGTAATTAAAAAAAAAAAACTTAGTGCTAAACGGGGCGGGGCCCCACCGGGACCATTCCCTATTACCCTGCCCCCGCCCCGTTTAGTAAACGGGGGAATTTTTTTCCCCCTGCCCCTGCCCCATTTACGAAGCGAGTTTGGCGGGGTCGGGGCCGGGGGTTTTGCTTTAACCCCTAAATTCTTGTACCATTTTTTCAATATACTTATATGGTACACTTTTTTATTTTATTTTTTTGTACTATTTTTTATGTACTGTATTTTTCACCTTTTCACTCTGATGTGTCATTATGTTATTTTGGATGAATTTTTTTTATATAATTACAGTACATGTACCTTATAACATGTTTTAATACTTTTTTGTGTACATGTAACATTATATATGCATGTTTTATTGTATTATGTACCATTTGTTTCATTCATTTATTTATCTTATCAACAAGTTCATTTTTGTTTTATGATTTTGACGATGAATTTAGATTCAAGTATGTATTTATGGCTCTTGGTGTTTCCATTGAGGGTTTTTGTAAGAGTACACTCATTATACCTGTTGACGGTACTTTTTTAAAGAACAAATTTAGTGGAACGATGCTTGCTGCTGTTTGGATGGACGCTTAGTAATCAAATTTTTTCGATTGCGGTTGCAATTGTTGATTAAGAGAACAATATGTCTTGGCAATGGTTTTTTTCTAAGTTGAAAATTGCTTTTGGTAGGAAGATCGATGATCTTTCAATTATTTCTGATCGTCAACAAAGTATAAAGAAGTCGGTTGATGTTGTTTTTTTGTTATGCACATTGTGGGATATGCATTTACCATTTATCAAATAACATAAAGCCAAATTTAAGAAGAAGGACTTAATTGATATATTTATCCGTGTTGCTCAAGCCTATTCAGTTGAAGATTTTGATTACCACATGAATGAGATTTATAATGTGGATTGTTTAGCATATGAATGTGTTAACTCTATTGGTCCTTGAAGTTGGGCTTGTTCATACTTTGTCAATCTTTTCTTTAACCTCATGACCACTAATATATTTGAAAGCTTTAATCCCTCTATGACTTCTTATCGTGACTATCCTATTATTGCGTTTTTCGAAGAATTTGTTTTGAAGATTCAAACAGGGTTCTCTTAGAGGAGATCTACAACTTCTGTCATGGGAACAATTCCTATCTACTGCTATTGAGATGGAATTACATCATCGCATTCCTGTCGATCGTCGTTTTAAGGTAATTTTTTTATGTACATTAATTTTCTTATGTTCCATTTTTTAAACTATCTTTTTTTTTTATATGGTTGCGGTCTTCAAGCACTGCATTTTTTCAGTTAGTGATGCCAGCAAGGATTACATTGTTGATATTTTTAAACATTGCTGCTCTTGTCATCAATGACAGTTGGACTTTGTCGTCTTCTCATGCTTGAGCAATTATTGTTCACAAAAATCTTCCCATTACGTCATTTGTTCACTCGTATTATATGAAGAACGCTTTGATGAACATATACGCTGGTCTGATTTATCCTATTGGTCGCACTTCTTAATGGACTATTCCGACGTATATTCAAGACATTATTGTGCTACCCCTTGCTACTAAACGTGCTGCATGAATCATTGTAATCAGAGTGGTCACAACAGGAAGACATGTTAGAAGCCTTTGGCGATTGTTTCATATTGCAGTCACTCGAAGAAGAAGAAGTATTTTTTTTTTATTTGTGGATGATTGAACTCTTTTTTTTTTTTCTCATTATGTAGTAATTTTTGTTTTGTTTTAATGTTTAACTCATTTTCCATTTTTTTTTTTTAAAAATTTCAATGGATATTTTATGGGTATTATTTTAATTAAGTTGACTTCTATATGGTTTTGTTTCTATCGTTTGTTCGTTTGTTGTTATTTTTTTAATTTTATAATTGTTTTCTTTTCAAATACACATCGTACAAATTTGTCAAGACAGTACATAATGTACCTATTGTACACTATAATATTAAGTATATTTAAATTACTATACATCATTATATATATTTTTTAATAAAATTATTGTTTATTATTTCTTGTATTTGATTAAGTAATGCAGATTCCTATTGTACAATACAATATTAAGTATATTTAACATCATCCATTAATAATTAAAATAGTTTTACCCCTTTTTCAAGATCATCAACTTCTGTATCTTCTAGTTTTTCTTTCTCATTCTAAGTATGATCAGGTTCATTGTTATCCCTTTCCTGAATATTTTTGTTTATTTATATACTTTTTTCATGCAATATTATACTTAAACATAGATAAATTATATACTAATTTCTTACATATTTGTCACTTTCTTTCTCTGTCCTCATTTCCCTTGTTTAAATTAGATTCTTTTACGTCTTTTTTATGTTCCTCTAAACCTTTTGATCTAACCATGATGTTATTCATATAAGAAAATCAATTAGTTATTTTTTGTACATATCATTCCTTTTTATTTATTTATTTATAAAGAACATATTTAGATCTTCAACTTTCGATCTTTAATTTCTTTTAAAATTTCTATTTCTTTTGTACCGTAATAAGAATCAGTTTCTTGAAATCTTTGATTGTTTTTAAAAATAAGTGATGATCTTTGTTTGAAGTTTATATTCTTTTCCAGATTTTCCAACATTTAAACTTTTAAATCACATTATATACTAAAAAAGAAACAAACTTTCGTACATTTTGTTTTATTTTGATTGTTTTTAAAAATAGAAATTTTTACATCAAAAACCTAATCGTAGGGCATATTTACAAAATAATTGAGTGTACCATTTAATTACAAATTTGGATTTTAAAGGCCATGTACGGTGGTTTCTTACTTTTTTTGGTCAAGTTTACCCTTTGTTAACAAATCGTGGGATTGACAGTTATTTACATATCTAAATTTGTTTTTTTGATATTTTTTTTTTATTTTAATATTTTTTTTTTCAAAAACTATCAGTTTCAATTCTTTCTAGCAAATCTTCGAAGGTTATTCTGTAATATTTCAAAAACAAATCTTTTTTTTATATCATTTTTCTACACGATTCGTGATATAGTTGCGGATCAAAAAATTGTTATTTTATTTTTTGATTTTAGTTTATTCCTGGAATTATTTTTCACGTTTCTTACTCATTCAGAGGAAAGAAAATATCGTTAGTTCTTCCATTTTTTTCGTTTTCTTCCTGCAATTTTTTTTCATTCAGTTCTCGCAGTCTCTTTATGGGAGTCTTTTGAGCAAACTTACTATTTTTGATTGCTTTGGGTAAGGATGCGTTTTTTTGTCCTTGTGCTCAGGTCCTTTGCCCATAAATTGATATAAGAAGGTTATAAATTTAACAAAATCAAATTACATGACTCATATAACATTATGCAATTGTATTACTAAATTTAATAACACAATGTACCATATCTTAATTACCATTTTAAATGTTTTTTTTCCTAATCCTTTTTTTAACCAAAATCCTATTTATACAGTTCAAAATGCTCCTTAAAACTAGGGTAGTTTTTTTTTTTTTTTTAAAAAAATCAAATTAAAATCTGATTGATTTTCACTAGATTTGTTTAATACACTTATGTTTGATTGATTGATTTATTTTTTCTTTTCTTTTTCGTTTCTTCTTTATTTTTTCATATGGGGTTCTCTATCAATTTTTTCTGCGGTTTAAAATGGGTAGATCAATTGGAACATTGTTGTTTCATGGAGGGTGTTTTAACGAAAATGGTATTTGTCACTGGTTGCATATGAAGATTTGTTCTCATACTAATAAGAAAAAGTATATTATTTTCGTTACTTGTTTGTCCCATAGAAAACAGAAAACAGTGGCAAGGTTGTTTGTTTAATGAATTTACGTATTTTGTTTTAAAATATTAGACAGTAACATAAGTTTGACAATGTCAAATAAGGTAATTTGTTCAATTATAGTTTTCATTTATTTTTATTCAACATTTGATATATGTACAATAATTTGTCCTGTTTTATTTATAACAGGTACATATGTTCATTATGTGCTTGATGATGAAGACATATTCATGTCAAGGAGTAAAATGTCGATGTCGATGTTCAAATTTACGGAAATATCGATGTCGATGGATATTACAGGAAAAATCATGGAAACGATGAAAACATATGTGAATTTTTGGAAATTTTGAATGAAACTTTCTCAATAGCTTAGTTTAGTCATAATCTATCATATAATGAAGTTATACACCTACAAGTGATGTTAAACATATCACAATATAAATAGTATAATATATGTTAGTGAAATATAATATTAAAATATGTTTATTACAATAAACTGTCAAAAGATAATACTAAAAATGACATGAAGATTTAGGTGGTCTGACATATATTATAAATGTTTTTATAGCTTTACATATAATTTAAAATGTGACATACATATTTTGTAAT
Organism: Gynostemma pentaphyllum; assembly: GCA_028015215.1. NCBI lineage: Eukaryota > Viridiplantae > Streptophyta > Magnoliopsida > Cucurbitales > Cucurbitaceae > Gynostemma > Gynostemma pentaphyllum. The sequence goes on along the minus strand of CM051347.1, from coordinate 45,591,651 downwards.
AATACAAATGTTTTATACTAGTTTTTTTTTTAAAAAAATCTGTTAAGTTTTTCTTATAGTTCAAATTAACATATATTTTTAGTTAGATTATTTAACATATATAATTATTAAAAAAATTCTGCTAACTTTTTCTTATAGTTCAAATTAACATATATTTTTAGTTAGATTTTTTTTGCAAAAGATTTTTTTATTTTTTTTAGATTAGTTAACATATATTTAAGATATAATTATTAAAAAAATCTGTTAACCATTTCTAATAGTTTAAAGTAATGAATACTTTTCTAATATTTTTAATAAATTATTTAACATATATTTCATATATAATTAAATATTTTTTTAATAATCTGATTTTTAATTAAAGCGTGTAGAAAAAGGTACTTTACTCAAATTAGTTAAAAGTTTTGTACTAGTTTGATGAACAAAAATTTAACTAATCTTATATAAATTAAAACATTATATTAAAAATTAGTTTTAGAAATATTAACCAAAACTTTGATTTGAGAATAGGCAAAGAGCACAAGATAAAACTATGACGTTGTATGGATTGGACAGAGAGCAATTCGTAAACAAGAAGATGAACAAGTTTTTTCTACACCTTTTCTACAATGCAATTTGAGAATGAAAGAGAGAGCATACTGGAAGACATATAGAAAATTTTTTGGAAAAAAGACACATTGATGATTCATATCAGTCTCATATCTCATCTAAATTGCAAAAATTAGTAAAAATAATAACAAAATGAAAAAATCAGTGATGCATCTAATTAGTCCGATCTAACTAAAGTTACATTATTTTTTTTTTTACTAAATGAAAATTGGACATAAATGAAACTGGACCCATTTCTATTTTATATATTTAAAACCTTTTGCTGATATAACTATTGGATGAAAAGATCAAAAGGCCATTTTAAATCATTTGATTTGATAAAAACTATAAAACTCTTCTACCACATTTTGATTCGCCTCACCCACCCCACCGCACCAGTCTTCTCAGTTGCAGACTGAAAATTTCTTGGTAATCTTGTTTGTCCTTTTTTTTTTTTTTTTTACTTCATTACTTGTTTTAGCGCCTGCGCCCCCCTCACAGATTTCTGTACAAAAACATTAATTGAAATTTTCTACCCGCAATTTGTTTATTATGAGTGAGAAGAGAACATGGTCTTTGGAGTTGATATGCTTGTGTTTGTTTTTGTTTTTCGTGGACGGAACTGATTCACTCACATTGATTACTCACATTTAAGTAACTGGGTTCTTGAATTTATTGAAAGTTTGCTTCTTCTTCTTTTTTTTTAATACTAATTTTTAATGATAAGATTTTGAATTTGTCTTTTCCTTTTTACTATTTTGAAGGGAAACCAATTTAAATTGGAATGTAGGATTGCTTATCGAGTATTTTGGTACTCATTTTTGTTTTCTTTTTTGTTTTCAGATGGAGAATTGAAGTTTAGCGTTCTGGCATGAGCTGTGGGAATGAGTTCTAGTTTCCCTCTGTCTCTTGGCTCAAAAGTTTAGTTTTAGGTTTTAGTTTCAGAATTTTTCAGCTGTGAGTCTGGGTCGTTACATTACTCCTCCATAAAAGCGAACCGACCACGGGGTGAATGCAAGCAATACTTGAGTTGATTAGCTTAGCCTTTGAGAGCAAGGTTTTTTGCTGGAGCAGCACATCAAACTTTCGGAATTCATTTTCAGGTTCCTTCCAATTTTCGAGTTCTTCATACATTTTTTTTATATTAAATAAGAATTCCCTTTTCTAAAAATATATTTTTCCTTTCAACAAGTTTTCATGAATCCTGATGTACTAATTTATGCAGTTGTTAAGATTTTCGAAGAATGTCTGAAGAAGAAAGCCCTAAAACTAATCGAAGGACCACTCGGTCCTTTTCAGTTTCAAAGGATTCTGGTAAAAAAAAGAAGATAAGTTATCCACACCTTCCAATATATAATGATCTTGTGTTTGGAGAAGATTCCATTTCCTTGAATGATCTGTTATTTAGTTTCCATGGACGTCATACTCAAATTCACAAACTTTTACACGTTTTCGGTCCATTGAAATCTCCAATGCTTCCACTTTTTGTTTATGGAGGCCTTCTTCTGGAAAAATCAGTGTTATTCTATAGATATTCCGTCATCTCAACCGTCCTTTTGTTTATTCTAGCTGTTGTACTTGTTATAGTTTACAGACGCTGTTTGAGTCTATCTTGAATCAGTTATTGCTCATCAAAAAAATGAAGACAATGGATATTTGAGTGTAAGGCGATGTGAAAAGCCATCTGACTTTGTCCATTTTCTTCGCGAAGCCTTAATTAATGTTGTTGTGAAAACCCTCCAGGGGCATTCAGGGAAGTTAGGCTCAAAAAATTTGAAAGGAAATGGCCATGGTGACATGATCTACCTGATTTTTGACAATTTGGAGCTTGTTAGAGATTGGGATAAGAGTTCAACCGTACTTCCCCTTTTGTTTAATCTCCACGGAATTCTGAACATGATTGAGGTTGGATTTGTTTTCATCGGTAATACTTCTCCAGACACATACTATTCAAAAATAAAAATAAAAACAAAAATAAAAATAAAAAATAAAAATGAGAGAGAACCTAGAGAGAGAACCTAGAGAGAAAACCTTCGATGGTAACCTAGCCTAGACCTCTCTTCCGCTTCTCGCCGGCGTCTTCTACGCTGGCGAACCCCTTTCCATCTTCTTCTTATGGCTTACCAAACCCAAAATTGCTACATAGACAGAAAATACTTCACTCTGACTCGCGATAACAAAAAAGGATTCTTTAAATTCTTGGAGCGAAATCGCGACAGTGTGTACGAACTTACCCTGGAGTTAGATGCTACGGTTTGGACCAGCGACACTCTTGATGACCTTCTCATTACTCCTACAAATCAAAAGTTTTTCAGGCAGCTTCGCTTCAGTGATGGAGTCTTATGTTTCGAGAGGACAACAAACAAAAGAGGAATGTTCCTGGAATTCTCAAAAATCTCAAACAATGGTAAGAGAAACAACCTAGTCATCCCTGCCGGAGTTAACCTCGCTGGTTGGAAAACCTTTAAATCTCTTATACGAGATTTCTTTGAAGGAAAAGAAAGCACCAATCTCAAATCTAAAAAGGCCTCCCACCCAATCACAACCCCTTCTCTGACCTATGCTCAAATCCTCCACTCGAAAGCAGAGGTCCCCCAGAAACCAAAAACCACAAACGCCATTTCTCTCCCCCCTGTGAAGACTTTAAAAACTCCAAAAACCCCTTCCATCCCTCTCTCATCATCTGGTTTCGGTCTTATTTATTGGGATAAAACTTTAGTTATCTCAAGAAGATTTTTTCAGAATGATTGGTCCTCTTTTTTAAAAGCCATTAATGAGTCCACCGGCCACACCTGCTCCATTAACCCTTTCCAACCTGATAAAGCCCTTCTTCAATGCCCTTCCAAATCCTTTTTTGACAGCCTTTTAAATGCCAATGTGGGCTGGTGCTTTCTTGGAAACTTAGCTTTGAAATTTGAAAGATGGGACTCTACTAAACACGGTCAAACTACTGTCACCCCTAGTTTTGGGGGTTGGATAAAACTCAGGAACCTTCCTCTCCATCTCTGGTCGGAACCCATTTTCAAAGCTATGGGAGACGCTTGTGGAGGCTTCATTGAATGCTCACAGAAAACTGAATCCCTTATTGAATGCCTTGAAGCTACTATCAAGGTGGGGAAAAATCATCACGGTTTCATTCCGGCCAAAATCCTTATTTCTGACGGCAAAAATGGTGATTTCACGGTCTTTACGGCGCCCTTTCAAGATCCCACCCCTCCAACCACCGTGAAACATCCGTTTCCAACCTTTTCAGCGGAGGATCCTAGCTTTTACCCGGAGGATAATCAGGTCAACGGGCATCCAGGTTTTAACCCATGGTCTGTCCCTCTTCTCCAGACTGCCCACGTGATTTCTGGAAAAGGTAACAGTGATTCAGCCTCCTCAAACGTCCAATCCCTCACCCCTATCCCTAAAACACCTTTTGTTCCCTGCTTTATCTCTGCTGGACCCACCAACTTACCTGCTTTAGTTTCTTTTGAGACTTTACCTGCTTCTGGGCCCTCAAAGACTTTTTTGGGCCAAACCTCTAATCAGCCCAAACAAGATCACGTGTTTATTCAACCCAAAACCACTCAGAAAACTTCTGATCTTTTAGTCTCAACCAAAAACACCCTACCTTCTCCCGTCGTCATCCTCCAACGCCCTACTTCTCCCCCCCTGCCTTCTATCTCTTCTCAAAGAAATCCTTTACCCAACCAGCCACTTACTACCCCTCTCCTAAAAGATAACCCTATCTTCTCCACCAACCCTTCTGTTTCCAAACCTCCCTCTTCTCCTCCTTCTCCAATGGGTTCTTTCATCAGTCTCAGTAGCCAGGAAAAAACCCCTCTTAGCTCTATTCAAACCCAGGGGGAAAAAGATCGTTTTCTTCCCACTCCCTCTCTTGGTAAAGACCTCTCAAACCTATTTAAAGAGCCAGACCCATCACACTCCGACCCTGAAGGAAATCCCATCCCTCCTTACAACCCAATCACGCATAAATGGGCAGGTCTGGATTCTCATCTCCGTAATCAGGGACTTTGTATCATCCCTTCAGATATCCTTAACAAACTGTTCCAAGCTATAAATGGTGATACTTTGTTTAGTATCCCTGAGGGCACCCCAGGTTTTACATGAAGATTCTCTCCTGGAATGTAAGGGGTCTGGGGTCCAGTGATAAGAGGACCCTTGTTAAAGATACGATCTCCGCTCTCAACCCTGACGTTGTCTTTCTCCAGGAAACAAAACTCCCCTCTATTGACAGAAATATTATCAGGTCTATTTGGAGCTCCAGGGACATTCAATGGTCTTTTGTCCCCTCTTTTGGTGCAGCTGGTGGGATTGCTGTTTTGTGGAATATTAATTCCATCACCATTATTGAAGTCATCAGTGGCGCTTTCTCCCTCTCCCTCAATGCTCGCTTAGAAGATGACTCCATTATTTGGCTTACCTCAGTTTATGGTCCTTCTACCTACAGAGAAAGACATCTTCTTTGGGAGGAATTATATTACGTTAGTGGTCTCTGCACAGGTTGTTGGTGTCTGGGGGGCGACTTCAACGTCACTAGGAAGATCTCTGAGAAATCTTCTGGAGGAAGAGTTACTAAAAGTATGCGTTTGTTCAACAATTTGATCGATGATTTATCTCTCACTGATATCCCCCTTTCAAATGGCTCCTTCACTTGGTCAGACATGAGAGGCAGACCTATTTTTACTCTCATAGACCGGTTCCTTGTTACAGATAGATGGCTCTCTAAGTTTTCCCACACAAAAGTAACTAGGAAGCATCGCAACACTTCTGACCACTTTCCAATCCTCCTGGAAACTGGTAATCTTTCATGGGGGCCTATGCCTTTCAGATTTGAAAACTTCTGGCTCACTCAGGCTAACTTCAAAACGATGGTCCATAATCTATGGAACTCTTATACAGTTCAGGGCTGGCCTGGTTTTAGTCTAAACCAAAAGCTTAAAATGCTTAAATCTGATCTCAAATGTTGGAATCAAGAGACTCTCGGAGACATCAACTCTAGCAAAATTACTACCACAAGGGCCATCAATGTCTTAGACATCAAAGAAGAGCTGCAGCCTCTCAATGATAGCGATTTTGTTCAAAGGCAACTTCTGAAATCTCAATTGCTGGATATCCTGATGAAAGAAAACATGAAATGGAGACAAAAATGCAAGTCTAATTGGCTAAGGGAAGGAGATGAGAACACCAATCTCTTCCATAGAATTGCTAATGGTAGACGTAGAAAGTCCTCCATCAATGAGCTGGTCAATGATAATGGGGTGAGCCTTCTTAACATCTCACAAATTGAATCAGAAATTGTATCTTTCTTTCAAAAGCTCTATACAAGGAAAGAAGGCCTTAGATCAGTCCCTGTCAGCACCAATTGGAGGCCTATCTCCTCTGAAGAAAATCGTTCCCTTATCCTTCCTTTCTCAGAAATGGAAATCTTCTCGGTTGTCAAGACTCTTGATTCTAATAAGGCTCCAGGCCCTGACGGATACACTGGTGATTTCTTTAAAAAATGTTGGAACACTATCAAGCCTGATATTTTGAAAGTGTTCCAGGATTTTTTTGAGAATAAACGTCTTAATGCCTGTTTGAAAGAGTCTTATATCTGCCTCATCCCCAAAAAAGTGAGGTCTTTCAGAATTGCGGATTTTAGGCCTATCAGCTTGATCCATGGACTCTATAAAATTATTGCTAAGGTCCTTGCCAATCGCCTCAAGAAAGTCATCCCCTCCACCATTTCTATCTCTCAGTTTGCCTTTGTTCATAATAGACAGATCACTGATGCCATTTTGATTGCCAACGAGGTTATTGATGAGCTTAAAGCCTCGGACAGAAAGTATTGGGTTCTCAAAGTGGACCTTGAAAAAGCTTTTGATAGGGTGGACTGGGACTTCCTTCTTGCCGTTTTGGAGTTAAAGGGCTTTGACACGGTTTGGAGGAGATGGATTCTGAGTTGTATCTCAAACACTTCCTTCTCCATCTTCATAAATGGTAGACCAAGAGGCAAAATTCAGGCCACTCGTGGTCTGCGGCAAGGCGATCCCCTCTCTCCCTTTCTCTTTGTCTTGATTATGGATGTCCTCAGTCAGATTCTTGATAATAGCCTTCAAAACAACACTCTCAAGGGTGTCAGAATTGGAGAAAATCAGTTTCATGTTAACCATCTTCTTTTCGCTGATGACATCCTCATCTTTGGAGAATATGAGGACAATGAAATCAACAAAATCGTTGATGCTCTCAAGCTCTTCGAGGATCTGTCTGCTATGAAGATCAACATGGCCAAAACTACCCTTATTGGCATCAACATTGATTCTGATGAAGTGGTTGCCCAAGCTGCTCTTCTTGGTTGCTCGGTTGGTTCCTGGCCCTTGTCCTACCTGGGTATGCCTTTGGGTGGGAATCCTAATTCTCTCCAATTTTGGGACCCGGTCATAGAGAAAATTTCTAAGCGGCTTGACAATTGGAAAAATGCTCTCTTCTCCAAAGGTGGTAGGCTCACTATCATCCAATCGGTGCTTATGAATATTCCCACCTACCTGATGTCTCTCTTCAAAATGCCCCTAAAAGTCAGTCAGATTATTGAAAAAAAGATGCGTGATTTTCTCTGGGCCAAGGAGGGCATTCACACTGGCAGCCATCTTATTAATTGGAAAAAAGTCTCCAATCATAAGGAGGGTGGTGGTCTTGGCATTGGCAATTTAAAAGATAAGAATCTTGCCCTCGCTGCTAAATGGAGTTGGAGGTTTTCGATTGAGAGAAACTCATTGTGGTTTAACATTATCACTTCTAAATACGGAATGCTTCAAAATGGTCTCTTCACTGCTACTACCCCCAATAGGAGAAACTGTCCTTGGTATTTTATCTCTTCTTGCAGGAAACAGTCTACCTCTCTTTTCACTATAAAAATTGGCAATGGATGCTTGTGCAGTTTCTGGAATGATATTTGGGTTAACGGAAGCACCTTGAAGCATCAATTTCCAAGGATATACCGATTATCTCCTGATAAATCTGCAATGGTGGATCATTTCTGGGACCCTCAATGCCGTGCGTGGGACTTAAATTTCAACAGAATTCTTTTGGACAGAGAGTTGGAGGAGTTGGCCACCCTTTTGTCATTGATTCACCCTATCTCCCTCAACCACCAAACTGATGTTTTAGCTTGGTCGCTGGAAAAAGATGGTGTTTACACGGTTAGATCCTTTTTCGCCCACCTTTCTAACAAAATGCTTGTTATGGATTCCAACCTTTTTAAAACAATTTGGAAAAAAGGAGCTCCGAAAAAGATTAACTTCTTTGTTTGGAATCTGACTTTGGGGGGTCTTAACACCTCGGATATTCTGCAAAAAAGGCGCCCTGACCTTTCCATCTCCCCCAACATTTGCTGCCTTTGCCTAAGCCATGATGAAAGTCATAACCACCTTTTCATTCACTGCCCTTTTGCTAGAATTCTTTGGAATTTACTCTTCTCTACTTTTAACAATGATACTTGCCTTCCTCAACATGCTGCTTTGCTGATTGACAACTTATTGATGGGTCATCCTTTCAAAAAGAAGGCAAGAATTCTGTGGGAATGTGCAGTGAAGTGTATTGTGTGGGAAATTTGGATGGAACGGAACTCGCGGATCTTCAACAACAAAACTCGGATTGCTTCGGATGTTTGGGAGATTTTACATTTCAAAGTTTCTCAATGGAGTTCCCTAAATAGATTTTTTTGTAATTATGATAGTTTCATGATTAATGCCAACTGGAAAATCTTTTTGTAATCCTTTGGCTTGGTGATTTACTAATCACCTTTTTTGTAATCTCCCTTTTCTTTCTTAATATATATTTCTAGTTTCCTATCAAAAAAAAAAAAATACTATTCAAATATGGGTTAGAGCCTCTTCCTGTTTATTTTTCTGATTACACCCAAGATGATCTTCGTCAGATTTTAATTGGGAACCAAAGTAACCAAAAGATGTATTCTTCCTTTCTGGAGTAAGAATTCTTCTCTCCCTTTTTATACGACGAGTGATGACCGTTTTTGAATGTCTCATTAATCATGCTTTTGTATATTGTGGAACAGTGTTGTAATGGGGCCATTCTATAGAATTACTAGACGAGTGAATGAATTATCCATAGCCTTTTCATCATTGTATAAAACATAATGTCGAGGGGACCTGAACATTGTTCCAAATGAAGACCTGAAGAGAGCATTGTTCACTAATTTGAAGCCACATATTGCTCCTGCTTTGAATCAAATATTTAAAACTTCATCTCAGCCTTCTGAAGTTGTTACTTTGACGGAACCACGAAAAGATCGTATTAGGAATTCTGGTTTTTATGATATTTCTCATGACTTGGACTTTCATATGTCTAGGGGTGTGAAATTCTAAACCGAAATAAACCATAAATAGAGTAAAACGGGACCAAACCGGTTGGTTCGGTATCTACTAATTTTAGTGTCAAATCTACTAATTTTCTAGTCAGATCCACTACTTCTTCCAACAAATTTACTATTTTCATAATCATATTTATTTTTTAGTAATATTTTTTTGTATGTTATTAGATTTATTCAAAATAATTGTTTGGCTATGGATCTAATATGTTCTATACATTTTTTAGTGTCGTGTGATCTTTCAGGCTAGTTTGGCATTGCTGTCGCTTTTGAAATAATTGGTGTTAGTTGTGCTTGTGCTTTATAAAAAAACAGCTCTATTATTAAGGGATAATCCAGCCATACACTGTTTTTTTGGCCATTTCAATTTCTTAAGTCTTTTCAAGATATGATATTTTTTAATATACCTGATTTGTCCCTTATTTCATTTTTCCTTTTTTGTTTTTGAATTTATATTTTGTATCTTTTTTCCACATCCTCTCTCCATTTTGATTAATTATACAGAATTATCCTTCCTAATTTTACTCGATTCTTTATCTTTTTCATTATCTTCCTTAATTCATGGGATTTTGTTTTTTGTTTTTATTTTTCTTATTTTTCCTTCGTTTTATGTACAGTTTTCGCAGTGTGGTTCTTAGGGTTTTTTTTTGTTTCCCTGTTCTTCATCCATCTAAGCTTGTTTTTCCATCTTCTTTTTTCCAAATGGATTCTTGAACATTCCTTCGTCTTCTTCTTCTTTCCTCCTCCTCCTCCTCCTCCTCCTCCGTAGTTTATTGCTCAGAAAGGCTATGGTTTCATTTCTCTAGAATTGTCATTTTTTATAGTGTGCTTTTTTTTCCGGCTTTATTTGTTTAAGATTTTTTTTCTTATACTGTACATGAATATGATTCTATATAACAATTATTTATTATACTATATTGTTTTATTATATGTTTACAATATATTGTTTATTATTTTTAATTACTTTTTAAAGATAAAATTTACTATATTGTAATGTTTTATTTTATGTTTATATAGTTTAATTACTTTTTAAAGATAAAATTTACTATATTGTAATGTTTTATTTTATGTTTATATAGTATATATTTTTACTATGTACATTACGTGGTCATTTACAATATAGCAAATGTTACCTTCCATTCGTTTTTCTTCTTCTCCAGTCATCTTTCGTCATTTTCTTCTTTTGGCCTAGTTATACCTCTTTTGCGTCAGTTTCTTCTTCATTATTCTACTTATTTGCATGTCGAATGTTTTTATGAAAACCATGTAAATACAAACTCAACACTTACCTTCATCTTCAATGAAGCTTGGTTATCTGGTTTGTTCTTCAATTTCTGTGATTTCTCTCACAATTTCTGCGATTCCTTTCTCTTCTAATCCTTTCCGTTTTGCTTCTTGGTTTACTGATTTGGTTTTTTAGTGAAGATTTTTAATCAATGAAAGATTTTAACTTCCCCAAAAATCGTCCCATTTCCGCACCTTCCATTTTAGTCGGTTTCAAATCATTCCGTCTTCCCACTTTTCGTTTCAAATCTAGGGCCTTTCTTTTACTTTCAGCTTTATTTGGATGATTACTTGGGCTGTTTTGCTTTATTTTTTTTCAATAGGCCATAATGCTTTAGAAAAACCCTTTTATGGGCTATATACCAATATAACCCTATCATTAATCATATTTGTGTATGGTAAATTTAACTTATTCAGAAAATTAGTGTTTGGTAAATTCAACTTGTGAGATATATAAATAATAGATGATATTTGAAATTCGATATAAATATATTTAGTTATTATATAATTATTATAACTATTTTTCAATTTTTAATTCAAAAATTTTAATATGTTTTTTAATTTAAAAAAAATATAATACAATCATTCTCCATACAAGAAGATTTACAAATTTTATAAGAGTTTAATCACCATTTATATATGAATTTGATCACAATTATTCCTCAAGACATTTATTATATGATAATAAAGAGATAAAAACATTCAACTTTTTTTTAGATAATATTCAACTTCTAAAAAAGTTTAAATTCTTTAGTAAAATTAATCTAAAAGTATTTATTTATAACATATTTATTTTGTATTAACAAGTTATCAAATTTTAATTATATACAATTTATACTAATTTCAATTTTTCTATGAGAAATTATAGTGAAGAAAAACATAAAATTAAGATTCAAATTTAAACCTCAAGAATTGATGAATATTTGTCACGATAGGGACAACTAAAATCAAGCGCCCATGATGTAGGAGATTATTTGGAAATCAATTTTGAAAAGCTGCTAATGATCTGCTTTTAAAAATTGGGTAGTTATGAAAGTGATTCTTTCCAAATTAACTAGATTTACTTTTACCAAACAACAAAAGAAGTTTAAATTATTGAAAAAGTACTCCAACATCAATGCCAAACGGAGCCTTCTTCTCATGGAAATTGTTGTTGAAATAGTTAAGGTAAAATGCAAAACCGAGAAAACCGAACCACCTAAATGTACATAACCAAACCGAACCAAATCCAATTGGTTTCTTAAATTTTTAGAACCGAGCGGTTGATGGTTTTCAAGAACCGAAAAGTATGGTTCGGTTAATGGTTTGACCCCATACCGAACCGTGCTCACCCCTACATATGTCTACTTCCGCAAAATATCTTCTTATTTCAGCATTCCTTGCTTCAAGAAATCCAGCTACACTTGATGTATCACTGTTTGATTCAACTGAGGGCTCTGATAGTCGAAATAGGAAGAAGAAGTTAGTATTTCTACCTTCTTATTCATTTGAGTTAAATTATGCAGGATATCCATTGTTCAGTGTTACACTCTTTTTCTAGTGACGAAATTAGTGACCAGAAAAGACAACTAATTCTTGATGTCTTTGTATTAAATTTAATTTGCATGGAATGTAGTTTAAAGAAATTGCATACTAATGAAATGGTTTCCTCCTCCCAAGCATGGTTCTAGGTTGTGGTATCAATTATTGACCAGGACAGCTTATCATGGTGACTTGGATCAATATTGGGCAATACCAAAAAAAGGGACGGATGATTTTAAAAATCCCAAGAAAATATGTAAATACTGTTGTCTTGTAAAATTAAGAAAAAACATTATTCATTATAAAGAAGCACATAATGTTTAGATCTTGATTTTGTTTGCACATGACTAGGTAAAACTAAATAATCCTTTAAATCCATGATTATAATTAATGAGCCAATTAAGCCAACTGTGATAAATATTTGAATGTGTCTACAGTATCTTAGTTGAGCTATCTTATTATTGACTTGATTAATTCCCCCAAGTTATGGGCCAAGCCCATGCGAAGTCAGATCCCGTCAGATCATTTTATGCTAAGTCAATTCTAATTCTTCCCATGAGGTCGAAGGTTTGAGTCTCCCCTCCCCCAATTTGATGTTTCTAATTCTTCCATATTTTGTTAATTTTTAATGTATTATATCATTACTTATCAAGATGGATACAACATTATGGAGTTTTTGAATTGTGCAACCAAGTTTGCTTTCAGTAATTTTTTCTTATTGAAAGTCGTATTTTATTAAATAACAAAATCATATTGGGGACTTGACTTGAGGGAAGCACTGAACTGGAACATCACCTTTTTGAAATGTGGAGACTAAGGAATATAACATTCATATCATACTACTATCAGATGTATGTGGCATTCCATAAGATATTTTGTTGAATTCATTAATCTGTGCACACTCAGAGGAATTGGCTGCTAATATATTAATCGCATGACCTCTTATGTGTGGATATAGTTTAGATTTGTCATATTAAGGTTGTCTCATATCAAAATCATGTTCATTACTCATGCACTGTTTACAAGGAATTTCTGCTGTCCTCTGCCCTTTTTCTTTTTTGATCATTCTGTTCGTATGATTACCAAATCTTTTGTTTAATACCATTGTTCATTTTTTAATGCTTAGGCCTTCGGAAAAATCAATTGATTGTAAAGAAATTGCTGAACAGGAATGAAAGGACCTGGAACTTTTCCACTGGAAAGGTTGCTTGCGATATTTCAGTGCATTACATCTGTGACAGAAATCTCTCCTGAAGATGAGCAAGGAAGTACTGCAATGGGAGATGGAAATGAGGGTGGTGAACTTATGTCCGATGTTCTCCTACGACTTTCCAGCCTCTGCAATGCAAATTTTGTGGTCAAAGGAGGAAGCTGTCCACTAGAAGGCTCAACTCGATATAGATCTACAGTGTCTGAACTGAAGATATGGCTATGAAGGTAATCCAGATTGTTCAGTCATATGTCCATGCAGAGCCTCTTCCTGTTTGTTTACATGTTATTTATTTTCGATGTGGCCAACAGGTAGCAAAGAGTCTCGGGTTCCATCTACCCAATTACATGTACAGAAGTTAACGTGATGAGGAAACATATTCTTAACATGAGTAGTAATTGTCAAAAAAGAATGCAGTGGTAATCTAGTGCAGTGAGGTATGTTTACTTAGTATTTTGACAACTCACACGTATGATTCTACAAGACTTTCCATTAAAGCATGTTGTCTCCCTTTAGGTGGAGGAACTTGAGTCACTGGTGTAAGATATCATATGATCATCATGAAAGCAAGAAGTGTTTCTGTATTTTTGCTGTATTATTCGGTTGATTCGAATGAACTCTTTACTAGCGTAAAATCTTTGTGAATTCAAAAAAGATACGACTGTCATTTTAGTACATTGGCTGGTCGACCTTTTTATAAGGGAGTTGAAGTGAAGACAAAATTCGTATCCCAGTAGAACATTCTCCATCTTGTGCCGTAACCAAGACGGCTTTGCTGTCAATTACTACAGTTGTGCTATTGTTGCTTAGTAATTCATTTTGTACCTAAATCATACCAAAGTTGTTATGCTGCTTGCGTGTTTGTTAATCCACGTATTGATGAATGGACTCTGGTGAGTGTACAATTTTCGTCACATGTGTACAATAAATGTTTTGTGTTTTATTGGCAAAACTTAAATGTGAAATGCTGAAATTTTTGACAGTGTCATATTTCCTCATTATCCATAACTCTGCTTCTTCATTCCTTTGATTGATCATTGTAATTTTTCTGCTTTCACAGTACACACTGGCAATAACTTATCTACACATGTCACAGTTGGCTGAACTTGACAGCACTTGAATTCTCTTTAACATCAGGGAAACAAATTGGTTGAATCAGATATTGATCGAAAATTATTTGTATATTTTAATTTTACCTGTTTTCTCTTCGGATGTTGAAATATTAATGAGAACTCTATCATGCTTGGTTCAAAGTAGAAATAGATACAATAGATGGTTTTCTTCAAGAATTTTCAATGGCTTTTTCCTGGAAGCTTCCAAAAAGGTATTGAGTTTGAATTTACTTCACTTATGAGTATTTATGAATCAAATTCATACTATTATACTCTAAACATGAGAAATGGTGTTAAAGATATGTTGAAAAGATTAAAATTATTTTAATTTAACAACTTAAGTTTTTTGGATAATGATTTTACTAAAAAAGGGTGCATTGTTTTGAATGTTATGTTCACAATTAAGGACAATGGTGTGTGATAAAATTCATCAGGAAAAAACTTTCCAGGCTAGGAGACTTATCAACATTGTTAGTTATCTTGTTACCTTTTAAAAGCACAGTTTTTAGTGAATAATTTAGCTAATTTCACTGAAAACCGTCGGTAGTAGTTGAGAATATATTTATTCAGGATGGGAGGAAAGATATAAATCTTTCACCTACCTATACAAGGAAGTAGATATGTACTTAAATATTAGTTTACTTTAAAATACTACCCCTTTTTGTGACCCACCTCCAAAGTTAAAAAGTACTTTCTATCGATGACTTTTTCTTTGGCAAAATATAAATGGCCGTTTCATGTAATGTATTAATAATTACTGCTCTCCTAGCACCATCTTATCTTATATCAAAAAAGTATTGATGTGCATTGCTTTATTATAGTTACTGACCTATTTGAAAAATGCTATTAGTGACCTTGGACACTGAAGTTAACTATGCTTTTTTCGGAGTAGAAAAAGGAAAAAGAGTCGAAAACAAATATAACCAATGTGTGAGTGTAATCGAGAAAGTTTCAATAACTATCTAAGTATAATCTGAAAAAACTTTAGGGTATATTAAGAACAGGGTAAATTGTAAATAACATCTCTGTAGTTTCGGTCAAATTCATGAATAACCTCCGTAGTTTAAAAATGACAAATCACACTACTGTAATTCTAAATAATGTTAATAAGACCCCTCTCCTCCAACGTTCTAAACTTTTTTTAGTCATAACTTCTTCATTTGAACTCCGATCCTCATTTTAGGATCTACGTTATGGTCACTTGAAAACTTCTAAATTATCAATAAATAAATGGGTTAATGACTTCAATCATACCTAATATTTTGATGATAATAAACTCTTTTATTTATTTACCATTTTGAAGTTTTGAAGTGATCATAACGTAGAGCTCGAAATGAGGATTTCAAAACATCTTGAATCATTCAAATCGAAGTTCAAACAAAAAATTTATTGCAACAAGAAAGTTTACAATGTTGGAGGGGAGATGTCATATTGGCATTATTTTGAACTCTAGCGGTGTGATTTGCCACTTTTAAACTACATGGTTGTTCATGAATTTGACTGAAACCACATGGGTGTTATTTGTAATTTACCCTTAAGAAAATTAACGGTTTTAAGTGGTGTAGTTTGAAGTAGGGGAAATTTCACTGGTTAACAAATTTTAATATAACATTTATAAGTATATTAATGTTAAAACTATTTGCAAATATAGCAATTTTTACTACGTTTATTAGAGATTAACATTGATTAAGGTGTGAATTAATGATAAACTCATTGTAAAAATATGTAATTCAATGTTGATCACTGATTAACTAGCTCAAAATTTGCTATATTTACAAATATTTTTAAAAGTCGACATTTTACAAATATTACCTAGGGGGTGTAAATGGGGCGAGGCGGGTCCCCCATTTAAGGAAGAAAACCCCACCCTGCCCCTATTAACCCCTTCCCCCGCCTTGTTTATGGGGCGAGGACAGGGGCAGGGGCAGGGGTGTGGCGAGGCGGGGCGAGTTAGGGTAATTTTTTTAAAAAAAACATGAGTTTATTTCAAAATTTTATTTTAAACTTTAATATTTTCCAATATAAATATTATACAATATACATATTTCCATTTAATTCCATTCCATATACAATGCATATAACAATAAATTAAAAGTCTCACTCAAACACATAAATAATCTATATTTCCATTCTAAAGTCTTAGGTAACAATTTAAACACAATTTCTTCATAAATATAATCAATTTTCATTTCATTCCAATATTATCAAATCAATTCAAATTCAAAATTGGAATTTCAAAGTCACAACAAACATAATTAATCCAAGTTCAAAGTTCAAACACAAGTCACAAATATAGTCAATCCAAGTTCAAAGTTACAAATACAATTACAACAAACAAAATGATAAAAACTCAAACTTAATCCAATTCAAAGTTTTACCTTTAAAACATAAAGTCTCAAACAAACATAATTAATTAAACTCAAACATTATGCAGATTTCTCTTTGCCTTTGCCTTTGCCTTTGGTATGTGCATCGGTATTGATACTAGATGATCCAATGCATTGAGATTGACTTTTACTTTGAAGAGGAGGGCCTCCACTTTCATCCATACATGTTGCAAAATTTACATAATAAAAAAGAAATGCATAAGAATGACTAACAATGTGAATAACAAGTAAATAACAAATAGATTTAAAACGCTAATAGAAGATTTACCTTCTTCAATTCGAACAACCTCATCCATGTACTCTTTAAGATCGATACTAACTGGATCACGATCAAACCAATTTTGAGTACATATCAATATCTCAACTGTTGCCGGAGCTAATGAAGAGCGAAATGGATCAATAATCCTCCCACCTGTGCTAAAAGCAGACTGGAAACCAGTATGGCTAATAAATCCCTAACAACCTTACTAAGCACTGGGAATCTAGGTGCATTGAATTTCCATCAATATAGTACATTTTTCGCCGTCTTTCACTCGTTTCTCCATAAGGTAGATATCCACCTCTGTTTCTTCAACGTCCCGTTATTTTGAGGTAGAATTATTTTTATTATTATTATTTATTATTCCTTTATTAATTAATTAAAGTATTTAATTAGTTTAATTCCAGTAATTTAGAATTTATAAGCTTTAATTTTTATTTGGTAATTTTAGATTTCAAGTATTTATTGTGAACTAGGTGCATTAATTATTATTAATAGGCCAATTAATAATAATTAATTACCTTCTATCCTAGAGTAATTGTGTTGATTAATTTTAAGGGATAGTTTATGTTTTAAGAGCATGGGGTTTATTTTTAAAAGTTAAAAGGAAATTGAAGGACTCTTTAACAATTAACTTTCTCCCTCATCTAAATTTGGAGTCATCTTCTTCCTCTCATTTGAAACAAAAAGCTCCTCCATTCTCTCCCATTTCCGCCGTCCTTCCTAGAGCTCCCAAGGGACGGGTTTTTCTCGTCCCTTCTCCGATTTACGTGATTTCGGGTGCGTTGGATAGATCGGCCCCCGATCTATCTTTTGAACTAACTTTGGAAGCATTCATCCAACTTTCAAGAGGCCTATGGGTAAGATTACTCATTTTTTCTATTGGGTTTTATTTCCTTTTTTTTTTTTGTAAGTTCGAGTTGAAATCTTCAATTCCATTCCATGGAACTTGAAGATTTCAAATCAAAGGGATGTTTAAGCTTGTTCTTGGTATTTCTTGGCTTAGACTTCGAAGAGATTTACAAAAATCCCGAACCCATGGAAACCCTCAAGGTCGTGGGCCTCATCATGCTCTTTCCCTTGCAATTTTCAATTTTCCTTTTAATTTTGGTTAGTAAATCTTATCCAAATGCCCTAAATTGGTTTACTCATTGTAAATTACCTACCTAAATCTACCCGGAACGTCCCAAAAACCCTCCCAAAGCCGAGACACCCCCTATTTTGATAGCTTCGGTCAAGAGCCTCCTTGGGGAAATTACCGGGCTGTTTTTCGTTCGTTTCATTTTACGCTTCGTTTGTTACTTGATTGGTTTAATTAATGAAATTAAAGTATATTTGATTGTAGGTGTTACTTGATTGCTCGCTTTTGGTTTCAATTTCAAGCTAATTACAACAGGTGAGGATAAATATAATTTATGGTAAATTTAAGAACAAAATTCTTAAACGATTTGTATGGCTCGGGAGTTAAGTTAAAATTGGAATTAAGTGATTTGAGCATGCTAATTATATGATTTATTAGGATTCGGGAGTATAGAATCGATATTGGGAATTTATGGATTTTACATATTCTTGGAAGTTAAAGTATGAAATTATTGGGTTCAAGTATGTTTATGCTTGAAGTAAGTTATCATATGTTCTTGGATATTTAATTTATGTTATCGAGACTTTCTGATTACTTGGGACTTATTTTCAGAGACTGGGTTCTTCTAGCAATTGGAGTCTTTGCATCTAAGATATTCGATTTTGAAGGATTATTGTGATCGATGAAAGTATGAGCTTATGAGCCTCTACGTTCTAATGTTGAGTTGTTCTGAAATTGGTTCTCTGTTTATATTTCTGTATTCGAATTTCGGATTCTTTATTATCACACATGTTTGCATGGAGGAATAATGAGATAATGCATAGACTACGTGTGCTTGCATTGTTTGGTATTATTCGTTATCTGAAGATATATGTATCATGAGGAATGCATTGATTACGTGAGCTGCATGAATGGAAGAGATGAATAATGAGATAATGGTTAGTTGTGTGAGCTTGCATTATTTGGTATTATTCATAATTGCTATGATATGTGTATATATATATATATATTATAGACTGCTTAGACTGCGTGAGCTTTGAAGGAACTATTTACTAAATTAGCGGAATTTCTTTAGTAAGTTAACTAACATTTATGAGGGTTCCACGTGAAGGATATATCACAGATATAAATAAAGATAAACTAAATGGACATAACTCATTTGTAGTAAGGGGAGTTCAACTATGAATATATAGTGGAATTATTCATAGTTAGATAATAAGTAATTAACTGATTATGAGTTAATCAGTTAATTGACTACTTTTTAAGCCCATGATCTATAGGTCAATCGGGTCCCTATGCTAGCCCAAAAATCGTAGTCGCGAAATTAAGTAGAAGAAATAGAAAATTTAAGTAAAGTGAATTACTTAAATAGGCAATATTAATTGTTTAAATATTAAGTATATTTAGACGGTAATTAATATAAACATTATTAATTATTTAAATAATGAGTTTATTTAAACAGGAAATTAATAATGAAATATTATTAATTAGACATTATTAATTATTTAAATATTGAGTAAATTTAAATGGCAATTAATAATATGAAATTAATTGACAATTATTAATTGTTTAAATAATTAATTTGAACGAAAATTAATAATTAAAAATTAATTAATTAATAATAAAATATTATGAATAAAATTATTAATTAATTAAATAATGAGTTTATTTAATGAAAATTAATAATTAAATATCATTTGATAAGATTTAGTCTCGGGAGAAAATATTGATATTATTAATTATTTAAATAAAGTATTTTTATTGAAATGACAATTAATAAATAAATTAATTAAGTTGGACTTATTAATTTAAGAGAGAGTTTCAATCCCAATTGGATTAATGAACCCAATTAAAATTAGCCCAAAATAATTAATTAAATAAATTAAACTTATTTATTATTTATTATGGTATTTTCGGTTATATGATGTAATTTTAGGGAGATAATTGTTTGAATTATATCCTAAAATAATTACATAGATTTATTTACCCAAGATAAATCAAATAAAAGAAAAGAAAATATCCTCTTATTTATCTATGACAATTTCAAAATTACCAAGATAATGAAAAGATAATATCTTTTTCTTTTTGTATTTATCTCTATGGAATATTTTAATGAGATTAAATTTTTCATCAGCCTATAAATAGGAGGCTTGGGTCATTCATAAATCACACATAACATACAATTCAATAGAAATTGAAAATCTCTCTTCTTCCTTTCTTCCCTTTAGTACCGATTTTCCCTTCATTATTGGGAATAATCGATTGGGATATCCCGTAGAAGATCCAGTGTTGCTGAGGATTTGATGTTGTAAAGAAACCTCCAACTGATTCTCCATTTATTACTCAATGTAAGTTAATAACCTTTATTTTCGAAAACGAGCATGAGTTTACATGTTTTTATCAAAAATTGCATGATATTAATAGATTCGTAATTAAATATTAATTAAATTACAAAATGATATTCCTCAAATTTAACTAACAGAGTAATACCTACTGACTCGTAGCCTCCTACACAAATAGATCCAATTCCAAAATAATTGTTTCATATCAGTTTTCTTATATTAAAACCCAAAACCGAACAAATCATTTGATGCAGCTCATTTTTTGTCAGTTTTTCAGTTAAGTTTGCAGCCCTAAAATCAACAATATAGATCCTGTCTCCAACAACAAGGGCAGATAAATACTAAAAACAGGTAAATAATTAGAGATTAATGAATCATGATAACTTACAAAAATACGTAGACATAATTAGACATTAAACACATAAGCAATCAGTGAAGGAGAAGTCCCAATTCTACAACCATCAAAGGTTAACCTTTTCGATAGAGAGACTAAGAGAGAGAGAGAAAGAGAGACTAAGAGAGAGAGAGAAAGAGAGAGTGAGAGAGAGATAGAGGTTAACCTTTTTGATTTAGCGGCGACGAAGTAGCGATGGCGGTGTAGCATGGCGATGGAAGCGACTGAGACTGCGAGGTTTCTCTATCAGTTTCTGCTTCTGGTTCAGTGTCATTTATTTCATTTTGGTGAAAATACTCCACCTCAATTTGAGTTCTGTCACTACTTGTGACAACCTGACTCTTTTAAAATCATTTAAAAACAAAACACAGCGGAAGTCTTTATATTTAAAAAAAATGGCGTGGTTATGTTTAAAATTTGGCTAGCCAAAACCTGTTTACATTTTCACATCAGAAAAATTAAACACAAGAAATTTCAAATTCCTATTTCAGGAGTTTAAAAAGATTAACATCCATAAAAGTAAAACCATAAACTCTTAAGAGCTATATACGAATTTACATAACATAAGATACAAATTAACAAAAGGAGTCCATGGACTTTTAAAATACATCTGGTCCATCTCTGATCCATCATCCTCTCGATCAAGCTGCACCAGCTCCTCTCTCCATGATCCTGAGCATGATCTGAAAATGTTTGTAATATCATGAGCTAAAAGCAAGCCCAGTGAAAATAAATAAAATAAAAAGTAACCTTAGACTCCAAACCCGCATCCGGATTTGTGTCCAAGTACAACTCACATTCCTCTACCTTTCAACCACCAAAAGGTTTTATAACAAGTATTTCACTTTTACTTACCAATTCTCCCAAATAATTGAGGAACTATCTTCCAAGCCTTTAGGATGATGTGTTTCATAACACACATAACATTTGTATTTCATTCTCTTAAAATACCTTATACTATCCATAAGGTTTACATCAAGTCTTAATCTCCAATTCAGGATCTTCTAACTAAAAGAGAATCTAGTTCTCTTAATAATTATACAAGATTCAATATACCCTTGTATTCTCTCATTATACAATTCCATTTTATTCCTCTTTCCTATAGCACTCGGCTATACATCATATTTCATTTATTTTCTCTAAAGAAATGTATGTTAGACATAATGTTTCAATTCTTTTCCCTATAACAACTTAGGCTATCAAAAGTTTATATAACCTTTACCAAAGCTCTCGAACTCGAGAAACTAACTCTTAAATATTTGGAAGAATATTTTCATATCCATAATCTCTTCCTGGTTTATCCTTTTGATATCTCATACTATATATAAGATTTACCTTTCCTTTATGTTCGATAACATAATGTTAATCTTGTTCATTAGCTCATTAAAACAAGTATAAAAAGAATTTAATAAACTTTACATAAGCACAACATCTCAATTCACCTTGTTGTCTTACTTTCCATAATGAAATATAAAATTCCTTCTCCATGATATAATTCCACCGATGATATGAATGAAGGTAATGTGAACTTCCCGTAGGATCCACATTCTCCCTTATGAATGAAGGTAATGTGAACTTCCCGTAGGATTCACATTCTCCCTTATTTTGTTTCTCGCTTTCCTTTCCTTTCATTTAAATGATGCAAAATGTTATGCATATGCTTTCAAAAGTAAATAAACGTAAATATGAATGTTAAAGTAACCGAAGGGCATAAAGTAAATGGATCATGATGATGTAATATGATATGCATATACTTTTAAAAGTAAATAAATATAAATATCAACATAATCGAAAGGACATAAAAGTAAATAGATCATGAATTACTCTTAAACATAAAACGAGCAATTAGGAACTTCTGAAAATCAAAGAATAATTCAAGCCAACCGGCTTTCTGATAACTCAAGAATTTGACTTAACATAAAAGTCTTCAATTTCTTACTCCATTGTTTATTAAGTAAACGAAGTTCCTTATTCAAAATCCTTATTACATTTGAAACCTTCATCTCCCGATAAACCATAGGAAACTCCGAAGTAAGTCTAAACTTAGAACTTCCAAAAATTACTCATTTCCTTCGAAGTACCTACGAGTTCTCTCACTCAACTTGAACTAACTCTCAAGCCTAAGCATGTTAGTTCACTTAATTTAATCCTTTCGATTAAACCTTAATCTCAACTTCCGATCCTACAAACCCTTCAACTTATTCGGTTTCTAAAACTACTTTAAATCCTATTTATTCTGTGACATCCAAATTCCCACGAATCAACAAACGAGCAATCGCACCTATAAATCATCAATTGCACAACATATTACAACTCATAACTAAGATGAGAACAAGTTTGAATTTTTGGATGAATAGTGATTTCGGATGAATAGTGTTTTCAGGTGAATAGTATTTTTCAAAAATCCGGGCTCAAAATCGTCAAATTCCATGATAGAAATTCATGATTTCAATTTCAAAAATCATTTATAATCAAAAAACGAACCAAACCATATAAAAAGTTTTGAAAACTTACTTTTTGGGACTTCCCTTAGAGAACGGGAAACTTCGAAAAGGTAGGTTGGATGATAGCCCTCGTCCCTACCAATCCAACACAATCGAAATCAAGCCGATCCATCGAGAAATGAACAAAGGCCAAGAAAACCCAAACCTCTCCCATGGAGGATGGTCTCCATGGCAAGGAGAAGAAGAAAGGAAGAAGATGGGTCAACTTTGGTCAAATTTGTGATTTTAAAGAGATGAATAGTGATTTTGGATATTTTTAAAAAATTAGAAATTACTGTTACGTCCTTTTTAATGATTTTAGCTTATAAATCGAAACCTGAAGTTTTTAAACTAGCCAAATGGTGATTAATAATTATTAATTGGCCCGTTAATAATTATTAATACGACCAAAACTAATTTAAGCTAATAAAACGATTACAAAGGTTTTCGAGCGAAATTAACTACTAAATTCTAAATTACTAAAACTAAAATTAAATTAAATACTTTAATTAAAATAAATAACAAAAATATTAAATAATAAAAAAAAATTCACTTCAAAATAGCGGGACGTTACACTACTAAATGATGATCCTTCATGGTTTAGCTTAGAGTTCATATACATTTATATTTCTCTAAACTTCACATCTCTGCTGATGAAGCTGCTTGGAGACTTGCCATCTTCAGTCCACAATTTATACCCTTTAACACCATGTGGATAGCCAAGAAACATAAACTTTCTTACTCTGGTACATTTCTGACATTAGTTAGGGATCTTTTCTTCTTCAGCATGGTTTCTAATTCTTATAGACCCAATTCCAATTACTTTGCAAGCATGATCATTTTCAAGGAAAACTTGGCCCCCATCGAATAGCTTATAAGATTCAAACGAATGTTTATTTGATGACATGTGATATGAACATCCAGAATCAAGAATCCACTTCTTGTCACACCCTTTATCAGAAACTACCAAAGCTTCTGGACTGTTGTAGCCCTCATCTTCAACCAACGCATTCTTGGATCTTTCTTAGAAGTCTCCCTTCTTTTTGTCAGGATAATTTCTCCTTATATATTATTCTTTGTGGCAAAAATAGCATTTGAAAGACTTATTATTTGCCTTTCTCTTCTGATGTTGATTATGGTTTCCTTTATTTCTGAAATCCTTCATTCATATGTTTTCTTTGACTGACAACAATTCACTATTGTCTTTCTGAAACTTGTTATCACATTAGAGTTCAAGATCCTTAGATTTTAGGTATGAGTTTAGCATGAGGTTATGAGATTTTGAGTATCGTTATAGAATTGATTATGTTTTGGAAGTTTTTGTCTTTTGAGAGTTGAAGGTGATGTAAGGAAGTATGTTTTGGGGTAATCAAGAGATAGTAGGACTTTTGGAAACCAATCCGGATTCGGATTTTAGATCTAAATTTACTCTATCTTTTGTTTATCTTCACTGGGTTGTTCGCTTATGATATTACATTTTAGGTACGGTTTGTGGTCGCGGTAGAGGACATGGAGCTAGAGCGACGTGACTTCAGATTGATGACGATGTGATGGACTAGTTATTCCTTTATGTCCATGGACTTATTTTGTGTTTTATTTTTAGATATTTTGGTCTGTTGAGCTCATTTGAGCATACTTTTATGTGATTTAACGTCATTTACTTCGATTTGAGGATTTGTGAAACTTTACTCTTGGATTTGAATTTGCTTATGAAAGGGATGTGCATCCTAACTTTGAAGTGTTTTATGGATTTAGTTTCATTTTGAAATGAATGCTTATTTACAGGTTCATTTAATTATAATTTTTTTTTGCTTACATCATTTATACTTTATTTTGAAAATAAAGAGTCGGGTCTCTATAGCTATGAGTGATGAATTTTTTGAAGGACTATTTACTAAATTAGCGGAATTTCTTTAGTAAATTAATTAACATTTAATTACGAATTCGTTAATAACATGCAATTGTGATTAAACCTTAAACTAGAAAATATAAGGCTTTCGAAAACTTACATTGTAGATTTAATGGAGAATCGGTGGGGGGTTTTCTTTACAGTATCAATCCACTTCACCAAGTCTTCTATGCTATATCCCGATCACAAACCAACCCGAATTGTGGAATCGAACCGGAAGAACAAAAGAAGAAGAAAAAATCTTCTTATTTTGAGAAGCCAAAATGGGCTAAGGGGAGAGCAAATGGAGAGAAGTTTTTGAAAATTTCAACTTAGGTTAATAATGAAACCCTAATGGTCCTATTTATAGAAAAAGATTAGGTATATTAATCCCATTAATATTCCTATTTATCTTTAACTTAATAAAATAGAAAATTGATAAAATTCCGCCTCCCTGTATGGCCATAATGCCGATTTTTACATAGTAAAATAGGGAGGATAATTCTTCAATTTTATCTTTTACCATTTAGATATTTATCTCGTTATTTAATGTATTTATAATTAGGAAAAATTCAAATAATCTTTTCTCATTTATATATATATATATATATATATATATTGCCGAAAATTAACAATATTAATTAATATTGAATCAAATTCATTTAATTAATTATTTTGGGCAAAATACTAATTTGTTTCACAAAACAAATATATTTAATTCTCTCCTTTTATTATTTAATTAAATAATCTTAATTATTAATGTCCATTTAAATAAACTCATTGTTTAAAAAATTAATAATATTAATATTAATTTCCATTTAAATAAACCTTTTATTTAAACAATTAATATTTCCCTTTATTTAAGTAATTTAATTACTTAAGTATAATTCTTTCTTCCTAGTTAAATTAATAATTTGGTTAGTTACAAAGATATACGGGCTAGCATAGGGACCTAATGGACCTATAGATCATGAGCTCCAATAATTATTAATTTATTAATTAAACTCATTAATTAATTAATCATAATTATTAACTTAGAGTAATTCCACTATAAACTCTAAGTTGAACTCCCCTCACTATAGATGGGTTATGTCCATTTGTTATTAAGTTCGTTTTGACATATCCTTCACGTGGTAGTCTCATAATTACAACTGGGTCAAAAATTACCGTTTTATCCTTGTAATTATCTCTTTTATCCTTGTGTTCCCGATGATTCTCTAATGAACATTTTTCTATAGTTTCCAAATATAGAACGATCCTTCTCGGGCCAGTGAGAAGGTGTGGCCTCATGTTCAAGTACCGAACCATTACAACAAGGGAGATACCTAAAGTTCCTAAGTTAGAATAGTGTCGCACTAACACTTTCATTTGTTTTAGGAAAGTTATGAATGTCATCTTGTATAGAAATGTTCCCAAGCACCAACTTAGTCATTTCCCCAAAACAGGAGTTTATGGAGTGTATCGACAGATCACCCTCAACCATGTGAATCAAAGGAAAAGACTTTATTGATGTGAGTTCACAACATACTCACGATTGAGACGTATCAATCTTAATAACGTAATTTGATATTATAAATCATTTCCTATCAACGGTTTTATTTAGGAATCAATTTATTATCCTGGTCCAGTCTTATATAAACTCATTGTATAGGATGTCTCCGCTTGCATCTACATCATGCTAATGATTTGGATCAAATCAGTGAATAACATCAACAGTGTTACCAGAATAAGGTTTCCTAACCATATTCATTTACTGTAGACTATTTGAATTCCTATCTTGGACTAGATTAACTTTATATCTCATAGTAGTCAAGATTACAGAATTAGTAACTCTGGAATATTCTATTAATGTTTGAATATTTAGCGAATATCAACAAATAATAAATTGCACAAAATTCACTAAAATAATATTTTTCTTTATTCATAAAATATTCTATTACAAATTACGAATTCTAGGGCATAAATCCCAACATTTTTAGCTTTTGAAAGGAATCAGACCTGGACCTTAGTTCTAAAGTCAATAAACAAGAAAATGGTTGGTTGTAAGTGAGTTTTCAGGGTAAAAGAAAATCTGGATGGCAACATTCTCAAACACAAAGCTAGATTAGTTGCAAAAGGTTA
The DNA here is from genome assembly GCA_028015215.1 of Gynostemma pentaphyllum. NCBI lineage: Eukaryota > Viridiplantae > Streptophyta > Magnoliopsida > Cucurbitales > Cucurbitaceae > Gynostemma > Gynostemma pentaphyllum. The sequence continues at coordinate 45,564,610 of CM051347.1, read as the reverse complement.
TCATCAAATGGCAGGCTTTGACTTTAATGTAACTTTTAGTCCAGTTATCAAGTCCACAACTATTCGTGTTGTTCTAATCACATTGGTTATTACTTACAAATGGGAAATCAGATAGTTAGATGTCAACAATGCCTTCCTTAATGGCATACTTTGTGAAGAGATTTTCATGGAACAACCAGGTGGTTTTATTAAATCTTCTTTCCCTAATCATGTGTGTAGGTTGAATAAAGCCATTATATGGCTTGAAGCAGGCCCCCCGTGCTTGGTTTGACACGTTCAGTCATGCTTTACTGTCTTTGGGATTTAAAGCTGCAAAATCAAATCAATCTCTGTTTATATTGTCTCACTTCAAAATGCTTATTCTAGTGTTAGTATATGTTGATGATATACTCATTACAGGGAGTGATTCTTGTTTTATCTCAGATTTAGTTTCTAAACTAAATAACTCTTTTTCTCTAAAAGACTTGGATCTTTTGAACTACTTTCTTGGTTTTCAAGCACAATATTCTTCCCAGTGATGCATTTATCTCAGTCCAAGTACATTACCGAATTGCTATCTAAAGTTAAGATGCAACGGGAAAACTCTATTGCTACTCCAATGGCAAATACTGAAAGATTGTCTAGGTAGGGTGTGGTACTCCTTTTCCTAATGTAAAACTCTATAGGAGCACTGTTGGAGCACTGCAATATCTTACCATCACAAGGCCATAATTGTCTTTTACTATTAACAAGGTGTGTCAATTCATGCAAAGTCCCATGGAGTCTTATTGGAATGCTGCTTAAGCGAATTCTGAGATTGAGTTAATTTTGAAATACATGGGTATGATTTATCATTTTCAAACCACATGGGGTATTCATGCATTTGGCAAAAACTACAGGGGTCTTATTTACATTTTACCTTATTTTTTAGGGAAAAAATCAATTTACACCCCTGAACTTTACATATGGTGTGTCAATTTAAACCCTAAACTTTCAATGTAATCAAATTACACCCCGAACTTTAATAAATGAATCAATTTACACCCTTTGTAAGTAAACTTAATATTATTTTTGAAAATTTTTAGTTAGACGTAAGCGTTTTTATATCTAAATAAAGTTAATTTTTTGAAAATTAATTTTAAATTCATGTTAAATATTTTTTATGGCTAAATTTGATCGTTTTGGTGTCGGGTTTGAACATTTTTGTACCGTTTAAATTGGTAATTAGGATTTGAGTTTTTTCATATTTGAGGTTGGACATTTTTATGATTAGGTCATAGACATTTTGTTATTTTTATCTTTACGTGATTTGGTAATTGAATTTTTATTAATTTTATAGTTTTAGTATTATGTGGGTTTAAATTGATTCACTTGAAAAAGTTCAGGGTGCAAATTGATTCAATTGAAAGTTTAGGATTTAAATTGACACAACATGTAAAGTTCAGGGGTGTAAATTGATTTTTTTTCCCTATTTTTTATTATTGAAAATAAGGGTACGATTGATAACTAATTCAGTTTTCAGTTTTAGATTTAATTTTTTTTTATATAAAATTCAAAAACCAAAAATAAAAGTTTTTTTTTTAAAACAATTTTTATATTTTTCAAAATCATTAAACAAAAAATAATATTTATCAAACAAGTATTACTTTTATTTAAAAGAAAAAAAAAAACAGAAAATTAAAATCCAAAAGCTAAATACAAAAAAATCAAAAAGAAAATTAAAATGATTATCAAACCCTAGCATTTTCTTTTCATTCAATTAATGAATATTAAAAATATCATTTTTAAAAATTCAATTTTTAAAATTGTCCTATTTAAAAAGTGTCATTTTTTTAAAACACCCCTAAAAGTTATACTAAACACATTATTTTTTTCACATACTTCAAATATCTAAGGTTCTTTTAACAATTCTCATAAAAAAAATGTCCCAACAACAATTTAACTTTTTAATTTATATTTAATTGATTTTTTTTTCATATTTGTTTTCCACTTTTCTATAATCCTTTAAAAACCTTGGTCTAATTTTTAAAAAACCTAAATAAAATTTTTGAAAACAATTACTTTAGTTTTAAATTGTGACAAGAGTTAAAAAAAAACTTTAAAAAAAAAATTAAATTACAAAACGAAGAATTGTAAACCAACAAATATCATTTTTAAAAAATAAAACAAAAGTCAAATTTATTATCGTACAATTTTCATAACCATTAATTAAACTTGTTTTTATGTAAATTTGTTGATTTTGTATTCTCAAATTTAAAACCAAGCTACCCTAAAAAATAGGAATCAATCAAAGCTTCTAGACAAAGGAAATGCGAAGAGAGTAGAGTTGCCGTTAGAAAGCGCGTGGATGTAAATAGTTGAACTTGAAATCCGTTTCCCCACTTGGAGAGACCACGACCCAGTCATCCAAGTTCCCAGCAAGACCCTTATTTCGAATTTGTGGTCAAATGGTCTATAGTAAGGACGGATGAGAATCTTCTTTCGAAAGGACGATTTCAATTTTTTTATGAGTTTTTTTAAATGTTTATAAGTTAATTTATATTGTGAATCATATTTTTAAATTGATCTTTTTTCTTTGAATTCATGAATCGTCAAATAAGACTGATATTTTTTTTTAGGATAAAATACAAATGAGACCCATGTGGTTTTATTCAAATGCATTAACACCCCTAGTGGTTTGAAAATGGCAAATCACACTCTTGTGATTTCAATTTTTTCCAATTAGACTCATCCCCTTCAATGTCATTAATTTTCTTTTACTCATAACTTTTTTGTTTGAACTCTGATTTGGATTATTCAAGGTTTTTTGGAATCCTCATTTCGGTCTTTACGCTACGGTCACTCTAAAACTTCTAAATGATTAATAAACAAAAGAGTTAACTGTGTCAATCATATCCAGTATTTTGATGTTGATAAACTCTTTTATTTATTAATCATTTCGAAGTGACTAATATATAGAGCCTAAAATGAGGATTCCAAAACATCTTGAATCAACCAAATCGGAGTTCAAACGAAGAAGTTATGACTAAATGAAAATTATTGGCATTGAAGAGGAGAGGTCTGATTGAAAAAAATTAGAACCACAGAAGTGTGATTTGCCATTTTCAAACCACATGAGGTGTTCATGCATTTGGAAAAAACCACAGGGGTCTCATTTACATTTTACCCATTTTTTAATTCATCATTAACAAACTTAATAATATTATTCATTTCTTGTTCTGAAGTGATTAATATATATTGTTTGATTACTTTTATGGTTAAAATATACATCTAGTCTCTAACTTTTACTATACTTTTTATTTTATTCATCAATGTTTCAAAAGTTTTAATTAGTCCTCTCTAGTTTTAAATAGTTTTAATTTAGTCTCTTACGTAAAAATATATTTTAATACATCAAAAGAGTTTCCTAAAGTTTCTAAAATGATTAAGTATCACACTAATATCGTCATTTTTTTGAAAAGTAAAGAATTACATCTTGTGTAAAAGTGTTCTCATCTATTATCCTTTTATGTTCCCAAAACATAAATGTATTGAGCGTTTTTACAGATTGCTCTCATCTATGTGAATCAAAACATAACATGGACCAAGTCTTATGGTTTGTTTCTTCGACCTTCTTCTTCTTTTCTGAATATTCAAGCATACTATGATGCGGATTGGGCCTTGGACCCGGATGATAGAAGGTCTACTACGGGTTATTATGTTTATTTTGGAGGTAACTTGGCATCTTGGAGTTCTAAAAAGCAACATGTTGTTTCTCGATCAAGCACGGAGGCTGAATATTGCAGTCTTGTCTCAGTCTTAGCAGAGGTATCTTGGTTACAATCCTTGCCGAGTGAAATATTTTCTCTTTCTACCAGCTATCCTGTCATTTGGTGTGATAATTTGAGTAGTGTCATGTTGGCTGCAAATCCTATCAAACATGTTCGTACTAAGCATATGAAGCTTGATCTTTATTTTATTCAGGAGAAAGTTGCTCGCAAGCAAGTAGATGTCATACATGCTCCTTCTCTAGCTCAAATGCATATTTACTCACAAATCCACTTCCAAATGCTCGTCTTCTTCTTTTACGGTCCAACTCATGGTAGAACCTTTTCCCACCATGAGTTTGTGAGGGAAGTGTTAGATTAGTTAATGTATTTGGTTAGTTGTAACTAACTAAACAATATTTGTAATAGTTAGAGGAGAGATTAGTCTATTGTATTTGTTTATAAATACACCACAGTTATCATGAGGAAATAATGAGGAATTCACTGTTTCTACATAGTCCAACTATTATAGATTGATTAAGGGGAGGCGAGGGGAAAAAATGAAATTACTCAAACATGGAAACTTAAAAAAAAAAAAAATCTTGAAATGATATATTTTTTCTAATTAAATAAATTATTGACTTTAAATATTTGCTATTATAACTTTAATTTTAGGCTGAATAATTAGCATCTAAATTAGTTTTTTTTAGTAACTAAAACTTTTCATTTTACTAAATATTAAATTGTTAATTTAACTTGAATAAACCTATTCCTAACTCAATAATTTATTAACTTATAAACTACTATTGGGGGGGGGGGGGGGGGATGTAAATGAAAATATGTATCTAAACTATGTTGTAGGAGTCATTTTTGTTTTTTTAATGGTTCCAAACAAAGCAACTCATATTGAATCCATTTATAAGCTTTAAAATTTCAAGAAACAAACAGGAGTTATAAGTATACAACATATCCCACTGAAACTGATTGAGTATCTATTGTTAAGGGAAATTTATTTTAAAATGGACTTGCCCAAAATCAAAGGGAAATGCTGATTTATGATGCCTTACCTAACTTAAGTATAAAAATAGGTAAATGATCAATGCCTGAAATTAGAATTACAAAGATTTGACTTTTCATCTTTAGTTTTAAAAGGAAGAAAAAAAAGTTTAAATAATAATAATAATAAATGGAATTTTTATTCTTCATCCTGGAAATAAATAAATAAATCATCATACATGCATAAAATTTCAAATTGATTACACATGTTGAAAAATTAGTGTCTCATTGGTTGCTGACGGTGATCTACCCCATCTGTTTTGTATTCTGGTAGTAGTTGTATCAAAACCAATCTAACTTTAAATCTTTCCTATTCAAATACTCTAACTTTTCAATTTTTTATTTGTTTTATTTCTTAATTTGTTAGATTCTATTTTAAGTTAGTCATTATTATAGATTATATTTTTCATGTTTATCTATAAGGATATAAATATTAATTAGTTGACTACATGAGGGTTCTCATTAAAAATAATAATTTTTTTTTTTGAAATGATTGTATTTAAAGTATGGGTTTTCAAGTTTTTGTTTTTATTTTTTTTTTCTGAACTCTTCCAAAATAAATATAACAAATTATTATCATTACGACGGCATTCTTCTTCTAACAACAAATAAAAATTACCATAAATGAAAAATATAAAACGTGTAATTAAAATATTATTACATAAGAGGACGTGAAAATAGATCTCTTATAAATTTTATTTGAAAAAGAAAAAGACAAAGAGACAATGACTTAAAAGACAAAATAAGTCACCAATGGGGATGAGGGGGCGCAGCCTCATTTGTTTTTCCAACCATTATCTATCTGATATGGAACCTTTGGAGTCATCGAAAGCATAATATTTTGCATTTTGAGACTAACTTTTGTTGTTTTTCAATATGAAAATGGAAATTTCAACCGTTTATGATTTATACAAATAACAAAAATCTGATTAGAGACAAGGCCAAGGGAATTTTAGGGGTAAAAATATGGGATGTATGCGAGTCGATTGAATATCCAATTTTTTTTTTTTTTATAATTGTGGACATCCATCTTAAAACCAGTTGATAATGAGAGAAGTAAATCATGTATCTCAAAATGATTCTTTTAGATGGCGCTTCTTTTAGGTTCATCATTCTTGAGTCGGATTCGATTTTTAGACTGAATGCCTGTTTGGGCTTATTAGACTCTAATATCATATTGATATCATGGAGTTTCTTCTCATAATCAATTTGACAATGAGAGGAGTAACCCATCTATCTTATAAACTTTTTGAGTTCCCTTCTTTATCTTTTCAATATGAGATTCTCAACACAATTTAATAAATTATAAACCACGTTTTTTTTAAGACATTATATCAAATTTGGGGGAGAGAAGACTCCAACCTTCGATTCATGGGAAAAGAGTAGGTGTCTGGTCATTTGAACTATGTTCGTGTTTGTAACCGCGTGTTTTTTTAAGTGAACTGAATCTTTTATTTTGATAAAGTTGATTTGGTTGGTTTTCTTTTTATTTTTAACTTGTATTAAAGTAAATTTATTTTAAAAATAAATCTACTAATTATAATATAATATGTTTTCACAAATTCACAAATTAAGGCGGATAAGGCGGATTTCCAAGTAAACTCTTCGTCTTTTTTATAAGAGATAAAAAATTCATCCTCTAAATTTATGTATTTTTTTAAAGGTATATAAAAAAAAATGTTTCTTATTTGCTTTTAACATGTTTTTGTGTACATAATGAATACACTTAATATTTTTGTAACTATATTTATTTAATTTTTTTCAACTTAAAAATGATCTACATACCAAGATTTTTTTTTTCATTGAATGAATATAACCGTTTATAATTTGTGGAAATAATAACAAAAGTTGGTGTAAATATTATTTCCAAGTTAAAACTAATTATGAAAAAAAAAAAAACATAAGATGGTACATTTGCTATTATAGATTAGAAGAAAAAGAACTTTAATTTTACACATCGAGACTCTCAATTTTCAACTTGTAAAGTAAATCACACTTTTAACCTAATCTCAGATTATTGTTATAGCTAGACACAGGGGTAAACTTAAAAATAAAATAAATAAATCAAAAAGCTCTATACTTTTTGAATAGTATAGATATTTAAATATATATATAGACGTATATATAAATTAATTGTAGGATTTAAGTCTTGGTACTTAATCAATATAAATATATATAATTTGATATATATTTTCTTTCCCTTGAGATTGAAGATTCGAGTTCTCAAATTTGATATAATATTTAAAAAGAAATCTTTTGCACTTATATGTGTAACAAATTGAATGCTTATACTTTTATAATATATTAATAAAGTAAAGTCCTTATTACTATTATGAGTTGAATTTAAAAAACCACCCGAGAGAGCAACCTAGCTATAATAGAAATGGAATAAAGTTAATTTAAATCGGTTACTTTTCCTAGAATTCAAATAAAAAGGGATATAATTAACCGTATGATTATGAAGTAATTATAATGAGAAATTTTAAGTACAAAAATTACATAATATATAAAATGGTAACAAAGAGAAAAGAGCAAAGGGTTTGAACCACCTCTGGATAGATATATAATGGAAAAGGGTATGGTATGGTATTGAAATTTGATGCCTTCGGCTTCATGTCATGACTGAGAAGTGGTAACAATTAATACAAGATTTTGAATACTGTTAGAAGTTAACAACTTCTTCAATGTTTCCATACATAAAATCCTCCAATTTCAATACACGGCGGCTAGTTGACTTTTTTTTTTTTTTTTGTGGCACACAGTTTTCTGTTTTTTTATTTATTATTTTATTTTAATAATACAAGAAGATGATGAGAGGTCAAAACAAAAAGAGTTAAAAAATTTCACGAGAGGAGAGAGCCAAAAAAAAAAAAAAAGGTTAAAAGGGGTAATATTGAGTTTGGTGTGTTATGGCTCAACCAACTCAAACCTATTAAGCCACATGATCAACCTCTTTTTCATTCAAGTCCTCTTTCTCACCAATATTATTCAATTTCTCAAACTCAATAAGAGAAGGGAGATTTAGATAATTAAATAAGAAATTAGAGGCCGAGCATGCATGCAAAATTAGTGTATTAATTTAGTTTTTGTGTTTATAAATAAATATAAATGGTGGTTGTCTCTTAGTTCCTCAACTAAACTCATTAAATTCCTTTACTTGGTTCATTAAATGCACCAATTTAACACCCTCCTTCCCCTTTCTGCTGAATTAGGTGTGTGACACCCTTATGTGTCAGACAGAGGGAGAAGATATTATTTATTTCTTTTTGATATTCAAAATAGAAAAAGCAAACCAGTCTGGCGTCAGTAATTGCCTTTCAATGCCGATTCAACTATAAAACCTACATCTTATACTCCTTTTCAACTCGTCTTTACTCTTCTTTTCTTCTTCTTCTTCATTTCTTTTTCATTCTTTATTTATTTAACAACACATTATTTTTGCTGCATGGAAAGAGAGATTTTCCAGCTTCACGGAAAGGAAATGTAAGAGAAAGAGAAAAGAAGAAGAAGAAGAAGATTATTGATTATAGTATTGTTTTCCAGGCCGGAAAACAAACAAACAAACAAACAAACAGATGGAGTTGGGATTGGCGATTGTTATATTGACAGCAGTGACGGCATATCTGATTTGGTTCACATTCATATCTAAATCCCTAAAAGGTCCTCAGATTTGGCCATTCTTGGGCAGCCTTCCTGGTCTTATTGAGAATTGCGACCGTTTGCATGATTGGATCTCTGATAATCTTCGCGCGTGTGGTGGCACGTACCAGACTTGCATCTGGGCTGTTCCTTTTTTCGCTAAAAAACAAGGCCTCGTCACTGTCACGTGCGACCCGAGGAATCTTGAACATATACTCAAAACCCGCTTCGACAATTACCCTAAGGGACCCACTTGGCAAGCCGTGTTTCATGAACTTCTTGGTCAGGGCATCTTCAATTCTGATGGTGACACCTGGCTTTTCCAGCGTAAGACTGCCGCACTCGAATTTACCACCAGGACTTTACGCCAAGCCATGGCTCGGTGGGTCAGCCGAGCCATTAAGCTCCGATTCTGCCCCGTTCTTCAGGACGCCGAGCTCAACTCGAAGCCGATCGATCTTCAGGATCTCTTGCTACGGCTTACTTTTGATAATATTTGCGGCTTGGCTTTCGGTAAGGATCCGCAGACTTGCGCGCCCGGTTTTCCCGAGAACAGCTTCTCTATGGCTTTCGATCGGGCCACCGAAGCTTCTCTACAGAGGTTTATTTTACCTCAAGTGTTGTGGAAATTCAAAAAATGGCTTCGGCTTGGAATGGAGGTGAATTTGAGCCGGAGCCTTGTGCATATCGAGGAGTATTTATCCAATGTGATCGATTCACGTAAGCTCGAGTTGCTGAATCAGCAGAAACAGGATTCAAATCCACACGATGATCTGCTCTCTCGTTTCATGAAGAAAAAAGAGTGCTACACCAACGACTTCCTCCGAAACGTGGCACTCAATTTCATCCTCGCCGGACGTGACACGTCATCGGTCGCCCTCTGCTGGTTCTTTTGGCTCATCACTCAAAACCCAATCATCGAAGAGAAGATCTTGCGTGAGATCTGCACCGTCCTGATGGAGACACGTGGCGACGATTTAACATCCTGGTTGGAAGAACCGTTAGGGTTTGAAGAAGTGGACCGTTTGATATACCTAAAAGCCGCGCTCACCGAAACCCTAAGACTCTACCCCTCGGTACCGGAGGACTCGAAACACGTCGTTGCCGACGACATCCTCCCCGACGGAACATTTGTCCCGGCAGGTTCATCGGTGACGTATTCGATATATTCGACGGGGAGGATGAAATCGACGTGGGGAGAGGATTGCATGGAGTTTCGTCCGGAACGGTGGTTATCGCCGGACGGTAAGACATTCATCATGCATGACGCATACAAATTCGTAGCGTTCAATGCGGGGCCGAGAATATGTTTAGGTAAAGATTTAGCTTATTTGCAAATGAAGTCGATAGCGGCAGCGGTGTTGCTCCGACACAAAATCACGGTGGCGGCAGGGCACAAGGTGGAGCAGAAAATGTCTCTAACCTTGTTCATGAAGTATGGCCTGAAAGTGAACGTAAACCACAGGGACTTAACCGGAATTATTGAAAGTATCAAGGGTAGAGATGAAAATCTACAACATCCAATAATTACCGCCGTTAATTGTAACGGTGAAAGTAACGGAGTCAAAGGGGAGGCGTGATTGGTTGTTCGGTAAATTAAAAGAGATTATAAATATGAATGTAAATGGTGAAGCAGAGCAGAGAGCAGAGGCAATAGCAATGGAAAATGAACGATTGGGGAACACGCGCGCGTCAGGTAATGAAAAATTGTGGTACGTGTAGATGAAGAATTGTGGTCGGTCTTGAATTAAAGAGCTTCCCACATGTTCAAAGAGAAATATATATGAGAGAGAGATTATGAAGTAAGGTAGTGATCATATTTTTTTTTTTCATAGTCATTATTAATTCTTGTTTGTTTCATTCAAAATGGTAAAATGTTTTTATTTTATAAAATTCAAAATTTGTAATAAGCCTTGCTGTCAAGTTTATTTCTATACTTGAGGATGTTATCAAGATTTTTAGTCCACATATTGATTTTTGTTTACCTTGTCTTTTCCCCCTTCAATCTTGATTGTCTTTTTATTTTATGCGTGTATTTTAAGAATACAACATTGTTTATAATTCCATTGTTATTTTTGCTATACATAACTTGTGGGTCCCATTTTGATTTTGATTTTTTTTTTACATCTTTGATTTAGAAATCTTTTATCTATCTTTCTAGAATTTGGATATCTTTTTTAAAAAAGGCTTGAATTTAATGCATCATTTTGTCAGTTGAGTTTTCATTTAGAGACAATTATTCAATTCTATTATTTTTAAGAAGAAAGTTGAAAAGAAAATTAGAGTACTAGCATTGAATTTTGAGTTTTCTATTTTTTTTTTCCTTGTATGATTAGTTGTAATAAATTGACGCGTGAATTTATTATCAATAGAGTGGGTCCTAAAAAATATAGTTTGTATACAAATATTTTTTATTCATTATAATTCTATTTAATTTATTATAGTAGAAGATAGTAGAGTCAATAGAATAGACCGGGAAAAATTAGTCCTTTCCTTTAATAATGCTAATGTGTTAAGATTAGAGTATGCTGTTTTGTTTTTTTTTTTAAGTTTAGTTTCTCAGTTGATCAATATGTTATGTTTTTAATTATTTAGTTTGTTAGCTTGCTTAAAATATTTTTATCCGTTCATTTGAATGTACAAAAATAGGAAATTAGTGTCTTTCAAAAAAAAAAAAAAAGGAAATTAGTGAAGAAATATTTTTCAAGTTATAAACTGTCGTGAAATAAATTACTTTATAGTGAAATTAGAAACAAAACCTTTGATACTTGACTTGTACATGTTATAAGGGTGTGTTTAGGGTTGGGATGATTATTAGGAGTAGTATTTTAAGTAAAGTAATTTTTTTAATAATCATTTAAATTAAAAACTACTAAAAATATATTTGACATGACTTTTTAGAGTGATAGTGATTTTATAAAACTTATCAAAATTATTTTCATGAAATTGGTTAAAAGTGTTTTGAAAATTTAAAAACCACTTAAAATCATTAATGCTTTTAGAGTAAATGTTTAATTAGTATTTTTTTTAATGCGTGTAAAAAAGTATTTCAATTGGCAATGTAACATCCAAAAGTCATCCAAACTCTCATCCTTATGAACTTCAAAGCGACAGCTAATAGAACTTTCTGAAGATTATTCTCATTAATTTTTCAAAGGTTTACAAGGATATTTATAAAGTTAATCAAACCTAACAACTAGCTAACAAACAAACAAACAAATCATTAACTGATTTCTTACCATAATATAAGATTACACTTTTGCCATATATATTTAATATCCCCTTCAAACTCATGGTACTTGAAAAGCTACCAAAAGTTTGGAATTTGAAAACTCAAATCTGTCAGCAGGAAGAGACTTTGTGAACATACCAGCTTGCTGATCTTGAGTTGCAATGTATCTAAGATTCAGATCTTTGTGAACTACCTTCTCCCGAATAAAGTAAATAATCAATTTCTATGTGTTTACTTCTAGCATGAAAAACCGGATTAGAAACTACAAGAATGGTAGATCTGTTATCACACCAAAGAGTTGGAGAAGTAGAAATATTAAACATTCAAGTCTTTGAGAAGTTGTCGATGCCAAGCAAGATCATCAGCTGTAGTTGCTAAAGCCCGATACTCTGCCTCTACAGAGGATCTTAAAACACTAGATTGTTTCTTAGCTTACCAAAGAATTGGATTGGAGCCTTGGAAGATGATAAATCATCAAGTAAATCGACGATCATGAACATCTTCTTCCCAGTCAGAGTCTAAATAGACATTGAGAGCTAGAGTTATAGTTGTAAAATGTAAACCATGAGACAATGTGCCTCTATCATAGCGTAGGATTCATTTGACAGCAGTAAAATGATCTTGAGTAGGGAAGTGCAATATGTTGACAGACTTCGCTAATAACATAGTATATATCAGGACGTGTGAATGTCAAATATTGAAGAGATCCCCCAATTTTTCTATAGAACTGAGCATCAATAGATGAACAGACAACATATGATGTAATGGACTCCTTTATATAGCAAGGAGTTTTACAAGTTTTTGTTGAAAATATTTCAAACTTGTTTAATACATCAGTAACATACTTACATTGAGTGATGAGTAGCCCAATATTAGTATGAGAGATCTTTAATCCCAAAATGTATTTGAGACTTCATAAATTAGTCATTTCAAAATGATTTTGTAGTTAAGTAATGAGAGAATCAATATAATTTCAATCACTTCCAATAAGAATAATATTATCCAATAAAGTAATAGATAAGTGATTGAAGTAGAGGTAGTTTAAATGAACAAGGAATTATTAACAAAGGATTGCGAAAGCTCATATTCAGACACTACAAAAAAACTGTCAATTTGCGACCATAAAATTGCGACCAACTGGTCGTTTTTAGGGTATAATGCGACCAAAAAAGAGACAAAAATGGTGGTGGCCAAAAAGCTGGTCGGTCCTGAATTTGGGCGACTGGATAGTCACAAATTTACGACCAGAAACGTTTGGTCGCTTAAAAAGTGACCATCTGGTCGTAATTTATGTTGAAGATAAGTGACCATTTGGTCTCACTTTTGGACTCAGTCAAAATACGACTAGATGGTCGCCTAAAAAGTGACCATATGGTCGTAATTTATGTTGAAGATAAGTGACCATTTGGTCACATAAAAAAGTGACCCAACTGGTCGTATTTTATGTGACCAAATGGTCACTTTTGGACTCAGTCAAAATGCGACCATATGGTCGTTTTCTTGAAATAAAATGCGACCATATGGTCGCATGTAAGAATTTGTTTTTTTTTTAAATTTAAATTTCAATAATTAGTTAATTAATTATTAATTATTTATTTAATTAAGATTAAAATTTAATAACAAAAAATTGGAATTAAAATAAAAAATATATATATCAAATATTCAAAAAAAGTTTTATACAGACGAAAGCATCCTAGAACTACTGCGGAGGGGCGGGGGATGGCGGAGGAGGCGTCGATGATGACTGGCCGCTGCCTAGGGATCTGAAGTGCGCGGCCAAAGCTGCTGTCACCTGGGCCTCGACCCGTGCCTGCATGTCCGCCTCAATCGCAGTGACTCGAGAAACGAAGTCCTCGTGCATAGCGTCCATGTCTGCGCGCAGCTGTTGCTCAACCGGAGAGGGGCCGGAGCTAGTATTCGCTCCGCTGAGGCCGGGGCACATCTACGTAAAGGCGTCGCCCGTACGAGCCAAGCCCAGGAACTGATCCATCAGGCCGAACCCCTCCAGCAGCCTCCAAGAACGTCTCTCTACGGTCCTCCTGAGTCGGTTGCGAGTCTGGTGTGGGCAACCGCTGAGTCAAGGACTCCGTGAAACGTTCGTAAACATTTAAAATTCAGAAAATAAAATAGTTAATATATAATTTAGGAAAATTTTAAAGAAAAAATAATAATTGAAAAAATTATTATATACCTGAACTGCTTTCGCCTTATCGTCGACGAACGTCCCTTCCTTCTTCGTGTGAAGAACGCGGTGCAGCTCATCGGGCGGGACGGGGCGCCCGTGCTTCGCTTCCTAAAAATATTAAAGATTGAATAATAAAACATAATAAATTAATAACTTATTGAAAAAAGAAAACGAGAAAAAAGTACGTAAGTAAGAAAACGACAAAAAAAAAACTTACCAATCGACGATGGTGCTCGTCGTGTGTCCGGGCCCCTGCTGTGTGTTTGGTGGGATTCTTAACGCGGTTGGCCTTATTCCTGCTTGACACTGCCTTGCCCTCAGAAGTGCTCAAGCTCGCGATAAGCCGCTCGTGGTCCTCCGGGTTCATCCACACGGGGCGGTTTGCGGCTTACTTTCTGCGCGCCCGGTACATGAGGTCCTTGAATCGATCCCGGACGTGATTGTCCCATAGGGGGAACAATCTACCGTCCGTGATATCCGGATCGATAACAGAAAACTTGCCCTTAAAAAATTGAAATAAAAAAGTGTTAAAGTAATAAATTTATTTCTATAAATTTCAAAATTAATTAATTATAAAAATAAATGATGTTTTTTACCTTCCAGTTGTCGTACATCCGACGTTTTTCCTTCGTCGGAATCTTTTGCCAGCGAAGGTCGCTGGGTAGAGGCATACTCTGAAGAACCTCGCGAAACTGTTTTGAAACGGTTGTCTGCGGCTGTACTCTGCAAAAACATAAAATTATTGTGCTATTAGAAACTATTAGTTAACGAAAAGAAACACACTTTGAAAAAAGTTTAAAGGTTTTAAAATTAAGTAATTAAAACAATAAACAAAATTACTTACGTATCCCCTTCAATCCGAAGCGGCTGCGTGCATGAAGTGGAGGGGCCAGCTGGATCTGACCCTGATGCAGACCCGGACGCATACCCTGATGCTAAGCCGGGAGTCGTGGCCAGGGAGTCCTGCGTCGATCGTGGTGTCGCAGACCGGGTCTCGGGATCGCATCCTCGAACGTGGCGGCAAGTCCCGCCTCGAATCAAGAGGATCTCCAACTCCTCTCGTAGTCGGTCCGCATCATGGGCGTGGCGATGGCGACCGTGGAGACTCCTCGTCACCCGCATCGTCACGCTCGCTGGACCTGGGGAGGAGCGTCGCCTGCCCGTCATACTCCTACAACCAAACTAAACTAATTTAATACTAATTACGTAATTAAAATATTGAAATAAATTAAATTAATTAATTAATGAAATAATCTAAATTAAATGGATTAAATAATGTAAATTAAACTAACATAAATTAAGTAAATAATTTGAAATAAACTAATTAATTAAATTGAATTAAAGTAAATTAAAATTAGATTAATTGAACTAATTAAAGTAAACTAATTAATTAATTTGAATTAAAGTAAATTAAAATTAGATTAATTGAACTAATTAAAGTAAACTAATTAATTAATTTGAATTAAAGTAAATTAAAAATAAAGTAAACTAAGTAGTGAAGAATTAAACTAAAATTAATTAAATTAAAGTAAATTAAGTAATGAAGAATTAAACTAAATTAGATTAATTGAACTAAAATTAAATAAATTAAACTAACATTAATTAATTAAAACTAAAATAAACTAAACTAAGTAATTAATAAACTAAACTAAGTAATTAATTAAAGTAAACTAAGTAATGAAGCTTTCAATTTAACTAACATTAATTAAATTTAACTAACATTAATTAATAAAACCTAAACTTAACTAAACTAATTAATTAAATTAAAGTAAATTAAAATTAGATTATTTGAACTAAAATGTATCAATTAATTAAAGTAAACGAAATTAGATTAATAAATCGTAAGTAAACTAAGTACTTAATTAAACTAAATTACATTAATTAAACTAAAATTAATGAAATTAACAACATTAAACTAAACTAATTAAATTTAAACATAAACTTAAACTAAAAATAACTAAAAACGGAAACGAAACTAACCTCGTAATAGAAACCGGGATTGGAGGTTTAGGGTGTTTAGATTTAGAGTAGGAACGGGGAAAAAACAAAGGGAAACGGAACGGGGGAAAGAGAGAAAAGAAAGAAAAAAGAAAGAAAAAGAGAAAGGAAAGGAAAAGAAACAGGGGGGAATCGATCGATTTTAAATCAGAATTTGCGACCAAATGGTCGCAAATATGTAATAATGAACAAACGAAAGGTCGCGTCTTTGGGAAAATACGACCCGGATGGTCGCATTTTTAGAGATATTTGCGACCATCTGGTAGCATTTCTTTAAAAAGCGACCATTTGGTCGCCCAGTTACCATTATCAAGAACAGCTGTCATATCACAAGTCCCATCAAGAATTGCGACCAGCTGGCCGCAATAATGAAATTCACCGCCAAATATTGCGACCAGATGGTCGTAATGTTTAAATTCACCGCCATAAATTTCATGAGAATTTAAATTTACCGCTCAAATTTGCGACCATATGGTCGTAATATGACATATATATTTTTTAAAATATAATTATACTTTTCCAAAAAAGCGACCATTTGGTCGCCTTTCCCTTCTAAATTACTACCATGTGGTCGCAAATATTAATATATATATATATTTTTTTTTGTTTAAATTGGGTTACTTTGTGGAGTTTTACTCTGTTAAATTTGGTTACTTTATGATATTTAGATATGAAGGGAACTCTTGTTTCCATGTCTCCAACAAGTCCGTCACATAAAGTCTTCTTCTTCTTCTTCTTCTTCTTCTTCTTCTTCTGTTTCTTCATCGGATTCATCGTCTCGAATAAATTCAGCATCAATGTCACGTGCGTGAGAAGTGGAAGCATTTGTATCATCATCATCATGCAATGTTATCGTCTCATCGTTCAAAGGACGAACAGTACTTGCATTCTGACCATCGTCGATTGCACGTCATCTTATCTCATCTTCTTGAAAAGCAACGACTTCCTCTGCATGGTCGTCTTTCTCGGACAAGTTTTCTTCTACCTGGCGTGGTTTAACTTTACAAACAACTAACCAACTGGCCAGGATCTCGTCTATTAATCGGATAGTTCAGGTAATAAACTTGAATCGCTGTGAAGCCAGGACAAACCTATCGCCGGTGCGCATATGCTTAGACTTGTTTACCTCAACGATTTGTAAATGATCAATCTTACGGACTCGCCCTGCCTGGTTGTCTCGAACCAAGTGCGATTGAACACAACAATGCGTTTTAGCGTCGGACTTGCGTATTGAATCTCAAGAATCTCATCGATTACTCAAGTAATCGTCTTCGTTTGGCTTGAACACGTGACCTTTTATGCAAACACCACCGTTGTTTGTTGCCCTGTTCACCGAATCGCCCGTTTGAAATCAGAACGGCATCGACGTATCCACCATACGACCTTGCTATCCGTCCAGGTCCCTTTGCCAAAGAAATGATGCGAGGATCATCCACCTGGTAATGTAGGGGAGTCAACTTGTGTCATTGTTCACATACGGAATGTATTAGGATGATAGTAATTTTTTCAACAAAATGTCACGGTTTTTTTGACAATTTAAAATAACTCACGTATGCACTGAACCAAGAACGAAGCTCTTTGTCGATTATTGACCCCTCCTCCGCGTCTGTAAGACCAACTCGTGTCATTCGAACGTATACGTTTAGAAATAATCTGTATGTTACAAAAATAGTTAGCAAATAGTTTGTTTATGCGATGGAATAATGTTATGTTACAAACTCACTCTATGTAAGGCTCGATCTCTGCGCAGTTGCATAACACGTATGTCTGCATTACGTGATACTTAGAATCGGTCAACGGCCTACGCACTGATCTTCCAACTGTCATGCCAAGTTCCGTAAAAATCGGCAAGTTGTTCATGTCAACACCTTCAAGTAAATTTTCGACAACGTTTCGTTTCGCCGGTCGAAACTGCTCTGCAATGTGTTGATCAAAGTAGTATGAACAAAATGTGGTAGTCTCTTGCGTCAGGTACGCACTACAGATAGATCCTTCTACTCGTGATCTATTTCCAACCATCTTTTTCAACTGACGTAAGTACCTATGGGTACAAAACATAATTTACATTCGATGATCACTGTACTGATTCATACGCGTACATTACAAAATAACTGTGCTTACCTTTCAAATGGGTACATCCAGCGGTAATGTACGGGACCCCCTAAGAATGTCTCGTATGGAAGATGCACTGGAAGATGCTCCATGGAATCAAAAAAGCTAGGTGGGAACATTCGCTCCAACTTACAAATAATAACGGCGATCTCTGAACTCATTGAAGCGACAGTAGCTTCCGTGAGCTCTGTACATGTCAAGTCCCTGAAAAAAACACTCAACTGAGCAAGCGGCTCCCAGTGGCTATTCTCTAGGAACGATCTTAATGCGACGGGCATCAATCGTTGCATGAATATATGACAGTCGTGGCTTTTCATCCCGAACATGATATGTTTTTGACTGTCTATACACCGACTCAAATTTGAAACGTATCCGTCCGGGAATTTGATGGATTTGATCCACTCAAATAATGTTTTCTTTTCATCCGTCGTCAACATGTACTTTGCTTTTGCGTAATTATCATTGTCGTCAAGCTCCAACTCAGGACGGTGACATATCTCCCGTATATCATAACGTGCCTTCAGGTTGTCCTTCGTTTTTCCCGGAACGTTCAAAATCATATTGAAAATGTTGTCGAAGAAATTCTTCTCGATATGCATTACATCAAGATTGTGTCTAATCAGTAGATCTTCCCAATACGGTAGATCCCAAAAAACACTCCGTTTCTTCCAACCCGTGTTTTTTCCAACCGCATTGTTTGCACTCTCTGCACCTTCCACGGTAATCTTCTGCATCCTATAGCATCTATACCGTGCATAATCTGTCTTCCACTATACATGGTCGGGGGGGTTTGTTTTCTTACTCGTCGACCCTTCTTCCAGTCACTTCCGTTTGAACGGAAAGTGTGATTCAACGGCAAAAATCGACTGTGACAGCCAAACCAACAAGTTTTCTGACCGTTTCTGAGATAAAATGCATCTGTGTCTAGCATGCAATGTGGACATGCGTATGTCCCCACCGTATTCCATCCTTTAAGAGGAGGAGATTGAGGTTCACACAATTAACTACACTGACTAAGGAAAGCAATAACAAAAACTAAACACAGACTAAAAAATGAATATGAAAGCAATTAAAGATCAACATACCTGACAACATTGAATACGCAGGGAAGTCACTGATCGTCCACATTAACACGACGCGCATCAAGAGATTTTGTTTCTTCAAAATGTCGTACGTCATAACACCGTCAGTCCACAACCTTTTCAACTCTGCAATAAGTGATTGCAAATACACATCTAGTTTCTGTTTTGGACTTTTCGGCCCAGGTACGATCACTGTTAGAAAAATCACCGGGTCTCGCATGCACATCGAGGGAGGCAAGTTATACGGGGTTACCATGAGTGGCCAAACTGAATATTGTGCCCCGGATGCCCCGAACGGGTTGAAGCCATCTGTGCATAAGCCCAATCTGACATTTCTCGGATCTTGTGCAAAATCCGGATGATAATTATTTAAATGCTTCCATGCCGCAGCATCTGAGGGATGTCTTATAACACCTTCCTCCTGTGAATGCTCGTGATGCCATCTCATGTGCGAGGCTGTCACATCCGATGCATACAACCGTTGCAGAAGTGGGGTCAGCGGTAAATAGAACATGCGGGCGTTCGGAATCAGGCTGCGTTTCCCTTGTTTGTATCTTGGAAGAAAACAGAATTTGCAATGATGCAGGTTCTCATCCACATCTCAGTAAATCATGCATCCGTTTTGACACGAATCGATTTTCTCCACGGGTAATCCAAGTCCCTCCACTAGCTTTTTCGTGTCGTACAAACTGTGGGGCATATTATTTTCTTCTGGAGCGCATCGACGAAACCACGATGCAATCGCATCAAATCCTCTACCCGGTATGTTGTACTGCGCCTTTATATTTAAAACTTCTGTAGCAGCAGCAAGTTGATTTACCTCACATCCATCGTACAATGGTCGGCTGGCTGTCTTTAGCATCTCGTGCATCTTACGTGCTTCCGGATTCATTTCCTCTTCTACAACCCGTTCATCTTCGTCTACGTTTAAACTTTCACGGAAATTTTTACTGCCCCCATACCCCGCACCATCAATTATCATTTGCTGCATCTGACTATACTGTTGTTCATCATTCCGTTCTTCGTCTTTTTTTATGTCTTTACTGATTCCTGGCCCTAAGTCACCCGGGAAGGATATTGATGTATTCTTACAGGCATTGATTGAAGAGTTGAATGATTTATGGAGTGAGGGTATAAGAACTTTTGATAGCTCAAAGTCCGAGTATTTTCAATTATGGGCCGCGTTGCTATGGAGCATCAATGATTTCCCCGCATATGGTGATTTGTCTGGTTGGAATACGAAAGGATACAAAGCATGTCCCATATGTTTGGAAGATACTTCTTCAATGGGTATTCGAAGCAAAATATGTTTCATGGGTCATCGACGATATATTCATATGGGCCATCCATGGCGTTTTGAAACAGTGCATGATGGAAAACAAGAATTGAGGGGCAAGCCGGATATTAAATCTGGAGTTGAGATTATACAAGATTTAGATCGATTAATTTTTCCAAAGTTTGGTAAGCATCCTTGCACCCAAGAGAAGAAGAGAAAACAACAATTGGACTAAGAAAAACATATTTTTTAGTCTTCCTTATTGGTCTAAATTGCTTTTACGTCATAAGTTAGATGTAATGCATATAGAGAAAAACATATGTGATAACTTGGTAGGAACAATTTTTTCTATTGAAGGAAAGAATAAAAATACATTGAAAGCACGTCACGATCTGGCAGACTTGGGAATACGAGCTGAATTGCATATACAAAAAGTTGGGAGAGATAAGTTTGTGAAACCTGCTGCTGCTTACGTATTGACTACGAGTCAGCGCATTGAGGCATGTAAGTTCTTGAAAAGTGTAAAATTTCCAGACGGATTTGCATCAAACATATCTCGGTGTGTTAATGTTAAGGCTGGAAAACTTACTGGGTTAAAGAGCCACGATTGCTACATTCTGTTTCAACGATTGCTACCATTAGCAATTCAGGCATTTTTGAATTACGACATAAGTCAGGTGGTAACAGAGTTCAGCAATTTCTTTCGTAGTTTGTGTGCGAAAGTAATAAGTTTAGATGAGTTGGATCAGTTACAGCGTGATATCACTTTCATCTTATGTAAACTTGAAAGAATATTTCCTCCTGCCTTTTTTGATGTCATGGTTCACTTATCAATTCATTTGCCGTATGAAGCTTGAACAGTAAGGCCAGTCTGTTAAGTTGGATGTATCCAATAGAACGCAGTCTTCAGACATTAAAGAATTAATTGAGAAATACGCCACGTCCAGAAGGGTGCATAGCAGAGGCATATGTTTTCAACGAGTCGATAACGTTTTGTTCTAGATATCTTCAAGGGATTAAGACTCGATTTAATAGGTTGGATCGTAATTATGAAGGAGAAGTTGATGGTCGTGTAGGAGTGACATATTAGTGTTTAAAGATATGTCTCATCTTCTCAGGCGTTACGATCTATTAACCTTAACACAATCAGACATTGCTAAAGCACACTGGTACACCTTGAGTAATTGTGATGAAGTAGAACCATATTTATGGTATGTATATCTACTCCATATTTTTAACACTGCTTCCAATGTATTCATATAGATTTCTTGTATTTACTTAATCATCCATAGGGATCACCTTGATTTACTTGAACACGAGAGCTTGAGCGACATACATAAACATCAAGAGGCACAATTCGCCAATTGGTTCAAACGTCGTGTAAGATATGTTCTCATTTATTTTTGTTTTATAGCGCACTGTACCCATAAGTTTTCATACAAAAGTTTATTTGACAATGTAGGTTAGTGAATTATGGAGTCGTCATAAAGTAAGTTATGATTTGTACGCATTGTCAATGGGCCCAGACATTCGTGCTAAATCATATACGAGATGTTGTGTCAATGAGATGCGTTTCCACACAATGGAAAGATCTTCTGGCCGTACTACTACGAGTTGTGGGGTTTCTGTTAAGGGTGATCACGATGAAGGATCAACGACGTTTTATGGACTCTTAAAAGAGGTTATAGAAATTAGTTACTTAAGATCTAATCAAGTTATTTTATTCCGATGTACATGGTTTGTCACATCTCCATCTAAAATGAAGAAAGAGTCGGGAAACATATCGATTAACATATCTCGAAATTGTTTTGAAGAAAAACCTTTTATTTTAGCTAGTCAAGCTCAACAAGTTCTATACTTGGATGATATTAAATATGGGAAAGATTGGAGAGTAGTTCAAACTTTAAGACAAAAAAATGTGTGGAATGTCCCTGAGTTAGAGGAAGATGACGAGGATGATAAGATTTTGCATGTGAGTTCACCCATAGATACTCATGTCAGTGATAGGCTAGATGCACAGAGGCTCGATAGAGATGATGACATAGAAGAGTTTATAACCAATAATGAAGAAGAGCCGGAAAAAGATATTGTTGATTCGGAAAATGAGAGCGATGAGTCGGAAAATGATGACTTAGAATAGTAAGTTAGGTTTAATATATAATTTTTAAACATGCGTTTGTTCTTAACTTTTAACAAATATTGTGTTTGCGTGTTTTAAACAGGAATAATAAGGGGAAGGGTCAGATTGACGAGTCACGACCTATCTCACCGGGCAACAGGAAGACTCCTCGTCGTCGTACAGGCAGGGTAGTTATTACGGAGCCATCATCGGATACATTGATGAGTTCTCAGTCACCTTCTCCCTCACCAGGGCATGTATCGACTTCAGATTCACCGATGTCATCACATGATATGCGTTCTCAGTTACCTTTGCCCACACTCGATCATGGTAAGAATCATTTTTTTTGTGAATGTCACTTATGCTTTGTTTTATACTTACTTCTTAATTTGAGTCTCGTCTCAATCGTCGGTTCCTAGATTTGGTTATGCGAAGAACCTTTCACTGCATAAGGGGACGAGTAAGAAAGATCTGACTATCCCGGAAGACTTAAAACGGGTGGTTGGCGACAATGCTAGGTCATTTATCACTGAGACTGACATATTGGTGCGTGCCCTTATACCACCGAGCAACAAGAGATATGATTTGGTGCCGGCAGAGATTCTTAATGATATCAGGCAACGACTTGCAGTGAGTCTTGTATTTAGATATATGATTTGCAAGTATTATATATTTTGCACTAACATGATTGCTAATGTGTTAAGGACAAATTCAATCTTCAATTGGCCAATGGCGTACATTGGAAAACTATTGAAGGATAAATGATATCCTCTACGAATGAGTATCGATATGAGCTTGGAAAATACTATCGCAATAACGTACAAAAGTTTGGTGAAGAGCAAGCTGACCGCATGAAACATCCGAGAGTGCATAGTGATGATGAATGGGGGTTATTAATCGAGAAGTTGAAATCACCTGAATTTAAGGTAAAATTGTATTATCTAAATCTTAGTATCTTTATTTATGAATAATAACTAAATAATTACTTATGATATTCATTTTGTGTTTAAATTATCAGAGACAAACACTCATTCCCGAGCGGCAGTACCGTATTTACATAAAGGTGGCTCGAAATCCAATGCTAATAAGATTTATGAGATGGTAATACTATTTCACACACTTTACTTATTAATTTTTTTTCTATTTTTGTAGTATCATACACATTTTATATGAATATTTGCAGAGACAAGATACCCCAGAAGCTACATGGGTTGACGTGTTTGAGCAACAACACTCTTATGAAAGTCCAAAAACGTGGGTGAGCGGACAGGCCGAAGAACATCACGTAAGTTTATTATGTTAAGTTTGTTATGTTTTTGTTGTCAAAATTTTGTATTCATTTCGTGTTTTTTTCTATTGTCTTAGAAAAAAATGGTGGAATATATGAAGCCGCCAGAACTTGCGTCAGACACAACGGATTCAATCCCACCTATTACTGATATCGAGGCAATGGAGATGACTTTGGGTCATAGACCAGGCTATAGGAGAGGTATGGGCAGAGGGCCTAAACCTCCCCCAAAGTCAAGTAGTTCATCGAGATCTTCTGTGTCTTCACAAGTGGAACAACTCACCCAAAGTCAACAACAACTAGCTCAAAGTCAGCAACAACTAGTTGAAGCCCTTACTACTATTAAGGAACTTCGAGCTCGTGATGTGGAACGTGAGGCTCGTGAGGCGGCACATGATTTAGAGGCCAGGAAACTTCGAGAGGACTTTGATGCGTTCATGAGAAACTATAGAGGTGGTGGGGATGGTCATGCTTAGGATTTACATGTACTTTGAACACATTACGTGTCTGTTGTAGTATTTTAAGACATCATGTTTTACTTTCTTAAAGACATTATATTTGTCTTAATTGAACTTTAGTTAATTTCTATCACATTTTGTTACAACTTTTTCTGGTTCTGGATTTTATATGGTTTAGAAAAATCTTAATATATATATATTGAAACAGGTGGCTTTTGAGGAGCTTAAAATAAGTAATTTTTAAAAAAAAAAACAGTGGCAATACCCGCGCCATAGCGCCGGCACTGAGGTTACATGCATATAATAGTAACCTTATTTCCGGCGCTATCTCGCCGGAAATATGTTCAGTGCCGGCGCTACAGCGCCGGCAATATGATTATTACCGGCGCGCCTGGCAGTGGGGTTAAGGGTTAACCCCACTGCCGGCGCCACCACGTTGGGGATGCTTTCTTAGCATCCCCGGCGCTATGCCAACCACGTCGGGGATGCGTTCTTAGAATCCCCGGCGCTATGAATAGCCGCGCCGGTGATGCCTGAAAATGGCACATCCCCGGCAACCCAGTGCCGGCGCTATTTCCGGTGCGGAAGTGACGTCGGTGATACCTTTTTCCGGCGCAAGTGGTTGGCATTGCCGGCGCGGAGGTGCGCCGGTAGTACCCATTCATTTTGTAGGGATGATATAATATTTTTAAATATGTCATTTAAAATTTTAATATTTTCAAAATATTTTTATTTTT
The DNA here is from genome assembly GCA_028015215.1 of Gynostemma pentaphyllum. Lineage (NCBI taxonomy): Eukaryota > Viridiplantae > Streptophyta > Magnoliopsida > Cucurbitales > Cucurbitaceae > Gynostemma > Gynostemma pentaphyllum. The sequence continues at coordinate 45,539,703 of CM051347.1, read as the reverse complement.
TTTAAATGAGAAACAGAAATAAGAAATAGTTACCAAACACATTTCTGTTTCTTTTTTTCTTTCAGAAACAAGAAATAAGAAACAGTTATCAAACATGTTTCTATTTCTCTTTTTAGAAAAACAGGAACAAGAAATAAGAAAAAGAAATAAGAAACAAGAAATGGAAACAAATAAGGTTACCAAACGAGCCCTTAACAACTTGACCTACTTGGATGGCTTAATCTATCATGCCAAAGAGAATTAGAAACTTTGGCTCCCAAAAGTGTTGTCAACCATTAGGAGAAGTAGAATAAGTGCGGGACATGGGATAAAGTCCATTATAACCTGGTGCTTTGAACAGAACTAATCTAGTGGTTCTGTCATAGATTGAAAAACAATATGGTATTTCAAACATTAAATTAAGAAAAATAAATAATAATAAATTAATTTGTCGAAGTAAGATCACAAAATATAAGATCAGTATCGAAAGGATTTTGTTCACTGCACAGAATAGGATCTAGCAATATTTAAGTTCTTAAACTAAATATTTTCATTATGAGTCCTTTCAATTAACTGGTATTCTTTTTAATTAGTTTAATTTATGTTAATTAGTAATAAATATATCTCAAAAGATCAGCATGAGTCTTAGATTTTTGTCAAAAGGTACATTATTAATAATAGAATGTAATTTTCAGTACAAAACCTTTTAACAATTGAGATTATTGACATGCCTTTATAATGGACCTTCATTTAGATCTAACTTATCACTAACATTAGAATCAATTTTTGGTATGCAATTATCAAAAGGTGTGGTTGATGATTTCTTCGTTCTTTAAATTACTTTTTATCCAGATTATAATTAAGAAATTTTTATGGGTAGTAAACTTTTAAGTGAATGGTTGAAATATATAAATCAATGATTATAATTTGAAGTCATCATATATCATAGTAAATCATTGTGATCGTATATTTTAAAAATATATAAATTAATATTAATTACTACTTGACATATTTAAAATTGCTTTATCTACTAATATTTTAAAAATCTTGTAAGATTTCTAATTAGTTTTTTTTTTCTTTCTAAAATGCTATATTTTGATAAATATTATATGAAATTTTGTTAGAATTTCAAACTTATAATTATTGTCAATTAAAATCTAAAATAATTACTGAAATTTGTAAATCCATAATTACCATGCAAAATAATTACCATATAATTACAATCAATTAGTGATTAACAATTCTTCAAAAATATCATATTTATAAGTAATAATTTATAAATACTGTATTTATAAATATATAAAAAAAAATTACTCTTCACTAAAAAATTTCTATATTAAAATTCCTCATGATAAAAATTCATATCATAAGTAACTAGGAAATTATTCTCATCAATTATTGTTGTGGAAAACATATTAATTAATATTATATTATTAAAGGCTAATTAATTAGTTGACGTGAGCTTTATTTAGTGGTTTAATTTTGTTAGCTCAGACTTTTGATAGATATAGTGTAGCTAGTAGATATAATATACTAATTCCTATTAGATTTTATTGTACTCTAGTTGACTAGTTAGTATATAAAGCCTCATTATGCACCAAATACTATATTTAATTTAATGAACCCTAATTATTTAATTTAATGAACCAAAGTTAAGTTATCAAATAGGGTGAATTTCACTAATAATCAAAAAAATTATTGATATATCAAATATACCGGATGTTTTTATTAAATATCAATAGTACCCAAAACCGCCACCAGCCAAATGAAATTACATCGTGAAAGGACAAATATACCCCTGATTTAATTTCTCCTTAATTTGTGTAAAATTTAAGGAAATTTATAAAATCCCTTAAATTTTACAAAATTAATGGAAAAATCAAATCTAAACAAAAATAAAAACTATAACAAAAATAAACATTTTACTTAAAATAACCTTTGTTGCTGCTTTCTTCCTTGATTGAACAGCAACACGAGCCACAACAACGATCACCTTCGTCTATTTCTCAGATACAGAGAAGGCCGATTTCATTTCAAAATTGACAAAATCGAAGAAGGAAAAACGAGGATCTGAATTGTTCTTAAGCTCCCAGATCTCGCAATGAATTTGAATCATGATCGGAAAACCATTGTCTTCAACTTGTATTTCTCATATTCATGAGAATCATCCCATAAACCATTGTATAACAGATCAATAGATCTGGAACTCATATCAGAAAATAATGGAAATGAAAAAAAAATCTTTGAACAAAACATAGAAATGAAAGCGAAAAAGGCAGAAATAAAATGGAGAAAACGGAGATGTAATGGAAGAAATGATTCCATAAATGAAATAGTATAATTAAAATTTGAAAATTGGAAACTACCAAATCAAATTTAAATTAAAAAGATAATAACAAAAACAAATCACATAATTGAATTAAATCCCCATAATTACGGAATGCCAGTAATGACTACGAAAATATAAAATTAAAGGAAAAAACAAAAATGAATAAACATATAAAAAAGGGTAAAACAGTAAACCGTATATTCAGGATCTAGGGTTGCGCTGCCAGAATTGGTGTTAATCGGGTAAAAGTGAAATATAATCTCAAAAACCGGTAATATCGAAATTGGGTGAATTAATAAGGATATTAGTGATATTAATCTCTATCAAATATAGTGAGCCCATACATCCCACCACCTCAATATTTGAGCGGAACCGGTTTGGGATTAACGTGAGCCAATAAATATAATAATTAGGTGTAAATGGTAAAATTATCTCCAAAATTATAAGTTATTTGTAATGTAATATTTAAAATTTTAATGTGATGAACTGAACCTTTGAACTTTTAAATTTATTACAATATTACCTTCAACATTAATTTTAACCTAATTTTTTAAAACTTTTTTCATTGCGTAATTTTTTTTAAAAAAATCCACCTATAATATTGAGGTGATTTGCAAATAAGTCTCTGTAGGAAAGCTTTAACACTGTTGTGAGGAAGCACAAATGAAAGCTATAATTTGTAAAATTTTATAACTTTTACTTATTTTATATATAAAAGGTAAATTAGATATTAATAAAAAAAATTAAGATGCTATATTTTTATATAAAAATAGAGAAAATATATTATTTTATTATATATTAGTTTCAAAATAATTTTTATGTAAATATTTAATATTTTATAGGGTAAAATGAAAATAGGACCCCTGTAGTTTTAGTCAAATGCACTAACATTTACTGAATTGAGAAAATGGATCATTACATCTATATGGTTCACATATATCTAAAAAAAACCTTCATTCATTTAAAAGCTATCCCCCCATCAAGGAATGTAACGAATTTCCATTACACAACTGGGTTAAATTCGACCCACAAATAGACCTGCCACAATATGTAATGACCCGTCACTTGATAAATAACTAAAATCTGGAAATAAATCTTGTTTATTTTAAATAGTATTGATATTATTTAATGTTGGAGTTTAAGAGAATTATTTACCTTTTCTTTTAATTATTTGAAATATTTATTATTTGGAAAATAATAATAAGGAAAGAAAGGAAAATAAGGGTTTGTCAGGTAACACAGTTTGCAATAGAAGAAGAAAAAGAGGTAGGTTTTTCTTTCTTTTGTCTCCTTCTCTTGTAAGATCGACGCTTGTTAGAGTGGGTAATATATTGGAGATTGTTTGAAGAGTTTTCGACACAGTTCATCACATAGCAGTTAATGCACCTTGCTATGTGATTAACCGTGTTTTAATAAGACCTACTTTGAATAAGACCCCCTATGAGTTGTTTAATAATAAAACTCCCAATATTAGTTATTTTAAAGTCTTTGGGTGTAAATGTTTTATCTTGAAAAATAAGGGAAATCATGGGAAGTTTGAATAAAAAATTGACATTGGCATATTTTTGGGATATTCTTCATCTAGTAAAGCATATAGGCTGTTTAATAAAATATCACTTGTTGTTGAAGAGTCAATGCATGTTGTTTTTTATGAGTCTATTGTTGTTCTAATGAGATTATTACTAGTGATGAGTTAGATCAATCTTTTGGAGGATTTATGTATCAAAGATAAGGCTGTGACTGCTACACCAAGTGAGACACCACTAGGTTAAAATGAACTCCCTAAGGAGTGGAGGTATGTTTCTAACCATCCTATGAAATTAATTATATGTGATCATTCTTCAGGTGTTAAAATTCGTTCTTCTTTAAATGCTTTGAATAATCTTGCTTTGTATCTAAAATAGAACTAACATCTTTTAAAGAAGCTGAAAATGATGAGTTTTGGATTAATGCAAGAAGAATTAAACCAGTTTGAAATAAATGAAGTTTGGAATTAGTCCGTCGTCCTATTAATCATCATGTTATTCAAACAAAATGGGTTTTTTTGAAATAAAATGGATGAATCTATAATATTGTTAGACATAAAGCTAGGTTAGATGCACAAGGTTATAGTCAAGAAGAAGGAATAGATTATGAAGAAACCTTTGCACCTGTAGCTAGACTTGAATCAATTCGAATGTTACTTGCATTTGCATCTCATAAAAATTGTGTTTTAAATCAATTGGATGTCAAAAGTGCATTTTTAAATGGTTTTATAATTGAAGAAGTCTATGTTGAACAACACCTGGTTTTGAAAGTTTTGATCATCCAAATCATGTTTTTTAAATTAAAAAAAGATCTTTATGGTTTGAAACAAGCTCCTAGAGCTTGGTATGATAGATTGAGTAAATTTGTACTTGATAATGGATTTAAAATGGGAATAGTGGATACTACTTTATTTATTAAAACTACAGATAATGACTTGGTTTTAGTTCAAATATACGTAGATGTTATTATCTTTGGTGTCACTAACCCTTCACTTTGTGAAGAATTCTCTAAGTGCACACACATAGAATTTGAAATGAGCATGATAGGATAACTCAAAATTTTCCTCGGGCTTCAAATCAAACAACTTGATGAGGGAATCTTTATAAACCAAGAAAAGTACACAAAAGATCTACTCAAAAGATTCGAGCTTGATAATGCAAAGGTAGTAAAAACTCCAATGAGTACAACTACAAAGCTTGATAAAGATGAAAAACGTAAAGAAGTAGATATTAAATCATATCGAGGTATAATCAGATCTCTACTTTATTTAACTGCGAGTAGACCAGATATTATGTTTAGTGTATGCATGTGCGCTAGATTTCAGTCCTGTCCAAAAGAGTCACATTTACATGCTATCAAGAGAACATTTAAATATTTACTTGAAACTAGTAATTTAGGCTTATGGTATCCTAGGAATGCATCATTAGATTTAATTGTTTATTCTGATGCGGATTTTGGTGGAAGTTTAACTGATATAAAAAGTACTAGCGGAACATGCCATTTTCTTGAAAATTCGTTAATATCTTGGTATAGTAAAAAGCAAAACTTAGTATTATCCTTCTTTGATTGTTTTTGTTAGGGGGAGCAATCTTGTATATATTTGCTTTGATTTATTGGTATTCACTATTATTATTATTATTATTATTATTATTATTATGCCTAAATTACCTTCTTGATGGGGAGCTTTAATATTTTTTTGATGTTACAAAGGGGGAGAATTTGCCAAGAAAAATCCATGGATGATATTACTATAAATTTATGAGCCACTTGATTTATTTCTTGAGTGGTTTGTAATCATAAAAAAGGGGAGATTATTAGCTTTATAGGATTCAATCACACCTAATATTTGGATGAAAACAAACCAAAATTATACTAATGGTTTAGAATTTTTTTTTAAGAGTCTATTGTAGAGCTCGAAACAAGGATTCCAGTGCAATTTAAATCGCTTAAATCGGAGTCCAAACAAAGAACTTATGGACAAAACAAGTTTAGAGGCAAATACACAATCTTGGATGACATCATCATATGACTTGGACAAAAAGATGAATCATAAAATGACATATGGCGAAAGAATGACATGGCATAGTCAACAGTCAAAATTGATTATGTGGCAGATGGCGTGGCGCTGCAAACGGTAACATTTGTGATGATGTGGCAATATACGTGGACGATGACGTGACAATGAAGAACCAATGTAAGGCCCCAGGTCTAAAACAGGTTATTAGTAATTTTATTTTAAATATTATACTGTGTGTATGATAAGTACTTAAGAAATCATTGTTCTAGGTTGTTTTGGTTATTTATTTATTAACCATAGTTAATTAAGAGAAGGGGGTTGGTTAGCAATTGAACTTAAGGGCAAGGGTAGATTAGCAAAGGAAAGGTGAGAAGAGATTTAAAAATAAATTTTGGAGGTGGAGGGAGCTTTGTGCAATTAGTTGTCTTATAATGTATTTTAATTTTTGAAATTGAAAGTATAACTAAGGTTAATTAAATAAGAAAAGAAAAGAAAAAATCTTCATTCTCATCCCTCTCCCTCACCGTCTTGAAATTGTCTCTCCATCAATATCTCTTGTATTTGGGTTGAATTAAGGTGGGTTTTGGTGAATTTGTGATAGACTCTTCATCCTACAAAGGTTCAATCAAGGTTCAATTAGATCCAACAAGATCCAAGATAAGATTGCAAATGTTAAATTCTAGGTTTTCATGGGTGTTAGGGTTGCTCTTGAATGGATGATTGGAATCACTATGAGTGTTGTTTCTTGTACTTTAAATTCATAAAATCCATGTTTTAGTAAAGAATTCAAGCTTTGGGGTTCTTATATTTTGAAAGGGAAAAGGTGGAAGCCATGGAGGGGGTAAGCTTCCAAGAAACTCCATTAATGGAGATTTTTGAAGCTTAGTTTTCTTGTTTTAGGGTTTTCTTAACTATTAGTAAAGGGTTATCAATTCTGGAAATTTTGGGTGTTTATATGCTTATGTTCTACAAGAAAAAAACTTTAGTACAAGAAAAACACTTTAGGAAAACAACTTAATGGATATTTGATAATCCCCCTCTCGATTTACATCCTAAAATTGTCTAGTTTTTGGAACTTTTACCACTAATCGGGTTCGGGGTTTTGTGTATATGTTATGGGCTGAGATGTGATGTTTAATTAATACTAAATGTATGTGGAATGGTTTGTTGTAGGAAGAAGACGAGCGGGCACGATTGAGGCCATTTATGAAGGTGAGAACATAAAGAATCGAAAGGGTGTTGGCGACGTGGTTCGCGATTCTGAAAGGGTTGTTGTGAATTGAGTTAGCTATGATTGTGGTTGGTTTGGTGACTATGGTTTGTGAATTGTAAGGAGACCGTAGTATGGGAGAGTAACAGAGAGTGGGAAATGATCTCAGCCGTTATCAAGAGGGCCCACAATGAGCTAGTTGGCTCAAACCGATATGTTATTGATATAGTTATTTGCTTATGCAAACATGATTACTTACTAGTGTTTGTATTTTCTTTAGTCCATGATCGAATCATATACTGAAATGGGGATAATTTCATTTATATTCGATATGCTATCAGTTATTGCACGGTGAATAATACGTGAAAGAGATGTTAAGATTTAGTACTTGAAATGTGATTTTTATGCTTTATGTGAATATTGATAAAGTCATATGGTATGATAGAGTCATATACTGCTTGGAGGAATTGGCCTATTTGTACTCATTGAGCCCGGGATTATTACTTTTGATGAGAATTGTAAGAAAGCATGACTAGCCCATTTCATTTTATTTCACTTCATTCATTCATCTCATGTGTTCGATGAATGGCCATGGGGTCGTAACCTGTGTAATGGTGAGTGGATGTTGGACGTTATACGTGGTTACCATGGCGGATATTGTGCACTTCTGAGGCGCTATGTGGTGGATGGCCTGGATGCTAAATGGTTATTACTATAACCTGGAAGAATATAAGAACTATGGCTCAGGTATTAAATTATGATGTTATGTGTATAGTGCATAGTGACACACCGAGATTGTGAATGTAAGATTGTATTGACTTAAAGGAATTTGTTGATTATGGTTATGAAAAGAATGATGTTTGCTCGACATGGATATGGGTTTTAAGTATTCACGGTTTGGTCAAGTGTACTTATTTATGTTGCATTGCCCGTTAAATTGCATTTTTAGACATGTATTTCCGTTTGAGCATTATGTATTGAGCATCCGTATCACTGTTCATATTCTTTTGTTTTCACTGAGTTTCATGCTCAAAGGTGCTTTATATCACCTTTCAGGTATCACTAGAGGACGAGGGTGTGGAGCGGCAGGTGGTGCTTGTTGACTACTTGAGATGGGGACTTTTGGATAGGCCACCGGTCACGCGAGCTATTCTTCCTGGATGGGTTTTCTTTATGAGATGTGTTGTGTCCGTGTTTTATAGTCTACTTTTTTTTAAACTCTATGTAAATATTAACGAAAGTTTTTAATGGTTTGTAGTAATCTTTTATGTTGGTGCACCAGACTCTATGTTTTTGAACTATACATGGTATTTTGAAATATCCGACGAGCCGAGGTTGAATGATTAGCAGATTTATAATGAACTTTCTTACATTTCATGTCCAAAATTTCAAAGTTTTGCTATTCCATTTACACTAAAAATGAGAATCCTCGTTGCCACTAAGCGTACTCACGTCCAAGGCCTGTTTTACAGGCCAGGTCGTTATAACCAACCATAAGATGACACGTGTTCATAGAAGCCGACGGGCATTGACCAAACAAAGGAAGACTGACGTTAATGCATGTAGAAATGACGAATGGAGATGTGACACGTGGCGTCCATATTTAAAATTAAAATTAAAATTTGGACTAATAGAGATGCGACACGTGGTAGATAGATTTTAAATTAAAAAAAAAAGCTAACAGGGACGCGATTCATGTGAAAGACACGCGCGTGCACTACACGCGTCATCAGAGGCGCTTTCTGATTCAATGAAGCGTGAGTACGCGCTTCTTATTCTACTCTCGCGATTGGGCATGGTTGGTGCGAATGCTGCTAAAGAAAAGTTGCGATTTTGGGGGATTTTGTCGCCTTATTTTCTTCAATTTTTTATAGCCATTGGATCAAATTTACTCTATCAATGGTCCAGATCTGCCCTGAAGCTTAAACACGGAATTAGCCAGTTTTAAACCCTATTTTCAGATCTAAAACGGTACCTAACCTCTCAAATATGTTCTATCATGTTGTCCAAAAATTCCTGCTCCATCCTTCAATTCTCCCACTCCACCTTGCTTTCATACTAATTTTGTGAAGAGGATTATATTATGAGGAAATTCTGATATTTTTTATAGTACAAAACTTGTGTATTCACCTACTTGAGAGGGTTTTGTGAGGATTTATTTTAAACTTTCATTGGGATTTGTATTAAGGTATGAGAACACCTTGGGGTGTGAAAAATAAATTGGATAGATCCTGAACTGGTTAAAAGGATCAGGGTTTTCTATTTGATCGATATAATTACAAATTTGCTTGATTGGTTCGAAATTTTTTATTGAGGTCCTGCAAACCACAAGAATGATCTAGATAAGATTATTTGTAAACTATACAAGATGGATAACTATCAACAGTTTTAACAAGCTAAAATTCCCAAACGTTAGCCATTTACTGTAGATACTTTAAGTTACCATCTCGACTTGAAACCTCTCGTATGTTTTACATACTCAGCCGTGATTTCATGAAAGTAACTCTGGGGATTTACTATTTGAATGTTTGATATATATAATATATACATATATGTCTTATATCATCAATGAATCAATATAGTTAAAAAGAACTTAAGTTTATTTAATTAATTTATTCTTAATAAATTATATTTATTAAATAATTATAAGTTCTAGGACACCATTCCTAACAAAAATACCCCTGGAGTCTATTTTGATAATTCCATATTTTTTTTAAATATTTCTTTTCATTTGGTTTTCGATTGTGAAGGAAGATCATCTTAGAAGTAGTTTGGATCAAGTTCTTGATGTTTTTTTTTGACAACTTTTAGGATTTTGAAACTCAAGGTAAGATGTAGATTTATGGATTTTTTTTGTTTTTTTGTTTCCAAAATCCACGGTAGAGTTGAAATTCTATGTTCCATTAGTTAGAATTTGGAATTTCAAACAAAAAATGAATTACCCAATCCTTCGCATACATTTTCTTCACCAAAGATTTATAGTTATTACCAAAAATTGAATCAATACAAAAAATTTCAAGCCGTAAACAACCTCCTTCACCGAAATCACCATAACCTCAATCCCTTGAAACTTAGTTTCAATTTCTGGAAACCCAAAGTTAATTTTCAATACCTGAAACCTTGAATTTTATTGCTCACTATATATAAACCCAAAAACCTGAGTTAAACACTAAACCAAAACAACTCCATGATTGAAGACTCTCTTATTGTCCATAATCCTTTTGGTCTATCCCAAGCCCGTTTTGTTTTGTTTGTGTAATTTTTTTGTTTAGTATAGTTTTAAATGTTATTTGGTGATTATTATTGTAGGTGGTGAACACTCTATAGCTCCATAATTGATTTCGAGCTAGGTGGTTTAGAGAAATCAAGGTGAGTAACAAATTGCAAGTTTGATAATTCTTTGGGTTAATTTCAAAGAATGATTTGATTTGGGTATATTTGGAGTTAAGTTGATTGTGTGCTTTGGATGTTGAGTATCCTTTAGGATGAAGAACTCTATTAAGTTTGTTGGTAAATTTTTCTTATTAAGTTTGTTGGTGGATTTTTGCTTACCAAGTTTGTTGGTGAATTTTAGTTTATTAAGTTGTTGGTGGGTTCTAGCTTATTAAGATTCCATGGCAGAATTTAGATCAATTATGCTTTGTTTGAAGAACGTATAGTATATTGGTGATTCTTTATTGCCTATTATGTTATTTAGTACAAATATGTAACGTCTCGTTAATTTCACGGTAATTTTTTTTAATTATTTTAATTTATTGATTTAGTTATTTATTTTAACTTAACTATTTTAAGTACGGTTGATCTCGGTTCGGTTTTGAGAGAAATTGGAACCGAACCGAAGTCATCAGTTTAGAGAGAAACAGTGAACCAACCGGTTCTTAAATTTTCATAAAACCATTCGGTTTGGTTCTTTTCCAGTTTCCGGTTTGTTCGGTTTGGTTTTTTGGTTTTAGATTTGGAGCCTATGTTATTGAGTTTTTAATATTTTTAACCCCAAAAAAAATGAAAAAATGCTTCGTTTCTGGGCAATTGAGTTTATGCGAATCACAAAGAAAAAAATAATGCACCTCAGAAACTAAAAAATAAATAACACTTTGAATGACCCAAAAATAAATAGTGAAGAGATCTTGAATTTGAAGAAATTATAAAAAATTATTTGAATAAGGATGAGAGAAACGTCTCGAAATTTGGGGAAAAATCAAATTAGGCCGCAATCGTAATGCAACAAAAACTCAGATCTCATAGTTTCAGATTCATTAAAGAAAGAGAGAAGAAAAGAGACAACATTAAAAGTTTAAACAAAATGGAAATAATCGAATTTGGGGGGTTTCTTGGATTACAACCATAAGAGAGTTTTTCTTCTCTCAATTTTTGTTGTTCTTGTCAAGTCTTCTCATAGAGCTACACTGAAAGAATGACTGAGAGTGAGGGAAAGAGAGACAAGATGGTAAAAGCTTGGAAATGGATAATGTTTTCCTTTCCATAAGCTTGGACGATGTAAAGCAGCGATGAGGGCAAGAGAATTGTCTAGAAGGAGGCTTTGGAGAAATGAGAAAAGAAATATAAGGCTCTAGGGTTTTTATCTTTTAGTTTTTATTTATCTAGGAATATTTTTATTGATTAAATTTGGTAGGCCGGTTTGGTTTCAGTTATATTCGGTTTACTATTTTAACAAATCGGCCAAAACCGATTTTCATCTGTTTTCTATTATATTAAACTGAGAAAACCAAAAATAAAAGAAAAACCGAACCAAACCGACTGGTCCAGTTCGGCTTTCTCGGTTTTCTGCACATCCCTAATTTTAAGCTTTATAAGTTAGTTAATTTAGTTTAGCTTTAATTAACTTAGAACCGAATTAATTTTTCTCAAGTTTAATTTAGTTCTCCTAGTCACAATATTGTTATTCTGCAAGATTAATTATTTAGAGGTTTGGTTAGATATTGAAAAGAGAGTGATAAAAGTGCTATTTTTTTTTTGCTATTATCCTTTTATATTAATTTTATTTCTTTTATTATTTTAGTTATTAAAAAGGAAATAAAAAAAAAAGGGAAAACTTTACTTTCCTTCTTCTTTGTATGCCGCGGCTGACCCCTCCCATTTTCCTTTCTTTTTTTCTCTTCTCTCCTTCATCTCTACCTTTCCCCCCATGGCCATCCCTTTATCCATGAGGTTCTTCGTGTTACTACTGTACTAAAACTCAACAAAATCATATATGAAGATCGCTGGAAACTGAGGACAAACTCACTAGAAAAACAAGCTCGAAACCCTTCATTCTTGAACTTCCTCGAAGTGGGTTCTCTTAGGTTCGTGTCTAAGTTCTTTTAGGTTGATTTGAAGTTAAACCATGCTCACTATACATCATTAACTTCATATCTGAAGCTCGCCGGATTCTAGGAAAACAAACCTCACTGGCGTTCGAAGTTTTTGCAACGTTTGGGAGTCGGGATCTTCGTCTAGGTTCATTTCTCTAGAATTATTCGCGCATAACCAACTTCTTCCCAGCCGTTTCCCACCGTCAGAACGCCCTGAACATCGCCGAAAAAGTAAACCAACGGTGAGCTGCGAGTTCTCTTATGATGCGTGTCTGTGTGCTTTAAATTGAGGAAGAAACGGTCTGACTAAACCACTGGCCTGTTCACCTGAACCGGTTCAGTCTGGTTCAATTGGTTTTCTTTGCAATTGGGGCCGATTGTTGCTATTTTAACCCAGTTCTCTCACTAGAAGAAAAATATTTTTAAAATAATTATGTAAAGTAGACAGAGTTATGTTAATATTAAAAAAAACAAAAAAACAAAAGGAATAAAGGTAAGGGAAGGAGGGGAGAGAGTGTGATTTGACATTAAGGGCATTTCTGTCTTTTTATAATTAGAGGTGGCTAAAACAAAACAAAACATGGCTACTAGAAAAAAGGTGCACTCAAATGTGGTCATTTTGATATTTTTACTCTTATTTTAGTAATGACTTATTTTACCGATCACACCCATATATTTTATTTTTTATTTTTTAAGTGACTGAATGATGTGATAACAATTTTACGAACCACATGATTATTTAAAATAATTTTAAAAATACATAGATATGATTTATAAATTAGACCAACTATAAACATATAATTTTATAAGGGTAAATTACTCATTTGGTCCATGAGTTTTGGAGGTCGTGTCTATTTGGTCCCCATATTTTCAATTTGTGTTTAACTGGTTCATGAGTTTTGGATATTGTATCTATTTGGTCTATGCGTTTTCAATTTGTATCTATTTGGTCAATGAGTTTTCAATTTGTGTCTAAATGGGCTCTGAAGTTTTTTTGTTCTTTAATTTGTTGACCCATGGTGACATAAAATGTTTAATTGACCAAAATAGTGACATGAGATTAATTATTATGTCAAATTTTATAATTATTATGTCAAATTTTATAATTATTATGTCAAATTTTATAATTATTATGTCAAATTTTAGCCCTAGATTGATGAAAGATTTGAAATAATATTTAATCTGGTAAGAAGTTAACGAATCCGTTAAATTAAGGACCAATTAAATTTATTTTTAATAGTTTTTGAAAATTTAGGGACCAAATAAACATAATATCAAAAACTCAAAGAGACACAAATTGAAAACGTAGAGACCAAATAGACACAACATCCAAAACTCAGAAACCACTTAAAAAAAAATTGAAAACGCAGGGACTAAAAGAGTACTTTACCTAATTTATAATTAAGTCTAGTGTACCCTTTAAATTTCACTTATTTATTATGTGATTCAGTAAAATTTCTGAATAAAAGAGATGGCCAAGAAAACAATATTTAGTTTGAGTTTATCTGTCGCAGTTTTTCAATTGCCTAATGAACTCCAGAAACACAATGTGCAGGAGCAACATTGGCATAATCAAATCAGTTTAGAATTCAAATGACATAATGAAAACTAAAGGCACCTGGAAGAGCGTCGACTCGACAGTACTAAGTAACTTTCTATACTACCTTACCAAAGGAAACACATAATTTTGAGTCTAAAACCAGAGTTAGGCCAAACGTATTGTCCATACTTCCAAGTAAGAAACCCAATACAGATTTTACTTCTTAGCATTGTACATGGATTCAACCTTCCCATCATTCCCTCCCAGCAACAGGTACTTGTCTTTCCTTGTCAATGCCGTGCACTCAAATCCCAGTACATTTCCCAATATCTTCTGCACGTAATTCGCCACCTCGATCGACGATTTACCACCCGCTTTGCACGTCATCTCCTCCGGCAATCTGTCCAAGAATGTAACCTCGTATGTCGGCCTCGGGTTCATGAAGAAGTAATAAGCATCCCAGAATTTCACCCCACGAACAGTAGTACCGTAGAACATGTTCTGCTTGCAATTAACAGCCACAGGGACAATCCTGTCACTCATTTCAGCAAACAAAGCACTGAACCTCAGCAAAAACGGTTCCCTACAAGTGGTTCCCTCAGGGCAGACCACAAGATCACCATTCTGGAGAATCTCAGTGATCCTGGCAGCATCAGCAGCACGATCACGAGTCAAAGCAATAGCTGGGATTGGAGATAAGAATCTAGAGAGTTTGCTTACGCTATAAGTGACACAAGACACTTTGCGGCCGAGGGCGATAGCAATGACGATGGGGTCAAGGGCTGTACGGTGATTGCAGACGTAAAGATTACCGGGGGTGCCAGGAGACGGAGGCGGGGGAGGATTACCGCGAATGATGAGCCTAATTCCAAGCATTTCATAGGTATAGCGGACAATGCGCTCAGGGAGAGGGAGATTGAAGTAGACACGAATGATGGAGAGAATGAAACCAAAAGGGATCCATATGAAGGTGATAATAGCATTAAGTGGGTCTGGGCGTTGGACAAAGCGGCCGTCGTGAAAGATAATCTTGCTTTTGAGTTCATCAACTGGAATAGCCTTTGCTGATTTATTGGAATGCACCATATAGCCTTCCTGCTCAAATGGAACCATGGAAATATAAGAAAGGTAACACAGTTTTTTTATATATTGATTCGATTTGGTCAATTTAATTAAATTTAAAATATTTTAAGTTACACCCTTTGACTTAATCTAATTTCAATCAAACTAAGTAATAAACGTGTCCCTTAAATTGTTAAATAGGGGAAAAGAAAATTATAAGATAAAAAATAATCAGAGGGTAATTTTATTATTATTATTTCTTCTTTAGTGTGCATTCATTTTGCTAATTTGGTTGGTTACAAAAACAGGACTTTCATTAAATAATTTTGACTACGGTAATTAAATCTGTTTACTCTGGTTAAGAAGGAAGTGGAACTGACCTCTTTTCTTTTTTTCTTTTTAAATTATTTTTTTCAAAAGAACGTAATTCTCTTTTTGTAGTTGAGAAACCTATAAATACACGGTACAGCTCCTTTTCGTTTATATTTTTGAGAATAAAAAATAAAACTGCTTATCTAAGTTTTTTCTAAATAAAATTTCAATGTATCTAATTTTATCTAGTGGACCACCACTCAATTTGTAAGACCATGCCCCCAGTTGGGTGAGATGATAAGGATCAAATTTATAATTGCGGGTCCCATAAGATTCAAATCGATTGCAGGTGCACACTCATTAAAATTTATTTCAATTTTATACCCAATCTATCTAGAAATTATTGAAGTAAAAATAATTTCTACCCCGCTTTTTAACTTTCATACTTGTGTGGTCTCTTATATATTTATTAGTGGGATATATATATTTATTACAACTCATTTTCTCTCCCTAATTAAAATTAATTCATCCAATATAATAATAATTGAAAGCGGTGACACTAACCATATCTAATAATTTTTTTTAGCATGTGTTAAATATAAGTGAATATATTCGGGTGACATATATTGTCTTAAAATTTGTCTATATTTTTAATTTTTCTTATTAATTTTCAAAAAAGTTTTATGTAGTCTAAAAAATTAGAATAACTTTGAATGTGATATTTGCTATTAAAATTCAATGAAAAGTAATATGTATTTAATGTAGAAACTCTACTTTTCGAAACTTAAAGAAATCAAACTTGAAAAAAAAGGTACCTTGCAAATAGACATGAAATCATGATCGGATTCACGATCTCCAATTCCAAGATCTGGAGCATCCTCACCAAACTCCTTCAAAATAGCCAACTTCTTCAATTTCCTTACCAAAACTCCAGGCTTCTTCACAAATCCAGTCGCTCTCTTCGTCTTCGGATTCACTTCAATCTCTGTTCCTAAGACTTTATCTCCTCCGAGAAAATCCTTCACGAACGGTTCCACCATTATCGTCGGATTCGCCGTCACCACCACTTTCCTCTTACACTTATTGAACACCTCAAAACTCTCCGACCGAACATTCGCCGCGTAAAACCTAATAAATCAAAATCAAATCCAATAAAAAAAATCGAAAAGAATTGGAAAAAGATTTAGGGTTTTTAGTAATGACCTAGGCAATACAGCGCGAGAAACGAGTTCGATATCGCGGACTTTGATTCCAGCGTAGGAAATGAAGATGAGAATTTGAATTCCGACGGCTTCGGAGATGAAGAAGTAAGAAACGATTATGATTGGGAGAGAAAGTAAGAGAATGAAACCGCGTAGAAGGCTACCGGCTTCAATGGCGACGAGCATGAAGTAAGGAAAGGAACTACTGGAAATGAGAAGAGTTCCATCGAGATCAGCGGCTATGGAACCGTAACTCGAACCGGAACAGCTGGTAATGGAAGGAAACTTCTTCTTCGTAGCCATGGCTTCTGATCTCTTTTCGTTGATGGATGGATCAGGATTAAAGCGGCATTTGGAAAGGGAAGTTTTAGTATTAATCAATTTTCTTTTGGAATTGGGTGAAGGACGGTTGGGGTTGTTGGACGCTCTATGGGCAAAATGAATACACTGCGAGAGAGAGAGAGAGAGAGAGAGAGAGAGAGAGAGAGAGAGAGTGGTTGTTCTCAGATTCTAATTTTAATGCCGACTTATCTCTTTTCTACTTGCCCATTTGGTAGAAATTCTACCCAATGACTTTTTTTTTTTTTCCAATTAATATTTTCACAAATATCAAAAGTTTTGAATTTTTTTTTAATAAAATTTTCCTTTCATTAATTTAATGAATAGCATTGATTTAATGCAAAATTAATTTTCATTTAATTTTTTCTTTTATATTATATTTTTAATAATCAATATTATTATTGTGACATTTAAATTTTATTATTTTTGTAAATAATTTTTAAGTTAACAAATTTATAATTAAAAGAAAAAATTATTTTAAATACTTTTCATGAAAAATCGGTGATATTAATCATTGTCAGTATATCATGGTAAATAAGTAATAATCAATCACTGATATACTAAAATGTACATATTATCATTGATATATTATTAGTCGTGACGATCGTTGTTCATTTCATTAAATTAATATACTTTAGGTGTATTTTAATTATAGGTTTTGTGCATCAATCGTGAATTTTGGTCAACCGGTGATTAGAAGTTGACATCTTTTATAAGGTGAGTTTAAAATGGTTGTGATTACTTTTATATTTTCGAATTGCTTGACGATTATGTTCGATCGAGGTTAAGAGGGTTATTAGATTTTAGAACTTTTCTAAGAATGTATATAATTGGCAGTTAAGGAAAGTGTATAAGGAAAATTAGTTAAGTTTTGGTGTTGTTAAAATTGAGATATTATTGGTGGATTCAGTTGTATTCTCAAGGAGAATTAGGTTCCGGAAATTGGAGAAAAGTATTAGATTTCTCCGTTTATTTCGAGTGGTTATAAGATAGTTAAAAGAAAACTTTGGAGAGATTCACCGTGTAGATTTGAGTTAGTATGATATTATTAGCGATGGGATTCGCTATTTAGTACTACCAAAGGGGAGTAGTACGTATGGCGTTATGATACGTGTGATAATGTGTTTGGTGACGTGAGGTCACAATCCTGGTTTGTGTTTGGTGACGGTGAGGTCACCAGGTATGGTTTGTGTTTGGTGACGGTGAGGTCACGGTATGGTTTGTGTATGGTGACGGTGAGGTCACCGGTATGGTTTGTGTATGGTGACAGTGAGGTCACGGTATGGTTTGTGTTTGGTGACAGTGTTGTCACGGTATGGTTTGTGTTTGGTGACAGTGAGGTCACGGTATGATTTGTGTTTGGTGACAGTGAGGTCACGGTATGGTTTGTGTTTGGTGACAGTGAGGTCACGGTATGGTTTGTGTTTGGTGACAGTGAGGTCACGGTATGGTTTGTGTATTGTGATAGTGAGGTCACGGTATGGTTTGTGTATGGTGACAGTGAGGTCACGGTATGGTTTGTGTTTGGTGACAGTGAGGTCACGGTGTGGTTGTGATTGGTGACACTGAGGTCACGGTATGGTTTGTGATTGGTGACAATATGGTCATGGTGTGGTTTGTGATTGGTGACAATGTGGTCACGGGTGTGAATATGAATAGTGACAAGTGGTCACAGTTGAATTGTGAAATGTGACAATGTGGTCACAATGTGAAATAACGTGTGGAATGACGTAAATGATAGAAATTTACTTTGTTATTTACTTTGTTATGCTTTAGTACTTTATTTTACGAGCTTGAATGTTTACTTTTCGAAATTACGATATAGTAGAATGTGATTGTTTTTCTTATGCAAAGTACTTGGGAATATTGAATGGGTAGTAAGAGCACAATAGGATTTTTGGACACATTTTCCGATATGGGATTCGGTCCATAGAAGTGCTTGCATCCATCTTATTCTCACTAGCATTTTTATGCTAATGTTGCTACACTTAAACTTTTTCAGGTAATACTCGTGGGAGAGGGCGAGGTCGTGGAGGTGGTGTTGTTTGATCGCGAGCCGATGGCTTTGTGGACACGGACTTACATGTATATTTTGAGTCATTTCATGAATGCTAGTTGAGACATTATATGTTATTGTCTTTAAACTTATATTTTGTGGCTCATGAGAGCCTAAGACTTGTTGTACATATTATCGAGATTATTTCCTTTGATTTTGTCATGAAATGAAGTATGTACTTCTTCGTTTTTACTTTCTCTGAAATGGGCCCATGTAAATAGGTTTTGGTAGTCCATATTTTAAACGAATCAACACCAAATTTTTATAAAAATAAAGTTTTCCGCTATTTATTCTGATTTAAAGATTTGAGATTGAGAAAATTCGAGTCTTTACACAGTATGTTCTTGTATAACTCACTTTTCTTCACCAGTCGCTTCATAATTGTTTTTTGTATGGTTTCAATGTAAGGAACGGGGAAATTAGAAAATTAGTTATGGTTGGAAATAAATGATTTAGAATATGTGAATACAAAATTGTTTGCCAATTCTTGAAATTGGTGCAAAATGAATTAAGTTTGATTGGTTAACCATGAATAAGTTACAAATTAACTATGGTTAGGAGTTTTATTTGAGGTTGGCTTATATTTTAACTATGGTTAAGTAAATTTGGGGTTAGTTTTAAGAAAAGAAATAGTTTTGTCTTTGTTTGAAAGAGGTGGAGTTTAGTTTTGGATTTTAAAAACAAAAATAACCAAACAAAAATTTCTAAACTTAATATATTTATATATCATTCTTTCTTCCTTTCATTTAAAATTAGAAGCAAAAAGTTGAAACTTATTCTCTCTTATCCTCCATTTGGCCAAAAAAACATGGAAGAAGAAGATTGTGTGAGTTTTCTCATTTCTTGGTCAAAAGACTTCAAATCAAAGCCAATTTATTAAGTTTTTATGAGTAAAGTTCATATCTATATGAATGAAAGGAAATTCATTTAGTTTTCATCAAGATTTTGTAAGTTTTCAAATCCTAGAATTTGGGGAAAATTGGGGATTTTTGGTTGTAAGCTTGGGTTCTTTTGTTTATCAAAGAATTTGAAAGAATCACCTAAAAATTGTTTGAATTATGCTTTTAATTTGAAGATACTAAAAGTTGAAGGTTAGGGTTTTGGTTTAATTTTTAAAAGGAATTGAACTTTAAGGTTTATGTAAGAATTCTTTACATATTAAATTGGGTTTTTCAAGTAATTGACTTATGGAATTTGTAGTTCATTTAACCTAAGTATTTCTCTCATTTTTCTATGTCCTAAAAACTATGTTGGATTTAAGAATTTATGTAAAAACAAACTTGTACCGGAAAAGGACAATTTTGCCTATCCATTAGTATCTCGATATAGTGACGCCCATAGTCTATTTCATCCATGGACTACACATATCCATCATTATCTCGATATAGTGACGCCCATAGCTTATTTCATCCATGAACGGTTCATAACCTTGTTGCATCACAACACAAACAACTAACAAACAATCTACCATACAATTTCCACTCAATTACATGCTTATCTTTCGTACTCAAAGTGTTGTCTTTTGCCAAATTCCCAAGTACACCAATCCTTATTAGAATTCCATACTCCATGGTACTACCACAATCAACATCAATTGTATTATCATTAGAATTTCATAATCCACGTTACCATGAAAATCAAACCATAACCATTATTCCTTACACAAGGTAATAAGATTGAATAAATAATAACCAAGAATCATCACCGATGCCAAGTTCCACGAAGTCCATAGTTCTCAAAGTAAGCAAAATCAAGGTTAAACACCACAATGTCACCAATGACAATAAAACACTTTAAATCATAAAGAATAACTTCCAAGCCATTACCAAGTTCACGACGATCGTAATTTAAAAAGGTAAACAATTATTAAGTTAAACACATAATTCTACCAAAGACAATAGAACACATACATTTTTTAAACAACTCCCAAGAAAACTTCTTAGCTACTTTGGTCCAAAACTACTCAAAGTACCTTCAATTTTGAAGTTTCTTCTAAAAAATCTCAATAACCTTACAACACTTCCAAGAATACTGTAAGACATATTTTCATCTAAAAAACCACTAACCCACTCCAAAACACTAGGTAAAGCAAAGTGGAACCTTCCAAGGTTCATAATCGTCATCCAACAATTTATAACTCTTATTAATAAATGAATCTCTTAACTTTGATCAACAAATAAAGTAATGTAACTCAATACATAAATTACTAACCACCACTTTAAACTCACCTTTGCAAATTAGACAACTTTTAGCTTTTAAAACTAAATCCAAACACTTAAACTAGCTAAAAGGTTATTAATAATTATTAATTGGCCAGTTAATAATTATTAATACACAAAATACTAATTTAAGCTGCTAAAACAATTAAAAAGGTTTACGAACAAAATAAACTCCTAAATTCTAAGTTATTAATTCTAAAATTAAATTTAAATACTTTAATTAAAATAAATAAATTTTACTTTAAAAGTAACAAGACGTTATAGTCTACCCTCCTAAAAAGGTTTTTCGTCCCTGAAAAGTAAGCTTACTAGGTGAAAAGGTGAGGATACGTAGCCTGCATCCCATTCGCACACTCCCACATAGCTTCCTCCAACACTTGGTTCCTGCAAAGAATTTTGACCGAGTTTATCATATTGTTCTTCAACATCTTTTGCTTAGTAGTTAGAACTTCAAATGGAACATCCTTGTAAGATAGAATAGCATCCAAAACCACGAGCTCAACGTGTACTTCTTTCCAAATCTCATAACACCACTCATTGGTGCCACTTTCAAGAACACGTGGTCCCCCATTACAAACTCTAGCGAACTACGCTGCTCAACTTATGCATATCTCTCTCTATATGCATTAGTCACAGCTCTTAGGCACAAATAGTAGGACCTTATCAAAACATCCTCCCACTATAGAAGTTGTTTCTCAACTACAACTGATGTTGGGTGGTTGGATGACAGACAATCCATGCCAAAAATAATATCAAAGTTAAAGATTGACATCATAATCAAAACAACATGCAAAAATAAAGAAATGACTAGCCCTAGAATCAAATAATGCAAGCACAATGGGCTCTAAACTCACAAAGTACTTGTAACAACGGTATCTAATGCCTCAATATCCTTTTGAGTGGTGGAAAAGCACGGGCCCGCTATCCTGTCTAAGGCTGTTCTTGAACGGTCGACTGTTGTCTATACTGTTGATTAGGCCTAACCTGGCCTGTACCTCCTGTCTGACCTTGCCCCTAGCCCTTGCCCTTGCCCTGACTCTGAGCCTGACCACCATGCTGTTGTGTTGTCTGAAAAGTAAGGTAGTAAAGCTGAATATGTTCCGACTGACCACAAAAAAAAGCATTTCCTTCCCCGACACTCACAGACGTGATACTCAGAACAAAGATGAAAATAGGGGCAAGAGGAATCAGAGCTCCAAGCTATGTCCCTCGACCTAGAAGGTCATCCTCAACCTTCCATTTTTGGGAAGATGACTATACAGTAGCTACCTTGGCCTTCTTTTTAAAGGCCCCAATGTCTAAAGCCAAGGCAGCATCTAAAGTCTTAGCATAAGTGGTAGGTTGTAAAGTTCATACCTATCCTTGAAGGTCTGCTCTCAAACCCATAATAAACCTTTTTTTATTACTTTCAGGGTCAGTAACATGCCAAGTGGAAAACTTAAACAACCGATCAAACTCGCTCTCATACTCAACAACAAACCTATCATCATGTCTGAGTGTCACAAACTGTACCACTAATAGATCTCAGGTTTCCTCTGGGTAATACTTGTCAAAGAATTTCTCCCTGAACATCTCCCAAGTAACCTCCAAAGTAGGGCTCAGAAAACGGCATAAACCATCCCACCAGTAAAGTGCATCATCTACCAAAGAATAGGTCCAAAAGTAGACCTTCAGATGATCTGGGCACCGAATTAAACCAAGTTATCTCTCAACTCTAGTAATCCACCTTTCAACGACTATCGAATTAGAAGATGTTCCATCAAACTTAGTCGGGGCATATCTGATATACTCCTTCAAAGTCTTAGTAGCATTAGTAATCTCAGACCGGGTACTCTAGTAGGTGGTATAATCTATCTATGTGTCCTCCACCACCTCGTAATAAATCCAGATAATCCTCCTCAGAGATGGTAACACTACCTCCATGCCTAAATGTCTGGTATACTAGAGGCCCATCCTCCCAATACTTAGGTGGAGGTGGAGGTGGGGGTAGTGGTGGTTGTTGTGGTGTGACTGCTCTAAGTCGACCCCTGCCCTGTACCGAAGTTGGTACATTACCTCTACCTTTTCTAGGTGCAACTACTCTAGAAGGCATACTAAAATCACAACTAGATAAGTCTCACGTGAGCTACTAAGAAAGGAATTTACAAAACTACACTTAAACTTAACAAAAGAGAAAGTTCTAATACATGGTGTCGTTGACTTCGAACGATGATTTGGATAAGGGCTTAAAATCAAAACATAAAAAACATGTGATGCATGTGGTCTATAAAACCATGAGGCTCTGATACCAACTATAACAATCCAATTCCGTTAAATCATTTAATTTCAAAGCACAACGAAAAACTTGGTTTTAAAAAAAATAGGCACGTTTAAAATTCGGACTATCCAAAACCTTTTTTTACATATTTCACAACCAGAGAAAGCATAAAAAATGTGGAATTGCACATTTCCGTTTATAATAAGTCCCGAAAAAGACATAAAGTTACAAAGACAAGTACAAGTTTTAAAATGCTCTCACGAGCCCAAAATACAAAGTATATGGTGATAGAAATATACACAACGAGCATTTCGAGAATGATCAACAAAAGTCCATGTCCATGTCCAATCCATCATCCTTCGGTCAAACAAATCCACCTCCTCTACCACGCCCTTTACTTTTCCTTTTCGACGAAAAGTACCTGAAAAGTTGTAAGTGTAGCAACATTACCATAAAAATGCTTGTAAGAGTAAAATGGAAGCAAGTAATCATATAGACCGAATTATATACCGTAAATTGTATCCATAGGCCTAAAATGCTCTTTACTAACCATTATACACATCCAATACAACCTAAGCATACACCAATCAATTCCCAATTCCGACTCACATAGAACGAAAAGATATTACTATTGAAATCAAAACACTCGTACAAAGGATAATCATGTATTTACATAACAACTAACAAAAAAATTGGGATGCTCATGTCATGAACTCGATTTATCATTGTACAACAATCCTCGATATAGTGACGATCATAGCTTGTTTCATCCATGGACTACACATATCCATCCGTATCTCAATATAGTGACGCCCATAGCGTACTTCATCCATGGACTACACACATCCATCAGTATCTCGATATAGTGACACACATAGCCTATTTTATCCATGGGCTGCAACAAATCCATCAGTATCTCGATATAGTGACGCCCATAGCCTATTTCATCCATGGACTACACATATCAATAAATCGGTTCATAACCCTGTTGCATCACAACACAAACAACTAACAGACAATCTACCATACAATTTACACTCAATTACATGCTTATCTTTTGTACTCCTCAAAGTGTTGTCTTTCCAAATTCCCAAGTACATAAATCCTTATTAGAATTCTATACCCCACGTACTACCACAATCAACATCAATCATATTATCATTAGAGATTCATAATCCATGGTGGTAATACAATAAAATCATAGCCCTTATTCCTTACACAAGGTAATAAGATTGAATAAACAATAACCAAGAATCATCATCGATGCCAAGTTCCACGAAGTTCATAGTTCCCAAAGTAAGCAAAATCATGGTTAAACACCAAAATGTCACCAATGACAATAAAACATTTTAAATCACAAAGAACAACTTCCAAGACGTTACCAAGTTCAAGAAGATAGTAACTTAAAAAGTAAACAATTATCAAGTTAAACACATCAATGCTACCAAAGACAATAGAATAGATACATTACATAAATAACTCCCAAGAAAACTTCTAAGCTACTTTGGTCCAAAACTACTCAAAGTACCTTCAATTTCCAAGTTTCTTTTAAAAATTCTCCATAACATGTCAAACCCACTACCTTAGTTTTGTCTCATGTGAGTTGAAGAAGGAAAAAAAAACTCTACAGTAGTTAGGCCCAATTTACAAAGGTGGTGGTGGCCCTAAAGAAAAGTTTTTGTTTGTAAATATCAAGCAATTGCTTGACAGCTAGCAAAGAGGATTTAAAATAAAAGGATAGACTTACATAAGACTTGAGAGAGAGAGAGGAGAAGATGATTTCTATGAAAAATAAGATTAAGGGCTTTTATTTCTTCTTCTCATTATTCACAGTGGAGGAAGAAGAGACATTCTTGTTTTCAAATGAAAGAATCCAATTTAGTTAGTAAATTTCCATGGTTTCCTTTTCTTATTTAATTGTTTGTGGAAGCCGTGTTTTTAGAAAGGGAGAACTAAAGTTTGTGAAATCTTGTAATTTATACCTAGTAGTTAGAGGATTTTTTTATATGATATTGATGTTTGTAATATGAGAGTCATTCTCATAGGTTTAAGCATAAAGAAGGTTGCTGCTATTGGGAAAGAAACATGAAGAAATGATAAAAGAAAAGTAGAGGTTTTGAATGTGGTTCGTGAGGAAGTGGAATTGGTAAAACAATTTAAATTATAAAAAGGATATCATGTCATTCATTAATATAGTACTTGATAGATAGGGGAGGAAAGGGAAAATGGGGTGAAGTCTTTGGTTGTGGTACAATTTCACATGAGAGAGTAAAGAAGATGAACTATTTTAATAGAGTAAATGGCTATTAGGAAAAGAAAGGTTATTAGTACAGAGGATCTAATTTTACGAATTGGTTAGTGATTTAAGTTTTATAATAGTGACTAGATAGGGAATTAAGAGGTATTTTATCATGTTAGTAGCGAATTATTAATTAGTGTTTTGTTTATTAAATTAATATTTCAGGTTATATCGGGATGTGAATTATTTACGACGTGGGTTTTTTCGCTATAAAGTTAGTGAGTGGATTTCTATTTTAACATTTATGATATTACTAAAATTTTGATTTCTAAATTATAATTATTTACCAGTCTTAATGGATATAATATATTTCAACGTCATATAATTATTTAGATATTTAATTACAAATTTTATAGATTTTAAGGAATTGAGTTTTATGGAATTGAGTTAAATATGTATGTATATATTTTATGAAATTTATGCATGCTCAGTTATGTTTTTTTAGAATTAGTTATGTTTTTTGAATGGTTTGAGAATAATGTTATTAGTTTCAGTAGTGTATTTTCAAACTGCTAAAGAACAATACCCTCAGTTATCAGCATTCAGCAGGTCTTTGGGACCCACTTTAGCATACACATAACTTTGGGCCGTATGTTAGGGTGCATAGCCCTTTGAGGGCAGCTCTACGTGCGTATGACTAATTTCTGTATATTCCGTTGCTCTGCTATATGCATGACTTCGCTCTACATGCAGTATGATCAGTTTAAGGGTACATTTTTAGTGTGATTTTTAACACTATGATATAATATATTAGAAGTTTATATTGTATGTATATTTATTGATTTAGTTTCATCAGCTGAATATTATGATTATTAAATTACGACTATTTTCGGTATCCAGTTTTTTTACAAGTATTAGTTTTGATCAGTTTTATGAATTGAGAAATTATTATATATTATGTTAGTTTGAAGAAAATATTAGTTTATTAAAAACTCCACTCATTGAGCCTTTTTAGCTCATTATTTTCAAATGTTTTCCCCCACAGGTAGCATTCAAGTTTCCGAGATGATCGAGCCTATCTACCACCCATTTGTATCAACTCATCTACTACATGAGTCATTTTTAGTTTGACATGATATTAGCATAATTATGTTTAGGTTTCCTTGGTGATAAGTGCTGACTTTTAGCTATCACTTGCCATCGGCGAACGTCTCGTCTCAGGTCTATAGGGTGGTCTCGGGATGGGTCTTGACAAGTTGGTATCAGATCATTACGATTCGATACATGTATTTCATAGTCAATCACATTTGCATTTATTTCATTGCATGACATCTATTTAATTATAAGTGCATATGCTTTATGGTGGCAAGCTCGTAGGCTTGAAGGTATGTTTATGAAACTTAATGCTACTTACTAGAAAGTTTTGTTGATGATTTTTTTTAATTAAATAATTCATGTAATTTATTTAAAAGTGATACCAGTTTGAGAGTAGTAAAAATTATCCGCTAATGGTGTAAGTCACTTAGGTTGGAGTTGCTAAAAGTACGTATGAAAGGGAACCTAAATGCTCATAACTTATTGATTCTAAAATATGTTAATTTGGGAAATGGTAATTCATTATTTTGTGGAGAATTGTTTGGTATCAACTATACAAGTATTCTATGGATGTAATATTATGTCAAGAGTTTGAAATTTATCTTCTCAGTTTGACTGGTTTAGAAGTAATTTGTTGTAGATAGTGTTTACAAAGATTGCGAGTGATACTTACAGATGTAGATGTATTGAAAGATTATTTAGTACCCATGGTTTATAGTGGTTTGACCTGTTGATAGCAGTTATGTCTAAACCTCAAGACTCGGAGAAATTGTTAAACATTAAGTGTCATGATGCGTAAACTATCAGAAATTTTGTATAGTGAGATGGTAGTGGTAAGCTCATTTGGAAGATCGTTATTATAATACATTGTTTATCAAGTTTGGGTGATAAATGTGGACGGGAAAAAGTTGAAAGCAAATCTCATGTTCCTGGTTATACTAATTATACTATGATAATTTGGGTATATGTTTCTTGTTTGTTAATTTAATGTTTGATTAGAGGTGT
Organism: Gynostemma pentaphyllum; assembly: GCA_028015215.1. Lineage (NCBI taxonomy): Eukaryota > Viridiplantae > Streptophyta > Magnoliopsida > Cucurbitales > Cucurbitaceae > Gynostemma > Gynostemma pentaphyllum. The sequence continues at coordinate 45,512,003 of CM051347.1, read as the reverse complement.
TTAAAGGCTCAATTATATGAGTTTGTTGCACTTAAAGTTAGTAAATCGCTGAGAAAGGGTTGTTTATCATTATCGACTTGTACTGGGTACATATCAGTGAACAAAAATGTAAAGATATATGAGTTGTGCAAGAATTTTCAGATTTGTTTTAGAGAATTTGTTGAATTTGCTGTCGGCTAGTGAAATAAATTTGCAATTGAATTATTATTGAACACTATTATCCCAGCCATAAGGATAAAAATAGTTGAAGGCATAGTTAAATTGTTGGGGAATTTATTATATTAGTGTATCTCCTTAAGGGGCACTTGTACTGTTTGTGAAAAACAAAAATGGTGACTTCAGACGCTTGAATAAAGTAATAGTATGATGAAAATAATATATGTTGCCTCCAATATATGGATTGTTTGATTATATTATAAGTGCTTAAGTGATTTTGAAATGGATTTGTGGTCAGTATATTATCAACTTTTGTTTGAAAAAGACTACTTTTAGAATGCGGTATATGCATCATGATTTCTTAGTTATGTTGGTTTCATTGATGAAGGATGCAACGGTGTTTATGGTCCTAATGAAGAGTGTATTAGCTTATTAAAGAGATAGTAAGGTATTTATGGAACAAAGAATATTATAAAAGGCTTTTGATTTCAGTATTGTAATCTCAATATGAAGGAAAACTTTGTATGAGAAATTAAATTATTGGCAATTCTTGTTTTGCATAATGAAAGTTTTGAAAGAAGAGATTTAATGCGAACAATGTGACGTTCTACAAGAAATCTGTTAAGTTACCTAAGACAAGTTGGTGTGCTTACAGTTGAATCTATTAGTAACTCTAACACTTTCAGTGCACTATGTTATACCATAGGTCTTCCTTGTCTTCATGAGTTCGCTAGTTTGGATGTTAGGTTACATTAGGGGCACTATTAATAAGTTTTGAGTACGATTATGTTTGATTAGACGAATTTTCAAAGCATAGTTTAGAGATTTTGTTTTGAGCAAGAGAAGGGTAGAAAGGGAAATTAAATAGCCAGTGGGTTATTTGATCACAAATGAACTGAGTTTTTCTTACATTACATTGATTATGAGTTTAAGAGTAATTTAATTTAGCTAGAAATATTTGATGAAGTGCACACTTCGATTTTTGTTAAGCACCTGAGTAGCTTTGGATTGTATTTTGTATTCAAAGAACGTTACAAGTCACGGAATATGAAGAAGCATAGAATAGAATTTGTTTCAAAATGCTTGATTCCCAGGTTTGTTGAAATGAAACGATAGAGTTTAACAAGGCTTTTACTAAAAGTACGCGAGATAGTATTTGAATGGGGCTGAATAGGTAAAAAGAAACCATCAAGTTTTTTCTATATAAAGTTAAGTATTCTCTTGATAGATTTATGCAGATGAAGCAATAAATTTGAATATGTAGTGTTGAATGTTTTGGATCAAGTCTTCAAGTTTACAGAAAATTGTAGAGTCGTTTATTGTATGCTTTGGGAACTATATAGCATTGTAGTATTACTTTACAATCGCAAAACAACTGGGTAGTTAGAAAGAATTATTCACACCTCAGAGTGTATATATTGGGCTTTTAGTTTGTAGTTTAGAAAGAATATGGTACACTCACTTGTCACTTGTGAATTATGAATAGAAATAATCAGCGTATGGTGTAGATGTGACATTTTTAGAGGCACTTTGGTTTGATGGAATAAGATTAGTGTGAGGAAGTTGATGGGTTATATTACTAAAAAAGACTTGATTCGCTGGTATGTTGAAATGAAACGGTAGAATTTAACAAGGCTTCTACTAAAAGTGCGCATGATAGTATTTGAATGGTGCTGAACAGGTAAAATGAAACCATCAAGTTTTTACTATATAAAGTTAAGTATTCTCTTGATAGATTTATGCAGATGAAGTAATAAATTTGAATCTGTAGTGTTGAATGTTTTGGATCAAGTCTTCAAGTTTACATAAAAATTGTAGAGCAGTTTATTGTACGGTTTGGGACTTATATAGCATTGCAGTATTAATTTACAATCGTAAAACAACTGGGTAGTCAGAAAGAATTATTCGCACTTTAGAGTGTATACATTGGGCTTTCAGTTTGTAGTTTAGAAAGAATATGGTGCACTCACTCATCCCTTGTGAATTATGAATAGTAATAATCAGCGTATGGTGTTGATGTGACATTTTTAGTGGTGCTTTGATTTGATGGAATAAGATTAATGTGAGGAAGTTGATGGGTTATAGTTCAAGTTACTAAAAAAATATATTGGTCGGAAATATTGAAACGGTACATGATAAGCATAATGGTTATGTAGATATACGTAGTGAAGTGCTCAACTATGTGGTGGGTGGTGAAGTTTCTCTTATTTTCCACCATGGAAAAAAATTTGGGTTTTGTAAGTCTTGAGAACTAAAAGAAAGGAAAAAAAATATTCATTCATTCTCAGGTTCCTTGTGATCTGGATGGAATTTCGAGGACGAAATTCCAAAAAGGAGATAATATATTGTCAAACCCACTACCTTAGTTTTGCCTCATGTGAGTTGGAGGAAAAAAAAACTATATGCAATAGTTAGGCCCAATTTACAAAGGTGGTGGTGGCTCTAATGAAAAGTTTTTGTTTGTAAATATCAAGCAATTGCTTGACAGCTGATAAAGAGGTTTTAAAATAAAAAGATAGACTTACATAAGACTTGAGAGAGAGAGGAGAAGAGGATTACTATAAAAAATAAGATCAAGAGCTTTTATTTATTCTTTTCGTTATTCACAGTGGAGGAGGAAGAGATGTTCTTGTTTTCAAATTAAAGAATCCAATTCGGTAAGTAACTTTTCATGGTTTCCTTTTCTTATTTAATTGTTTGTGGAAGTCATGTTCTTAGAAAGGGAGAACTAAAGTTTGTGACATATTGTAATTTATACCTAGTAGTTAGAGGAATTTGTTATATGATATTGATGTTTGTACTATGAGATTCATTCTCGTGGGTTTAAGCATAAAGAAGGTCGCTGCTATTGGGAAGAAAAAGGAAGAAATGATTAAAAAAAAGTTGAGATTTTGAATGTGGTTCACGATGAAGTGGAATTGGTAAACAAATTTGTATTATAAAAAGGATATCATGTCTTTCATCAAGTATAGTACTTGATAAGGGAGGAAAGGGAAAATGGGGTGAAGTCTTTGGTCGTATACAATTTCTCGTGAGAGAGTAAAGAAGATGAACTATTTTATTAGAGTAAATGGCTAGTTGCAAAATAAAGGTTATTAATATAGAGGATCTAATTTTACCAATTGGTTAGTAATTTAAGTTTTATAATAGTGACTAGATAGGGAATTAAGATGTATTTTATTATGGTAGTAACAAATTACCAATTAGTGTTTTGTTTATTAAGTTATTATTTCAGGTTATATCGAGACGTGAATTATTTACGACGTGAGTTTTTTGCTATAAAGTTTGTGAGTGGATTTCTATTTTAGCATTTATGATATTACTAAAATTTTGATTTCTAAATTATAATTATTTACCAGCCTTAATGGATATAATATGTTTTGAATGTCATATAATTATTTAGATATTTAGTTACGAATTTTATAGATTTTATGGAATTGAGTTTTATGGAATTGTGTTTTTTATATATATATATATATATATTTTATGAAATTTATGCATGCTCAGTTATGTTTTTTTAGAAACAGTTATGTTTTTTTGAATGGTTTGAGAATAATGTTATTAGTTTCAGTAATTTATTTTCAAACAGCTAAAGAACAGTACCCTCAGTATCAGCATTCAGCAGGTCTTTGGGACCCACTTTAGCATACATGTAGGCTTTGGGCCGTATGTTAGGGTGCATATATAGCTCTTTGGGGGCAGCTCTGCGCGTGTATGACCAGTTTAGTATATTCATTTGCTCTCCTGCATGCATGACTTCACTCTGCATGCAGTTTGACCATTTTAAGGGTATACTTTTACTATGGTTTTTAACACTATGATATAATATATGAGAAGTTTATATTGTACGTATATTTATTGATTTAGATTCATCAGCTGAATATTATGATTATTAAATTACGACTATTTTCGATATCCAATTTTTTTTACGAGTATTAGTTTTGAACAGTTTTATGAATTGAAAAATTAATATATATTATGTTGGTTTGATGAAAATATTAGTTTATTAATGTAACGTCCCGTTACTTTTGAGAGAAATTTTCTTTTATTTTAATTTTTTATTTTAAATTAATTTAAGTATTTAAAGATTATTCTAGATTTAATAATCGAGATAAGTTAATTTCGCTCGAAACCCCTTTTAATTATTTAATTAGCCTAAATTCGTTTCGGTGACATTAATAATTATTAACGGGCCAATTAATAATTATTAACCACCTTTAGATTAATTTAAGAGCTTTGGGTTTCGATTTATAAGTCAAAAGTCATAAAAGGACGCAACCGTCATTTCCAATTTTTTAAAATATCAAAATACTATTCATTCATCTTTAAATATACCATCTTTGACCAAAGTTGACCACCAAGTTCATTCTCCTCTTCTTCTTGCCGTGACTTCAAAGGGGATTGGGGGGAGATTTGGGTTTTGCTCGTTTTTCGACAGATCGGCTCGATTTCTGTTGCATCGGAAAGCCCTCGAGTCTAGGAATCCTTTCCACCTAACAATCGTGCCTTCCACTCAGGTTCTACGGACTTCTCGATAAGTTAAACTTTCCCTAAGCTCCAAATAGTGTTTTAATGGAGTTTTCTCTTTGATTCTTCGATTTCTTGCCCAGGAATTCGATGATTTTAAGTACGATAGTTGTTTTTAGTAATTTTGGAAACTTTCCCTAAACTCTAAAACCGAGTTTCAGTCGAAACCCTTCCCATTTGAAATTTACATCGTGGGGGTTGTTTTAGAGTTTACTTTTATTGATATATTGTTTATTGTAATTAAATTCAGGAAATCATTTATTGCTCAAAAACCCGAATCATCGATACCCATTGAAATCAGGAACTTCGAAACTACTTAAAACCAGCTTGAAACACCTCTAAAGTGCCTAAAAGACGGAAAACCGAACCCGAAACGCATTTTTCATTGAGGGGCCAAGAGCACCCTTAGGGTTTTTCCGGGGATTTTTGTCGTTTTATGCCTTTAGTTGTCAATCAATCGAAGTATGTTTATTTATTAATGATCATTAGATATACTTTTAATTGTAGGTGTTTATTGATTATTTGCTTGATCGCTCTTCCGGAGGTTTGGAGCGAAACCACATCTACCAAGGTGAGAATAAATAGGATTTAAAGTAACTTTAAAAACCGAATAAGTAGAACCGTTTGTAAAATCGGAGGTTAAGAATAGGATTCGAATCTAAGAGTAAAAGAAAGTGAGCTAGTGCCCTTAGGATTAGGAACTAGTTTTTTGAGTGAAAACTTTGGAGTTTCTCGAGGGAAACATTGAACTTTAGGAAGTTCTAAGTTAGAATCGTTTCGGAGATTAAAATGGATCATTGGAAGTTAAAGGATCCAAACTTTTAGATGGAATGGTTAAAGAAACTAGAAAATAGAACTTTGGATTTTATTTGGAAGTTTATAATCCTTGGAAGTGTAGATTACTTATTTAAGATAAGATCTACTTTATTTAAAGTATCGTTAGTTTGGTTTACTTATTGTAAATCCGAAATTTCTGTTTATTTACTTTATGCACTTTACTTTAAGTCCTTTACTTTATGTTCTTTCATTTAGTGATGAATGATTTATAATTATTTTACTTGCAATTAAAAGATTTTCATATCATATCACAAAGCCTGCGGGAGCTATCACATAGCCTGTGGGAGCTATCACATAGCCTGAGGGAGCTATCACATAGCCTGCGGGGGCTATCACAAAGCCTGCGGGAGCTTACACATAGCCTGCGGGAGCTATTATTATTGTCATTCATCACGATTTATTTTTATTTGAATATGTTTATATCAAGAGAAGATGATATAAGTTTTTATGGTCAAATGAATATAACCATATACCTCGATGAAGGTTGTTAGGAGAAATTTGGGTATGACCACTTTCTTCTAAACTTTGGGAGTTATTATTAACTAGTTTGGAAGTTTTAGTGAGAAAGTTGTAAGAGAACTAGCTTCTCAATAACTTGGAAGATTTCGTAATTGGAGAATAAGACTTGATGTAAACCTTATGTATAGTATAAGGTATTAAAGAGAACGAGATTCAAATGTTATATATATGTTATGAAACATATCCTCCTAATGGTTGGAAGATGGTTCCTCAAATATTTGGGAGAATAAGATTTGATATAAACCTTGTACATAGTATAAGGTATATAAAGAAAATGAGATATAAATGCTAAATGCATTACGAAACCTTACCCAGAAATGCTTGGAATTGTAGTTCCACAATTATATTGGAGAATTGGTAAGTAAAAGTGGAATACTTGAGATAAAACTCTTTGAATGGATTGATAGCAAAGAGTAAGTATGTTCTTGGACACGAATCCGGATACGGGTTTGGGGTCTAAGTTTACTTTTTATTCTGTTTATTCTCACTGGGCTTTGTTGTTAGCTCATGATATTACAAACATTTCAGGTGTTCGGGTCATGAGAGAGGAGCTGGTGCGGCTTGATCGAGAGGATGATGATGCCGAGATGGACTAGATGTCATTTAAAAGTTTCAGAACTTATCTTATCTTATTTTGTTTTGTTTTCGGTCTTTGAGATGTAAAATTGTATATATGCTTATATGAGCTTTTCGTTTGATTTATTCCGTCATAAATTCTTAAATTTACAAAAGGAATTGCAATTCCTTGTCTTTTAATTTCTCTACTTGTGAAAATTGTAAACAGGTTGTGGATAGTCAAAGCTTTAAACATATCCATGCCAAATTTTTTATTAAATAATAAGTCTTTCGCTGTAAATCTGATTTTAAATTATTTAAAAGTGTCGGGTTGTCACAATTAAAAATTCCACTCACTGAGCCTTTTTAGCTCATTCTTTTCAACTGTTTTTCCCCCACAGGTAGCATTTGAGTTTTAGAGAGGATCAAGCCTACGTTTTCCCCCACAGGTAGCATTTGAGTTTTAGAGAGGATCAAGCCTACGACGAGCTTATCTCTCACCCATTTTGCATCAACTCAGCCACCACATGAATCTTTTTTAGTTTGATATAATATTAGCATAAATGTTTAGTGTGCCTTGGTGGTAAGTGTTGGTTTTAGCTATCGATTGCCATCAGTGCACGTCTCATCTCAGGTCTATAGGGTGGTCCCATGACGGGTCATGACATAACCTTATAACACTTCTAAAAATACTCAAAGACTTACTTTCCACTGAAAAAACACTAACCCAATCCAAAACACTCGGTAAAGCAAAGTGGCACAACTCTCACTTCTAAGGTTCATAATCGCCATCCAACAATTTATAACTCTTATTACTAAATGAACCTTTTAACTTTGATAAAATAATAACGTAATATAACTCAATACATAAAATTACTAGCCACCACTTTAAACTCACCTTAGCAAAGTAGATAACTTTCTAAGTACGGAACGAACTACCCACACGTGCGATTACCAACATCTACAATAACACTAATCAAATACAATTTATAAACCATAACTAAAATGATAAAAATATGTGATTCTCAGGTGAATAGTGATTTCAGATGAATAGTATTTTTTGAAAATCCGAGCTCGAAATCGTCAAATTTCTTGATGGAAATACATGATTTCAACTTAAAAACTCATTTAGAAACAAAAATGAAGAAACCATAGGAAAAGTTTCAAAAACGCTCTTTTTAGAGCTTCCCTTAGAGAACAAGAAATGCCACGAAGGTAGGGTGTATAGATAGCCTACGTCCCGAGGAATCTAATGTAAAAGAAATTGTCGACATCGGTTGAGAATTAACAAAAACCCAAGGATTTCTTCCCCACTTTGGAGCTCACGGTTTGGAAGAGAAAAGGAGAGAAGATTTTTATTTTATTTTAGGAGAATTTAAAGAAGATGAATGAATAGTGAAGATATTTTTAAGAAATCAAAATTTACGAAATCGTCATTCATTTACTTTTAGCTTTTAAAACTAAACCTGTAGCACTTAAACTAGATAAAAGGTGATTCATAATTATTAATTGGTCTGTTAATAATTATATTAATACACCCAATACTAATTTATGCTACTAAAGCAATTAAAAAGGTTTACGAACGAAATAAACTCCTAAATTCTAAGTTATTAAATCTAAAATTCAATTTAAATACTTTAATTAAATTAAATATATAAAATTTTACTTTAAAAGTAACGAGATGTTACATATTGTCTTCTGGTAAAGTCATTACAGAAAGACACTTCGTATATCAATCAGTTGATCATGTATAATTGATCTTAATCCTAAATGGATTACGAACTCCTGTTCACAAAAGCCAAACCTTTTATTTTCATAGGTGAGAGTGACTCGATATAGTTTGCTCAACTTGCCTCCCACTTTGGGGATTGCATCTTGTTTATAGCCAAGAACGTAATTACACAAGATTGTAATTCACTCTTTTACTTTTAGGAAAATCGATAAGTAGTTCCCTTATGGACTGATTCGGGTGCTTGAACAGCGGGGCTCCATATTCTTCTGATCAAGGAAAAAACAAAGACGCATAATGGATATTATGTAAGATTGTTCATTAGAGAATTAGTTGGTCTTAAGGAACATGATGTATCATGTAGGTTAATACGGTAAACTTACCTAGCTATGGATACAAACTACTTGTGAATGATTAAAATATACTTAATGATTATAGCCAATGGACATAACTATGTCTATAGTACTAAGAGTGCAACTCTAGATATATAGTAGAGTAATCTAAGAGTTAATGAATAAGAATTAATTGATTAAACGAGTTTAATCAATAAGGTGTATAGGTTTCTTCCCTCTTCATTTTTCCAAGAAGGAAAAGTGCCCATGCACCGTTTCTCTGTTGTGCTTAGTGAGGAAGATTTTTTGGTGGTTACATGATTGTAACCAAGGGAGAAGAAGAATCGTCAGATACACTTCTCTAAATGGGTTAGTTTTTTTTTTATGCATTTTACTTTTGATTTATATTATATTGCAAAGAAAGGTCCATGGGAATTTCACATGAGAACTCTATTTTAGAGACCTCAATCCCAACAACTGATATCAGAGCAATCTTATATCTATAATATTTTTCAAAAGTTTTGTTATGATGGGAAGAAAAATATATTTTAAAAAGAGTTTTAAAATATGTGGTTTGCATTTTGATTGAATTAGGAGTTACTGGCCTAGGTTTTTCTTTATTCTTTCATAGAAATTTTGTAAACCCACTAGTTGGGTATAGAAATTTTTTGTTTTTTTGGAAAGAAAAGGTAATTGGTTCCCGGTCGGTATCGAAGGAGTCTATATCACAAAGGAGACCCTCGTTGTGGCGGCAGCAGTAGTAGGTACGGCTGCTGCTGCTGTAGCTATTATTGAAAAAAAAAGTTTTTTTTCAGGGGCCTCCGGTATTTTCGTTTTTTCATTTTCTGAAGATCCTGGAGATGAAGATTATTTCTATATTTAGATATAGGTTTAATTTTCATAGACGTGGCCAATATATTCCCAATTAAAATTGCTTATTTATTTATTATATATTAGAGATATTTAAATAAAAAATTTCATGCATAAAGTATGCCATAAATAATTATTTTCATCATACATGCATAAATGTCATGATCATACATCATTAACAGAGATTAGTGATTTTATGCTCATCCCTTGTATAAATATAAATGTTATATTTATTATTGCTAGAATTTTAATTAAGGGGTTAATTAGTAATTTCTAGTAGGATATTTTGGGGATTAATTAAAATGGTCCAAAAGAGTTTAGCAACCAACTAATTAACTAATTATTTAGTTTTAAATAGGCTTTGAAACTAAAATAAAAAATATGAGGTGTCATTATTTTTAATTAAGGAGTTAATTAAAAATTGATGAAGTTGAATTCGTTAATTAAAATATAACTCTGGCGAGAAAGCTCTGACCTAGATAAGAGGTTATTTAATCGTTCCATTAACACGGGGAATGAGAGCGATCTAGGAGTGATATTTTGTTAATAATTCAATTCATCAAGATGGTGCATAATGTATTAAGAGATTAATCACTTGCCTATCATATTAAAATAAATATAGGGGCAATTTTAAATATGTTAGAAATTTTTATAATATTTACAAATTTGTTTGAAAAAAAAACTATTTACAATAATGTTAGAATTTTAAAAATTCTGAGTATATCAGTCAATCATTATTAGTATATCAGTGAATTATTAGTATATCAATGATATTTTATCAGTCGATCATTAATAGTCTATCATATATCACTGATATACTATTAATTATTGACTGATATACTCGACTTTTGAAATTCTAACATTTTTGTAAATATTTTTTTTTTCTAAAAAATGTTTAAATATTTCACCCTGTTATAACATTCATGTAAATTTCCCATAAATCTAACCAATTAATAAGAGCTATTATAAGTTAGACTCAACTTAGATATTGGAGTTTAGCCTGGGTATATCTAAGTAAAAGCCTTAAGTAGCTATATTGAGTGGGAGAAGGACAAGTGACAACCAGAACTGCGGTATCCAAGTTGGAATCAATGTGTGAGATTCATATAGGGGTTCAGTGGTGTTGGTAACTCTTCACTCATTCCCTCCGGAAAGTAACCATATGAATCAATACCCAGGTAATTATCTTCAAATATGATTTTTCAAGGCTTTTGATGTTTGATTCTCCCTTCGGTGACACTCATCAAAATTGCTTTAAGCGATCTAAAACTTGAGTAACACTTAAGGGGATTCATTTAGAAAGACTCTTTAGAGTTTTAATGTTTGACTCTCCTTTCGGTGACTCATCAAGATTAATATTTAAGTCATCTAAACATTTCCGGGATAAAAAAATGGTAATTAAGGAAATGTAGGGTATGAGTTACCCTGGGGATTTTTTTTGGTTGAGAGGAGTCTCATTTTAGTGGGAGGTAACTTTGTCCTGCCTACGTAAGCATCGTTCTTGTCACACTAATATACCATGTTCTTCAAGGTTTTTAGAATTTCATTAAATGTGCATTCATGCATCACGTTCAATATTTTCCAAAAGAGTTGATTACGAATTACTATTCAAAAGAGACAAGCCTTTGATTTGCATGGGTGAGAGTGACTCGATATACTTCACTGAATATGCGTCCCACTTTGGGGATTGCATCTTGCTTATAGCTTGGAATGTATTTACACAAGATTGGAATTCACTCTTTTCCTCTTTGTAAAATAGATAAGTAGTTTCCTTATGGACTGATTTAGGTGCTTGAACAGCGGGTCTCCATATTCCTCCGATCAAGGAAAAAGCAAGGACGCATAATGGAGATTATGTAAGGTTGTTCATTAGAGGATCAGTTGGGCTTAAGGAACAAGATGTATCATGAGGGTTAATATGGTAAAATTACCTAGCTAGGGATAAGAACTACTTGTGAAGGATTAAAGTATACTTAATGATTATATCCAATGGACATAACTATGTCTATAATACTACCAGTGCAACTCTAGATATACAGTGGAGTTATCTAGGAGTTAATGAATAAGAATTAATTGATTAAAGAAGTTTAATCAATGTAATTCTAAATCATTGGAGCTTAGTCGTATAGATCCATTAGGTTCTTCGAGCTATCACATGTAATTGAGAACATGATTAATAAGATTAATCACCTTGAAAAATGGAAAAAATAAATAGACGAGTCTATTTGAGTATTTAATTAATGAAAATTCAATAGAGGAGTCTATTTAATTTAGGAGATTAAAATAGAAGAGTCTATTTGATTAATTTTGAGGTTGTCCAAAATTAATGGGAAATTAAATAGAGGAGTCTATTTAATTAATTAATTTGAATGTCAAATTAAAAGGGATTTAAATAAATAAAAGAGTTTATTTAGAATGGAATTGTTCTATTAAATAAAAGAAGGAAAAATAAAATACTCAATATTGTCATTGGATGATGGGTCACACGCCACTTTGAAAAATAATATGCCAATTATTTTTGGATTTTATTTGAAATATATTTGTGATATCTTTTATTTAAATTAATGTGATTTATTTAAATATTTAGATATGGGAATAATTATTTAAATTAATGGACATTAATTTAAATTGTAATATGGAATATCTTATTATGGAATAAGATATTATATTATAATTATTCAAAATATATTTTCAATATCTTTAGTTAATTATTTGATAGTTAAAAAGATATTCAAAGATTTTTTGAGGCCTTAGTTTTCCTATAAATAGGAGGCTTGGGGTAAGAGAAGAGAAAGGAGCAGAAAATTCCTCTCCCTTTTCTCCTCTTGCCGCCGCCCATGTGGTGTATAGGGAAGAAATATTTCTTCCCTCTTCCTTTTTCCAAGGAGGAAAAGTGGCCATGCACCATTTCTCTATTGTGTTTAGTGAGGAAGATTTTTTTATGGTCCCAGGATCGTAACCAAAGAGGAAGAGCAATCGTCAAATATTCTCTACAAGGGTTAGTTTACTGTTTATGCATTTTACTTTTAATTAATATTATACTGCAAGGAAAGATCAATGGGAATTCCGTTTGAAAACTCTATTTTAGAGGCCTCAATCACATTAATTGTGTACTCGTTGGTTATCCACAAGGAGTGAAGGGCTATAGGCTACGGTGTCCTGACTAGAAGAAGTGTTTCACTTCAAGGGATGTCAAATTTGATGAAAATAAAATGGGATTCAATAAGCAACCTCTGCTTCAAAGAACAATCAACTGTTTGAACTTGAAGGAGAACGAGTAAGTGACTATCAAAATCATGATATATCTGAAGAAACTTCACAAGACCCCTTGAACATCAAGCTGAAGAACAACCACCCTCTGATGACTTTGGCAATCTAGAAGACTACAACCTTGCTAGAGATAGGCAAAGAAGAAACAATAAACCACTATACATGTTTGGTCATATTGATTTTGTGTTCAATGCCTTAAATGTTCCAGATGAGTTAATTGGTGATGAACCAACTACTTTCAAACCAGCTATGAAGTCATATGATAGTCAAAAAAGGTTTAAATATATGGAAAAGGAAATGAATTTTCTCAAACATAATGTCACTTAAAAACTGGTAAAGAAACCTGAGAAGAAAATGGTGGTGGGATGTAAATGGATATACAAAATCAAGGAATATACGGTGAGAGATAAGCTACGTTGATATAAGGCTAGATTAGTAGCCAAAGGTTTCAGTAAATAGTATGGAGTGGATTAAAATGAAGTGTTCTCTCTAGTAGTTATACATTTATCTATCAGGATATTGATGTCCGTTGTCGCCAACATAGAACTCCATCAACCACATGTAAAATTTTCCTTTTTTTCATGGTGAGCTTGAAGAGAAGATTTATATGGAGCAACCAATGAGATTCATTAAAAAGGTGAGTGAATCACTGGTGTGCTTACTCAAAATATCATTGTATTGTTTGAAACAACCCCCAAAACAATGGTACAAGAAATTTGACACTTTTATCCAGACTATTGGATTTTAGAAAATTCAGCAAGACCATTGTGTCTTTTTCAAGCAAATCCAAGGCAATTTCATGATTTATCTTCTCCTTTATATTGATGACATGTTGGTAGCATGTAAGGACATATCCAAACTTGAGAAACTAAAAGAGTTTGTTGAATTCCAAGTTTGATATGAAGGATTTAGGAGAAGCAAAACGAATTTTCATAATTGAAATTTCAAGAGACAATAAAAAAGAGTCCATTTTTCTGTCACAAAGTTCTTAAATTAAGAAGATGCTCTAGAAGTTTCAAATGCTTGATGCTAAAGAAGTCTCGGTCCCTTTAGCTCAACACTTGAGACTCACTAAAGAGCAATCACCAAAATCAGAAGCAGAGACTCTAGACGTTACTAACATTACTTATGCAAATACAATGGGTAGCATTATGTACATTATAGTATGTACAAGACCAGACTTGGCACATTGCATAAGTGTGATTAGTAGATTCATGGGGAATCTAGAAAAGCCTTATTGGAATGCAGTCAAATGGGTTATGAGATACTTGAAAGGCGCTATGAAGCATAGTTTGATTTATGGTGGAGGTATGAATAAGACGTGGCGAAATCAAACATTGAAGGGATATGCGATGCTAATTGTGCAGCATATTGTGTAGGAGGAGTTCTTTATCAGGTATTGTGTTCAATTGTTTGGAAACACAATCAATTGAAAGTCACCCTTGCACTCAGTATTTTCACTCTCAACAACAAAGTCAGAATACATAGTTGTTACTGAAGCAATAAAAGAAGTCTTGTGGTTAAGAAGACATTTAGAAGAATTACAAAAAATGAATTGAATTGGCTTACTGTGATCTTGTGTGCAGTTAGAGTGCACTGTGCTTATCGAAAAACAACACATATCATGAAAGAACTAAGCACATAAATGTTAGGTTCCATTTTATCACAGATGTTCTTGCTGAGAAGTCAATCCAATTGGAGAAAGTAGCCTCAAGCGATAATGCTGCATATGCTTTGACAAAGGCTTTATCGATAGAGAAGTTTAAGAAATGCTTATCTTCTCTTATGGTTGACAAAGGAGCTTAGCTGATCGAAAGAGCCATTTCTAATTATCTATTGTCCTTCAATCTTAATCAAGATAGAGAGTTTTTAAAATGATTGATTAATGATTAGAGGAAAGAGAATATTACATGCATCAATCATTGGAAAATGAAAGCATAATACAGATTGAATGAAGAAAAGAGTGAGATGTCATTATTTTAGAAGTCATCAAGCTGACAGAAACATTTATTCCATCATTCTTGGATTAAAAGGCATACGAATTGAGTTGAGGCTGTTGGAAGTGTTGAAAAAACTCACAAGCAAAATAACAATTACTCTCACAAGCAAAATAACAATTACTCTAAACCTCACAAGTTTGAAGAGAAGAAAGTTGTTCTCTTACAAAACTCAAGAACACACAAAAGAAGAAAATTGTTCTCTTGAATAAACTTGAATTGCTTGATTGCTTGATGCTTACAAATGAGGAAAATACTTCTATTTATACTACTACATGATTCATCTAAATTAAATGTGTGAACATGTATACATCCATACATGTATCTAATTAAATAACTATTCATGAATCTAAGAATTCATGAATCAACTTAATTAACCTTCAATGAACCTACCAATTCATGTATCTAGAAATGTACCCAATTAAAGCTTAATGTATCTAGCTTATGTATAAATTCTAACATCCCCCCTTAAGCTAGACTTGCATGACTCCAAGTTTCTCTTTCATCTTCACGAACAAGTCAGTCTTCAATGCTGTAACGTCCCGTTATTTTGTGATAAAAAAAACTTTTATTTATTTTATTTTAATTTAAGTAATTAAAGTTTATTTATTTATCGGTAAATTAGAATTTAGTAGTTTATTTCGGTTTAAGTTCTTTTAATTACCTTTTTAGTTTATTTTTGTTTTAATGGTATTAATAATTATTAATGGGCCAATTAATAATTATTAATCACCATTGGGATAGTTTAAGATCATCGGGTTTCGTTTTAGAAGTCAAAAGTCATAAAAGGACGCAACCGTCATTTCCTATTTCTTAAAAAACTATCCAAACACTATTCACCTTTTATTAATATCTTCTTTGACTTCCATTGACCAAAAAACTTCATCTTCTACATCCATTTCTTCTCCAAACCCAAGCAACAAAGGGAAGAAAAGAGAAGAGGAAGAAAGTCTCGCCCCGACTTCGTTTCTTGGCCGTTTTGCGTGATTTCTGATGCGTTGGAAAGCTCTCGCTGAGACCTTTCTACCCATTCCACTCTTGGAACGTTTCCAACTCTCTAAGGTAAGCCCTAGATTTCGAATTCTCATAGTATTTCCATGGAAATTGATTCAAGCTTTTGAGTTCTTGGCCAAAACTCTCATTCCCTTCCAATTTTATTGTTGAATGTTGATGGAAAACTTATTGGGTAACTATTACTTGACTTTCCCTTAACCCTAAAACCGAGTTTCAGTCGAAACCCTTCCCGTTTGAAATTTACCCTTTTGGGTTTGATTTTGGGTTAGAATTTAATGAAATAATGTTTATTTAAATTCGTTTCGGGAAAGGGCATATTGTTCAAAAACCCTAATTATCGATTCCCATTGAAATCGGGAATATCGAATTTGCTTAAAACCAACTCGAAACACTTTTAGATTGCCTAAAAGCCGAAAAACCAAACCCGAAGCCTATTTTTCTTTGATAGAGCCGTGGGCCTCTTGTGGGAGGGTTGTTGAGTTTTTCGTTGTTTTGATCGTTTAGTTGATGTTTGATCGATAGTTGGTAAAATTATTGCTTATGTGATATAATTCAATTGTAGGTGTTTTCGAACCGCTTGTTTGATCACTCTTCCAGACTTGGGAGCGAAGCTAACTTTCTTTAAGGTGAGAATAGTTAGGATTTAAAGTATTTATAGAAAGCAAATGAGTGTGAAGGTTTGTAGAGTTTGAAATTAAGATTAGAATCCAAATCTAAGATTAGAGGGATGTGAATTAGTGCCCTTAGGATTAGAAGTTAATCCTTAAAGTGAGAACTTAGGAGTTCTCAAGGAAGTATTTGAATCTTAGAAGATTCTAAGTTAGATTCGATTTGAACTTAAGGTTGGATCATTGGAGGTTAGAAAATCCAAACTTGTATTTAGAACGTTTCCTTGACTATTTAAACGTGTCATAGATTTAGAATTTAAATACATTTATTTTGACCTTTTCAAATGGTCAAAAACACCGTAGTAAAAAATTAAAATTACGCTAAAAATAAATTTTTTAATCTTTGACTCTTAATACGTGTCGATTCTTAATGTTTCTAATTGCAATTATTTTGTCTATTTAAAAGGGTCAAGAAAACATAACGGAAAAAAAATAATCTGACCCTCCGTAACTCTTCAATTTTGTCTTGACTCTTTTAAGGTAAATTCCTATTTTCTTGACTCTTTTTATTTAAAGGGTCAAGAATATATAAATACTTAGGGTCAAGAATACTACATTTTGTTGTAGTGAATAGAACCTTGGATTATTGGAAGTTTAGAATCCTTGAAGGTTTAGGTTAATCGTTATGTTATGTTCTTACTTTTATTATTATTACCGGAGTTCGATTTATAAATCGTTCGTCCGAGATTCTTAACTGTTTCTTTACCTTATGTCATTTACTTATTGCCCCTTTACTTTATGTTGGTTGTGATTTCTTTAATATTCGCACTTTACTTTATTTACTTTTACAAGCATATGCAAGCATATGCATAACATTTTGCACCATTCTTTATTGTACCATAACTAGGGATGAAAGAAAAAACCGAAAAACCGAAAACCGGAAAAATAAACCGGGCCGAAACCGTAAAAAACCGAACCGTCCCGGTTTCCATTATTCAAAAACCGAACCGGCTAAAACCAGAACCGAACCGGCTTCTAAAAAACAAGTAAAAATCCCATACCCCTTCCCTATTTCCCCCTAATTTTTATTTATTTGTTTTATTTTATATATTTACTCATCACTTTATTTTAATTTATATTTTATATATTTATTAATCTAATTTTTTCAACTAAGTTATTGTTTATGTTTGATTTTTTTTTGTTTCATCCTTCAATGTTGGAGGATTTTTTTTTTAAAACTAAATGCAAATGGCCTATACTAGAAAAACCGGAAAAAACCGAAAACCGAACCGGTAAAAACCGGGTCGATTCCTATTATAAACCGAACCGGTCCGGTTTTTAAAATTAATTGAAAAACCGGACCGAACCGAACCGGTTTCACCCCTAACCATAACATCTCGCATCATTGAAAAGAGAAAAAGAAAAGAATGAAAGGAATGGTGGATGAGTTGAATACCCACGTTACCTTCATGCATAAGGAATGGTGGATGAGTTGAATACCCATGTTACCTTCATCATGCATAAGGAATGGTGGATGAGTTGAATACCCACGTTACCTTCATGCATAAGGAATGGTGGATGAATTGAATACCCACGTTACCTTCATGCATAAGGAATGGTGGATGAATTGAATACCCACGTTACCTTCATGCATAAGGAATGGTGGATGAATTGAATACCCACGTTACCTTCATTTCATGCATAAATGGTGAATGCGTATCCTACGGGATGTACTCATTACTTTTATGCATATGATAGATGAGAAAGAGAATCGAGATGTTATAATTATGCAAAGTTTATTTATTTTTCTCATTTATGTTATAACAAGTTTATGGATGAACAATTAGACTAAATGTTCTAATTAGTATCATCATTTGGAAAATATGGATTAGAATGACCTAGACTTTGGAGAATTCTAGGAAAGAAAGTGTCGAATTAATTGGACACGAATCGGAATACGAGTTTGAGGTCTATCTTTACTTTTTATGCTTATTATTCTCACTGGGCTTAGTTTGTTAGCTCATGATATTACAAAATTTTAGGTAATGCCCTGGCTAGAGGCCGTGGAAGGGGAGATGGTGCTGCGTGATCGAGGGATGCTGACCTCGAGATGGACTCTTTTGTTGTAAAGTTTATGAATTTTACTTTTGAGAACTTTGAAGGATTTGTGAATTAAACTTTGTATTTAGCTCATAAGAGCTTTTTATCGTTGTTTTATGATATTACATCTTGAACTCCTGATTGGAACTTAATGTTCTATGTGATTTTATTAGATTTGAAAATTAGGATGTAAACAGGTTTTCGGCATGCCAACTTTCAAACAAAACCACGCAAAATTTTCTTAAAAAATAAAAGACTTCCGTTGTTTTCTCTGATTTTAATTTATTTAAAAGTGACGGGTCGTCACAAATGCTTTTGTAAAAATATCTGCAACTTGATCTTGAGTCTTGCAATACTTGATAACAACCTCTCCATCTTTGATCAAGTCCCTAATAAAATGATACTTGATCTTTATGTGCTTACTCCTTCCATGAAAAACAGGATTCTTCAAAAGAGCGATTGATGAGCTATTGTCACAAAACATCACAGTTCCTTTTTCTTGAGGGCACTTTAACTCTTCTAGCACTCTTCTCAACCAAAGTGCTTGACAACTAGCTCTAAACAAAGAAATGTATTCCACTTCTGTTGTTGATAAGGCTACAACTTCTTGCTTCTTTGATGCCCATGAAACTGCACCAGAACCAATATTAAACACATATCCAGAAGTGCTTTTATAATCGTCAACATTTCCTCCCCAATCGCTGTCACTATAACCAATCAGAACATTATCCATATTCTTCTCATAGTGAATTCCATGATCAATCGTTCCAAGTATATATCGAAGAACTCTCTTTCTAGCTGCCCAATGACTCCTCTTTGGTGATGCCATAAATCTGCTCAAAAAGCTAACAAAAAACATCAAATCTGGTCTAGTTGTAGTTAAATACATCAAACTACCAACAAGACTTCTGTAAACAGTGACATCAAAATCTTCACTTTTATCATGTTTGCTCAATTTAAGACCAACTTCCATAGGAGTACTACAAGGAGAAGCATTCTCCATTTTGAACTTAACTATCAAGTCTATTGCATACTTCCTTTGGGAAATGTTAATCCCATGATCGCCTTGCTTAACTTCAATGCCAAGGAAGTAATGAAGTAAGCCCATGTCAGTCATCTCAAATTCCCTTTTCATGCTTTCTTTGAACTCTTCAATCATCATGGTTGAAGTACCAGTGAAGATTAAATCATCAACATATAAGCAAACAAGTAAGAAATTACCAATGTTGTCTTCTTTGGTGTAGAGAGCATGTTCATATGGACATCTTTTGAAACCATTCTTCAGGAAGAAATTCTCAAATACGGTACCAAGCTCTTGGAGCTTGCTTAAGTCCATACAATGCTTTCTTCAATCTACACACTTTATTTTCTTCTTTGATCTGGACATAACCTGGGGGTTGCTCTACATAAATTTCTTCCTCCAAGTATCCATTTAGAAAAGCCGACTTCACATCCATTTGGTTTACTTTCCAACCATTCTCGGTCGCAAGAGCTAGAATCAAATGAACGATTCTAAGCGTGTCACAAGGTGCAAAAATTTCTTCATAATCCACACCATATTTTTGCTTATACCCTTTCACAACAAGTCTTGCCTTGTATTTCTCGACTTCACCATTTGACTTGACTTTGTTCGTAAACCCATTTAACACCAAGGGCTTTTCTATTCTCAGGCGATTCACCAACTCCCATGTTTCATTTTTCTTTATTGCATCAATCTCTTGATCCATTGCGAATTTCCATTTCTTATCTTGAATTGCCTCTTCAAAAGTCACTGGATCAACATCTGCAAATAAGGCAAAATCAGCAAGATTATCAGAAGCATTATAGATCTCTTGGATAGTTCTTGTCTTTCTAGGAGGAGTTTCTTCATCACTCGAGGAAGATGAAGATGAAGTACTAGCTGGCTGAGACTCTTCATGCTCCAAATCTTGAGTCTGTTCATTGCCATTTATGTCAACAAGAAATGGACTTTGATCTATTAGGATCGGTATGGCAACCCTAGAGGGGGGGGGGGTGAATAGGGTTTTAGGTTAATTTAAAACTTTTTCGATTAATGACTTCTAATTAATAAGTTAATTAGACTTTTTAAGCTCAAACACTTAATATGAATTTTATCCTAAAATTCCCTTTAACAAAGTAAACTAAATTTTAATAATACTTGGAAATATGAAACCACAATTAATTTCTAACAACCAATAATTTCTCAATTTAATTCAAACAATAAATATGTCAAACATTAATTTAATTTCCAATTATTGATATTCAATGATTCCTAATAAAAATGCACAATAAATATTTAGCAATTTATATTAGTGCAATAAGTAAAGAGGAAAGTGTTAGAAAAATGACACCAAGATGTATAGTGGTTCGGCCAAAATCCGGCCTAGTCCACTCCCCGAGCGTCTCTCGGGAATTAATTACTTTTTCCGGGAGCAAAGTAGAACCCAATCCTTTTGCGGGATCAAGATCAAACCCGACTCTTTTACACGGGATCAAAGTCAAACCCAAACCGTTCTTTTCCCGGGCTCAAGAACAAACCCAACGTGTGAATTATAATTTTTCACACAAATACAAACTCTCCCAAAAGAGTAGATTTACTAGTTTAAATCTCACAACAAATGGAGAAATCACTCCCCAATAAAGCCCTTACAATGGCTATGTAAATTACACTTAATGCTCACAAAAAGGCTCAAAAAGGATGATTAAAAATGGAGAACTTTTGAACTTAGCAATATGAAATTTAGCCTCTGATTTTTTTTGGTTGGTTGTTCTTCAATCTGCCATTTCGATCTCAATTTATAGGTAAAAAAATGTTACCGTTTTTCTACTGTTCATCCACTTTCTTAAATATATTTGACTTCCATGGTGTGAATGGAAGAAGAAGAAGGGGCACCATTTTTGTCAAATTGGAGGAAGAAAAATAGCCATTTTCGGACTGTATTTTTCTAGAAATGAAGCTGATGGAGAAGGTCATGAAATGACGTTAATATCCTTTGAGTTCTTCATATAAATTTAAATCAGGAAGGGCAAAATTGTAATAAACCAAAGTAGTGTAGTAAATGCTTCCAGAAAAGTCAATGAGAAGTCCACGTGTCAAAACGTCATTGGGTGAGCCATTTCTGATTTTGAAATTAATAATAATAATATTATTAATAAAATCTTCGGTCAGCAGGGGCAATCTGGGCAGAAGACCGTTGTGAGAGGTTTCAAAATTCGGTCAGGAAATTAATAAAGCAATGGTCAAGACATAGAAGCCATTGACCAAAAGACCAGGGGCAAAAAGGACATTTCGTATGCAAAAGAAAAAGTAACCAGCTGGCCTTGGGAATACACACAGACACGTGTCAATCAGAGAGAGGCGGAGGCAGAGCTGCGTCAGGCGTGGGACCCGCGTGGCAGTAACATCAGGCGCGCGTCAGGCGGATGTATAACACGCGCGTACGTGGACCATTTTCATCCGTTGGATGAAAGAGAAATCTTGATCGTGCGGCTGTCCTTTTTCTTTGTTTTCTTTTATTTTAATCCGAATATATATATATATAATATATTTCCAATGACGAACGTGATTCGTTGGATGATGACTTCAAGCGATCGAACGGCTGATAATAAATATGATAATTTTCCTTTTTCTTTTAATTCTGAATTACCAAATGAATCTGGACCACTTATTAAAAAAGCAAACAGATCTGACGGTTGGAATAAATTCTGAATATTTTCTTTTCTTTAAAACATAAAGCTGAGTTAATCTGGGCCTTCCATTCTGATCTGACGGCTAGGAATAAATATGACCTTTCCTTTTTATTTAATTCAAAATTATGAATTAATCTGGGCCTTTCATCTCAGCTACCCTCTGATCTGACGGATGGAAAAGTGAGCGCATAATAAATAAGATGAGCTCGCCATATTTGATCCGAACGAAATAATTATTTTAATTTCAATCTTCTAAAATTAATATCTTGCTCGTTTGAAGTCCAATTGAGTCGATTCCAATTGCGTTGGACTCGTTATAATTTTCTCTACACATTGGACTATCAAAACATAGAAAATTGATTAGTAACAAAAACACGTTTGTTATCATCAAAATAAGAATAAGATTAATTGACTTAGGATGTCAACATGATCTTCACTTGCTACATCCCATTTCCAAAATTCTGCTTCATTGAATTTAACATCTCGACTTGTAATAATTTTCTTGGTTACAGGATTATATAACCGATAAGCCTTGGAGTTCTCACTGTATCCAACAAAAATACACTTTTCTGCTTTATCATCTAGCTTTCCTCTTTTTTTATCCGGAATGTGAGAATAAGCAATACAACCAAAAATTTTCAGATGACTAACAGTTGGCTTGAGTCCGCTCCATGCTTCTTGAGGAGTAATACCTTGAACACTTTTGGTTGAAGCCCGATTCAAGAGATAAACAGCACACATCACTGCATCTCCCCAAAATTCATTTGGAAGTTTCTTGACCTTCAACATACTTCTAGTTGACTCCATTATTGTTCTATTCTTTCTTTCCGTGACTCCATTCTGTTGAGGAGTTCTTGGAACAGTCTTCTGATGTTTGATTCCATTCTCTTTCAAGAAATTTTCAAATGCAATATATTCTCCTCCACGATCAGAACGCAACATTTTCAACTTTAAGCCACTTTGATTATCAACCATTGCTTTGAATGTTTTGAAACACTCAAAAGTAGAACTCTTTTCCTTCAGCAGATAAATCCACGTCTTTCGACTGTAGTCATCAATAAAAGTGAGAAAATAACGATTACCTCCAAGTGTTGTTGTTCACATGGGTCCACACAAATCTGTATGAACAAGCTCGAGAGGTTTCGATGCTCTCCAAGACATTTCGGATGGAAATGGATATCGATGATGTTTTCCCAAAATACAAGCTTCACAAACTCCATCTTCCCTTTTATATTTGCCATTCCTCTTACCATATGTCGTTGACACATGTGAGACAAAGAGTCAAAATTCAAATGTCCGTATCGATAATGCCATAGCCACGAAGTGTCTTTCACCAAAGTCTCAAAACAAAGAATCTTCTCATAAACCATATTTAATGGAAACATTTTGTTGCTAGTCATATGTACCTTTGTTATGAGACCTCCAGTTTTGTTTCTGATCTCGCATATATTATCCTTGAAGACAACATCATGCCCTTTTTGAAGAAGTTGCCCAACACTTAAAAGATTGTGTTTGAGGCCCGGAACATAATACACATCAGTAATTCTTTTTGTTCCTTTCTTCGTCTTGACAAGAATATCTCCTTTCCTTTTGACGTCGAGCTTCTTGTTATCACCAGTCTTCACTTCATTGTGAACAGATTCATTCATAGTTACAAAGATATCCTTTATTCCAGTCATGTGGTTACTGCAACTACTATCAAGATATCAAATACCTTTAGTACTTGTCTCTTGCACATTCAAGGCGAGGAAAATAAGATCATTTTCATTATTCTGCTGCTCATGCATTAAACTATTCTCAGGCGGATTAGAATTATCCTTCTTGGACCAGCAATCTGCTTGAAAATGTCAATAACGTCCACAATTAAAACATTGAATGTGAGAAAATTCTCCACGACTTCTTCCTCCGCTTCTTCCTTTATTTGAACTTCTCCTTCTTCCTCTATTTGAAGAATTCTGAAAATCTTTTCTTTCAGACTCATTATTTTTTAAATCATTGGTCCTTCCATTTCCTCGACCGCCACGTCCACCTCTTCTTCCACCAGATCTCCCTCTAGAAGAAGTTTGCATCTGAAAAGCTTCTTCTGAAGGAGTAGAGTCAAATTGCTTCAATCTAAGCTCATGAGATTGGAGAGATCCCATTAAGCTATTAATAGAGAGTGTTGCAAGATCTTTGGACTCTTCAATTGCTACATCAATATGCTTAAATCTTCTAGACATGCTTCTAAGGATCTTTTCAACAACTCTTTGATCTTCAATGGTTTCTCCGTTCGATCTTAGTCGATTAACAATTGAAAGAACATGATTGAAATATTCTTCAATTGTTTCAGGATCTTTCATTTTAATGGTATCAAATTCAGCACAAAGTGCTTGCAATCGTACCATTTTCACCTTATCTTCTCCTTCATACATAGCATGCAAAGTATCCCATGCTTCCTTTGTGGTTGTGACTCTTGAAATTCTTTCAAAAATATTTTCATCTACCGCTTGGTAGATAAAAAACAATGCCTTTTTGTCTCTCTTTCTGACATCTTTCAACTCATTAAGTTGTTGTTGAGTAAGGGTTGCTTCATTCTTTATCTCCACATATCCTCTTTCAATGACATCCCAAAGATCTTGGGATCCATATAAAACTTTCATTAGTTGACTCCATCGACTATAATTCTTCCCATCAAAACGAGGAAGTTGAGGTTGCAACATATTGCCATTGGATGACATCTTTGAACCTGGCTCTGATACCACTTTGTTGGAAGCGTTGAAAAAACTCACAAGCAAAATAAAAATTACTCTAAACCTCACGAGTTTGAAGAGAAGAAAGTTGTTCTCTTACAAAACTCAAGAACACACAAAAGAAGAAAATTGTTCTCTTGAATAAACTTGAATTGCTTGATTGCTTGATGCTTACAAATGAGGAAAATACTTCTATTTATACTACTACATGATTCATCTAAATTAAATGTGTGAACATGTATACATCCATACATGTATCTAATTAAATAACTATTTATGAATCTAAGAATTCATGAATCAACTTAATTAACCTTCAATGAACCTACCAATTCATGTATCTAGAAATGTACCCAATTAAAGCTTAATGTATCTAGCTTATGTATAAATTCTAACAGAGGCAGCGTGTGTGTGTGAGAAATCAATTCTTGCAAAAAGGGAGAGAGAGAATATCAGAGAAATTCTACTTCTCCAAGAAAACCTTCGAGCTGAAATTGAAGCTATCCTTGAGCTGCCCTTGGAGCTGGTTTTTTAGTTTGATATATTCCTTATATTTAGTGAGTTGTAATTCTGAAAGATTGGTGATGCATTGAATGAAAATGGTCTAAAGTGGACGTAAATCAATTTGAATCGAACCACTATAAAATTATGTGTTCTTCTTTTCTACATTCTTTGTTTTTATGTTCTTGTTTCATTTATTTTCTGGAATTATTGGTGTGTTCAATTCTTGTGTTTGTTTGTTCTTAAGCTTGTGAGAGTCAGTGAGAAAAGAGAGTTACTCAACACAATATTGTTTTCTTGTTAATTCTGATTGATTTTATTATCAGTTTTTTTTAATGTGGGCACGCTATATAACTATTCCAGTTTTGAAAAATACTTTAACTTAATAAAATCATGGTCACTTCATTGTTTGTATGCATTCAATGTCATTTTAAATCTTTATCATGTTTTAATGATTGGTTTTTTGGGTCAAGCCATTAAAGTTTTTGAGACCCTTACTTATATATAATTTTATATAAATACATTCAATCGTTGTTGTGACACCTGGTGCCTGAGAGGGCGGGGAGACATGGACAAGGATTGCCTCCCGACATGCTTCTAGGCAGATGGGCATATAGATAAACTGACTTCACATCAAAATTAGAAAAGGATTTTGAGTATGTGCTGGTATGAGACAATATAGTTGAGGAAAGCTTACATGAATTAATAGAGTATTATCTATAATAACAAGGTGCACCTTGTTTTTAGTCACTCAAATGTAAGAACTCCATAATTATGCATGTCTGGTTTAGAGCAATGTTATGGTGGGTTTCCTCCTAAGAAATTTCTAAGGGTGCATGTGTGAGTGAGGACAAAACATGTTGAAAGAATCTGTATTGGTATATGGAGGAAATTGTTGATATTCAAAGCAAAAAACTTAGGACGTTACAATTGAACACGTCAATAATTGATTGTTATGATAGACATGTAAATTACTGGTCATCACATAAAGTAATTGTCATTTATTATAATCAATTATTAGTTTATTTCAAAAAAATTAATATATTTATAAATATTTTAAAAAGTGATACCCACGAACATTCTTTTTACCCATACATATATATAAGTGTTGTGCGTACTATCTAACTAATGTGGCACATGTAAATTTATATAGGGTAAAATGAAAATAAGACCCCTATAGTTTTTTACCCAATATATAAACACCTCCTGTGGTTTGAAAATGGCAAATCATACCGTTGTAGTTTCAAATTATTCCAATGAGGCCCCTCCCCTTCAATACAATTAATTTTCTTTTAGCCATAACTTCTTCGTTTGAAATCCAATTTAGATGGATCAAGATATTTTAGAATCCTCATTTCAAGATCTACGGTATGATCAATTAAAAACTTCTAAATCATCAGTAACCAAAAGCATTAATGGTGTAAATCATACTTAGTATTTTGATGATAATAAACTATTTTATTTATTAATGATTTAGAAGTTTTGAAGTGACCACGATCTAGAGCTAAAAATGAGGGTTCCAAAACATCTTGAATCATCTAAATTAGAGTTCAAACGAAATAAACTATTTTATGTGGGAATATTTCTTTATTTTTCTTGATTATTTCTATTTATTCCAAGGGTGGATGAGGGAATATTTTTTTACAACAACTGGTATCAAAGCTTTATGGTTAGTAGTTTCTTGAAATTCTTTGGATGCTCTGTGGTTGCAGTTTTGTCTGATCTTCCACATCAGAAAAAGCTTTCTTGGAACGGGTTATAACTGTTTGCTGATTAAAGTTAGGAGTGAGGAACAAATATGTCAAACTTTATGAGTTCACTAAAATTTGATGGAAGGATCAACTTTGGCTTGTGATAAGTGCAAGTCAAGGATGTACTGATACAATCGGGGTTACACAAGGCATTAAAGGGAAGATCGAGTGGTGGTTCTTTCAATAAGTCAAGCGGTGATGGTGATTCAATAAATCAGATGGGAGTGGTTCCGGTGGAGGTTCTAAGAAGTCTAGTGCGAGTAATGACGATTGGGAGGAGATGGATTTGAGGGCGACAAGCGCGTTAAGATTGTGTTTGATTAAGAATGTTCTTCCAAATGTGCATGGAATTTTGACAGCTACAGAACTTTGGGAGAAGCTTGAAGCGTTGTATCAAGCAAAAGGCATCTCAAATCGGATTGTACCTTGATTAGTTTCATACACTGTGAATTGAAGAAGGTACAAAATTTTACATCACTTAAGTGTTCTCAATGGTATCATTTTAGAGCTAGAGGTAATCGAAGTGAGTATAGATGAGGAGGATAAGACACTTAGGCTCATCTTGTCTCTTCCAACTTTTTATGAGCACATGAAGACTGTTCTAATATATGGAAATGTTTCTTTGAATTTTGTAGAAACTACTAGTAAACTCTTATTGGAGGAGAAAGGTTTGAACAGTGAAGGACACATAACAACTCTGTGTTGGTAGTTAGCAATGGGAAGAAGAATAATTTCATACAAAAGAAAGGCTGCTAGGAATGTAGGTTATCTGGTCACTTGAAAAGAGATTGTCCAAACAGAGAAGGTTCAAAAAAGGGCTCTGGGTCAGAAGCTAACATTGTCTCTCATGTCATAGGAGACGATGACTTTCTTTAAAGAGATAAGAAATTCATCCTCATAGTATGATCGTTTTACCATGATAGATGATGTGTTGGTAGCGAATGCACACGAGCATTGACTTGGCAGTTATTGAAGGCGTTTGGTGGAAGTAATGTCGATGGCTGGAGAACTTTTGAGGAAGCCAAGTAGGTGGAAGTTGCATAATAAATTTTCAGAAAGCTTTATTGACATATGTCGAAAAAGGAAAAATCTTGAAAAGTGATATTTCAAGTGGTTTACTTATATTGTGGAGTAGGATAGCTCTCTAGTTTAAGAACTATTATTGTCAATGAAGGCAATGATTGTAGCAGAAACTATAGATTCTTCATCTATCTTAACAATGTGGAATTTGTTGGGTTCTAACAAGTATATGAAAGAATTGTTAAGGCCCTACACTTGCTCAACAAATTTGCTTGGTGACCGAGGCTTAATTGTGGCCATAGGATGTGCTTGATGGGAAAGAATGAATTATGACCCTTGGATTTTACCTTGTGACCAAGGCTATTTTGCATTATAAATACAGGCAAGTCTTTGTTGGCAAATATATCCCAAAAATACTGAGAGTGTATTTTTATTGGGTTCGGGGAGAGAATTTCTATGTGATTGCAACAATTTTCCCATAGTAAACTTCTTTTGGTGGGTGTGTTTTTCTTCGGTTTTGGAGTTTACATGTTAAATTCTCGTGTCGTTTGACTGTGTTTATTTATCTATTTTTTCTCGATTATTTCTCTTTATTTTTACGGGTGATTGTGGGAAGGTTTTTTCCCAAAAGTGCGTAGACATTCTTACCAGATTGTACAATTTCACATGTTATGAAATTTCACCCACAACACTAATGAAAGAAGAAAAAAAATTGTTATTTAAAAAAAATATCAAAACGTTTATATTATTTTTTAAAATATCAATTCAAAAAGTGTCACGTGGTAGAATTTCTTTAAGTTTTTATATATTTTTGTTGATGCAATGTGATCAAACTTCAAACATTCTTTGATTCATACCAAATTCCCACGTGTAAAGGGAAGTGATCAAAGGCTAAAGATGACAGTTAAGCAGCTGAAAAAATCAGTTAGAATAAGAAGACCTCAAGTCCATTTTTTTGTTGTATTTAGTTGATGAGTTGTATATAGAGATTTGACGAAGGACGATGTCGGGGAAACGAGTGTTCGTGACCGCGATGACGGTTCGAAAGAAAAACTATCAACTTTAGTTTATTCTCTTTAATATATTTTCCTTATTTATCTTATTCCATCATGATAATTATCTTTTCCTATTAAGTTTATTTTTTCCTATTTAGATTATATTTTCCTTATTTATCTTGGTTAGATTTTCTATATAAACAATGTAATAGGCTTAAGATTCATAAGAACAAGAAGAAAATCACAATGTAGTCTTTTGACTTATACCGTTTTCTTCTCTTCTATTTATTCTTTCTTCTTCTCTTTAGTTCATCATATTATTTCAATTTATCATGGTATCAGAGTAGGTTTTATATCCAAATTGAAGATAGTTTGGAGTTCCTAACCCTAAACCTCGAATCTACCATATGAATTAAAAGATATTTTTGCTAGAGCCGGATCATTTCACTTAAGTCACAAAAAAGAGATCTGGTCATTCTTGCAGTGAGCATGTCAATCCTAAGCCAAGCCAATAGCCCAAGACCTTCAGCAGATGCTCTATGTTGCGATGCACAAATGTCTCCACCAGCAAGAATACTCTAAAAAATACCTTGGGAAAAACTTAAATTGTGGGGTGAGAATGATGTATGATCATGGGCATGGTTCTGTGTATGATTGTGTTAGAAGCAGCCTTGTGATAGCAAATTACACATCAAGCTTTCTTTGTACTCGACCCAAGCCCAGGCCCATTAGCACAGCAGTTTGTAGTCTGTTGAGGTTGCACATGAAGCCACGTGAAGTTATTCTCTTCTAATTAGAAGCTTCTAAAGTTGCCAGTTAGAAGAGGAAAGAGAAGAATAATGCCTCGTGAGCTGAGGGAATTGAGCACTGTCATTAAGAGGAAATAATTCATTCATTCTGTGTATGCTTAGTTTTCAGTGAAAAGAGGGAGAATCTGCTTCAGGGAGGTTAGAGTGAGAGAGAATAGAAATCGAAGCTCTAAGCTGATTTCAATGGAGTCTTCATCTGATTTCATGCTTGAGTGTGCTGGTTGTAATCTCTTGTAACCTATGATGATGAATAGAGAAGTTGACGCTAGAAGCAAGAGGGCGTAGGCATTTATTTGGGCCGAACCTCTATAAAACGTATATGTGTTCTTCTTCTCTTTCCAGTCTTTGTTTTCTATTTTTGTGTATGCATATTTGTTTATACGTGATTCTGGATTCTACAAGTGGTATCGAGCTAGAATTCTCCTAAACGTTACTGTCTGTAAGATTTGTTTGCGGCTTGATAAGTGATTCTGAATTTACTTGAAAAGTTAAAGCATGGGAGCTATTTGATTTGAGGGATCTGGTGACTTTTCCTTATAGAGGAAGAAGATGAGAGTGATCCTAGTGCAGCAAAAGAATACTAAGGCTATCAATGATCCAATTAAATTTCCAGATGACACACAAAAGGAGGTCATAGAACTGGTGCTTGAAGCATCATATAGCTCAATAATTCTGAACCTGTCTGATAATGTACTAAGGCAGGTGAATGAGGAAGATATAGCTTTGAAGGAAAAACTCTTCAGCTATAAAATGGATACTAACATCTCGTTGGAGGCAAACCTAGATGATTTCAAAAAGTTAGCCATAGACATTGCAAACTTTGGTGAGAAGATCAGTGAAGAGAATGAAGCAATTATACTTCTGAACTCACTACCTGACACATTCAGAGAGGTGAAGTCTGCTATCAAGTATGACAGGGAAAGCCTGACACTAGATATAGTTCTCTTAGCACTGAGATCCAAGGACCTAGAAATGAAGTCAGAGAAGAAGGAGTCTAGTAGTGGTGAAGGCTTAATGGCTAGGGGGCAGATGTGATAAAAGAGAATACAAGAAGAAAGGAGGACATGCTAGATCAAAATCAAAAGGAAACTAAAGTGCTTCCTATGTCACAAGGAAGGTTACTTTAAGAGAGACTACTCTGAGAGAAAGAAGAAGGGTAAAGAAAAGGAAACACAAGGAGCAGAGGCATCTTTAGCAGAGAAAAGATATAAGAATAGTGATGTCTTGACAATAACAGAGACAACTGTAGACTGTGGCTGGATCATTGACTCAGGATATTCATTTCACATAACATCATACAGAAATGCTTTTAAGACTTACAAAAACTGGGAAGGTGGAGTAGTCTTTATGGGGAACAACAATCCTTGTAATGTCAGAGGCATTGGTAAAGTGAAACTACTGCTAGAAGATAGAACAATAAAAGTACTTCAAAATGTCAGGTATGTACATACTCTAAAAAGGAACCTAGTCTCTTTAGGAGCACTTGATGCATTTGGTTATTTATATAAAGTTGAAGGAGGAGTGTTAAAAAGGCTCACTAGTCATATTGAAAGGTGTGAAGAAGAATGGTTTGTATGTTTTGCAAAGATCAACCTTACTGTCAAATTGTGGTGAAGCTGCAATAGTAACTAAGTCAGAGAATGCAGATTTATGGCATATGAGACTTGCTCACATGAGTGACAAGAGACTATGTGAGCTAGTGAAACATAATATTATCAATGGCATACACATCAAAGAACTAACATTCTATGAACACTGTGTTTATGAAAGGCAAGAAGGGTGAAATTCAATAGATCAGTGCGCACCACTAAGGAATAATGGACTATGTCCATTCAGACTTATGGGGACAAGATGACAATTCTTCCATTAGTGAAGCTAGATCCTTTATATCCATAATAGATGATTATTCTAAGTAAGACATGTATTTATATCCTCAAGGCTAAAGACTACGCATTTGAAAGATTCCTAGAATGGAAAAACCTCTAAGAGAATTTGTCTTGGAAGAAGTTAAAATATTTAAGGAATAACAATGGTCTTGAATATTGTAACTCAGAGTTCAATCAACACTGCAAGACGTCTAGTATAGCTAGACACAGAATAGTGGTCAAGACACCTCAACAGAATGGGCTTGCTGAAACGATGAACATAATAATAATGGAGAAAGTAAGGGCTCTGTTGTCTGATGCAACTTTAAAGAAGTCATTCTGGGCAGAAGCTGTTGCAACTGCCATTTATGTTATTAATAGATCCCCTAGCTTTGCTATTGAGATGAAGACCCTAGAGGATAAATGGACAGGCTAACCACAAAACCTTCAACATATAAGGGTATTAGGATGTGTAGCTTATGCTCATATTAAACAAGGGAAGTTAGAGTCTAGGGCTCTTAAGTGCATGTTCCTTGGATGTCCTGAAGGAGTTAAGGTGTACAAGCTCTGGAATGATTGAACCTCAAAGAGCATAATTAGTAGAGATGTCACTTTTAGAGAATCTGAAATGTTCATGAGAACCAAGCTGACTCCAAATGCAGAAGAAAATGACAAATAACCTAGCATTGGGATTATGGTGGAGACTGATGAAAACACTAATGAAAATCACAATCCAAACCAACCTGTCAATTATCAATCTGAGATAGAATGTGATGAAACCTTAGGGAACATAGATGAGGAAGGATACGAAGAAGAAGAAGCTGATTACCAGCTGACTAGAGACAGACAAAGAAGACAAATATATAGTACCCTTATCAAGGTATGGGTATGCTGACTTAATTTCTTATGCTTTACTGGTGGTGTCTGATATTTGTGAAGAAGAACCTCAGTTATATGAAGATGTAATTGCAAGCAAAGACTCTAAGAAATGAAAAGCAACAATGCAAGAGGAGATCAACTCATTGAATAAAAACAACACTTGGGTTCTAGTTCCAAGAACAAGGAACAAAAGAATAGTTCAATGCAAGTGGTTATTCAAGAGGAAGAATGACATTTCAAAGACATAACCACCAAAGTATAAAGCTAGACTAGTCGCGAGAGGATTTACTTGACTACAATGATATCTTTTCTCCAGCAATCAAACACAGTTCAATAAGACTGATTCTTGCATTAGTAATTGTTGGGTGAGGCGGTGGTCAAACTAAATGGTGTGTGGTGGCATGCAAGTGCACATGGTCAACAAGTAATAGTAGTGGTAAGTGAGTGTCGTGTCCCACGAGGATGGTTGTTTCAAACTGAATTTAGAAATTAAGAAGATTACTACTACAGCAATATGAGTGAGTGATAGAACTAGAGGAAATTGTGCACAAATTAAATGGATCAACACGAAGTGTGGATCAAAGGATGAGGATGTGATATGATATGTTAGGGATCTGGACAGATTGTATCAACAAGTTATCAACTTGCTATTCGACTTCACATATGGATGGAGTTATGAGACAATCAACAATAGGAAAACAAAAGCAAGGATGAATTTTCTCATGCGTCACTTTACCTTAGATCTTATCTCTAAAACCCTAAGTAAAATTTGTTTCTTTTGCATCCCCTTGTATTATTCTCTATTCCTCTAAATCTTTCCCTTATTTCTAAGTTATGATTAAAATGAACAAGTAATATCTTATGTGAAATTGGCATACAAAATTATCTTCCAATAATTGCATACACTCTTCTGACTATATTTTCATACAGCATTAAAGAAGATCAAGAATGATAAGAATATTACATCACAATCTCCATGAATAGATGAGTCTCAAAATAATAGTTCTTGTCCATCCATCTCCACTAACATTTCATCACAAAAGAGTTTAGCCTCTCATGGCTATCAACAACATGCAAATAAACGTAAACTTAAAACCAGAACCATGCTAAATATAAACTAAAATTACTAAATGCTGAACTACTAGTTAACTCCGTTGGCAGCACATTCTTGCTTGTTATGCTCTTCCTTCCTTCCTGCTCTCGCTTCCACTGACTGCCCCATTTTCTTCTTCGTCATTCTCTTCTTTTTATATCTCGCTTCTTTCTCTTTGTTTTCCATCTTTTTCATTTTTCCCGCCAAAAAAGTAGTTGGCACAATATTGGAGAGTTTTACGTGGCTCGAGCATTGTACCAAGAACTGACTGCCGCATGTCCCATCGAACAGCTCATCAGTGAAGATAATAACCCTTTGTTTCCTGAGTGATTTGCTTCATCAGCATTATAATATGTTCTTCTTCACTCTTTGCCCTGCATCAATAAAGAATTGTCAAGAGCAACCACTACAACTATGCTCGCAATGGCTATATTAGAATGCTCAGAAAGTAATCAAATAATGAGAGAAAAGTGATCAAAAAGCCAAAGTGAATTAGAGGGCTCATATCGAAATTGAATTTACAAAAGTGACTCAAATAAGTGCATAAACTCAACATTTTACTTGATTGCTTGGTCTTTTTACCTAGATTTATCCAAGTTTAACAATGTGAATACCCCTTTCTAAGGACTTATCAGTAACCCACCAAGATATGGAATTGGAGCAGCTAGATGTAAGAACAACATTCTTACATAGAAATCTGTCAGAAACTATCTTCATGGCTCAACCTAAAGGGTTCATTAACAGGTCAAAGGAGGAACATATATGTCTTTTGAAGAAATCCCTTTATGGTTTAAACCAATCCCCTAGATGCTAGTACAAAAGGTTTGATGAGTACATCTTAGTATTGGGATTTCAGAGAAATATATATGACAATTGTGTTTATTTTAAAAATCAGGGAAAGGAAGAAGCCATCTTCCTACTACTCTATGTTGATGACATGCTAATAGCTAGCAAGAGTCAAAAGGAGATCATCAAACTAAAACAAGCATTGAATAGAGAATTTGACATGAAGGATCTGGGGGCTGCAAGAAGAATTCCGGGCAAGGACATGATCAAGGTAGCTTGATGATTTCCCTGGAAGTGTACATAGATAAGATATTGAAAAGGTTCAACATGAGTAATGCTAAAGGTATATCTCTGCCTTTACCTAGTAATGTTAAATTATCTACTGTTAATTCACCAAAGACTTTAGATAAATTAAAGCAAATGGAAAGCATCCCATATGCCAATGCTGTTGGAAGCCTTATATACTTAATTGTTTACTCAAGACCATATTTGGCTTATGCAGCTAGCCTAATAAGTAGATTCATGAGTAAACCAGGTAAAAGACAGTAGGAAGGTGTTAAGCATGTGATCAGGTACTTGAAATCATCAAGGAAATCAAGTCTGTTGTATGATAAATCATCTAAACTATCTGAATGTGTAGTAGGCTTTGTGGATGTTGACTTTGCAATTGACCTTGATAAAAGAAGATCACTTATTGGTTACATATTCAAGTTTGGGGGGAATACCATCAGCTGGAAGATAACATTGCAGTCGTTTGTGGCTCTCTCCACATTTAAGACCGAATTCATAGCAGTAACAGATGTTATAAAGAAGGCAATTTGGCTGACTGACTTTATGAAAGAGTTAGGCTTTGAGCAAGACAAGGTATGCATCACTTGTGACAATCAAAGTGCTATATTTCTTTCAAAGAACCCTCAATTTCATGAAAGGACAAAACATATTGACATTAAACTACACTTTGTAAGAGATATTTTAGAAAAGGGTGATGTTGACATTGTGAAGCTTCGTACTTCAATCAATCCAACTGATGTAGTTAAAAAGAAGCTACTTTCATCAAAACTCACGTTCTGTTTGAACTCGATGAAGGTGTGTGGTGGAGGCAAGACTTGAGAGGTATGAGTAGTAGCTAGCATCAGGTAGAGTTCATTCTTGAAGTGATTATTCTGTTGATATAATGTAGATATCAAGGTGGAAATTTTTTAGAAGCAATCGTATGATAGCAAATTACACGTCAGGCTTTCTTTGTACTCAGCCCAAGCCCAGGCCCATTAGCACAGCAGCTTGTAGTCTGTTAAGATTGCACATAGAGCCACATAAAGTTATTCTCTTCTAATTAGAAGCATCTAAAGTTGCCAGCTGGAGAAGGAAAGAAGAGAATAATGCCTCGTGAGCTGAGGGAATTGAGCACTGTCATTGAGAGGAAATAATTCATTCTTTCTGTTTGTGCTTAGTTTTCAATGAAAAGATAGCGAATATTCTTCAGGGAGGTTAGAGTGAGAGAGAATAGAAATCGAAGCTCTGACTTGATTTCAATGGAGTCTTCATCTGATTTCATGCTTGAATGAGCTGGTTGTAATCTTTTGTAATCTATGATGATGAATAGAGAAGTTGATGCTAGCAGCAAGAGGACGTAGGCATTTATTTGGGCTGAACCTCTATAAAACGTCTTGTGTTTTTCTTCTCTTTTCTGTCTTTGTTTTCTGTTTTTGTGTATGCATGTTTGTTTATGCTTGATTCTGGATTCTACAGATTGCTTGCTAAGATTTATTATTTTTATTTTTTAAAAATGATGGCATAGTTTTCCTTCTTTGTGGGAAGAAGATAGTTTTATGGGAATTTGTGGAATCGTATTTCGGAAATTAGGGTTTGCTATTACGGGGTAATAGGTAAATCATGATGCAAGTTTGACGTTTTGACATATGATGATGGACGATGCTGTTTCTAATTAGAAAACGATGATGATGAACATTTGATGCGCAACAATATTTGTGCAAAGAACAAATTGGGGTTTGTGAATGGAACCATAATCGATGACCGATGACAAGAACTTATGAAGAGTTTCTTATGATGAATGACAATGTTTATATATTGGAAACGATCGTGGAGATGTTGCTTATGCTGCATCAACCTGAAAAACGACCATGAAAGGAACTCAAGAAGAGTCTTTTTGATCACACTATAAGAAATTTTGGAATAGGTGACGTTTTTTTGGCGTCACCTATTCGAATAGGTGACGCTTTTCTGGGCGTCACCTATGGCAGTGTCACCTATTCGAATAGGTGACGTCTAAAAAAAGCGTCACCTATTCGAATGGGTGTCGCCAAAAAAACGTCACCTATTCGAATGGGTGACGCCAAAAAAACGTCACCTATTCGAATGGGTGACGCCAAAAAAACGTCACCCATTCGAATGGGTGACGTCAAAAATGGGTCACCCATTCGAATGGGTGACGTCAAAAACGGGTCACCTATTCGAATGGGTGACGCCAAAAAAACGTCACCCATTCGAATGGGTGACGCCAAAAAAGCGTCACCCATTCGAATGGGTGACCCGTTTTACCCGTCAGCAGGTTTTACCCGTTTTACCTGTTTTACCGGTCACCTATTATAATTTTAATAATATCACCATTTAGTGACTTTTTGATACCCATGAACCTTATATTGATCAATCAACATAATAAAGAGTAAATACATGGTCATTACAAGAATAACCCACAAACTTTATATACAATATATAACAAGAATACGTCACAAATTTAGAGTACAATATTACAAATGATGCTTTTCAAAAACTAGAATATACACAAGAATTTCTAAACCTCCACAAAAAGCCATTGAACAACTAACCATACCAACAAAACCGTTGTTCCACTGCTTCCAAAGTCGCAAGTAAGGATAAAAATGTTCAAACATCATTAATCCAAAGTGAAAAAATGAAGAACACATGCTTTTAGAGAGTTTAATAGACCAAAAAACTAATCCCTTCCATATCCATGAATGATTCGGAAATACACATGATATCGATATGAACAATAATAACGAGTAATCAAATTTACTAGTGAAATTTTCAGAATTTGAATTATATTTCAATAATTGAAATATAATAACAAAATATAGTTAATCTATCAAATGAGATAATATTGTTTCCTTACTTTAAATAACCAAATATGCCATATCTTCTTGTAAATCATCACGTCTACTTTCCTATTACTACTTACCTATTTTTACTGGGTCGTGAACTCGCATTCGATGTTTTAAGTCCTGAAATCAACGAGGAGGTGACAATCCTGCATTTCAATATGTACTACTAAATGTCAAGGCAAACTACAGAAGCATAGAGAAAAGACTAACCCATAGCTTTTCTGTTCTTGAACCAATTTCATGTCAATATAGTCCCTAATGAATTATTTATTTCAACTTGGGACTCTAAATGAAAGTGTCGAATAATAGATAAAGAATATAACCAAACCTTTCACACATATAGCGAACGTTTGTTTTGTAAGTTTATTAATTTCACGTGTTCGTACAATACACGTGTTAAAATAATTTTTAATCTTTTCATCATAAACAAAGGTTTCTATCGTGTATAAACTCATGTACCAAACACAAAATTCACAATCCCGTGAACCAAAACACCCCATATAGTCTTTGTCTAGTCTACAAAAACTATAGTTCTTATTTGAGGTTCAAACCTGGCATAACAAAGAAACAACATGAAAGCAAGCGATTGAAAAAAAAAAGGTAATATTCAAAGATAATCTCATTCCCATTTCACAATGATTTGAAGCAAAACCATTAAAATTCACAATTACCCATAAACCAGATCATGTTGTTGCCTAAGGAAATCACCAATTCCAAGGGCATCCAATGCCTTCCAACCATTAGGCCATATAGTTAAAGCAAAACCAGTGATCCTTAAATTATCTGAAGACTCCAAAACTAAGCATTGAATACCCAATCTGCATATGAAAACTATATGGCTTAAAAAAACAAACAAAAGTAAAGTTTCATAATTCACAACATGAAAATATAAGAGAGAGAAAAACTCACCTGTGAAGTCCTAAAGCAGTAGAAAGAACAG
Organism: Gynostemma pentaphyllum; assembly: GCA_028015215.1. NCBI lineage: Eukaryota > Viridiplantae > Streptophyta > Magnoliopsida > Cucurbitales > Cucurbitaceae > Gynostemma > Gynostemma pentaphyllum. The sequence continues at coordinate 45,473,294 of CM051347.1, read as the reverse complement.
CAATTCCAGCTCCCACAATCACAACATGATCTTCCATATCTTACCTTCCTATATATAGTTAATAAATAATTGAAATATAATTCAATAATTAGCTGAATTATACTTATATTAGCTGAAGAATTTAACTTCTGATTGGAACTAGAGTTAAAAACAATCGTTATAAAGAGAAGAAAATGGAAATCGAGCTTCTAGAATTAATGAAAACATGAAACAAGAAACACACATATTGAGAAATGGAAATCGATGTATATACCTTTAAATTGTCCTTTTACTCACATTTCCTTAGCTTTCAATGTTTAACTCTCCATCAAGATGTGACTATCAACTACACAAAGATCATATGTTTGTAACCTAAGGTAACAATTGAATGCCAAAAATAGAAATAAACAATAAAGTGAAAGAAATGCATCAAAACTCAATAAAGAAGTAAAATCCTATGAGGAAGTAACCCGCTTATAGTAAAATCTTAGTGAAATAAATTGCTGATGCAAAGAACTAGCATAAAAGCAGTTGTCTTAAAAAAGTGAAGCACCAAACATCAAAGATTACCCTACCACGATAAATGTACTTGAACTTCCATTCAAAATATGAAGATCCTTCGCAATAAGCTCTTATGAAGGGCTTTCCTGATTATAATCCTGCGGTAACCTACAAATTTTAAACCCGCCAGAATTATATCATAACAAATAAATCACACACATAATAAAAATAGAGCATAAGGGATAAGCAGCTTACCCACTTCCCCCTTCTTTTTCTTCTTAGCAATTCCACCTATACAATGCATGGTTCAGACCTGGACAATCATTAAGATGAGAAATCATACAACATATTTACTATAAAATACAATCTCAGTAACATGAGATCCACATTTTTTTAGAAAACTTTATTCTTCACATTTTTTGAAAGACGTGGACATAGTGTAATTTAATTTCAAGGGAAAAATAGCCGTTAGTACAAATAGTTGATTAATATATAGTAAGGGGGAAATTAGAATAAGGGGTGGGGACTATTATCATTATTATCATCTCTTTCTTATTAATCATTATTTTCTTATTAATCTTATTATTATTATCATCTATTTCTTCATCAAACATTGTTGGTCCTCATAATGGATTGATATTCCATCAAAGTCAACATCCAAGTTCCTCAAAGAATGGACAGAAGGCTTAGAGACATTACAGAAAAAGAAGATAATTTAGCAAAATTTGCATTAGCTTGATCAATTCCTTTAGCAATATGAACATCACCCCCTCTAAATCTTCTTTCATTTCTCATTTTCCAAAGCCTCCAAACACCAAGTAGACATGATTGACCAGCAAAAAACACTACAGATACTAACTTGCCACTCGTTTTAACTTAGTGCTCTTTTTACCTTCAATCACAGTTTAATAAATTAAACATAAACAAGTTTCATAAATTAAACATAAAATGGTGATCACTGCATCGCTGATTTACATGCTAATATATGTCATATAATATAAGAAATGAGCAAATGAAGAAGCAAAGTCATAGTCGGTGACTTAGAGGATCCAAAGGTAAGCAATGATAACCTTAGAACACTAAAAAACACACAAGAAAAAAAAATTGTTAGTGAACTTAAATTTTAAAGAATATATAAAATGGGATTGAATCATAACCTTTACAAAAGGTTATTTAACAAAGACACTAACTAATTAAAGAAGTCACAGAGTAATAAATTCAATAGAATTACAAATGAACCTAATATAAAAATTAATTCATTAATATTACACACAAACGTTATTAACAAGAAAATAAAATAACTGAATCTCACGATTACAAGGGCATATCATATGGAGTTAGAGATAATGTTTAAGCAAACATCTACAAAAAAAGGTCATTTTTCAACCCATAACCATGACAAGTTTAGATATATATATTAAGGGAGGGAAGAGAATCACCTTGTCAGCTAAATCGATCAAGAATAAATCATCCCAAGCCACAAATTTCACAGTTGTTGCCTAAAGGAACAAGGTGCAATACTCCAATTAGAAAAATAATTATAGTAAAATGAAAACTACAGCATTTCACAAGAATTCATCAAATAAACCTTCTTTGAATGACCACTTAACGTAGTTAAAATCTCCCCAAATGATCGATAAAAAATAAAAGCATTTGGTTTGATCCTCCATGCTTATAATACAAGACATAAGCAGTTGCAAGATATCAAAAACCATTAAGTGAAAGTTTAAAATTAAATAAAGAGTGGAAGTCATACCTTTTACTGGAGCCCGAGGAGATAGACATGATTTTTACTAGGTGTCATTCCAAGAGGGCAAAACCAGAATCCTTCTAAAATGAAGTGAAAGAATTTTAGTTATAACATCATGATCTAATCTTGATATGAAAACCAAAAAGGGGAAGAAAAGGAAATCAATAACAAATGAAGATTGAAAAGATTATAGATCATAATTCAATTGAACTTGATAAGTGGCATCATAAATAAATGTATAGTAAATTATAATCCATATTCAACACACTATTTTTTGGGTATTGTCTATAGTTTGTTCAAAAGCGTCTGACAAGTGAAAAATGCATCTAATAGACATTAAAAGCATAAAATGGAAAAAATGCATCATTATTGAATAACAAAAACTTTTTCAATAAACCAGGTAAGTATATATATGGAAGAGGTTAAGTTAGGCAATCAAACCAAAGGCTAATTATTCAAGAATCCAATGAATAAATATTGTATTTAGCCCATTTAGGATGGATTTTTATACATTTATTAATCATATTTTAATTAAGATGTTAGATTCTAGAGTTCTTTTGAGATAAAACACAGGCTTACATTTAAAAAAATCAACAATCCATCTTCCATTTCGAAAAGTCGTAGGTCCCATAACTGTTTTGTGAGAAACCAGATCATGAACATCAAAAAAATCGCTCTGAGTAGAAATGTAAACAAAATCAACAATCAAAATTAAACATAGCTTGTGTTCACAAAGAAATTTAAGGATGCAAACATATATGGTCTATTTTATTGAGCAACTCTAATGAATAAAAAATACGTAGTTGATATGCAAGAAAGAGATTCATGAACAACAAAGATAAAAGAATTCCATCAACTACAAAGATAAAATTAGTCTATTGTAAATTGGAAAAAAAAAATGAACCTTCAAAAAATTCTAAGCTTTTCAACAGTCACTGTCAATATATACAAGTTGAATTAAAGTAATCTTTTCAAAAACTACCTGATGCTTGAAGATCAATTAGCGGAAGCAAGCGTAGAAGAGCATAAGTCTGAAACGAAGAGAAAAATAAAATTTTAGGAGTTTTTTACCACAACATCCCACAGAAGCAGGAAAAAAAAAGGCAAAACACGCAGAAAAGTTTCATCTTTACATAAGTAAAAAAATCAAGAGACACTTTGGAGTAGTACTATAGAGCTATCAGCAATCACAAAAGAATATAGATATTTATAGAATCTTGACACTAATTGAAAGCTTACCGGATTTTAGTCAATGCATCATCTTTTATGACTGTAGGTTGAGTTTCCCCACCTTGGATATCAAGTTTGTAGATTCTTCATGTGTTCTACATGAAAGTGTATCCTAAAAATATAAAAACTAAAGAAAGGTCAAACAGATCACCAACAAGATCTCCATATAAACTTCTTTCTTGATCCAATGTATCATACCATGAAGAAAAGAAATAAATAATGGTGAAATTTTAGTTCAAATAATATGAGAACCAAATGAATTTTTAATTCAAGCCAAAAATAAAGAGGACAAAAGCAAAACTCAATTCAAATGAGGCTAAAAATGAAGCGGAACTAAGGAGAGTTAATATTATGATTTAGAAATTTTTAGTTCAAAGTAAAAATTACAGTTAAAAAAAATTAAAGAGAACAATTATGAATCAATGGAAATGAAGCTCACAAACTTAAACTATACATTGAAGGAGGACACCTTAAACACTTAGGTTTAACTAGTTAATGGATAAGGATAAAAAAAACTTATGTTTTCCCATGGCAATTTTTTTTTAAAACCTTATGTTTTCCCATATCAGCAAATGGTAGGAATCAACAATTATACATGGCCTCTTTTTAATCAACATTTATAAGCCATCTTCAACATTCTTTCATTAATGAAAGACAAAGAAGAACATACATTTAAGAGCTTCCTCACTCTGCTAACCAAACCTCTTCTTTAAGATCCTGAAATTATATGTTAAAAAAAGGGAAGATGAGGCAATTTGAACAAACAAAATATAGTATGGTACATAATGAAATAACTAAGTATAAGTTCATTTTAATAAAGAAATAAGTAATGGCTGTCATAGATGAAAAAGGCTATGACATGACAATGATCAAGTTTAATAGAACATAAAAATTTCTTCAATTATAGTCGAGTGTATTTACAATGGCGAGCAGTTTAATTTTCTCCAAGTGCAAACATGTAACATTCTTCCAAAAGAACAAGCAAAGAAGCCACAAAATTCTTACAAGGCTTATCTTCTGTCACATGAAAAAGATGGAAACAAAAAAGGAACAATAATAATGCCTCAATGCCAGTTCCAAAAGGGCCATAGAAATAATGAAAAGCAATAGAAAACTTCATGCCCAAGATTAGACCATGGGATAATTCTCATAGATTGAGTAGAAAGAAGGAGTATACCTCGTCTTCTTGATGAACAATAAATAAAGATAGCTTGTTCTGCTCAAGTGACTGCAATTCACAAAGTCAAGTGGTGGAAACCTCAACAGTTTAGATATATTCATTTGGTTAGTAAATAAATGAAAAAACAGACTACTCACAAGTGGTTTGCCAAGAGTAGGAGGTATAGGACCAGAGAACTTGTTTAAATTTAAAGCCCTGAGAGAGAATGATGAGAGTTTCAATTTAATTTAATTTACAAAACAAACAAAGAAATAAGTTTTTGAGTAAAAAAATGTTACATGAGCCTAAATTTTCTTCACTTGCTTTCTACCAAAAAATAAAAAATACTTTCAGCGAATGGATGTAGATATTACATGTAAAAACATGAATTTACAAAATTTACTATTATCAAGTTTAAGAAGTACTAGGATGTATTTTATAAAATAAAATAAACAACTATACCTGCTTTATAAAGTAACCAACAACATTATTATCAGCGTACGTGAGAAAATGAGTAGACCATCAACATCACGTGCATGCTATTTTAAATGATTAATCATTGTTAAATCAGAATCCTACCAAACAAGGATGTCTACTTCACAAACTAATAGAAGAGATGGGTGCTTTGAGACAAAGAAATTGCTACTACCACAAATGAGAAAAAGATAATCCATTAATGATGAAGTTAAAAACAAGATCATAATAAACACACAAAAACTTGAAGACTGAAAATGCAAGGACTGCTAATATCACTTCCAGAACCAAGACACATCGATATTTTCTTTTCCTTGCATAATCACACAATGTGAAGTTGAATGCTATTAACTGAAAAAATAGATCAAGTAGACAACTAAAAATATAAAAACACATCTACAGAAAACTAGTAACATAAATACCACACAAGTATGTTTGTTGCATACACACCATTTATACATTCCAAAGTTTGTCTCTATTTATATAAAAACCAAATTTTTATGGGAGTTGTTCACTATCTAAAAAGGGCCAGTGAAAGAAAAAGAATAGGCAAAACTAATAAAAAGACATTATAAACATCGGCAAACTAAACGAAAAGGCTACATGGATGACATTATACAATCATCTTACACTTTAAGAATCATAAATGTACTCTCTGAACAATCACAGTCACGATCTCATACCACCAACATGGATAACCAGCCAACACAACAATCTCAACCACCACCACTCCAAACATATCCCCAAACAACTTGGCACAACCAATTTCAACATAGGCCATAAACTTCCACAAACCTCTTCCATCTTAACTCCCCATCTCATCTCCCCATTCCTTCCCCAAACCAAAACATATCCTGACATCAAACAGAAAAAAAAAAATCACATTTGAAAAGCCAATGAGGAGGGGGGGAGTGTAAAACATCAAAGTAAAACAAGAAAATATTAGGGTTAGGGCATGAAACAGAAAAAAAAAATCACATTTCAATTGCTGAGGTGAAGAGAAACTTTTACTTTGAACATCTAATAACGAGGCTTCTTGCAATCGTTTGAAAATCTTTTGTAAAACGATGAAATTTAGGGCAGAGAAGAAGAGAGTGGTACCTTGATGAGAATCAAGTGGCAGAGAAGAAATTGAAGATTAAGACTTCGAGAGATCCGGAGACTGAGAAACGAAGTCTCAATATATAGCCTGACTTCAATTTAATTTCAAGATGAAGTCACGATGAACTGAGATTTCCGGAGACTGAGAATTGAAGGACTAAGATTGATTTCGCTGATATTGATTTCACTGAGATTGATGATTATGGCTTGATGAACGATTTCGCTGAGATTGATTTCATCTGAGATTGATTTCGTGAGAGTTTGAACGATTTCGTTTGAGAGCAAGGGTTGAGTTAAGCAAGCGTTGCGTTGGAAAAAAAATGGACGGGCTTTTTTCATTAAAACAAGAGGTGACGGGCTTTTTTTTTCCCTTACCATTACCTCCGTTTTTTCTAATACTTGCGTCACCTATTAAAATGTCTAGTGTGTCCTATTGTCATTTTTCTTATAGTGTCAATGAAGAAAACGGCCGTGGAAAAAACTCAAGAAGAGTCCATGATGAATGAAGACGTTTCTCTATTTGAAACGATGAATGATGACCTTTTTAGATTGGAAATGACTGTGTGGATGTTGCACATATTGCAACAACCATGATGACCGCGATGATCGGCGTTGATACACCGACGACCATTGCACTTGATGATGAATGATGGCGTTTCATGGTAATAAACGACATTTTTTTTACTACAAGCTCTTGAACAAAACCCTTCTTTTTCGATCATATTTCTCTAGTTGGGCATTTCGTGACCTCCATACCCAACTGGAGGGAGGGTATAGATATTTGGCTATGGACAATGTTGTGGAAATGAGTATCCGTGACCGTGGTGATGGTTCAGCAGAAAACTATCAACCTTAGTTTATTCTCTTTAATATATTTTCATTATTTATCTTATTCTATATGATGAGAATCATTGAAGCTCTATCATCCTACCACAAGGCCCTATCACAAGATCAAAGGCAAGGAAGCTTCAATCAAACCTCAATATACATATCCAAACATTAGTGCATCCGGCCAAGGATTATTTTGCAAATACAGATTCTTTCAAGGACTATTTTGCAAATACAAAATCTTCCAAGGGCTTTCTTACAAGAAAGGGAGTTCATATTGAAGATACATATAATATGTTCAAGATAGAAGTCCAAGTTGAAGATGCATTTATTGCAAGCTCTGATCCATTAATGACAACTCAAGTTGCATTAAATGCAACACAAGATATCAATGCAAGTCAAGAATTCTTCAAGACAACTTAAGGCTTCATTAAAGACTTCCATAAACATATGTGATCAAGGATTTTCAGTTACAAAGGCTTCCAAATCAGAATTGCAACTCTTGTATTTTCAGTTACACTTTATTTTAATAGGCTAGTTAATTGTCTTTATTTCAGACTTTACTATAGCCGACTCTCTTTTGGAATTTTTTATTCCATTTTATCAGTTTATTTTTGTGGATTTTGAAGGCTATAAAACCATGAGACATGCTTGTAAGAAATCAGAATTATTGAATTTAAAAAAAACAAAGTCTCATTGAGAACTTTTTCTTTGAATTGTTGTGAGCTGAGCTTACCTTTTCATCTTGTTATTCCTTGTGTTTAGGGTGGCTGTAGAATCAAGACATTAAGATTGATCATTCTAATTTTGTGGATTGATTCGAATCTAGAACAAGAAATCCAATTCTTGTCTTTAGATCTTTGATCATAAGGATAATATGTTTCTAGCCTTTTTCCTTGGGTTGTGTCAAATGGCATATGTGGGTTCTTTGGTCTTGAACTTTTATGGTCCTTAGTTAAGTTTTAAGGGTTCTAAGAGCTTTTAGAAAGGGTTTTCATATCATTTGGTATCAGAGCATAGGTTGCATCTTGTGGCCTACTCTAGAATTGATTCTATCTTACTTTTATGCATTGTTTTTCATTTCTACACAATCTGTCCATCCATTTCGTTTCAACCTTTCCATCCATTTTGATTCACCTTTTAAATCTGATTTAATCTTCATCTTAAAGATCACATTTAGATCTTGAAAATGAAAAAAAGAAATAAGAGTGAATTTGCATCCGACGGCACCAAATCTGTTCATCTTGCAAGTTCTTGAATTTTCTGAGTTTGATCCTTATAAATTCATGTAGATCTGATATTATCGTGTTAAAACATCAGTTATATTTCAAATATATTAGTTTCTTATTCATTTCCACGTATTTAAAGCATAAAAAAGCTATAGTTCAAAATTTTCAAAACTGTCCAATTTTGTAACTATTGCATTTAATGCTTTTGTTCACTATTTTAACTCTATGCTAACGTCTGAATTTGCTTTTGTTTTCTGAATATAAAAGTTTCATCTGTCTGTTATCTTTCTATGTTCAGAAGAGTTGGTTGTCAAAATCATAAAGGAAACAGTTCAAATCGGGATTTCCATTTTTTTGCGCAGGTTTATCCTATTTTCCGGGAATTTCAATTATGTGAGTTAGTGTTTTCAATTCTGAATGAATTTTTGAATTTGGCCTATTGTATGCTCTTTATTATCATCTTAATAAGCTACATATAGACTGCCACTTGAAAATTCATTCTTGAACTCCACAAATTTGGAAATTTGTAGCTACCATTTTCTTGACTTCTTAGCTTTAAAAATCTGTTTTAGTTTCTCCAAATCTGTTTTTACCTTTCCAGTTTGTTTTTCTTGTTTTTTTTTTTTGTTTCTTTTCATTATTTTAGATTGTTTAAATACTGATTGTCGATTTTTGGGTACTTTCAACACAAGTTGCTTCATTTGACCATAGCCTATCCAACCTTAAGTCATTAAACACGAGAGTTCATTGAGTGATATTTTTTGTGAGGGAGTGTTGTGAGGTCCAGAAACATTTCACAAGGGGAAAATAATCAGGGAGAGATTAGTGAAGCTAGGTGGAGACAAGCACAAGCGGGAACTTTTGCTAGACTTACCCAAACATTAGAGGAGCAAAATGAGCGTATGGTTAGATTAGAGATGGCTAATAATCAGCAAGGGGGAGAGCATCTAGGTTTAGAAGTTGATAATGAAGAAGAATATGACAATGTTACCTTATTGGCTGGAGATAACCCTAGGAGAGAACAAGGAGGGGGCCGAGAAAGGGGTAGAGGATGAGGAAGAGGTAGAGAATTAGGACCATCTAGGAGACCTATTAGGGAGTTACCTAATGAAAGAGTAGAAGAGAGAAGTTCAGAGGTTCTTAAGCTTAAAATTCCATATTTCCATGGGAGGTCTAATCCGGAGAAGTATTTGCAATATGAGGACAAAATAGAGCATGTCTTTGATTGCTACAACTTTAGTGAGGAGAGGAAAATGAAGCTTATTGTGGCCGAATTTTGTGATTATGCTAGTATTTGGTGGAGTCATCTTAGGGCTGAATGGAGGAGAAACTATGAGCAACCAATTGAGACTTGGGAGGAGCTTAAGGTTTTGATGAGGAAGAGATATATACCAAAGCACTATCATAGGGAAATAAGAAACAAATTGTTTTCCTTAAAATAAGGTTCAAAGAGTGTTGAAGAATACTATAGGGAGATGAATGTCTTAATAACTAGATCACATATAGATGAGTGTGAGGATGACACTATGTCATGGTTTCTTGGAGGAATGAATGAAGAGTTGACTCATAGTGTAGATATGTACTCTTACTTTGACATGAAGGAGCTCTTGTATATTTCCAAGAAGATTGAGAAACAAATAGCTTGGGAAAAAGACAACTCCAAAAGATACACTTCTAAATCCACTTTTCCATCATCCAATACTTCGAAAAAGGGAGTTAGTAGTTCCAAAGGAGAATTTAAGCCTAGAGCATCATTTGAGGCTGCCAAGAAGGATAAGGGGGAGTCTTCTAAGGGGAAGGGAAAGGAGAAGGTGGATGAAACAAAAGTTGAGAGAAATAGGGATTTCAAATGTTGGAAGTGTCAAGGAATTGGGCACATTAGCCGAGACAGTCCTAATAAGAGATCTATGGTTATTAGGAATGGGGAAGTAGTCACGGATGATGAAGAGAGTGATGTTGAGGAGGAAGAGTGTGAGCTTGATGAGGTTAGTGATGCAAGCATAGAAGAGGGAAATCAAGTAGCACTTGTTACTAGAAGGCTACTTAGTGCTCAGGTAAAGGAGAATGATATTGATGATTAAAGGGACAATTTGTTCCATACTAGATGTTTGGTACAAAGGACTCCTTGTAGTGTTGTGACTGATAGTGGGAGTTATACCAATGTTGTGAGCTCAATTCTTGTCAAGAGACTCAATTTGCCTACCATTCCACATCCCAAACCTTACAAGTTACAATGGTTAAATAATAGTGGTGAGGTGAAGGTGCTTAAACAAGCTAACATTTCTTTTAATCTTGAGAAGTATAAGGATGAGATAGTTTATGATGTAGTGCCAATGCATGTCGGGGATAATACTTTTGGGAAGATCTTGGCAGTTTGATAGGACAGCTACTCATGATGGTTACCTTAATAGGTACGCCTTTACAAAGGATGGAAGGAAGACTACTTTGGTACCTTTGCCTTCAAGAGAGGTTTTCATTGATCAATGTAAGCTTGAACAAAGGAGGCTTGAGTTTGAGATAAAAGAAAAAGAATTGAATGAAGAAATGAGTGAGAGAGAAAAGACGGCTTTGAGTTGAAAAAGCAAGAAGGAAAACAATGAGAGAAAAGAAAAGGAAAAAAAAAGACAAAGGGAGAAAAGTGAGTTTATTTTCTACTAAGAGTGAAGTGAGGTATGCTTTGTTTTCAAAACAAAACTTTCTTGTACTTTTGTACAAAGGAACTTGTTTTATGACTAACACACCTAACTCTACTTTGCCTAGTGTCTTTATGTCTCTTTTGCAGGAATTTGAGGGTATGTTTCCCAAGGAGATGCCTAGTGGATTGCCACCAATAAAAAACATTGAACATCAAGTGGATTTCATTCCCGGGGCAACCATACCTAATAGGCCAGCATATAGGGCCAACCCAACCGAGACAAAGGAAATCCAAAAGCTAGTGGGGGAGTTGCTTGCAAAGGGTTATGTGAGGGAAAGTTTTCTGATGCTCGGTTCCAGTGATTTTGGTTCCAAAGAAGGGTGGAACTTTGAGGATGTGTGTGGACTGTAGAGCCATCAACAAAATAACAATGAAGTATCGTCATCCTATTCCTAGGCTAGATGATATGTTAGATGAATTGCATGGTTCTAGTTTGTTTACAAAAATTGATCTTAAATCTGGTTATCATCAAATTATAATGCATATAGGTGATGAATGGAAAACAGCTTTTAAGACTAAATATGGCTTGTATGAATGGCTTGTGATGCCTTTTGGTCTTATTAATGCACCTAGTTCTTTCATGAGATTGATCAACCATATTCTTAGGGAATTTTTAGAGAAGTTTATTGTGGTCTATTTTGATGATATTCTAATTTATTCCAAAAGCTTAGAAGAACATGTTGAGCATGTTAAATTTTTCTTGTTTACACTTAGGAAAGAAAAGTTGTATGCTAATCTGAAAAAGTGTAGTTTTTGCATGACTAATGTTAACTTTCTTGGATTTATAATTTTTGGAAATGTAGAAGTTGATGAAGAGAATGTTAAGGCAATTAAAGAATGGCCAACACCCAAAAACGCAAGTGAGGTAAAAAGTTTTCATAGTTTAGCTAGCTTTTATAGGAGGTTCATTAAGGACTTTAGTTCTATTGCTTCACCATTGAATGAATTAGTTAAAAAGCATGTTGTGTTTGTTTTGGGGGAATCATAAGAGAAGGCTTTTAATGAACTCAAAGATAAGTTATGTAATGCACATTTGCTTTCTTTACCTAACTTTGAGAATACATTTGAGATTGAATGTGATGCTAGTGGTGTAACATTGGAGCTGTTTTGATGCAGGAACAAAAGCCTTTGATGTACTATAGTGAGAAACTTGGAGGGGCTGCCTTGAATTATCCAACAAATGACAAGGAGCTTTATGCATTGGTTAGAGCTTTACAAACATGGCAACACTATCTATGGCCGAAAGAGTTTGTGATTGACACGGATCATGAAAGCTTGAAACATTTGAAGGGTCAAAACAAGCTTAATCGAAGGCATGCCAAGTGGGTGGAATTTATTATGACATTTCCTTATGTGATTAAATACAAACAAGAGAGGAAAATGTGGTGGCTCATGCATTATCTAGGAGGTACAATCTCTTTAACTCTTTAAGTGCAAAAGTGTTAGGATTTAAGCATATTAAAGCATTGTACTTGCATGATTCTGATGTTTGTGATACTTATCAATTTCGCATCAATGGGGCTGTTTTAAATTACTTTTATGTGTTTGAGGGATTCTTGTTTAAGGAAAGACAAATTATGCATACCGAATTGTTCTATTAGGGAGTTTTTAGCTAAAGAAGCTCATGGTGAGGGTTTGATGGGTCATTTTGGAGAGGCTAAGACATATTCGATGCTAATTGAACATTTTTATTGGCCTAAAATGAGACATCTTGTGCATAAAGAACACTTGTTTTGTTTGTAAAGAGGCTAAATCTAAAATGAAACCACATGGTTTGTATACTTCTCTTCTCGTTCCTAATGAACCTTGGACTAAAATTTCTATGAATTTTGTGCTTGGTTTGCCTAGAAATAGGAAGGGTCATGATAGCATATTTGTTTTTGCTGATAGATTTAGTAAAATGGCTCATTTCATACCTTGTCATAAAACTGATGATGCAAAGCATGTGGCTGACGTATTTTTCATTCATATTGTTAAATTGCATGGTATTCCAAGGACTATTGTTAGTGATAGGGATGTGAAGTTCCTTAGCCATTTTTGGAGGGTATTATGGGGGAAGATTGGCACTAAGTTATTATTTTCTACTACTTGTCATCCACAAGCTGATGGGCAAACTGAAGTAATAAATAGGACTTTAATTCAATTGCAGAGGGCTATACTTGAAAAGAACATTAAAATGTGGGAGGAAAGTTTGCCATTTGTGGAGTTTGCTTACAATAGGGCTATACATAGCACTACTAATTGTTCTCCATTTGAAATTGTTTATGGAGTTAATCCTCTTACTCCTCTTGATTTATTGCCCATGCCTCCTAACAATTTTGTAAGTGATGAAGCTATTTCCAAGGCTGAATTGGTGAAACAGATTCATATGGATGTCAAGGCAAGGATTGAGAAGCAAAATGCTAAGGTTTCTTCTAGGATTAACAAGGGTCGAAATGAGTTGATCTTTAAACTAGGTGATTGGGTTTGGGTACACTTTAGGAAGGAAAGATTTCCACTACAACGGAAGTCAAAGCTAAATCGAAGGGGTGATGGTCCTTTTCAAGTACTTGAACAGATCAACAACAATGCATACAGGATTGACCTACTAGGTGAGTTTTCTATTAGTGCAACTTTTAATGTGGCTGATTTGAGTCCTTTTGATGTAGGGGATGATCAAGATTCAAGGACGATTCCTTTTGAAGAGGAGGGGAATGATGAGAATCATGGAAGCTCTATCATCCTACCACAAGGCCCTATCACAAGATCAAAGGCAAGGAAGCTTCAATCAAACCTCAATCTACATGTCCAATCATTAGTGCATTCGGCCAAGGATTATTTTGTAAATACAAATTCTTCCAACGACTATTTTGCAAATACAGATTCTTCCAAGGGCTTTCTTACAAGAAAGAGAGTTCATATTGAAGATACAATACAATGTGTTCAAGATAGGAGTGGAAGTTGAAGATGCATTTATTGCAAGCTCGGTTCCAATTGGTTCCATTAATGACAACTCAAGTTGCATTAAATGCAACACAGGATATCAATGCAAGTCAAGAATTCTTCAAGACAACTAAGGCTTCATTAAAGACTTCCATAAACATATGTGATCAAGGATTTTCAGTTACAAAGGCTTCCAAATCAGAATTGTAACTCTTGTATTTTCAGTTACACTTTATTTTCAATAGGCTAGTTAATTGTCTTTATTTCAGACTTTACTATGGCCGGTTGTCTTTTGGCCTTTTTTTATTTCATATTATCAGTTTATTTTCGTGGATTTTGAAGAATATAAAGCCATGAGACATGCTTGTAAGAAATAAGAATTATTGAAGTTAAAAAAAACAAAGTCTCATTGAGAACTTTTCTTTGAATTGTTGTGAGCTGAGCTTACCTTTTCATCTTGTCATTCCTTGTGTTTAGGGTGGCTGTAGAATCGAGCCATTAGGATTTATCATTCTAATTTGGTGGATTGGTTCGAATCTAGAACAAGAAATCCAATTCTTGTCTTTAGATCTTTGATCATAAGGATAATCTGTTTCTAGCCTTTTTCCTTGGGTTGTGTCAAATGGCATATGTGGGTTTTTTGGTCTTTAACTTTTAGGGTCTTTAGTTAAGTTTAAGGGTTCTAAGAACTTTTCGAAAGGGTTTTAGTATCATATAATTATCTTTTCCTATTAAGTTTATCTTTTCCTATTTAGGTTATATTTACCTTATTTATCTATGTTAGATTTTCTATATAAATAATGTAATATGTTTAAGATTCATAAGAACAAGAAGAAAATCACAATGTAGTCTTCTAGTTTTATACCGCTTTCTTATCTTCTTTTCCCTCTTCTGTTTATTCTTTCTTCTTCTCTTTAGTTTATCATATTATTTCAATTTATCTTTGTAAAGCTTAGAAGAGAGAATTCAATCTTGTATATAAGTTGAGTTTGAAAGGCTTGTTAGGTAGTTGATGATTTTTGATTTGTTAAAGAGAGATTGAGAGAAAATTTTGAATTATCTTTTGTATCAAAGAAGTGTGTTTGATCATGTATAAATTTTTTTGAGTAGTTCTTGTTTCAATTCTTCCATTTGAATTCCATTGTTTTTGTTAGCAAAACCCCTGCACCGTCCCCGCCAAACCCGCTTCATAAATGGGGCAGGGGCGGGGGGAAAATTCCCCCATTTACTAAACAGGGCGGCCCCGCCCCGCCCTGTTTAGCAATTAGGTTTTTTTTTTAATTAATTACATACATTATTGGAACTTGTGTTTGAACTTGGATCAATTATGTTTATTTTGATTTTGAAATTCCAAATTTGAATTTGGATTGATTTTATAAAATTGGAATAGAATGAAAATAATTGATTATGTATGTTTACGAAAATTGTATTTGAATTGTTACTTAAGACATTATAATGGAAATATAGATTATGTTTGAGACTTTTAGTTTATTGTTAAATGCATCGTATATGAAATGGAATGAAATGAAAATATATATATTATATAAGATTTATATTTGAAAATATTAAAATTTATAACAAAATTTAGAATAAAGTCATACAATTTTTTTTAAAAAAAAAACATTGTCCCCGCCCCGCCCCTCCCCTGCCCCATAAACGGGGCGAGGGAAATGTTAATAGGGACAAGGGTTGGGTGAAGATTTTTCCCTTTAACGGATCGGGGGATAAACGGGGGACTCTGCCCCACCCGATTTACACCCTAGTTTTTGTAATCTTGTGCTTGATTAATAACAAATTTTTAATTATTAAAGTAAAATCAATTCAAAACAACACGATAAACTCATAAAAAAAATGAGTCGATCATTCACTACCATGGCTACACCTGTATTATTGTGGGCCTCATGAAAAACGATAACATGAGAGATGGAGATGGTGTGTTTTATATGTCGTGATATTAAATAATAATAATAATCATAACCAAGGGTTTTAGAGGTCAAAACCACTCTTGGTGTCACATTCCAAAATCAATGTTTTGGACAAACTTTATTTATTTATTTTATGAGTAAAAAAACCAAACATATCAAGTGGTGGGAGCTCTGACTTTCGATGTTTCTTGTTCATTTAGGCTATTAAATTTCCTCATCTTACCGTCATTTTTAATCATAATTTTTCTATCTAATTCTTCATGAGTTTTCATTTTAATACCTTATATTATAATCATGCTTGTTATAATTAAAGAATTTTAGTTTCTTTTCTTTTATTATTATTTATTATAACCACACAAAACTAAGTTTATTAATTCTAAATGTATAAAGATTTGAAAAGAAATGAGAAGTAAAGAATAATAATACGCATGTGATGTGTGAGAATATTTCGTTTGCTTATTTTATAGTAAGTTAATTTATTGGGTGAATTTCACTAATAACCAAAAAAATAATGAATATATCAAATATACCGAATGTTTTTATTAAATATCAAAAGTACCCAAAACCGCCACCGGCCAAGTTAAATTACATTGTGAAAGGACAAACATGCCCCTGATTTAATTTCTCCATAATTTATGTAAAATTTAAGGAAAGTTATAAAATTCCTTAAATTTTACAAAATTAATAGAAAAATCAAATCTAAATAAAAAATAAAAAACTATAACAAAAATAAAATAAAAAATCTTCAAACTTCAAACTTGTTCTTCAACCTTCTGACTTCTTCTTCATGGAAAAATCGAACGTCTTTCTTGTTCGTCATCCTAAAAAAAAAAAAAGATAAAAAGTAAACAGTTTATTAATGTGCACTTAAAATTGATTTCGGACACAAAAATTGATGAAACAGTTTTGAAAACATATGTAAAAAAGGCTTTCAAAATAAACATTGAATAAAAATAAACATTTCACTAAAAGTAACTTATCTACAAAATACATAGAAAGCAAGTTCACTGAGAATTGAAAATGTAATTTTTTTTATAAACAGTTTACTTTTAGTAAACATTTATTTTGGAAAATTCAAATGTCCTTCCTGAGATAGCGAATGCACAAAATTGGAGATGAAAAAGAATTGGAAGGTACAAATTGTTATAAACTGTTTACTGTTAGTAAACATTTATTGATGTACCTTGGTTGCTGCTTTCTTCCTCGATTAAACAGAAACACGAGCCACAACAACGATCACCTTCGTCTATTTTTCGGATCTCGCAATGAATTTGAATCATGACCAGGAAAACCAAACCAAGAAAGAATCATAAGTTTGGTGACCAAGAAGACGGTCAAATTTTTATAAACAATTGAAAATGTAATTTTTTTTATAAACAGTTTACTTTTAGTAAACATTTATTTTGGAAAATTCAAATGTCCTTCCTGAGATAGCGAATGCACAAAATTGGAGATGAAGAAGAATTGGAAGGTACAAATTTTTATAAACTGTTTACTGTTAGTAAACATTTATTGATATACCTTAAACTCACAAATCTTGCAATAAACTA
Source organism: Gynostemma pentaphyllum (assembly GCA_028015215.1). NCBI lineage: Eukaryota > Viridiplantae > Streptophyta > Magnoliopsida > Cucurbitales > Cucurbitaceae > Gynostemma > Gynostemma pentaphyllum. The sequence continues at coordinate 45,455,951 of CM051347.1, read as the reverse complement.
TTCCACGTCCCAAATTGATTATTTTTTTTTCTCATAAGAAGAGTTGAAATTGGAAACTCACCTTCTTGATTTATGTGCATGATCTATGCATTTTGAAGAACAATACCAAATCTCGCAATTAATGGCTTCACCCATCATCGACCTTAAAACTCCCAGATCTCACAATTAATTGTTCCACGTTCCAAAATTGATTCATTTTTCTTCTTAGAAGAAGATTGAAATTGGAGACCCAGTTCTTGATGGACTTTTGGAACGAGAACGATAACGGGATCGGGAAGAAAATAACACACTAATCACCTCTTCTTAACAAAAAGAGGAAATCTGATGCTGAAGAAGAAGATTCGGAAGAAGAAGAAGGAAAAGAGGAAAACGGCTACACATTTTTTCATCCATTGACGTGCATAGGGCTTTTATTTTGACCTAAAAAAATCAAGTTTTTATTCTATTTAGTTATATTAGTTTTAATTAAAAAATTCCTATAATTAAAAAAGATTTGATTTGATTTGAATTCAAAATAAAATAAAATAAATAAATTATAAATGAAATGGAATGAATTTATTAAGATATATTTATTAGGAGAGATAAAAGGGTAAAAAAGACAACTTTAAAAATAGTAACCACCATATCACCACTAAAAATGGTGTTTTATGGGTATAAGTGAAATAAAATCCTAACCACCAGTAATATTGAAATTGAGTGAATTAATCAGGATATTAGTGATATTAATCTCTAATTTATTTTTGATAATTACTCTAAGATTTAATAATTATTATTTTGATTTTAATAAATTATTGAACAATAAATCTATTATTTCGATAAAAAGAAATAACATTAATGTTAATGGAATACGTGGCTAAAATTGACCATTTGTGTTTGTTTATGTAATAAAAATGCAAGGGTAAAGTACCCCTTTAGTCCCTGAGTTTTAGAGGTCGTGTATATTTGGTCCCTGCGTTTTTAATTTGTGTCTAAGTAGTCCCTGAGTTTTGGATGTCGTGTCTATTTGGTCCCTGCGTTTCCAATTTGTGTCTAAGTGGTCCCTAAGTTTTGGATACTGTGTCTATTTGGTCCCTAGATTTTCAAGAACTATTAGAAATAACTTTAATTGGTGCTTAATTTAACGTATTCGTTAACTTCTTATCATATTATTGACTTAATGCTGACATAACATGTTTAATTGGTCAAAATACGAAGAAATGAATAAATTTTTCATCAATCTAGGCCTAAAATTTGACATAATTATTAATCTCATCTCAGTATTTTGATCAATTAAACATTTTTTGTCCCCGTTAAGTCGATATTATGTTAATGAGTTAACAAGTTAAGAAATAATTAAACTTATTTCTAATAATCCAAGGACTATTAAGACACAAATTGAAAACTCAAGGACCAAATTAATAGACACAATATTTAAAACTCAGGGACCAAATTGACATAATATCCAAAACTTAGGGACCACTTAGACACAAATTGAAAACGTATGAACCAAATAGACACGAGCTCCAAAACTCAGGGACCAAATGAGTATTTTACCCAAAATGCAATCAATTAAAATTTGTGGTCCCGTCATTTTACATTTCTAAAAAAATAATATTTTTTTAATAGAAAAAAAATATGTTATGTTTAAAAAAAAAGAGTAAATTGCAAATAACATATTTGTAGTTTCTGTCAAATTCATGTAAAAACCCCAATAGTTTAAAAATGGCAAATCACACTCATGTAGTTCTAAATAATGTCAATAAGACTCCTCTCTTTCAACGTTATAAACTTCATTTTAGCCATAACTTCTTCATTTGAACTCCGATTTGAATGATTTAATATGTTTTTCATTTGAACTCCAATTTGAATGATTCAATATGTTTTGAAATTCTAATTTTGAGCTTTACGTTACGATCACTTTAAAACTTCAAAATCGTCAATAAATAAAAGTGTTTTTTTATCATCAAAATATTTGGTATGATTAAAGCCATTAACTCATGTGTTACCTGATGATTTAAATTTTTTAAGTGATGATAACGTAGAGTCCGAAATAAGGGTTTCAAAACATCTTGAATAATTTAAATCGAAGAAGTTATGGCCTAAAAGGATATTTACAACGTTAAAGAGGAGACGTCTTATTGGCATAAATTGAAACTATAGAGGTGTGATTATTCATTTTTAAACTACAGAGACTATATAAGAATTTGACCTAAACTATAGGGGTTGTTATTTACGATTTACCCTTAGAAAAAATTGAGAGATTATATGATCAAGTTTTGGAGAACAATAAAAAAAACATAAAATAATGTGAGAAACTCGAAAGAAGGGATGGTTGGGAGTTTGAACTTGTTTAATGTAATCCACAAAAAAAAAACATTTTTATATTATTTTTTTATTTATTTATTTTTGCTGTAGATTACAGTTTGATGTATTAAATTGTAGGAAGTGGTTGAAGTTTATTGATAATATTGGGTCTCCTACTTTATTGTTTCACCTACCCTTTTATGAAAATATTAATAAAAATTTGCCCCACCATAATGTGACCTTTGTATATTTGTCAACTTGTTATTCACATTTTATATTTAAATCCCTTTTCTATTCTTAGACTGCGTTTGATTGGTTACCAAAAAAACAAAATCCTTCTTTAATCTTTCATTTTCATCCATTGAAATTTGTGTCAAAATGTGTAGCTCCAAAGAAGTCATTAGTCTTCCTTCAATCAATTTCTAGATCCAAAATTCAGTCTATACTCCCCACACATGTATTAACTTTTTTAGTTCAGCTACAAAACTTAATTGAGAGTTCGAAATTTCACAATTTTTTTTCCCAAACAATAGACTTCATAAAAAAATCACAATTAGAGGGAACTAGTTTCAACATTAAACTCTTTCTTAAGGAAAGTAATGACAATAACATCATAACATAATTGAGAGATCTAATATCCTCAAAAATACAAGTAAAATAATATGGACATACAGAAACACCATTGATAATATCCATCAAATGCTTCGGATCAGAAAAAACTTTAAATACTTTGACATTAGGATCTCCAGCCTCCCTTCAACCCAACAATAAACATTTCCTTCAATATAAAGGGATTGGAACTTTGATCATCAACAACATTAGCAGATGCTAACGAAACACAAGTAAATTTTACAATCTTTGCAATCAATAAAATTTATATCAAATGTATAATTGAGTTTTTCCTATTTTATTTAGATTATAAGGTCGATAATTAAGACATATTCTTATTCTTTTTTACGTTTTTTCAATAGTTGGCTTCCTTTCAATAATAAATTAAATTATCCAAACCATAATATTCAATGGGTCATACAAATGACATATATAGTAGGAAAATGAAAGAGCTTTAGGCTTTGGTGGTTGGTCTCCAAACAATTAATTGGCCGATTAATTAAAGAGAGGGAGACTGATAGATGAAGATCACGCCACCAACCTCAACTGCAAAATACGGCCTTCTTAAATTTGTGCCCCTGCGACGACACTTAATAATTGATTTTAAAAAAAAACTTTAATCTCCATTTAGAGGTGGGGTGGGACGGGAAATACACTCTCCGTTACCGTTATAGTAGAGAAATTTAAACTTCGTCTATGCCTCATTCTCTAAATCAAGGGGATGGGTGTTTCGGGGAATTCTTGTTCGAAGATGAGAATCTTCATGGTAAAAGTTTCAAATAGTCATTATACTTTCATTTTTAATTAAAATTTTAATTAAATCTTAATTAATATTTTAGAAAGTAAATATTTTGTAAAGATCTGACACTCTCTATCTTTTTTAAATTATAAATAACACGGCGAAAGACTTAAAATATGATAAACATTTTATATTTCATTTCAAATAAAAAAGATTTTCAAAACTCTTTTAAACATTAAAATAAATCATGACATTTAAATTACAAATCCAACTAAAATCTATCAAAGTTTTCAAAACTCAACTAACAATTAAAAAAAACAAACAGTTTATATGTTATCAACAAGTTTTTCCTAAAGACATGGAAAAGACTCAACACGTCCTAGTACTTTTCCATCCACACAAAGTGCAGCGGCCGCCACTTATTCCACCTTTGAATATTTGGAAAAAAAAAACGAGGGGGTGGGGTGAGGTTGTAACACCAGGTTTATAAATCCAATTAATGAACATTTGATAATGTTGTAGGTAGATCTTATGTAATGACGTGGCTCCTCCTTTGAAAAGTGGGCTGTAGATATTGAGTCTATGAACTGTTGCACACATATCGAGACAGCCTGAGAACATTACATTGCATTCGAGGAGTATTACACATATCGAGACAGCCTAATAACATTACAGTTCATCCAAGGAGTATTACACTTAACGAGATAACGAGGTGCTAAGCACACATTCCCTAGGTGCCATGTAAAAGACCTCTGTAATGGGGTGACATGTACAACACACTTAACGAAGGGTGCTAAGCACGTGACGTGTAAAAACCTCAAATGACATGTAGACAGCACACTTAACGAGATGACGAGGTGTGACGAAACCTTAAAGTACAACTACCGAGACAAACTAAGAAGATCTTATCTTATAAGAGATGATGCGTGTAGAGATCTGTCTTGTCCAACCTCACGTCCACTTATTGTCTGTCACTACAGTCGACCTAGGATGTCAGCTACTATCCCTAGCTCGATGATTACAAATATTGGGCGGGAAGATTAAGCGGGAGCCTGGGTGAGAACTCTATAAATAGAGAGAGACAAACTGATTGAAGTACGCTCTTCCACCATACTAAAACCCTGACGAAATTTCTACTGACTTGATCGTCGGAGTGCAGGTGGCCGGCACTACACCGGTGTCATTTCCTTTACAGACTCATGATTTCGGCGACACGTTCTCTGTTTACACTCCGTTGGAGCACACGTGATGCTGATGTGTTGATCCAGTCAGCTTGACAAAAAATACGCAACAACATTTGGCGCCGACTGTGGGAAACGATTCAAAAATCGTGTCATCCAGAATGAGTCGAAGTCAGCACAATGATAACCACTATGATGAGGGGCAGCACGAGGAGGCTCCAAGACGAAGGAAAAATCCCCCTAGAGATTGTCAAGTCCAAGGAGATCATCAACTGCCTAAACGACCCCCGAAACAAGGTGAAAGGATCGTAGAGTTGGAAGCGCAAGTGCAAGGCTTCAATAGAGATATGGCTAAGGTGTTGGATATCATAACTAGACAGAATAATGCTAAAGGAAAAATACCTTTGGAGCAGGAAGGAGAGTCCTAGGCTCGTGGGGAAGGTGGTTAGAAGAGGAAGAACACTCATCCAGTGGCCTCTCGTGACCACGAGCGTTCTCACTATCTAGGTGGAACAGATTTACGAAACATCCTCGAGCAAAAGAGAAAAGCTCGACAGGGTGTAGAGAAGTCAACTGCTGAAAGCCAACAACCACCGTGGGCACCAGAGTTAAGGAAGTTGCAGGACCAACTAGGCAGCATGCAGAAAGAGTACAAGGGAAAAGCTCCACTAGCGTTGGGAGATTTATTAGAATAAACAGAACCACCATTTACAGAAGACATCATGGAGGCTGAGTTACCCTCCAAATTTAAGATGCCTATTGTCACACCTTATGATGGATCATGCGATTCTCTGGAGCATGTTGAGATGTTTCGAACCTGGATGGAGCTCCAAGGAGTTCGAGACGCGATAAAGTGTAGAGCTTTCCCACTCACCTTAGTTGGCCCAGCTAGAAGATGGCATAGGCATCTAAAGCCACGTTCAATCTCTTCCTTTAAGGAGCTGACTAAGGCCTTTGTGACGCAGTTCTTGGGAGGAAGAGATCATAAAAAACAAGCAACACATCTCTTAACAGTGTGTCAAAGGTAAGGAGAGGGCCTTAAAGATTACGTCGTGAGGTTCAACAGTGAAGCCCTTAAGGTTGAAGGCTATAGTGATGATATAGCTCTCACTGCCATGATGGCAAGGATCAAAGATGAAAAACTCCTCTGGTCCCTTGTGAAGAAAACTCCAACCACTTATAATGAACTTCTCTCAAGACCATAGAAGTACATGAGTGCTGGGGAGCTGCTCAGTTCAAGAAAAGTTCCTGATGATGATAGTAGTAGACACAACCAAGCCAAAAGTAAATGTCATATCGAGGAATGACTACTAGACAGTAAAAGAAAAAAGACGAAAGACCAATGTGAGCGACGAGGTCTCCTGCCTAGCAGATTTGAGAGGTACACTCCTACAACTATCCCTGTTGAACAACTGTTAATGGAGATACAAGACAAGAACATTCTTACGTGGCCGATTAAAATGAAATCAGATGCAAGCAAAAGAAACAAAGACAAATATTGTTTTTTCCACAATGATCACAGTCACACCACTTCAAAATGTTTTCATCTTAAATAAGAGATTGAGTCCTTAAATCAACAAGTTTATCTGAAAGAGTTTGAGAAAAGTGATGGAAACCTACATGGATCTAATCACGATAATCAAGATAAATGTGTTCAAAGTTCATCAGGAATCAATGATATATTTTGAAGTATTTTGGGAAAAGTCTTGATATAGTAGGTCAACACAAGTGATGTACTGAAACTGAGTGAAAATATTTTCTTTTGAATTTTGTAAGTTCAATGTCAACAAGATTATTGTCCAGACTAATTATGCATGTATTATTTTACTTTAGTTTGTTTGTTTTACTTTATTTTGTAAAAATAGAGTGGGGGCCAACTCTACAGATTTAAACTCGAGTTGAAACTCAAATTAGTCATCTCAACCGAGTGGGGGCCAGATAGACAGAGAGCAATTTAGGAAAATGGACCGTATAAAAAATCATAAACAATGGGTAGAAAGCCTCAATGGCAGAGGACTACTCACAATTGTAGCACTTTGAGTGAAGAAGCTTTAAACTACGCTAGGCAGACCAAGTCATGGTACCTAGTGGAGCAACGAACCTCAACAACTGAGGACTACTCACAACTGTAGCACCGTGAGGGAAGAAGCTTTGAACTACGCTAGGTAGACCAAGTCAAGGTACCTAGTAGAGCAAAGAACCTCACAAGGTACAAGGAAAGGTTTGGACTACGCTAGGCAAGTCAAGATACCTAGTGGAGCAAAGAACCTCAACAACTGAAAAATAAAATTTTCACTACGCTAGGCAGACCAAGTTAAGGTACCTGGTGGGAATAAAACATACTGAAAAACTGAGTTTAGTATGCACTAAAATGAATGAGCATGCTGAAAAAACTTAGTTAAATATATTGATAAAACTAAGTTAGTAAGTTGAAAAAATGAGCATGCTAAGATTTCAGTTAGTATGTTGAAAAGTGAGTGAATGTAAAAAAAATACTACGTTTGTATGCACTAAAACATAAAAAATAAAAAAAAATAAAAATATATATTAAATTGGGCGACCGAATTGGGTCTTCCAACTTGTAAATCCTGACCCAATTGGGTCTGCACCATAAAGAGAGAGAGAAAAAAAAAATAAATAAATAAGAAAAGTGGAGACCCAACTGGGTCAGCGCCTGACCCAATTGGGTCTGCCACCTTGTAAACGCTGACCGCATTGGGTCAGCACCTTTAAAAAAAAAGACTCAATTGGGTCTGCCATTTGTAAATGAAAAAATAAAAAATAATAATAATATATATGTTTAGAAATGACTTCAATATTATTTGAAATATTCTGAATAAATTCTACATTAGCCTTAAATATCAGTGCATACTCCTAAGTTGGTAAAACCTCCACGTGGATATTAAAACTACCAAGCTTGGGAGTAAGGGGCCACTGTTGTAGGTAGATTTTTAAGGCTAATATTTATTAATACTTATGTAATGACGTGGCTCCTCCTATGAAAAGTGGGCTGTAGATATTGAGTCTATGAACTATTGCACACATATCGAGACAGCCTAAGAACATTACAGTACATCCGAGGAGTATTACACTTATCGAGACAGCCTAAGAACATTACAGTACATCCGAGGAGTATTACACTTAACGAGATAACGAGGTGCTAAGCACACCTGACCTAGTTTCCATGTAAATGACCTTCGTAACGAGGTGACATGTACAACACACTTAACGAAGGGTGCTAAGCACGTGACATGTAAAAACCTCAAATGACATGTAGACAGCACACTTAACGAGATGATGAGGTGTGACGGAACTTTGCAGTACAACTACCGAGACAAACTCAGAAGATCTTATCTTCTGAGAGATGATGCGTGTAGAGATCTGTCTTGTCTAACCTCACGTCCACTTGTTGTCTGTCACTACAGCTGACCTAGGATGTCAGCTACTATCCCTAGCTCGATGATTACAAATATTGGGCGGGATGATTAAGTGGGAGCCTGGGTGAGAACTCTATAAATAGAGAGAGGTAAACTGATTCAGGTACGCTCTTCCACCATACTAAAACTCTGATGAAATTTCTACTGACTTGATCGTCAGAGTACAAGTGGCCAGCACCACACTAGTGTCATTTTCTTTACAGACTCATGATTTTAGGCGACACGTTCTCCGTTTACACTCCGTTGGAACACACGTGGAGCTAACGTGTTGATCCAGTCAGCTTGACGAAAAATTCGCAACAACAGATAACATTTTAAATACTTTCTAAAACTCCATTTAAGTCTAAGAATTACAATCATCTACAATACTAAGTCTCATAACTTTAATATACAATGTGTCTCATGATCACATCTCATACTTATCTCATAACTCGAAGTGCTTACATTCAAGAGTCTCATTCATTATACTATATAACTCATAATGTCATCCGTTGACATATCACAACTTAATAATATAAAATACACTTTTTCAAAAGAATGAAAATAGTTATGCATGGGAGATGAAGAGAGTCAGTAAATACACATACAAGATTTAAAACCCAGAGTTTCGAAAACCTAAAACACGATAGATGAAAATTACCCTATATTATTGAAGAAATAAGGCTGATGCGGGTTCTTATTAGAATTGTAATTTTTTTACTAAATCTGAATAGATTAATGATTTTTTTTTTAATTTCATTTTTACTTTTTTGTTTTAAAAATAAATTTTATGATAATTTTGATTTGATGAAAGAATGGATTGTTTTGAAATTGTTCAAAGAAGAATAACTCATATTTTTTTTTATCAAAATCTCTACTATTAATAATGATTTGATTTTTAGTTTTAAATTTTTGAAAAATGAGTGTAGAAGGAGAAAATTCAATCAATTACAATTTGTCACGTAATTATTTAAATTGTAATAAAATTACACGTTATTAAATAGATTCCAATCGTAATTTGACATGTGTCTCTATTTTAAAATAAAAGACACAAAATCGGCAAACAAAATGACGCCACGTGTCTATTTCAATGGTTATTTGATGTTATAGGATCACTCAATTAAATTGTGTCATGTGGCACCCAGTCCCATTATTCAAATTGAACCCAACCTACCAAAAGACCCATTGAAAACTCTATAAATTGTAACTATCCGTTACCAAGTAAGACTATAAATAAAATAAATTGGAAATTTATTTTATGTTCTCAAATGATATTAATGAGCTTGGATTCATAAATTGAATGAGAAATATCTCGTTAGATGATGTTGATCCTCTCATTATTACGATTCCAACACAACTGATGGCTTGTTGTTCTAAGAATCGATAAATGAGTTATGACAATTTTTGCCTAGCGGCATTTTCCTAATTAATGGAAATATGGATTGAATCCTAAAATAGTCTCTTCTTTCTTTCTTCAGCCGAAAATCAGCCTCTCAAATAAGTTTTCTCCCATTTTCGCCCAAAGCAACTTTTGTGGAGTATTTTCATCATAACTTTCTTATCTGGACTCCGATTTGCGCAAGTAAGTAGTCCATTCTGATCATTTTCTGTTATCTTTCCATTAAAGTTAATTTTGTAGCAAAAACCTTTCTATATAAAAAGTTATGGCCCAAAAACCATTCAGGTCTGCTATACTTTCTTCAACTTTGATCGATTTTTTCTTCGTTGTAGGTAGTATTCATCGTGGTTCTTAAATTGGATAAAGTTTTGAAAAGAGTGGTGATTATTTTTCTCATATTTTGAAAGGTTATAGGAGTTATTGGAAAAAAAAGTAAGGTTCTTTGTAATTCAAGATTACAAGGTGAGTAGAATTATGCTAGTTGTTTAGGTTTGTTATCTGATAGTTCTTTTTCATTAATAAAGTATATTGAAACTGATTTTGAATGATTTAGAAAGCTAAAGATCATGATCTTAGGATATTTAATGATGAAAATAAAGTACAGGAATTTATGAACAAAAGCATGGAATGTTAGACGTTTAAGCATTGTAGTAGACTAGTTTTGTTCATCACTTTATAAAACTGACTTGTGGCCTTCTAATAGAATTTTCTTGATATTTTGAGATGTTTTTGGATGATTTTATATTGTTATAAGGTTTCTGGAATGTTGATTAAATTTATGAGAAAAGTGGGAAGTGTGAGCATGCATGTAGTCTAGTTTTGCTCTTTTGATTTTATATCGTTGTATAGACTATATAAAGCCCATATTTGACATTTCCTAGCATTTTTAAAAGATTTTAGGATATGTAAATACTGCTATAATTATTTTAGAAAAAGTTATAGGTTCAATGCTCATTAACCGAGCAAAACTACACCATGTTAGCTAGTTTTGCCCCCTAGTGTGAGGTGTTTGCTGGGTGATCATTGTGAGTGATCTAAAGATGTTTTTAGTGGATTTTAGCTCATTCTAAGGCTGAGAATGAGACATATTTCCATAATTTTGAAATATAAGTTTAAGCCTTGGAAAAGTTAGTTTTCGGTAGGCTAAAAACTGAACTTAGGCTTGTTAAGCATTCTTGTAGAGGTGCTTATTGTTAAATATATTGTTTTGATGCCTTGAACAATATAGTTGAAGGTTCGCATTAAGTAGGGCCATACTTAATGAAGAATATTCCGTTAAGGAAGATTATTATAGTTGTTCACGACTTAATAACATTTAGCGTGCAGGTTCATTCCATGTGTACAAATAGAAAATAATATACTTGTAGGTTCACTTATGTACTTTGAAAATACATAAGAAGAATATTCTCGAAAGGTTTAAATTGTGAAAAGGTGTGTTTAATCTTTTTCAAGAGAATTGTCTCTTTGTTTGCAAATAAAGAGTAGAATTAAGGTATTGGGTTAAGTGATGGAATGGATAAGATTGAGTGAGAGGTTTGGAAGTCGGTGAGGCCGATTGGACTTAATGAACTTAGAGCTTCTCATGGCATTATTAAATTATTAGTGTTTTCTACTCATTGGGTGTAGCCTCATGATGCTACATTATTTTTTTTCACATAAAAGAAGAAGAAAGCTAGCAGTTAATGAGGACTCAAGGAATAACGGTTGGAATGGATAATCGCCGGAAAACCTTTATTTTCTTTATCAATTATTTATTTTTTGGGATGGGAACTATCTTTTAGTTAAACCATGTTTTTCATTCATGTTTTGGTTTTGTTATGTTGTTGCATTTTAGAACGCGAACTGAAATATGTTTTTAGTAAACTTTTGAGTTTAAATGAGAATTTGAGACATTTCGTTATGAAGTCTTCCGCTGTTGCATGTTTTGTATTTATGGGATTTTGGAGATGTTACAGTTGGTATCAGAGCCGTTATGGTTCTGATGATCGTATGCTTCAGATATTTTACAATCCAAATCAACCACCATTCCACAAACTCATCGGTGCGAGGTATCTTTAGAATTTTATGTCTTGTTGAGATAGATTCTTAGTTATAAATGTTATTAAGAAAAGTCTCATATAAGTTCTTTGTGAATTAGATTTTTCCTCTTGTTGGAATTAACTTTGGTCAACGTAAAGGTAGAGACCGAGGACGAGGCCGAGGTCTTGGACACGGTTGTGGCCGTAGTGTGAATATTGATTTAGAACGCTAAGTGTGGTTCTCGAGTGAGATTTATTTTTCCTTTGTTGAACAAAATGGACATTCTAATTTGTATGAGGATCCCATGGGTCGTGAGTTTGAGCAGCCACTGAAGTTGGTAGAATTACTGAGGAGACTATAATGTTGAAAGTGTACAAAGTATACGCTTCGTGTGAGTTTAATGGGAGTTCTATTGAGCCCGATGAGGCTGGGAGATGTATTACTCGAGTTAAGGGAGCTCATAGATTTATCAATTTTCCCAAATAGGTTGAAGGTTCAATGTGGAACTTTTTCTTTTGTTGATGATGCATTATATTGGTTTAGGAGGATTTTTGGCCGATCTTTGAGTGAATATGAACCAACGATTTTATGAATCAAGAAATCGTGCAAGATTTATATATAAGATTGTGAATGCGGTAGACCTATTATTTGTGAATGTGCAATATGGAGTACTTGTTTGTTTTAATGGTTATACAACCAGTTTTATTGACATAGGTAGAGTATCATGAGTTGCATTGGATAGCATTTAGGAAGTAGCCATGAGCTTAAGAGTATACTAAAGTAGGCAAGAAAATTGAAGAAGTGAAACATATGTACTCCTAGAGAGATTAATCGTAACTCTAACAATCTTGAGGTCAAAGGAATTGGTTAATTCGTGTTGAGCAGGCACATGCATACATCCATTGTCTAGATAGAACGAAGGTCCACTAAGGGACCTAGTAACCAATTTACAACGTCATTTAATGATTTGAGTTTTTTGTTGGGGATTGGGGCCTCTAAAAGAGTTCTCAAACGGAAGTCCCACGAATCTTTCCTTGCAATATAATATTAACAAAATCTAAATGCATAAACAGAATACTAACCTTTGTCGAGAAGTGTCTGGCTCTTCCTCGTTCTTCGATGGTTACGATCCTGGGACCACCAAAAAGATCTTCCTCGCTAAGCACAAAAGAGAAACGGTGCGTGGGCACTATCCTCTTTGGAAAAAGGAAGAGGGAAGTGAAGGGATGATTTACTAAATTAGCGGAAATTTATTTAGCAAACTTATTAACATTTAATAACGGATCTATTAACATCATGCAATTTTGTGATTAAACATGTAGATTCATGCTTATATTTTCGAAAATTAAAATCAAACTGGAACTTACATTGAGTAAAATTGGAGAATTGGTTGGAGGTTTCTTTACAGCATTAAATCCTCAGCAACACCGGATCTTCTATGCTATATCCCGATCGAAAGCAAAACCGACTTGTGGGAATCGAACCGGAAGAGCAAAGGAAGAAGAAATTTCTTCTAAATTTTTCCCTAAGGAAAATCGGCAATTGGGCAAAAACTTGAGAGAGAATTTTCACTTTTCTAAAGTGAGAAGTATATGAAATATGAATCCCAATGGTCATATTTATAGGAAAATATGATATCTAATCTCTATAGATATGTTTATCTCCTAATAATATAAAAAAGGTAAATAAATAATATATATATATATATATATATATATATATATATATATATATATATGCAAACATATATTGTTGCTTTTGAAGATCATGTACACGCACGCCTCCCACAGCCACAATAATATTACATATATATATATATATAAAATTACATATATATATATATATATATATATATATATATATATATATATATATATATATAATTTATTACTTATTTATCCTTTTTTTTTATATTTAATAATTATATTTAAAATTAGAAAAATTCAAATAATAATTTCTAATTAAATATATTTAGCCAAAATTAATATATTAATTACCATTGAATCTTATTCAATTAATCAATTATTTTAGGCCAAAACCAATTTGTTTCTTAAACCAATTATATTTAATTCTCTCTAATATTTATTATCAAATTAAATAAACTCATTATTTAATTGATAATATTAATTATTAATTTCTATTTAAATAAACTCATTATTTAAATAGTTAATAATATTAACATTAATTCCCGTTTAAATAATTTATTTATTTAAACAATTTATTTTGTCTTAAAATATTATAATTGATAATGTCATATTAATTTCCATTTAAATAAACTCTTTATTTAAACAATTAATATTGTATCAATATTAATAATATTAATATTAAATTTTATTGAAATAATCTCATTATTCAAATAATTAATATTGCCTAATTTTAAGTAAATTCAATTACTTAAATTATTTGTTCTTCCTAAGTTAATATAATAACTTAGTTTTGCTACAACGATATTTGAGCTAACATAGGGACCCGATGGACCTATAGAGCATGGGCTTAATAATTAGTCAATTAAGTGATTAACTCATAATCAGTTAATTACTTATTATCTAACTATGAATAATTCCACTATAGATTCATAGCTGAACTCCCCTCACTATAGATGAGTGATATATCCTTCACGTGGAACCCTCATAATTACAGGCAGATTAAATTTACAGTTTTGCCCCTGTAATTACCGCTTTATCCTTGTGTTCCCGCTGATTCTCCAATGAACATTATCTTTAGTCGAACTAGAGATAATATACTTCTATGATCAATAGAAGTCGTGGCGCCACTTGTTCATGTCTCGAATCAGTACATCAAGGGAGTTTCCTAAAGTTCCTAAAATGTTTAGGTATCACATTGATACCGTTAATTTATAGGAAAGTTATGAATTTCATCTCGTGAAGATGAGTACCCAGCTACTTATCTAGCCATGTTCCCAAAACAGGAGTATATTGAGCGTTCTTACAGATCGCTCTCAACCATGTGAATCAAAGAACATAACTCCATAAATAGGAGTCCGCATTTCACTCAGGATTGAGATCTATCATGGTTGATAAACTTAGTTTGATATTCGATCATTTCTCGTAAACGGTACTAATGAGAAATTTGGTCAAACATCGTGGTCCTGTCTTATACAATAAACATTGCATATGATACTTCTATTTCATGTCTCCCACATGAATGATCAGGATTAGATCATTTGTCTATAAACAAAATGCGAAGCTATCAACAGTGTTACCAGGGTAAGGTTCCCAAACGTTATCCATTTACTGTAGACACTTTTAAGTTACTCATCTCGACTTTAATCCTCTCGTATGACTCACATACTAAGTCGTGATTTCATAAGAGTAACTTAGGGTTTACTATTTGAATGTTTGATATTAATATATTTCCATATATTCCTAATATCGTCAATTGAATCAATCTAGATAATATAAAAAACTTATGTTTATTAATTTAATTTATTTGAAATAAATTATTATAATTAAATAATTACAAGTTCTAGGACACCATTCCTAACAGGAAGAAAAATATTCTTCCCTTTACCCTAGGGAGCGGCAGCGGCACTAAGAGAGAGGGAGAAGAATTTTTCTGAGCCTTCTCTTGGTTGCTTAACCGTGTGTGTTTTGGGGTCACCCCAAAGGTCCTATTTATAGGAAAACCAAGACCTCAGAAAATCTTTTGAATATTTTTTACTTAATAAATAATTAATTAAGATATTCTAAAATATATTTGAATAATAAAGATATTATATTTTATTCCATAATAAAATATCTCATATCTTTTATTTAAATTAATCAATATTAATTTAAATATATTATTCCTTATCTTCCATTTAAATTAATCACATTAATTTAAAATAAGATATTCATATATTTTAAATAAAATAAAATGTAAAACTTAGTCAACCCTTTGACCAAGGTGGCGTGTGACCCCACCATGGGTCACACTCCCCTATTATCATCCCATGACAATATTGGGCATTTTATTTTCCTTTTTATTTAATGGAACAATTTCGTTAAATAATTAAATAAATAAAACTCCTTTTATTTATTCCAATAAATAAAACTTCTTTTATTTATTTCCTCTTTAATTTTACAATCTCAAATTAAATATTTAAATAGACTCCTCTATTTAAATCCCCATTAATTTTTGACAACTTCAAAATTAATTTAATTAAATAGACTCCTCTATTTAATCTCTCTATTATATAATTAAATAGACTCCTCTATTTAATAAATAATTAAATAGACTCTTCTATTTAATTTCACCATTAATTAAATAATTAAATAGACTCTTCTATTTAATTTCTTTTAATTAATCAAATAGACTCCTCTAATTGTATTTGCCTTAATTCATTTGACAACTTCAAATCAAATGCTTGAAATCGTTTTTCCAAAGAAATTAATCATCACTAATTTATCTTCTCAATTACATGCGTTAGCTCGGAGGACTTAATGGACCTATAGGACTAAGCTCCAATGATCCAGAATTACCTTTGATTAAAACTCCTTTTAATCAATTAATTCTCATTCATTAACTCCTAGATAACTCCACTAAATATCTAGAGTTGCACTCTTAGTACTATAGACATAGTTATGTCCATTGGCTATAATCATTAACTACACTTTGATCATTCACAAGTTAGTTCGTATCCATGGCTAGGTATTTACACCGCATTAACCTCCATGATACATCTTGTTCCTTAAGCCCAACTGATTCTCCAATGAACAACCTTACATAATCTCCATTATGCGTCTTTAACCTTTTCCTTGATCAGAGGAATATGGGGCTCCGCTGTTCAAGACCAAATCAGTCCATAAGGGAACTACTTATCTATTTTCCTATATGGAAAAGAATGAATTCCAATTCTTGTGTAATTACGTTCCCAGCTATAAGCAAGATGCAATCTCCAAAGTGGGAGGCATATTGAGCGAACTATATCGAGTCACTCTCACCTATGCAAATCAAAGGCTTGTCTCTTGCGAACAGGAGTTCGTAATCCACTTAGGATTAAGATCAATTGTACATGATCAACCAGTTAATAAACGAAGTGTCTTTCTGTAACGACTTTACCAGAAGACAGTAAGTTTATCTTAGCCAATCTACTACAATCTCTATTGCAGCAACACCCCCACTCACATGTCTCTACATGAGCGATCCAGATGAAATCACTTGTGCCAATTCACAAGTGGGCCGTGTTAGTGGTATTACCAGAAATAAGGTACCCAACCTTTATTCATGTACCACAGACTATTTGAGTTACACTTAAGTGAATCTTCCTGCATCATATGCTCACTTTAAGTTATCATAAGTAACTCTGGATCTTATGATGGATTACATTTATTAAACTAATAATAAATGACAATGTAAATATTACTAATTAATAATTCCTTTATTTATTTATAGTTTAATTGGATTACATAAGATTTAGGGCAGAAACCCCAACATTTTTTACTAGAGATCCTTGGATCCTTTTGTTTCAATGAGATGAGAAAGATTAAAGGTGAAGTTTTTTATATGTATTATTCCATAGAATCTTATACAAACTGGAGAACGGGCTTTAATAGGTATTCAAGAACAACTTTTGGAGAGGAAGAAGACCCAAGACAATCTCAAAGGCTCTGAATATCCAATACAATATCAAAGGCTTTGACGATCCAAGATAATTTTGAAGACTCTGAATATCCAAAACGATAAGAAGAAAACGAAGATCTAAGACAATCTGAAGAAATCGAAGATCGATGATTCTGAAGAATTTGAAGATTGAAAAACCTGAAGATCGAAGACAACTCAAAGACTATAAACATCCAAGATAACTTGAAGGATTATTCGAGGACAAATTCTTTGAAGAAAAAGATCTTACAATCCAGGAGAATTATAGTGTTCAAAATAGAAGATTTCATCCAATCAATTCCTTGATCCGATAATATGTCGATTGACCCTTGAGTCAAAGTTTTATACTTTTGAGAAAGTATATCAAATTCATTAATACAAATCAATTATTCCGCATTTGTTTCGCTATATCGAAATTCTGTTAACAAATTGGCACGCCTAGTGGGACCATATCTACCTCTCATCTCTTTTTCATTCATACATCAAGAAAACAATGGCATCTAAGAAAATAACTTCAAAGATATCTACCTCAAGTGACTCTAAGAATGGTCCTATCACTTGTAATCATTCTAAAGATCTTTGATTACCATAAATCCAATCTCTCTCTGTTGCTGAGAGCAAAGTTAAAAAGCAACTGAAAGTACCTGATCACGAAGAGAATGTTAACATCCAAGGTAACTCTCTTTTTATCATGAAACTAAAGATATATCTTCTCATCCTCTTGAAAATATCAAAGGACATACTGATCAAATAAATTTTGAGATTATATCTTTCATGATTACTGATACCTGTAGTATCGAAGACAAGATGGTTGAAATGGAGAAGAGAATTTCTATGCTGACAAAAACAGTCGATGAACGAGACTCGAATATTTATTTTCTTATGAATAAGTTGAAACATCATGATGTTGTCGAATCAAGTCATAATCCTTCACAGGTGAAGATTGTTGAATATAAAAGGAAGGATGTTCATGATAATCACCAACCTCAACACTCTACTTCAATTGCTTCATTATCGGTCCAACAACTCCAAGATATGATAACGAACTCCATCAGATCTCAATATGACGAGCCGTCTCAAAATTCTCTTCTATATTCTAAGCCATACACTAAAAGGATTGATACTTTGAGAATGCCAACTAGCTACCAGCTACCAAAATTCCAACAATTTGATGGAAAGGGGAATCCAAAGCAGTATATCGCCCATTTCTTTGATATGTATGAAAATGCTAGTACTCGGGGAGATTTTCTCGTTAAACAATTTATTTGAACGCTGAAAGGAAATGCTTTTGACTGGTATACTAACTTGGAGCCTGATTTCATAGATAGTTAGAAAGAATTAGAAAAAGATTCTTGTATCGCTTTTATAGCAGGAGCTCACCAATGTAAAACAAAGGAAGGATGAGCTTGTCGTTGAATACATCAACCACTGGAGAACTTTGAGTCTCGATTGTAAAGATCGTCTCACAGAAATATCTGCTGTGGAGATGTGTATTCAAGGCATACACTGGGAATTTCTTTATATCCTGCAAGGTATAAAACCCCGCACTTTTGAAGAACTAGCAACTCGCACTCGCGATATGGAGCTAAGCATTGCTTGTAGGGAAATAAGGAAACTCTCGTCCTTGATTCCATAAAAGAGAAGAAAGACGTCAATAAGGTAGAAAAAGCTCCAAAAATATCTACCAAGGATTATATGGTTGTTAACACAACCCCATTTAAGTTTCCCCCAAAAGGAAAAGAGAAGATGGACGAAAGACGATAAGAAAACGAGAAGCGTCGTCTAACACTGAAGGAAAGACAGGAAAAGATCTACCCCTTTCCTGATTCTGACATCTCTGACATGTTAGAACAGTTACTCAAGAATAAACTCATTGAACTTCCAGAATGAAAAAGACCTGGAGAAATGGGAAGAACAAATGAGCCCAATTATTTTAAATTTCATCGAGTCATTTCGGTGGAGAAATTCTTTGTTTTAAAGGAAATAATCTTAAGGTTGCCTCAAGAAAGAAAGATTGAGCTGGATCTTGATGAGGTTGCTCAATCAAATCATATTGTGGTAGCATCACCTACAAATGATCCGCATTTGCAAAATCTAAAAGTGACCTTAATTCAATTTGAAACTTTTGAACCAGTTGTTGTTTGGTTCCAATCTAAAATCAAGAAGAACAACCTGCAAGAGGAAATCAAGCCTGAAGACAATAAAGATGAAGTCGGATGGACTTTTGTAACCCGTTGAAAGCAACATCATGTTGAAAAGAAATCTCTTCCATTCAGAATAAAGGGTGGAAAAAAACTAAGCATTCCAGGAAGAAGAAGAGTAAGAAGCCTAAATTCTTGGTGGAAGAAAGCGAGGATATCATTCTTCCTCGACAAAAATTACTCTTGAAAGAATTCTTCCCACAAGATTTCTTTGATGATATGAAGATGGAGTTTGTGAAACCGTTGCTGTAATACGGTTAACATACAAAGTGGTGATGATAATTCTATAGATAAGGCTTAATATGTGATGAATTTAAATTATCTATCTTCTTTCAAACTAAATGATCTTTTTTTACCTCCACAATATGTGAGACACACTCTTATTGAGGCACTAAAAGGTTTTGATGAAGGTTTTAATGTTTCTCAATCTCCAAATTCTCAAACACATACATGTGCCTCATGTTGTATGTCTATTTTTAGGATCTAAGGCAACTTTAGAGGGGGGGTGAATAGGGTTTTAAATAATTTTATAAGACTATTTCAATCAAATTAAAAAATAATATTTTTAATTAATAAATTAATTAGAATTTTTAGCTCAACCAATTTATAAGAAATTTATACTAAAATTCTCTTTAGCAAAGTAAGCCAAAATGATATAATGATAGGAAATATTTTATCACAATTAACTTCTAACCATTTAATTATACTTTGATAAATTATAACAATGAATAAGTGAAGCAATAAATAAAGGAGTATGGGTTAGAAAATATGACACTAAAATTTATAGTGGTTTGGTCAAAAACACGACCTAGTCCACTCCCCAAGCGCCTCTCAGGAATTTTTATTCAACACTTTTTGCGGGAGCAAGTGCAACTCAATCCTTTGCGCAGGATCAAGATCAAACCCAACAACGACCTTTTCCACGAAGCAAGGACAACCGTTACAATGACATTTTCTACAAAGCAAGGACAATCGTATGACACACTCTTTTTAGCAAGGTTCAAGAGTAAACCTTTACAAAGCAAATCCTCTCAAAGGATAAATATTACAAATTTTAAAGCTCACAAACACGATTGATGAAAATTACCATACATTGTTGAAGAAATGAGGCTGATGTGGGTCCTTTATATACTATATAATTGAATTGAATTTTTTTTACTAAATCTGAAAAGATAATGATTTTTTTTTAATTTCGTTTTTACTTTTTTTTAAAAAAAAAATTATGATTATTTTGATTTGAAGAAAGAATGGATTGTTTTGAAATTGTTCAGAGAAGGAGAAATTATATTTTGTTATCTAAATTGTTCAGAGAAGGAGAAGTTATATTTTGTTATCTAAATCTCCACTATTAATAATGATTTAATTTTTAGTTTTAAATTTTGAAAAATAATTTTTTTAGTTTTTTATTTTAGAAAATGAAATTTATTTACTAATGTAACGACCTAGACTTTTCAGGTAAATTTGAAATTTTAAGTTAATGATAAATTCTTTTGAAATTTTTGAATTTAAAAGTTGTTTGTTATTTTCAACTCAAAAGTTTAATTGAGTTTAATCTTGTAGTTATTTTTTGTATGGGAATAATTTTAGGTGAATTAAATGGGAATTTTATTAAACTTAATTATTTTAAAATGTATAGTAAGTTGGGGTGAGGTTTAATTCTTTTTAGAGGAAATAAGAAAACCAAAAGGCCACCTTGCAACTTGTTGTTTGGGGGAATAAGAAAGAGAAAACGGGAAAAAAAATGAAAATGAAGAAAGGGTTTTGCCAAGGGGATTTTATTCTTCATCTTGTCTTTTCTTTCCGCTTCAACTCATTTTGATCATCTCCTCCATTAGAAGATAAAGAGAGAGATTGATACCAAGTCATCACCTATTCTTCTTCTTCACCACCGATTCTAAGGTGGGGATTTCGTTTTTGTTCCCATTTCTCCTCTTCAAATTATCTCTTGGTGGAGTCTCAACTTTGTTGAAAGATTTGTCTTCCAAGGGTCATTGAAGGTGGGATTCACTTTTAGTTGGAGATTTAAGGGTAAGGAGCTAACACCATTAGAAACTTTTCTTTACGTGGAAGTCTTTGTTCAAAACCCAATAACCATGGCTAAGATTTAAATTTCATATTTTAGTTAACAACCTAAACTTTACCATGTTAGGTTTTATGCTCTTTTAGAGCCGAATTCCAAGACAAACTTTAACTTCCCGTTACTTTTGGGGGTGAAATTTTTTTTTAATTTTATTTATTTATTTTAATTAAAGTATTTAAGGTTAATTTAAAAGTAGTGATTTCGATTTTAGTAGTTATTTTCGTCCGAAATTCTTTTTAATCGTTTTAATACTTTAAATTTGTTTCAGTTGTATTAATAATTATTAATGGGCCAATTAATAATTAATGGGCCAATTAATAATTATTAATCACAATTAGGCTAGTTTAAATGTTTCGGGTTTTGTTTTAAAGGCTTAAAGCAAATAAAGGACGTAGGCGTCATTTCCGATTTCTTAAATATCTAAACACTATTCATCCTTCTCCTTTATTAAGCCAAAATTAGACAAAAATCATAAATTTCTTCTCATTTTTTCATCCCAACCCCGTAGCTTAGAGAGAAAAAAAGAGGAGAGAAAGAATTTGTCACCCCGGCTTCGTTTCTCTACCGTTTTCATCGTGCCTTAGCTCGTTGGAAAGCTCTCGAGACGTACTTTTTACTCATCCTAACAATCGAGGTTTTTGCTCGTTTTCTCGAGGCTTTAAGGTATGACAAAGTTTCTAAAATTTGATGTGAATAGTATTTTAATGGTGGTTTTGGATTGAAATCTTCAAATTCGTTCACCGAAGCTTGAAGATTTCCATCGGGAAAGTCGTTTTGATCGATTTTAGAAACTTCCCCTAAACCCTAAAACCGAGTTTGAGCCGGAAACCCGTCCCATGTGATTTTCCCTCACTTGGCCATGTTTAGGATGTTAGGGTTATTGTGTTTTTGCTATTTACTTAATTTTTCGGAAATCGATTAATGAACAAAACCTTAATTTACGGATACCCATTGTAGTTGTGAACCTCCAAAGTATCTGAAACCAAACCGAAACACCTCTAAAGTGCATAAAAACCGAAAAACCAAACCCGAACTTCCCTTGTATGGCCGAGAGTACCATAGGGAGGAAACCCGGGTTTTTCATCGTTTTGTATGTTTAGATGTAGTTTGAAGGATTTTCGATTAATTAATGTTATTTAGGTGTAATTCGTTTGAAGGATTGTGATTTGATTGTGGGTTTGCAACCTCGGATAGATCGGAGCTTTTCTACAAGCCAAGGTGAGTTTAAAGCGAAAGTTAGTGGTTTTATGAATTGAGTTTCGTTATGTTATTGTTTATCGAGGTTAAGAGGGATTTAGCTTCTTAGAATTAAGTTTTAGTTAGAGACTTTAATTCGGAAGTGAGTGTAAAGAATTTGGAATTATAATGAGTTCGATGAAAAGGAAACATCGGAGTGGTTTGGAAGTATTGCAAAGCAATTTGGAGATGTTAGATGAAAGTGGAAATGAGAGTTACTTTGAACGGTTTGGAAGTTAAAGTAATTAGAAGATACACTTGAGTGATAACTCGTGTAATCTAGTTAGTTAGGTTTCTTAATAACTTAGTAGGATTCTTTGAGATTAACTAACGTATTAGGAAGCTTAACCTTTTGTGATATGGCTCATGATAGTATGTTGATTCGAATCCATACGTATCATGGTGCGAGAGTTTGTGAATAGTACATGGTAGTACGTGGATTCGGATCCGTACGTACCATGGTACTATGATTTGTGATATGGCTCATGATAGTATGTTGATTCGGATCCATACGTATCATGGTGCGATAGTTTGTGAATAGTACATGGTAGTACGTGGATTCGGATTTGTACGTACCATGGTACTATGGTTTGTGATATTGTACATGATAGTATGTTGACTTCGGTCCATACGGTATCATGGTACGGTAACTTGAGACATGGTACGACCGTACGTGGTATGTTGATTTCGATCCATACAATAGCACGATACAATGAAACTTGTTTGGTAATAAAAATAGTTAATGTTACCTTTACATATTCTTTAGAATTGTGTAGTAAGACTTAGTAGCGAATAATACTTTACTTTAAGTCTTTATATCTATCTCATGGTATTGAATGATGAATACGGGTAATATATGACTATCGTATGATTGTATGGAAATTGGAAGTGTGGATGTGGGTAGTATTGAGCATTATAGGCCTTTGGACACGATTTCGGTTATGAGATTTTGTTCATAGGATTACTTGCTTTCGTTTTACTCTCACTAGCATTTCATGCTAATGGTGCTACACTTACAAATTTTCAGGTAAACCCCGTCCTAAGAAGCGTGGTAGAGGAGGTGGAGCCGCGTGACTAGTCGAGATGGTGTATGGACAATGTTAAAGACATCTTTTAGTTTAACATTTGTTAAAATGCTTGTAAATATTTCCATTTTACATACATGTGTCTTTTTGAGCCCGGAAGGGCATTTGTGTAAAATTTGTCTATGTCTATGTCTTATGATTTATTTCTCCTTTGGAATGCGCATTCCCGATTTATAGCTTTCTCTGAATTTGGGTTGTAAAAAAGGTTTTGGTTATTCAATTTTTAAACGAACCCATGCCGTTTTTCTTTAAAAATCGAGTCTTCCTCTGTGCATTTAAATTTAAAGAATTTAACGGAAAGCGGGTCGTTACACAAACTAAAAACCCCTCTGGTGTCTTCTACACCGATAGGGAAACCCCCTGCCTCTAAACTCTTACTCCGGCCATCTTCTACGACGGCTCTTTTTCAACTAACCTTTTTATTTCCTCTACCCTCTCTCCTTCGTCTCCTACGGAGAAGCTCACCTTCCTTTCCTCGTTTTTTATTTCCCTTCACTCCCTGTTCCTTTATTTTCTCTCTCTTTCCCATGGGAGAATTAGTAAATAAATGCTAAATAGAGAGGAAGTTTTTTACCATCTCTCGAGATAGTAAAAAAAAATTAAGCAGCAAAATTTAAATTTCAAAAAGAAACAACTAGCAATTTTTTTAAAAATTCCTCGAACGCGAGCTAGTTGTTTGGATTGACGACGTCATTGAATACTTATTGACAACTCCATCTAACCAGAAATTCTATCGAAAAATTCATTCAAATTATGGTTTTATATGGTTCCAAAGAGTTACCAATAGGAGGGGAATCGTGGCGGAGATTACTCGAATTCATGGACATTGGAAGAAAAGTAACTTAGTCTTCCCAGCTGGTATAGAGACTTTTTTAATGGCCCTCTAGAGAAGACAGAGGAAAAAAGTCTGAAACATAATTTAAAGAGAGTCAAAAATCATTTGTGGAGGCTTTTAAAAGGAGGAAAGTTGTGGAAAAGGAAATGTTAAAAGTGGTAAAGACCTGAACTACACTTAAAACACCTTTAATTGCTAAGCCACAGAAAAATCAAGCCCTTTGAATGAGGACTTTAATGTTGTCTCTCTCCATATTCAATTCTTTGGGAAATTTGTTGGAATATTGTGTTCCAAAAAAAATATTTAAGAACTCTAAGCTCAATGCCTTTTTGAAAGATAATTTCATTTGTTTGATTCTTAAAAAGAAAGGGGCTATTAGAATGAGAGAATTTAGACCAATTAGCTTGGTCAATAGTATTTATAAAATCCTGGAGAATGTGTTAATAGAGAGACTCAAAGGAGTTATTCAAAAAACTATCACAAAGAATCAATTTTCTTTTATTCAAGGAAGACAAATCCTTGACTCGGTATTGGTAGCAAATGAAATTGTCAATGTTGTGAAGGAGAAAGCTTGGATTTTTAAGATAGACCTTGAAAAGGCTTATGATTTGGTTGAATGGGATTTTCTCTTGGAAGTGATGGATAAAAAAATGCTTCAATGGTAAATGATAGAACTAGATTTATAGTTACATCTCCAATACTAAGCTCTCAGTCTTCAGAAATGGTTGACCAAAAGGCAGAATTCTTTCTTCTAGAGGTCTTCATCAGGGGGACCCCCTCTCTCCCTTCCTTTTTGTTTTGATTGTAGATGTTCTTACTATTGTACAAATCCCTCCTTTCGAATGCTTTGACAGGCCTGAGCATTAGCTCAAACAAAGTTAGGGTTAATCTTTGGTGTTTATAAGAAGCTGAAGTTAGAAAATAATTTTTAAATTTTACAACTGTTCCAAGAAAGTTCGGGTCTCAAGATTAATTGGTTGAAGACTACTCTTTATGTCTAAAATATTGATAAAGAAGAGATTAATTCTAATGCTAGAATGTGAGGATGTAATTTTGGTTTTCTGCCTTTTTACTATCTTGGTCTCCCCTTAGGAGGAAATCAAAAGTCTTTGGAGTTTTGGGCTGCAGTGATCGATAGAGTGTCTCGTTGCCTGGATAAATGGAAGAATGAAACTTTTTCTAAAGAAGAAAGACTTACTTTCATTGAATCCGCTCTATCCAACATACCTACCTACTTTTTGTCTCTTTTCCAAATGCCCACTAAAGTGGTTAAGGTTCTGGAAATGAAGATGCATGATTTTGAAGGAGAAAGCTTGGATTTTGAAGATAGACCTTGAAAAGGCTTATGATTTGGTTGAATGGGATTTTCTCTTGGAAGTGATGGATAAAAAATGCTTCAATGGTAAATGATAGAACTGGATCTATAGTTGCATCTCCAATACTAAGCTCTCATTCTTCCGAAATGGCTGACCAAGAGGCAGAATTCTTTGTTCTAGAGGTTTTCATCAGGGGGACCCCCTTTCTCCCTTCCTTTTTGTTTTGATTGTAGATGTTCTTACTATTGTACAAATCCCTTCTTTCGAATACTTTGACAGGCATGAGTATTAGCTCAAAAAAAGTTAGGGTTAATCTTTGGTGTTTATAAGAAGCTGGAGTTAGAAAATATTTTTCAAATTTTACAACTGTTCCAATAAAGTTCGGGTCTCAAGATTAATTGGCTGAAGACTACTCTTTATGGCTAAAATATTGATAAAGAATAGATTGATTCTAATGCTAGAATGTGGGGATGTAATTTTGGTTTTCTGCCTTTTGACTATCTTTGCCTCCCCTTAGGAGGAAATCAAAAGTTTTTGAAATTTTGGGCTGTAGTGATCGATAGAGTGTCTCGTTGCCTGGATAAATGGAAAAATGAAACTTTTTCTAAAGAAGAAAGACTTACTTTCATTGAATCTGCTCATCCAACATGCCTACCTACTTTATGTATCTTTTCCAAATGCCCACTAAAGTGGTTAAGGTTCTGGAAATGAAGATGCATAATTTTTTTGGCAAAGATTTGAATTGATTCTTGTAACCATCTAGTTAATTGAAACACTATCAAGTCTCAGGAAGAGAGAAGTGATCTTGGAATTGGAAATCTGAAAGAAAAGACTATAGTTCTTATTTCCAAGGGGTGTTGGAGCTTCCCTCTTGAAATAGATTCCTTTTGGCATTCCATTATTTCTAATCTTCATGACTCGGATAGTTATGGGTGGTTCACCAATCCTAGAAAAGCTATCAAGGGGCATAGTCCTTGGATTTTTGTGAATGTTTGAAGAAAGAAGTTCACAAATGGTTTCAAGCTGGAAAATGGTAAGAGAATCAGTTTCCGGCATAACTGGTGGCTAGGAGACTTCCCCATTAAAATAATTTTCTCTAGACTCTTCATTCTAGGGAGCAAAGAAAGGCAGTGGTAAACGACTATTGGACATAAAATGCTGGAGTTCGGAATCTGATTCTCAAAAGGCTGCTTTATGATTGTGAATTTGATGATTTTATCTCTCTTCTTCAGATCTTAAAGCCCTAACACATTGTTAAAAGTGAGGATTCGCATTGTTGGAAGTTGAATGCTAAAGGCTTCTCTATGGCCTTTCTGTACAGACATTTGACACGGAAAAATAAATTTTTAGATGAGGCATTTTCTAAGCGTATTTGGAAAGCAGACTGTCTTAAAAAGAATAAGTTCTTTAGTTGGAATTTATCAGTAGGAGGCCTAAATACAGTGGACATCAATCAAAGGTGGAACCCAAATATCTCCCTTTCTCCTAACATTTGTTATCTCTAACACCCATCCTCCGAAAGTAAGGTTCATTTGTTTTTTAGATGTAAATTTTTTGGGCTGATCTGGCAAAATCTTATGCAGACCTTTAATTTGAATTGGTGTTTTTGTGATTGCCCTAACCTTAGTTTATATTTCATTTTTGTTGGACACCATCTGAAAGATAAAGCAAAGTGGTTATGGGAGACAGCGGTTAAAGTTATCACGTGGGAAGTTTGGTTGGAGAGAAATCACAGAATTTTTTAGAACATAAGAAACGCGTTTAATAAAATTTGGGATCTTATTCGATTTAAAATTTCTCTCCTCGCTTCGCTCTCAAAAGTTTTTTGCAATTATGATGTTCTTTTGATTAACGCGGATTGGAAAAAAATTTGTAATCCAATTCCGTAAGGTAATCTCTCTTCACCCTTTTTTTCTTCTGTTTAATGAAAGTTCTTCTGGTTCCTATAAAAAAAATTACCACAAAACAAGCAAGCCAATGTTTTAATGGAAAATATTGTCTAAGCTAAAAAAAATATTGTTCACCGAAAAAACTATTCACTGAATTTACTGTTCACCGAAAACACTCTTTCTCAAATTTAGTTGTGGTTTATAAAATGTTTTCAAATGATGTTATATGTAGGTGGAATTAAAGCTTAAAATTCAGTAACCTGATTATTAGTGGACTTGAGTTGGGAATTTAAAAAGGTGAGGATAAGGTGGTAAATGAAAGGGGAGATCAATTTTTAATTGGAAAATTGAATTGGTGGAATTGATTGTGATGTTGTTTGTTTATATGCCATTGTTCGTTTGTAAGTATATGCATATTTAAAACCTTATAGAAACCCACTTTAGGTTAGGTTGTACTTTCATCTGTGGGAAGAGTATCTCATTAAGTTTTCGCTTGCATTTAGTTTTTGTAAAGAACAGGGTTGTCGTGGCCCATATGATTACGATCACTTTCTCTACATTGGGCTGCTAGTAATTATACTAGATTGTTTTATTGAATTATATGCTCATGTTTGTTTATTCGATTGTTATAAAATGAGGTTTTATTGTTAAAAGATAGTGATCAAGGAAACAAGAAGTCACTGTACCATATGTATTGCAAGACGTTATGGTAATATTGAAAAAATCGGCATGTGTTGTCAAGAATGAACGAGAATTGCATATGGAAGGGAATGTAGGGTTGTTATTCTTTGTTGTTCCTACGATCGAAGGGCATAGTTATGGTTCCTGGATAAAGTGAGGCTATGGATGTGTAACAAGCTAGAAAGTGTTCCGTTCACTAACAAGTTTTTAGGCTAGATAAGCAGATGTCTTGTTTTATGTTATTAGACCATAATCTATGATGTGTTTCTATTTTGATAGACCTAAGCAAAAGATAATACAATACTGTATTCCATTGTGTTTTTTTTTTTGGAGTTGTCTCAGAGGGGAGGTGAAATGCTTGCTCAACGACCTTAAAGAAGAAAGTTAAAAAATGAATGAGGGTTAAATTATAAGTTTTATGTTTCCAAGTAAAGATTGTTGTTGTTTACACATTTTTCTTTCATTTAACATTCTTTCTCACTTAGCGAATTTAGCTAATAAGTATTATTACCAAAAATATTTTAGGTATTGGACAAGGGACCGAGCCTTGATGATTGGTGGCATGGCGATTAGGGGGACTATTACTCATCTTTTGCTTTTCAATGTTTACCTATTTCTAGAGATTTTATTCACTTTGATTTATGGATCTTGTTAAACTTTATATCTCATTTTGGATATTTCCTGCTTACGTTTTGATGGATGATTTTTTGAAACTTTATAAATCTCATGGTTCTTTTGAAATGAATTATTTGAAAATAAGTTTTTCGCTGTTTTATTTATGCTTTAGCATGTTTAATAATGTTTTTAAGGTCGGGTCTTTACAACTAACATGATCATCATTATATCATATCTTTCTAGTTTTCAATTTATATGTTTAAATTTAATTTAATTTTTAAGATCTTATTTCCTTGTTTTAGTTACAAAATAGATTTTAGATTGAGATTTTAATTTAAATTGTAGAATACACTTTTTTTATTTGTTTTTAATTTTTAATTTTTAAAAATGTATTTTATTTGCTAATAAAATCATCATTATCATATTTTTCTGTTTTTTATTTTTTTATTTTTTTATTTAAAGTTTAAAATTTTAATTTTTAAAAGCTTATTTCCTTTTTTATTTAAAAAAATAAATTTAAGATTGAAATTTGAAATTGTAGAACACGTATAACTATTGAAAAATGATAATATATGTGATTTTTCAATTATTTGATTTAAAAAAAACAAGTTTTTTGAGTATTTTGATTTGAAGGTAAATTGCATTATCTTTCTATAATTTCGAAATACTGGATTGTTTTGAAATTGTTCAAGTTATATTTTATTATCTAAATCTCAACTATTGTTTTGAAATTGTTGAAGGTGATTTGATTTTTAGATTTTGATTGAGTTTTTTAATATAGTATAGATTAAGGATAATATGTTTGTTTTTACGTCTTTTAATAATTAAATAAAAATAGGAATTATAAATCCCCATAAATTATGAGACATTTCTATTGTTACCCTTATTACTTTTGTTTGATCAATTCTACCTTTATTTCTTTTTTCCAAAATCTTAAAGAAATATATTTAAATAAATATTTTCTACTTTCTTTTATGTGATTGCTTAAGATTATTTTTAAAACGGCTTAAAAAAATTGCTTTTCTAAAACAATCTTTTTGTTGGGATTTGGAAAGTATATGAAATTATTAATAAACCCCTAAACTTACTCAACAAGTTTGCTTGGTGACCAAGTCTTAATTCTGGCCATTTGATTTGCTTGGTGGGCAAGGATGAATTATGACCGTTAGATTATACTTGGTGACCAAGGCCTTTTGGGTGAAACCAAAAGTAAAGCCATGTGGGCCTTGGCCCAAAGTGGACAATATCATACCAATGTGGAGTTTCTGGAGGCCTGGTGTCCCCCTAACAAGTGGTATCAGAGTTATGCCCTAAACCTAACAATGTGGGTGGAATCCTTAGGTGCCGAACAAAGTGAGGAGCCTAAAAGACCCGATCTGTGGTGGGCTCTATCGGATAGGCGATGTGCTCCGGAGAAAGAAGGTTGGTCTGGATAGAGTGAACGGATGGAGGGGAGGCTCGATGGATATTTTTTCGAGGGGAGGATTGTTGAGGGCGAACAAAATCTCATATCAGTTAGGGAAGGGGATGAATGGGAATATAAGGGAAAGAGCACATCTCCATTGGTATGAGGTCTTATGGATGAAACCAAAAGTAAAGCCATGCGGGACTTGGCCCAAAGTGGACAATATCATACCAATGTGGAGTTTGTGGAGGCCCGGTGTCCCCTTAACAGTTTTCCTACTTGGAATTTTATTAATTTAAGCTTATCTAGTATAATTGTTGCTATTTTCTTTATCATTGTTATATATATATGTGTGTGTATATATATTTGGAGAATATTGTTTTTGTAATTTAATGGCATTAGAGTAAACCTCTCAATTTCTTATTCAAGAACTTTATTTACGAGTTTGAATTCGGTTCTTTATCTCTTAATATAACTTTTTTCATCTCTTCCCTAATCTATAAAATAAAAGGAAATTTTCATTGGAGCAAAATTTTATGTGTATTTATAAATATATCATTGTTTAAAACTATATTCAAGTATAGCAATTTTAATGTACTAATCCATAATTAATAATTCTTTATTCTTTGAATCTATGTTTAATTTATTGTAAAAATATATAATTCAATGTTAATCATCAATTGACTAGCTCATAATTAGCTATACTTAAAAAAAAAATTATGGAGAGAAAATTATTCTACTTTTTTTTTCTTTTTGTTGAATTTATAAATTTACAAATTTTGAATTTTCGTAAAACAAACATTCCTAACCTCAAAGTTAATAATTTTATTTTGTTAATATAATATTTACAAAATTGTAAAGAAAACAATACTAAACCTAAAAATTAATCTCAAGAATCCATATTGTTTTTAAAATATTAGTCAAAGTTCGGTAGATAAATTTTTTTATTAATAATATCTGAATGTTTATTAAAAATCTTTTGTTTGTTTAAATATAATTATACAAATAAGAAACAAATCATTAATATTAATAACAAAGAAAATATTTTTTAACAAATGCAAAGTTCTTTTTTTTATTGAATTGCGATGGAACGATTAGAATTGAAGTGAATTATGGATTTTCTCTCTCTCACGCCTTCTCCTTCTCCTCTTAAATCATGTTCTTAGAATTACCAATCAAAGAAATTTCTTTCAAGACTTACGCAGATAGTCTTGGGATTTAAGGGGGGAGGGAGAAGGAGAAAGAGATAGAAAACACGTTCATCTTCGTAGATTTTCAAAACCGAAGAGAATTCATTTAAAGAGAGTTGAGATTTTGAGGCTTTAGTTTATTTATAGGAAAAAAACTAAATTCAAAAGGAAATTGAAAGATTTTATAGAGGGGGAGATTTAAAGAGAAAGATATTTATATACAATTAGGATTATTTTTTTTCTTTTTAAAAAAGGAAAATATCTAAAATTATTTCAAACTAAGTCGTCTAATAAATCATCAAGCATAAATTGAATATCAACCTCGATTTGAAATTTCAAAGTAAAGGATTAGAATTTGAATTTCATTAGAAAAAAATGTATACATATACATACATATACATATACATACATATACATACATATACATATACATATACACATATATATACATATACATACAGGGGCGGAGCCAGAAATTTTTTTTAGGGGGGCAAAAATTATATAGAATTAATTTTAAAAAATAATCAAAGGCAAAATAAAAAAATCATACTAAAATTTCAATTTTTCATTTCAAATATTTTCAATTTACATATATTTTTTATTTTTAATAAAATTGAAGGGGCAAAAATTATATAAAGCTAATTTTAAGAAATAAAAGGGGGGCAAAATAGATAAATTATACTAAAATTTCAATTTTTTACTAAATTTTTTTCAATTTTTATATATTATTATTTATTTGTCAAAAAATTGAGAGGGGGGGGGGCAATTGCCCCCCTTCATCAAAGGGTGGCTCCGCCCCTGTATACATATATACATATATATACACATATATATACATATACATATATATACATATATATACACATATGTATTTGTATTTGTATTTAATTTTGTTCTAACACACATTTTCTCCCCGTTTCAATTTTGCAGATGGGGATGGGGAATGCATTCTCCGCCCTGCCCCCGCTCCCAGAAATTATTTAATTAATTAATTTTTTTTATTAATGATCATTTAATTCATATAATATTAAAAATTTAATGATAGTATATGTTTTTTAAATCTAAAAAATATATAATATATTTACTAGTACTAATTATAATATAATTAAAGATATTTATAGATTTAATATATATTAAAAACTTAAAAGTACTTTATAAACGGGGGAAAATTCCCTATAGGGAACCTAATCCCCATAAATTCCCTATAGGGAATCCCCGTCCCCGTCCCCGCATTTTTTAAGCGGCGGTTTTAGCGGGGATGGGGAATCGTTTAAGATGCGGGAACGGGGATGGGGAATGTATTCCCCGCCCCACGAACACACCTAATGAACCATAATGGATTGCGAGACATTATGGGTTCATTGAAAAATGTGGAAATGATATTGTGTGTGATTGAAAATGTAGCGTTAGTGATCTTATTTTGTCACTACGATCGAAGGGCGTAGCTATGATCCTTGGATAAAGGTGAGGCTATACTTATGTGCTACAGCTTAGGGTTGCAACCCGCGATCACCTAGTAAGCACTAAGGCTGTCTAAACAAAAGTCTTACTTGTTATTTGAAAATTAGACCAATATTCTAACTTGCATACTTAGTCTATTGGATCCAAGCAAGAAAAGGACACATAAGGCTACATTCTAAAAATTGTTTGATGTTAGCCACCTCAAAGGTAAGGTAGTTTTATTTTGATACAAGATGTTTTATAAATGGTACCCTTGATTTCAAAAATGAGAAAAGAATGTTTTCAAACCCTCAAGTGAACTTGTTGAGTCTATTTATAAATAACCAATCTCTATTTCTTTTCTCACTTAACTAGTGTAGCTAATGGTATTATTACCAAAAGTATTTCAAGTATTGGACGAGGCACCGGACCTTGATGATAGTCGGCGTAGCGAGTCAATGGACTACTATTGCACCTTTGTCTTAGGATTGTCTTTTTGGTTTAGACATTGCTTTCCTTTTATTCATGGGAGTTGTTTATTTTATAACTACTTGTGATTTTTATGTTATGTTTGGATGATGTTTTATCTAAACTCTATGGATTCTGGGATCCGTTTGAAATGAATTTAAATTATGAAACTTTTGAAAATTCTTCTGCTGTTTTATGATGCTTTAGCATAGTTATCATGTCACTTGGGTCGGTTCTTCAAATAAATTTTGGAAGGTTTGAATTGTGGATTTGTGAAATAGGGATTCTTTGACAAAATATATTTTGAGGTGTAACGTTTTCAATGTATCATAATGGATTGCATAGTATACATTATGAGAATGGGCATACATTGTCAAGTTTTGATGAATTGCATGTGTTGTGGGAATGTAGTGTGATTGTTCTTTCTTGTCACTATGAAAGAATGGTGTAGTTATGGTCCCTAGATAAAAGTGAAGCTATGCTAAGGTTGCACACTTGAATTATTTAGTGAGCACTAAGGCTATATATAAGCCAAAGTCTTGTCGGTAACTTGAGATTTGGACCATATTCTAGCTTGCCTAGTTTGATGGATCCAGGCAAGAAATGGCATAAGGACTACATTCCATAAATTGTTTGATGTTGATTGTGAGATTTACCTCGAGATGAGGTAAACATGATTTTGGTGTAAGTTTAGATGAGATAAGATTGATAGGTTGTTGGTTAAGAAAAGAAAAGTTAAGTTTGATTCAAATGAATCTTATAATATTCATTTGTAAATAGTCTTTCTTTTATCATTCTTTTCTCACTTAGTGAGTTTAGATAATGGTGTTATACCAAAAACATTCCAAGTTTTGGTTTGAAAGGCGGAGCTTGATGAAACTTGGTTGGACATGGGCTATTGTTTCTAAGTCTACATTAATTGTCTTTATCTTTATTCAGAGGATGTTATCCACCTCTTTTTTTCATGGATTTCTTAGTTGTAATAGCTTATATATGTGTTTGATTGAAGACTTTGAATTGAATTTTTAAACTTTGATTTCATAAACTCTTGATTGAAATGATTTTCTATCAATTTTAAATTCTTATGCTTTGAAAGGACTTCTACTTATTTATCATGTCAATTTATATGAGAATTAGAGTCAGTTGTTATAGTTTGTATTAGAGCCCTATCGGTTATTAGGGATGTGCTCGGTCTGGTTCTAGGTAATATTAGAACCAAACCGAACGTCTCGGTTCACTTGAAACATGAATCGTCCGTTTCTATTATTTTCACATACTCGTGCGGTTCAGTTTTTTTTCGGTTTTCGGTTATCTCAGTTTTATTTTTTTATTTTATCTTTTCCAGAAATGGTGAGATGAAGGGAAGCTTCAACGATGAAAGGAATTACAAAGGAAAAAAACAGAGATTTTTAAATGACAATCCGTAGTAATCTTGAAATAAAAGAACCTAAAAACTTCTTAGCACAACAGATAAATGAGTCTTGGAAGAAGAAAAAATCACATAAAAACAAGAAGCTTTGAGAGAAGAATAAGATGAAGATTTTCAACCATGGATGATTCCAACAGAAGCTATTACAGTGATGGCAGAAGAGTGTTGGGAACGAATGACTTCCAATTTTACAACAATGAGACAAATCCTTGCGAGGATGATAGATTTACAAAGATTAGAAATGGAAGATTCTATTAAATGTGTTCTTTATATGTCAAGGGTGATGGAGATTTTGATTTTAGTGGGATTTCATTCATGGGGATTTGATCGCAAAAGTGGGGTGGGGGCGTAGGGCTGATGGAATTTGAGAAAATTAAATGGTAAGTTAGTTAAATTAGGGTTAGGTTTTTTAATATATATATATATATATATATATTAATTGAAATCGATCCGTTGTCAGTTTATTCAGTTCTTATAATTGAAGAACCAGAAAACTCGATTTTTCTTTAGTGTATCGAGGTAATTTTAAAATGTGAAAAAGCGGGAATGAACCAGCCGATCTGGTTCAGTTTTTCGGTTTTTCGCACATCCATATGGGCTATGTAGACAACATGCATTGTATGTTAGAGTCATTTTGTTTTCAGAAGTAATAATCCATTGAAAGTTGACCGAGAATCATCAAGTTGGGTACCTTTGTACGTTTTTTAGTCTAAAATTGTTTACTTTGTGAAATGTGATTATAGTCATGCTAGTAGTGAGAGTCTTATGTGTAGGAAGTAAGATCTAATAAGGGGAAACATAGTTAATTGATTTAATTAAATAACTTAATTAATATGCAAGAGTCGGATCTACTTTAATATTATGAAAAATTTATCAATAACTTCATAAGTTCATGCTATTTTCGAAAAACTAGAAAAATTACGTACATGGAGTAATAATGGAGATTTGGTTGGAGGGTTGTTTATCACTGGATCTTCTACACTATATCCTGATCAAACAAGAAAAAAAGATTGTGGGATCGAACTTAGAAGAAACTTGGAAGAATAAGGAGAAGAAAAATTTACTTCCTAAAAACAATGACAAAATCGGTAAAGGCTCGGGCTGGTTCAGTCCCAAAAACGTTGGACCAAACCGGTCAATTCGGTTTAGGGAAATAGTGAACCAATCGGTTCACTTTTTTTAAAGGAGCCAATCGGTTCGGTTTTCTTCGGTTCATCGGTTTGGTTTTTCAGTTGGGCCTTTACTATTGAACCTTTTTTTTTAATTTGTAAATTTTGGTCCATATTTTAAATAATTAAAAAAAACATTTTTAAATAAAAAATCATGCCTATATTATTAAATGAAATCCAATTTTACATATATTATAATTTATGCCTAAATTATTTAATAAATTCAATTATAATTTCAATTTCAATTAGCACAAATTTACATCAAATTTCAATTTCCACACCTAATAGTTTTTACAATAACATCCAATTCCAATTTTCACAC
This sequence comes from Gynostemma pentaphyllum, assembly GCA_028015215.1. NCBI lineage: Eukaryota > Viridiplantae > Streptophyta > Magnoliopsida > Cucurbitales > Cucurbitaceae > Gynostemma > Gynostemma pentaphyllum. Next base: position 45,419,343 of record CM051347.1, on the reverse strand, counting down.
CGAATATAATTCAATTAACATTGAATTTCAATTTTCACAACTAATATAATTCAATTAACTTAAAACAAAAGAAAGAAATCAAACCGATAAAACCAGCTCGAATTGCTCGGCTTGGGTCGGACCGGGTCAGTTTCTCGGTTTGGCTGATTTTTTGCAAAACCCTACTCGGGTAGGTCTTCAATTTCTATTGAATTGAATTGTGTAAATTATGAATAATTCAAGCCTCCTACTTGTAGGCTTTCGGGTTTTCTAATCACATTAGGAAACTCAACCAAAGACAGGTATAAAGGAAAAAGATTATTTTCTCTTTTATTTTCCTTTAGCCAAAAATTAGGAGTTAAATTACAAATGAAATTTCAAAATTTTCATTTATTTATTTTATCTTGGATAATTATAATTTTATGTAATTATTTTTAAAAAAAATCAAACGATTATTTTTCTAAAATACACATATATGCCAAAATTGACAGTACAATTAATTAATAAATCTAATTTTTATAATTAATTATTCGGGCCACTTTCTAGTTCAAACCCTTTCTTGAATTAAATAAGTCCAACTTAATTAGTTATTAATTTTAATATTAATTTAACTATTAATTATCATTTAAATAAAATACTTTTTTTAAATAATAATATTAATATTTTCTCCCAAAAAATATCATCAAATAATATTTAATTATTAATTTCTAAATATTTATTATTTAAATAAGTATGAATGTTTATAAATATTTTAATTATTAATTTCCATTTAAATAATCACATTATTTAAATAATTAACAGTATTGATTGATAATATTTATTATAAATTAACAGTATTTTATTACTATTTACCATTTAAATAAACTTATTATTTAAAAAATTAATGATTTTTTAGTTTATTTAAACAATTAATAATATATTTATAAATTTCCATAAAAATAAACTCATTATTTTAATTTTTGCCAATATTTAAGTAACTTAATTTACTCAAATTATTTGTTTCTTTATAAGTCAAGTTAATGACTTGATATTGTAGGATCGGTATGGCAACCCTAGAGGGGGGGTGAATAGGGTTTTAGGTTAATTTAAAACTTTTTCGATTAATGAATTCCAATTAACAAGTTAATTGGACTTTTCAAACTCAAAATATTTTAGATCAATATTATACTAAAATTATCTTAAACAAAGTAAGCTAATTTTAATAAATATTGGAAATATTAAATCACTCTCAATTTCTAATAACCAACAATATCTCAATTTAATTCAATCAATAAATATGTCAAACATTAATTAAATTTCAAAGATCAATAGATAATGATTCCAAATGATTTGCACAATAAATATGAAGCAATTAATATGGTGCAATAAATAAAGAGGATAGGGTTAGAAGGATGACACCAAAATTTATAGTGGTTCGGCCAAAAACCCGGCCTAGTCCACTCCCTGAGCGCCTCTCGGGAATTGTATACCTTTTCCAGGAGGAAGTACAACCCAATCTTTTTACGGGGCTTAAGATCAAACCTAATAACCCGTTCTTTTTCCGGGCTCAAGAAAAAACCCCCAAGTGTGAATTATAAGTGTTCACACAATTACAAATCTCTCACAATAGAGTAAATATGAAGGTTTCGCTTTTACAACAATGGCTCTCAAAATAGACTAATAAAATCACTCAAGAATCACCCCAAATAATATAGAAAATTTGCTTGAACACTTGAAAATTGGAAGCTCAAAAATTCTAAAATTTCTTTATCATTTTCCACTGATTTTCGGCCATATGAAGGAGAGGAAGGAACTCAGCTAGCCGTTGGCCACGTGTCGTCATCTTGTTGGCTGAAGCAAATTAGATATTTGAATTAAATAATAGAATATTAATTTCTTCGGTCAGCAGGGGCAATCTGGGCAGCAAAATCGTTGTGAGAGGAAGAAGAAAATCGGTCAGCATGAGTTGCAATTAATTGGTCAGGACACAAGAGACATTGATTCAAAAGTCAGGGGCAAAGTCGTCAATTCGCTGCATCTGGAAAAGTAAAATCAGGCTTTGGGAACCTGCAAGGATGCGTGTCACGCAAGTAGAGGAGAAGTGTCAGCTCGTGGGGTCGAGCGTGCAGAAGGCGTCAGGCGCATAAGGAGGTTGGAATGCACGCGGCGACGTGGCTAGTTTCAGAGCGTCGGATGAAGATCGTGCGGCTGAAGAACGATTCAGCGTGTTCTTTTCTTTTTCCTTTTTATTTTTTATTTCCAATATATATATATATATATAACGGAAAAATCCTTGAGCGTTGGATGCACTTATACTTTATATCGGACGGCTGAAATCATTTCTGATTTTAATTTTTCTTTTTCCTTTATTTTAAAATCCAAATATATATATATATATTAAAATCCAATTTTTTTTTCTTGATATCTTCTCTGTTTTAGCTCAGAATTGGACGATTCAAAAGCCACCGTGCTCGTTATTCTCTCCTCTACAAAACACAACACTAAAAATACTAAAATTGATTAGTACTAAGTGTTTGTTATCATCAAAACATCATTAAGCGAGATTAATAGGCCCAAAAAGCCAACAATCTCCCCCTTTTTGATGATGACAAACCACTTATGAGAAACGAAATCAAGTGTGTGTATGTTCAATATAAATCACATATATCATATATCAAACAATGAAAAATTGATTCAACTAAATACAATATGTTCATTTTTCCTCAAACTTTCTCCCCCTTTTGAAATCAATCAAAAAGTGTAACCAAAATATTAAGCTTAGTTGATTCCAAAAGAAAAGACTCCCCCTAAATAATACGTAAAACAAACAAAAGTATAATTTTGATAAACTCCCCCTTTCAAATAGAATCAAACATCCATATAATATATATAAAAAAAATCAAAAACATGGAGCCCAAAAAGCATACAATTAAGAGATATCACATCTAATAATTCCAATTGCAAGCCTATTTTTACAAAAACTTTCTTCATTCAAGGGCTTTGTGAAAATATCGGCTAATTGATCATTAGAGGTAACAAAGTCAAGAATTATATCACCATTTTGCACATGTTCTCTAATAAAGTGATGTCTAATATCAATATGCTTGGTTCTAGAATGATGGATAGGATTCTTGGTTAAATTGATTGCACTAGAATTATCACATAATATAGGCACCTTATCAAATTTTAAACCAAAATCACAAAGAGTTTGTTTCATCCAAAGTATTTGAGCACAACAACTAGCTACCGCCACATATTCCGCTTCGGTTGTGGATAAAGCAACCAAATTTTGCTTTTTACTAAACCAAGATACTAGAGAACTACCAAGAAATTGACATGTTCCACTAGTGCTTTTCCTATCAAGTAAACTTCCGGCAAAACCCGCATCGGAATATCCAACAATTTAAATTCAACATCTCTAGGATTCCATAAGCCAAATTCAATTGTTCCAAGTAATATTTAAAGATTCTTTTAACGGCATGCAAATGAGATTCCTTAGGAGAACATTGAAATCTAGCACATAAACATACACTAAACATTATGTCCGGTCTACTAGCGGTTAAATAGAGCAAAGAACCGATCATACCTCTATACATCTTGACATCAACACTTTTACCTTTTTCATCTTTGTCAAGTTTTGTAGTTGTACTCATAGGTGTCTTTGCAACTTTTCCTTCATTGAATTTGAACCTTTTGAGTAGATCCCTTGTGTATTTCTCTTGATTGATAAAGATTCCATCCTTGAGTTGTTTGATTTGAAGTCCTAGGAAGAAGCTGAGCTCTCCCATCATACTGATTTCAAATTCATTATGCATGCACTTAGAAAACTCATCACACAAAGAAGGATTAGTAGCACCAAATATTATATCATCCACATAAATTTGAACTAGAAGCATATCATTTCCTTTATTTTTAATAAATAAGGTAGTGTCAATAATTCCCATTTTGAAATCATTATCAAGCAAAAACTTACTAAGCCTTTCATACCAAGCTCTAGGAGCTTGTTTTAAACCATAAAGAGCCTTTTGTAATATAAAAACATGGTTTGGTTTTTCACTATTTTCAAAACCGGGAGGTTGTTCTACAAAGACTTCCTCCATAATAAAACCATTTAAAAATGCACTTTTTACATCCATTTGAAACAACTTAAAATTTTTATAAGAAGCATATGTAAGCAACATTCTAATAGCCTCAAGCCTAGCAATGGGAGCGTAAGTCTCATCATAATCAATTCCTTCTTCTTGAGAATACCCTTGAGCAACTAATCTTGCCTTATTTCGAATAACATTTCCATTTTCATCGAGTTTATTTCTAAACACCCATTTAGTACCAATAATAGAGACATCAATAGGCCTAGGGACTAATTCCCAAACTTTATTCCTATCAAATTGATTTAATTCCTCTTGCATGGCTAAAATCCAAAATTCATCATTTTCGGCATCTTTAAAACTTTTAGGTTCAACTTGAGAGACAAAAGCAATATTATTAAAAACATTAATAGAAGATCGAGTTCTTACACCTTGTTTAGGATCCCTAAGAATTAAATCTTTAGGATGTTGAGTATCATACTTCCAATCTTTAAGCAAGTAAGGTGAAGCACTATCTTCTTTTAGCTCTTTGATGTTTGCATTTTGCTCAAAAGGAACGATCTCTTTTCCTTTGTCATTTTCTTGCAAGTCATCAACTATCTTTTCAATATCAAAAGTATCAAAATCTTCATTAGTAGTAACAACATGAGATTCATCAAAAACAACATGTATAGATTCTTCAATAGTAGAAGTTCTTTTATTAAATACTCTATATGCTTTACTAGTAGAAGAGTATCCAAGAAAAATACCTATATCGGATTTAGAATCGAATTTACCAAGCTTGTCTTTGTTATTAAGAATGAAACAATTACATCCAAATACTTTAAAGTATCTAATATTTGGAGTTTTGTTATGCCAAAGTTCATAAGGGGTTTTATCTAAAAGAGGCCTTATCAAAACTCTATTTAAAACATAACAAGCAGTATTAACGGCTTCGGCCCAAAAATATTTAGGTAAATCATATTCATGCAACATTGACCTAGCCAATTCTTGTAAAGACCTATTTTTTCTTTCAACAACACCATTTTGTTGTGGAGTTCTTGGAGAAGAGAAGTTGTGAGAATAACCATTTTCTTCACAAAATTTTTCAAAAGCAATACTATCAAATTCTCCTCCATGATCACTCCTAATTTTTTAAATCAAAAAGCCTTTTTCATTTTGAAGTTTCATCTTTATGTTTTAACATTAAAGTCCAAGTGAATCTAGAAAAATCATCAACTAGTACAAAAGCATAATAACTACCACCAAGACTAGCAATCCTAGAAGGACCAAACAAATCCATGTGAAGCACCTCCAAAGGTCTTGTAGTTGAGATGTCTTTCTTAGATTTGAAAGAAGATTTAGTTTGTTTGCCCATTTGACAAGCATCACACACTTTATCTTTTTCAAATTTAAGATTTGGAAGACCTCTTACTAGAGACTTTTTAGAGATATTTGAAATTAAATGCATACTAGCATGACCTAGCCTTCTATGCCACAACCAAGAATCATCATGCAAAGTGGAAAGACATTTATCATTCAAAGAACAATTATCTAAATCAAGAGTGTAAACATTTTCATCTCTACTTCCTACAAATAAGACTTTCTTATCCAAAGCATTCTCTACAATACAATAATCTTAATTAAAAATAACTTGAAAACCTTTATCACACAATTGACTAATACTAAGCAAGTCATGTTTTAAACCATCAACCAAAAGAACATTTTCAATCATAGAAGTGGAATTCTTACCAATACTACCCTTGCCAATTATTTTACCTTTCTTGTTATCACCAAAAGTGACTAGCCCTCCATCCTTTTTGAAAAGAGTGAAGAACTTAGATTCATCACCGGTCATATGACGAGAGCACCCACTATCCAAGTACCATGTGTTTTTCTTCAAAGCTTTGAAACAAACCTACAAGAAGAGAATTTCAAGTTTGATCCTTTGGTACCCATACTCTTTTGGGTCCATGTGGGTTAGTAGCATTTGCAAGTTTAGGAACCCATTTTCTTGTTTTTCCAATTTCATGCATATTCATTTTTGGCATAAAACAAGAATAAGATTTATGTCCTAATTTTCCACATTTGAAGCAAGTAATATTTATCATAAATCTCTCTTTCACATAAAAGTGATGAACATTCTTTTTAATAGAAAAGTTCCTTTTTGGAGCATTCAAAGATCTAGATTTATGAATAAAGTTTCTATTTCCATAAATAGGAGAAGCATTATTCAATTTATGACATTTAGGTCACATTTAGGTCTAATATGACCTATGACTCCACAATGATGACATATAGGTACAAATTTATGTTTCACATACTTGGACATATTACTTTTTGGCACATTTATGGGTGAAACAACTTTTTGCATGATAGGAGATGGTTTTGGAATAGTAGCTTTGGAACTTGATGGAATAGAAATCCCATCATCATAGCCTATACCTCTCATATCTTTAAAAGATTTTCCCATATTAATAGCATTGTCAAGCATTTTTGTACATAGAGTAAATTTTTTGATGTCATCATTAGCACATTTAAGTTCATGCATGAGTTTTGACTCTTTTTCTCTAAGAATTTCAATAAATTCATTTTTCTCAAATAAGTCATGTTCAAGGAATTTTATTTTATCAAGCAAGGCATGTTTTTCATTTATACAATCATCATTAATCTCAACATCCTTAGCATCCTTAACTTTTTCTTTCAAACACACATTTTCTTCTAGCAAAGTTTTATTCTCAACATTTAAGGCACTCAAATCATTCTTTAAAGAATCAACATCATGAGATAAACAAGCATTTTTCTTTTTGATCACAAGATATTTAGAACATAATTTTTCAGATTCAATTCTAATTTCCTCATATCCATTCATGACCTCATCATAAGAAGGTTTTTCAAGAGATACCTTATCGATGTCATCTTCCTCATCCTCAAGAGCCATTAAGCACATGTTGGCTACTTCATCTCCACTTTCGGATCCACTTTCATCGGTGGATTCATCCCATGTAGCTTTAAAAGCCTTCTTTTTGAATTTCTTGGAGGATTTCAATTCAGGGCAATCATTCTTGATATGCCCCGGCTTCTTGCACTCATAGCAAATTATCTCATTTTGCTAGCTCTTTTCTCCTTTTGATTCTTTGTGGAAGTTTCTCTTTTAAAACATTTTCTTCTTGAAATGATTCTTGAATCTTTTAGTAAGATAAGCAAGCTCATCTTCATTTAATTCCAAATCATCACTTGAGCTTGACTCCTCTTTAGTAGTGGTTTTCAATGCAATACTTTTCTTCTTCTTTGACTCATCCTCCCCATTTTCTCTCATGGTGATCTCATGAGTCATCAACGATCCAATGAGTTCATCCATTAGAAGCTTTGTGAGATCTTTTGCCTCTTGAATTGCGGTTACCTTAGCTTCCCAAACTTTAGGCAAGGATCTTAGAATTTTTCTCACATTTTCGTAATTGGTGTATTCTTTTCCAAGTCCCTTCAAGGAATTCAAGATGTTAGTGAAACGAGTGAACATATCGGTAATAGATTCATTAGCATCCATTTTAAATAACTCATATTCATGAACGAGCATGCTAATTTTAGTCTCTTTAACTTGATTAGTTCCCTCATGTGTGACCTCTAACTTATTCCAAATTTCCTTAGCCGATTCACATATAGATTCTATTAAACTCACTCTTATTTAAAGCACAATATAAGCAATTAATAGCCTTAGAGTTCAAAGAGCATTTTCTCAAATCATTTTCATCATACTCACTTTCTAACTTAGGCACTTCATTGTTTTCTACTTTCTTTTTAGGGATGAAGGGTGTCCATTGGAAACAACAAGCCATAAAGCATAGTCAATAGATTGTAAATAAATTTTCATTCTTGCTTTCCAATATGCATAGTTTGAACCATCAAAGAAAGGTGGCCTAGATGGGGATTGACCTTCAAGATTACCATTAGCATTAAAACCTAAATTTGCCATAATGCTCAAACAATTAAGTTTCTACAAGTTTAAAAAATTAAGAAATTGAGCAACCCCGCTCTGATACCAATTGTAGGATCGATATGGCAACCCTAAAGGGAGGGTGAATAGGGTTTTAGGTTAATTTAAAACTTTTTCGATTAATGAATTCCAATTAACAAGTTAATTGGACTTTTCAAACTCAAAATATTTTAGATCAATATTATACTAAAATTATCTTAAACAAAGTAAGCTAATTTTAATAAATATTGGAAATATTAAATCACTCTCAATTTCTAATAAACAACAATATCTCAATTTAATTCAATCAATAAATATGTCAAACATTAATTAAATTTCAAAGATCAATAGCTAATGATTCCAAATGATTTGCACAATAAATATGAAGCAATTAATATGGTGCAATAAATAAAGAGGATATGGTTAGAAGGATGACACCAAATTTATAGTGGTTCAGCCAAAAACCCGGCCTAGTCCACTCCCTGAGCGCCTCTCAGGAATTGTATACCTTTTCCAGGAGGAAATACAACCCAATCTTTTTACGGGGCTTAAGATCAAACCTAATAACCCGTTCTTTTTCCAGGCTCAAGAAAAAACCCCCAAGTGTGAATTATAAGTGTTCACACAATTACAAATCTCTCACGATAGAGTAAATATGAAGGTTTAGCTTTTACAACAATGGCTCTCAAAATTGCCTAATAAAATCACTCAAGAATCACCCCAAATAATATAGAAAATTTGCTTGAACACTTAAAAATTGGAAGCTCAAAAATTCTGAAATTTCTTTATCATTTTCCACTGATTTTCGGCCATATGAAGGAGAGGAAGGAACTCGGCTAGTCGTTGGCTACATGTCGTCATCTGGTTGGCTAAAGAAAATTAGATATTTGAATTAAATAATAGAATATTAATTCCTTCGGTTAGCAGGGGCAATTTGGGTAGCAAAATCGTTGTGAGAGGAAGAAGAAAATCGGTCAGCATGAGTTGCAATTAATTGGTCAGGACACAAGAGGCATTGATTCAAAAGTCAGGGGCAAAGTCGTCAATTCAATGCATCTGGAAAAGTAAAATCAAGCTTTGGGAATTAGCAGGGACGCGTGTCACGCAAGCAGAGGAGAAGCGTCAGCTCATGGGGCCGAGCGTGCAGAAGGCATCAGGCGCGTCAGGAGGTTGGAATGCATGCGGCGACGTGGCTCGTTTCGGAGCGTCGGATGAAGATCGTGCGGCTGAAGAACGATTCAGCTTTTTCTTTTCTTTTTCCTTTTTTTTATTTCCAATATATATATATATATATTGGAAAAATCCTGAAAGCGTTGGATGCACTTATACTTTCGATCAGACGGCTGAAATCATTTCTGATTTTAATTTTTCTTTTTCCTTTATTTTAAAATCCGAATATATATATATATATATATATATATATATATATATATATATTAAAATCTAATTTTCTTTTCTTGATATCTTCTCCGTTTTAGCTCGGAATTGGACGATTCAAAAGCCACCGTGCTCGTTATTTTCTCCTCTACAAAATACAACACTAAAATACTAAAATTGATTAGTACTAAGTGTTTGTTATCATCAAAACATCATTAAGCGAGATTAATAGGCCCAAAAAGCCAACAGATATTGCCACTACGATATTTGGGCTAGTATAGACACTTGATAGTCCTAGATCATGGGCTTAATAATCAGTTAATTAATTGATTAATTCATAACCAATTAATTACTATTATTTAACTATGAATGATTCCACTATAGATTCATAGTTGAACTCTCCTCACTATAGATGACTTATGTTTATTTAGTTATCAAAATGAGTTTATGATATATCCTTCAAGTGCAAAACTCTTAATTATCAAATGGGTTAGATTTACCATTTTACCCATATAATTACCGCTTTATCTTTGTGTTCCTGCTGATTCTCTAATTGAACACGATTTGTAGTTCAACTAGAGATAAAACACTTATGTTATCAACAGAAGTCATGGCGCCAATAGTCCATATCTTGAATCAGTATATCAAGGGGATTTATTAAAGTTTCTAAAATAATTAAGTATCCTATTGATACCATCATTTTTCAGAAAGGTATGAATTCCATCTTGTGCAAATATGTTTCAAGTTATTATTTTGATATGTTCCCAAAACAGGTGTGTGTTGAGCGTTCATTCCGATCACTCTCAATTATAAGATCAAAGAACAGAACTATATGGATAACAGTTCACATTCTCAGGATTAAGATTCATCACAATCTCATAAATTTAGTTTGATATTTGATCATTTTTCGCAAAAAGTACAAGTGAGATATTAATCAAATATCCGGGTTAAGTTTTATACCAATCAGTATGTTTATGATTACTTCCATTTTTCATGTCACCCAAATGCATAATCAGGATAAGATCATTTGTAATCTATATTTTTTTTAAAATTATAATTTTTATTTTTCTTAAATTAAACATCTAATGAGTTCTTTGATTTAACTACACATCTCATTTAAAATAAATTGACTTAAATTTATATTTATTAATATTTATCATTGTTTCTTCACACATATAGTTAAGCATACAATAATTTGAAAACTGGTTTAATTTTACTTTTTTTAATTTATTAATTGTTTCATAAAAGTACTTAAATAACTCTATAATATAAAATATAATTACCTTAGATTGTGATTCTTGTTGTTAGATTTTGTAACAACCCGACATTTTAAAATACAATAATAAAATGTTGCGGAACAATAATTGAAAATTTTCGGTCACTTTATTATCAATTCAAAATAAATCAGTCACATGAGCATGTTCTTTATTAAAACCAAAACATAGTGTCAACAATATAAAACGTGAAACATAATATTTAATTGACAATTCAAGAATAAAATCAATAAAATAAACAAAATAAAAGTTCAACTCAACATCAATATAAACTCGATTCAAATTTTATTTTAAACAAATCTAAAACAATAAATAAAAATGTGACACGATGCCGAATAATAATAATCAATCTTTCTTCCATCCGGCCAGCTTTTCATTGCTTGCCAACTCCTTTTCCTTTGGTACCTAAAAAAAGAAATGTAGCATCATGAGGCTACGCCGAATGAGTAAACAATTTCAATAAAATCAATATGCTTGAGAACACCCTACGATGACATTAAGTCTAACACGCTATCTCACATAGGTTAATCTTCCAAACTACACAACCTCTCAAGGTTACATTAAACTACGTCCAAAATATTTCACTTCTAATAAATTTCATCTCAACAATCCATTCAAACCAAAATATCACACAACACAACTAATTCACTATTGAATATTTCTACCCAATATGAACCTTCACATAACTCTATACCAAGTTCGCATACATGATAAGAGTTTTTAAATAATAATATTCTCTTTTAAGTAGCCAAACCTAAAACGAACCCCCAGAAATATTTTCTATTGAACGACGTATCATTCAATATGAACCTTCCATGCACATGCACATGCAATTTACAAGAAAACGCGAAGAACAGTAAAATCGCCCTTTACTACTTGATCACGTCGAAACATATCTAAACGAATTCTAAAATTCATAACCTCAATAAAACAACCCCTTAACAACCTAAATCACTCATCCAAACCATCCTAACATCCATTCAAGAACTACCCATAACAGCCAATACTAAATTTCCAAGAAACACACGAATCTGCAAAACTAGTAATCTCAAACATAATAAATTCCAACAACATTTATATTCAATAAATTCATCCAAAAACGTCCTTAGAATCATATTCAACATAATCTTAATATCCAAACAGTTAATGAAACCTAGGGGCACTAAAACACGTTGTACCGAAATTGCTCACTCACCTTGACTTTTTAGTTTGGAAATTTATAACTTTTTTACAACAGCCCCAAACCTGCATATAAAGTCCTAAAAAGTTTAATAAAAACATCCTAATTTAATACAACTCACACTACTCAACGGGAAATCGAATGAAAACGCAAAAACGACCCGAATTCCCCCAATAGGGTCACAGTTTTTTCTTAAAAAAGGGGGGGATTATGCTTGTAGGCATCGGCTTAGAGCATAGAAATAGAAGAAAATTTGTATGGTTTTCAAACATTTAAGATTTAAATCGAATTGGAAGATGAAAAATCATAGGTTTTAAAAAGAATTGATTAGGGTTTTTGTTGAAATTTTCAAAATTCATCAAGATTGAATCTTGATCTTGAACAAGATTTAAGAAAAATCAAAATTCTGAATATTTTCATCATAAATCAAATTTTTTTTACCTTCTTGAATTCATAGGATTGAAGGAAGATCTTGTTCCAATAAAACCTAACCTTTGTCTTCCTTTATTTTCACGTCTAAAGCAAGATATATTGAAGAAAATTGAGCAAAATTTCTTCCAACATGGGGGAAGGAAGCGTTGGCTTCAAGGAGAAAGGAAGGAGAAGAGAAAAACCTAATTTCTTTGTCTGTGATTGAAGTTCACGTGAAAGCTCCTTTTTTTTTCTTTCTTTTTTTTTTTTCCAAAATTAGATGACAAAGTTTCAAAAATCCTCTTGTCTCAAAGCATAAATCTGTATACTAATTACTAAAATGTCATAACTTTTTAAAAATTACTCAAATATCATAATTATATTTCAATAAATTATTGAACTAAAATTCAATTAATTATTGAACTATTTTTCATAGGTATTTTTAACGAATTTGTTTGTTTTTTGGTTTTTAAGTTCAATGTCAATAATTTATATAACTATTTGATCATTTTTTATTCTTATTTTCAATGAATTTGTTAAAAAAAATTAATTTTTTTAGTTCAATAAATTATTGAATTATAATTATGCTATTTGAGTAATTTTGAAAAGTTTAAACATTTTAGTAATTAGTATGCAAAAATATGCTATTTCAGTAATTACCCCTAAAATTTATCCTTCCATAGTTAAAACTTAGAAAATTTTCATTTTATTAATATTATTTAAAATAAATAATATTAAATATCAAAATTAAAATACTTACCGAAGACACGGGTCATTATAGACAACCCACCTAAAAAGGCTTTTCATCCCCAAAAAACATCATTGTTGGTGAATAAATGAGGGTAGGTCTTCCTCATGTCATCTTCTTGTTCCCAAGTTGATTCCTCCACCATTTGATTCTTCCACAGAACCTTAAACAAATCTATTGTTTTGTTCTCAGAACCTTCTGCTCTCTTGCCAAAATCTAGATTCGCATCTAACTCCACTAGTACGTAATCAATCACATGAGTTGGATTGAAAACGTATTTTCAAAGCATCGAAATATGAAATACGTTGTGGACACTAGATAAAGCCGGTGGTAAGGCTAATCTATATGTAACTAGTCCAATCCTCTCTAAAATCTCATAGGGTTCATGAACCTAGGTCTCAACTTCCCCTCCTTTCCAAATCTCATAACTCCCTTCATTGGAGCTATCTTAAGAAATACATGCTGGCCCAATCTAAACTGGAGCTCTGTCCTCCTAACATCAGCATAACTTTTTTGTCTACTCTGAGCTATCCTCATCCTATCTCAAATCACCTCAATAGACTGATTAGTAAGCTGCAACAACTCAGGTCCAAATAGCTTGCTTTCTCCTGCTTCATCCCAATGAACATGTACCTGTATTTCTTCCCATACAAAGCTTCAAAGGGAGCCATCTTAATAGTTGATTGATAACTATTATTATATGAAAATTCCACTAAGTACAAGTGTGTATCCCAACTTCCCCCAAACTCTAAGACACAAGCTCTGAGCTTATCCTCTAAAATCTGGTTCACCCTCTCAGTCTGACCATCACTCTGAGGATGAAAGGCAGTACTATAACTCAAATTAGTACCCATAGCACTTTGTAAACTTTTTCAAAACTTGAAAACAAAACGAGCATCCCGATATGACACAATAGCTACTGGCACTCCATGCAACCTCACAATCTACCTAAAGTACATCTGAGCTAAAGTCTCAACTGGATAAGTCGATTTTCCTAGAAGAAAATGTGTTGACTTTGTCTATCTATCAACTATCACCAAAATTACAGTATTATCATTCGCCGTTCTAGGCAATCCACAAATAAAGTCCATTGATATTTCCTCCCATTTCCAACATGGAACACTCAAAGGCGTCAAAAGACCTGATGGACTTCTTCTCAATGCCTTAACCTGTTGACAAATCAAACATTTTTCAACAAAGTCAACAACATCCTTTTTCATACTGGGCCACCAATAATGAGACTTCAAATCCTGATACATTTTTTTACCACCTGGATGCACAGTAAACATAGAACTATGAGCTTCTTTTAACATTTTTCTTTTCAATACAGCTTCTTTAGGAACACATGATCGCCCACGATATACCAGGGCATCATCTGATGAAATAGAATAATACCTAGAAAAATCTAACTTTGCATCTAGGAAATAACACGTTAAGCTCTCATATGATCTCTGAGCATTTAGGATTTGTTGTCTCAAAGTTGGCTTCACATTCAAATTAGCCAACCTAGCAGTCACCTCAGAAGCCAACAATGATATTCCAGCCTGTTCCATTTCCCACTGCAACCTTGGCTAACTTGCAACAATAGCTACCAAATGAACTAATTTTCGACGCAAGGCATCCGCTACTACATTAGCTTTACCTGGATGGTACTAAATTTCACAATCATAGTCTTTTACCAATTCCAAACATCTATGTTGTCTAATATTCAATTCCTTCTGAGTGAAGAAATATTTGAGACTCTTATGATCAGTAAAGATCATAATCTTCTACCTATACAAATAATGTCTCCAACATGAACAACAACTGCTAACTCTAAATCATGAGTGAGATACTTTTTTTGCATGCTCTTTCAATTGTCTAGAAGCATAGGCAACCACTTTTTCATTTTGCATTAACACACACCCCAATCCTTTCTTAGAAGCATCACTATATATCGTTAAACCCCCTATACGATCTGGAGTAACTAAAATAGGAGTTGTTACAAGTCTTCTTTTGAGTTCCTCAAAAATCTTTTCACATTCTTCATTCCATTCATAAGCAACCCCCTTCCTTGTAAGTTTTGTCATCGACGAGGCTAGCTTCACAATTCCTGAATGAATCTATGATAATAACCTGCGAAACCCAAGAAACTATTAATCTCTGCGAGATTTGTCGGTTGGGGCCAACTACTAACCACCTCTATCTTCTATGGATCAACTAATATACCTTTATCTGACACTACGTGTCCCAAAAATGCGACTTTATTCAACCAAAACTCACACTTACTGAATTTGGCATAAAGTCCCTCATCCCTCAACGTAGTCAAAACTGTCCTCAAGTGTTGAGCATGTAATTCTTGTGTTCTGGAATAGACAAGGATAACATCTATAAATACAATCACAAAAGAGTCTAAATATGGCTGAAACATTGTATGCATCAAATATATGAAAACTGCTAGAGCATTAGTCAACCCAAATGACATCACCACAAACTCAAATGGCCATAACAAGTTCTAAATGATGTTTTCTTATTCTCAACTGATGGTACCCTAATCTAAGATTTATTTTAGAGAAAACTGTAGCACCTCTAAGTTGGTCAAAATGATCTTCAATTCTGGGTAATGGGTACTTGTTCTTTATAGTTATCTTATTGAAATCTCAGTAATTTATACACAATTTCATTGACCCATCCTTCTTCTTCACAAACAAAACTGGTGCTCCCCAAGGTGAGAAACTTAGACGAATAAAACCCAAATCTAACAGTTCTTACAACTGTGTTTTCAACTCCTTAATTTCAGCCGGTTCCATTCTATAAGGTGCTTTAGACAACTGGGAGGTACTAGACATAATTTTTATGTGAAAGCTCAACTGGTGGTAAACCAAAAAATTCATTGGGAAAAACATCGGGAAACTCCCTTACTACTGGCACATAGTCCAAACTGACTACTTCAGTACTCGTATCAACTACACTAGCTAAGTAGGCCCAAGCACCTTCATTTAAAAGTCGTCTAACCTACAACATCGAAATGACTACAGGTGCCATTTTCTTTTTTATCCTTCTAAACTTAAAGTTCACCCCTCAAGGACTCTTAAAGTTCACCTCCCTTTTTATGACAATCAATAGTGGCATAGTTGACCGACAACCATTCAATACCCAAGATAACATTAAAGTCACTCATTGATTGTAAGGCCTCAGGTTCTTATTAAGATGGTTGATTATAGAATTTCTTTTTGTTGCCTGTTTGTGTGTTTAGTGTTAAACATTTTAGAAATTTTAGAAATTTTGTTTTGATTATTTGGTGAGCTTGCTATAGTTAAGGGTTAACTAAGGGTGGTAATTAATTAAAAGAATGCTTTTAACTATGGTTAATTAAGGGGGAAAGGGTTAGTAATTAACACTTGGACAAGGACTTGTTAGCAATAAAAGGGACTTGGAAGTTATGTGAAGAAGTGGGAGAACCCATTAGCAATTAGGAAACTCTTATTTTCAGCCAATCTTACTTATATATGATTGAATTAAATAAAAAAACGAAAAGAAAAGAAAGATTATCTTCTCCAAAATCTCTCCCTCCACTGTCGGCCCCCATAGAACCCAAGAGTTAGATTCATCTCTTTTTCCACCTCTCAAGGTACTTAGATGCTCTTAAGCTTGACTCTCATCAAGTCTTACAAGGGAATATAGACAAGAACTCTTCCTACCATAGCTAATTTACACAAGCCACATTAAATGGAGTCCTCGGGTTTAACCTCTTTCTTCCATGAACACCCACTTTAGGAAACTAACTATTCATGATAAAATATAAAAGATAAACAAAGCATAAGGTAAAAACTGAATTGAAAATCATAACTAGATTTATGGAAATGTAAAAGAACTTAAAGCAAGTAAAATTATCATACTCCTACTCCTAAATTAGAAAAATGGTGGAAGTTGACTTCAAGATGGCCTCCTTTCTAGCTCAAAAATCACCCTCTTCCCAGCTTCTCTTCTAAGACATCAATGGGTCCCTATATGCCATGAGCAACTTTGTGTTTTAAGGCTGAAAAATTGCAGTAAACAGAGGCTGATTCTCGGGAAGAAAAGACAAAATCGAATTCATTAATTGAGCTGGCAAGTGCTCTGTTCACTTCTTCAGACCCGGGGCAAGAATTCTTCTGGCATGCAGAGGTGCTTCAAACTTGTACCAAAAACAGCATTTATCTATTTCTTTTATCCTCAATTAATGGCTCCAAAACTTCTCCAATTAGCTCCAAACTCCACATCAGACCTATCAAAGCATATAATAACATGTTTAAGCTCAATTAATCATAAAAAATGAAAAGAAAACTAAAAATCTATGAAATAAAAGATAAATTATATAAAGTCCTAAAACTAAACTAGCTTAAAATCTATTCATTACTCATCTATTCTATTGAAATATTAACAAGATAAGGGCATTATAACTCTACTTTCATGGAGTTATCAAGTGCCTCAAACTCGTTAGGATCCTCTAATCCCACATCATTTACTCCAATAGGTGTAACATAAGAGCTCACCTCATTCGACGATCCTGCATCGCGCTCATAACCAGGATCAACACCACGACCTTTACTACATCCCCTACCAAAACCTCGGCCTCTACCCCCTACCACAGCCTAGCATCACAACTGGAGGCATTCTAAAAAAACAAACTAAGCTCATAAGACTTCCAATAATCAAAAAAACAAACTACTTTATTGATTAAACAATATAGTGTGTAACTCAAGCATATTTACTTAGGATACCTGGCATCGATGAGTTTCGAGAATGAAAAGTTGGATTATTATTATTATGCACAATGCATGTGGTCTTCAGAACCATAAGGCTCTAATATCAACTGCAACAACCCGACATTTTAAATACAGTAATAAAATGCAGCGGAACAATAATTGAAAATTTTCGGTCACTTTATTATCATCTCAAAATAAAGCAGTCACATGGCCATGTTCTTTATTAAAACCAAAACATAGTGTCGACAATATAAAACTGAAAACGAAATATTAAATTGACACTTCAAGTCTAAAATCAATAAAATAAAACAAAATAAAAGTTCAACTCCACATCGATATAAACTCTACTCGAATTTTACTTTAAAAAAATCCAAAACAATAAATAAAATGTGACACGGTGCCGAATAATAATAATTCATCTCTCTTCCATCTATCGAGCTCCTCATCGCTTGCCAGCTTCTTTTCCTTTGGTACCTAAAAAAATGTAGCATCATGAGGCTACGCCCAATGAATAAACAATTTCAATAAAATCAATATGCTTGAGAACACCCTACGATGACATTAAGTTCAACACGCTATATTACATAGCTTAATCTTCCAAACCACACAACCTCTCAAGGTTACATTAGACTAAGTCCAAAATATTCCACTTCTAATAAATTCCATCTCAATAATCCATTCAAACCAAAATATCACACAACCACACAACTGATTCACTATTGAATATTTCTACCCAATATGAACCTTCACATAACTGTCTACCAAGTGCGCATACATGATAAGAGTTTTTAAATAATAACATTCTCTTTTAAGTGGCCAAACTTAAAATGAACCTCCAGAAATATTCTCTATTGAACGACGCATCATTCAATATGAACCTTCCATGCACATACAATTTATAAGAAAAGACTAAATTACGTCAAGAACGATAAAATCGCCCTTTACTACCCGATCAAGTCGAAACATATCTAAACGACTTCCAAAATTCATAACCTCATTAAAACAACCCCTTAACAACCTAAATCACTCACCCAAACCATCCTAACATCCATCCAAGAACTACCTATAACAGTCAGCACTAAATTTCCAAGAAACACATAAACCTACAAAACTAGTAATCTTGAACATAATAAATTCCAGCAGAATTTATATTCAATAAATCCATCCAAAAATGTCCTTAAAATCATCCTAAACATAATCTTAACATCCAAACAGTTAAAGAAACCTTGGGGCACTAAAACACATCGTTTTTATCGAAACTACTCACTCACCTTGACTTTTCGATTTGGAAATTTATAACTTCTTCACAACATCCCCAAACCCTCATAAAAAGTCCTAAAGAGTTTGATAAAAATATCCTAATTTAATACTGTAACGTCCCGTTATTTTGAAGTGAATTTTTTTTTTTTATTTATTTATTATTTATTTAATGTTATTTATTTATTTATTTATTTCAATTTAAGTATTTAGATTAATTATTATTTTTGTAATTTCGATTTTAGTAGTTTATTTCGCCCGAAATCCTTTTTAATCGTTTTAATACTTTAAATTCGTTTTGGTTACATTAATAATTATTAATAGGCCAATTAATAATTATTAATCACCCTTAGATTTATTTAAGAGCTTCGGGTTTCGATTCATAAGTCAAAAGTCATAAAAGGATGCAACCGTCATTTCCAATTTCTTAAAAATATCAAAACACTATTCATCCATCTTTAAAAACTCATCTTGACGAAAAGTTGACTCATTTTGCTCATCAAATCTCTCTCAAAACCGTGAGCAAGGAGAGGGGAAGGAAAATTTTTGAGTTTTGCTCGTTTCTCGGCTGATCGACTCGATTTCGGTTGCATCGGAAAGCCCTCGAGTCTAGGATTCTTTTCCACCCAACCATCGTTCCTTTCTCCCATGATCCATGGAGTTCTCGGTAAGTTTATTTTCAAACCCTAAGCTCCAAATAGTGTTTTAATGGAGATTTCTCTTTGATTCTTCGATTTCTTGCCGGTAAACTCGATGATTTTAAGACGGGGGTTGTTTTAAGTGTTTTTGGAAACAATCCCATAACCCTAAAACCGAGTTTCAGTCGAAGCCTTTTCCGTTTGAAATTTACCTTTTGGGTTTTGATTATGGGTTAATTATTATTGAATTAATGTTTATTGTAATTCAATTCGGGAATTGGCATATTGTTCAAAAACCCTAATTATCAATACCCATTGAAATCAAGAATATCGAATTTGTTTGAAACCAACTCGAAACACATCTAAATTGCCTAAAAGCCGGAAAACCAAACTCGAGACCCACTTTTCATAGGGGGGCCGAGAGCCTCATGTGGGGTTTGTTGAGTTTTTTGTCGTTTTGTATGCTTAGATGTTGTTTGATCGTTATTTGGTAATTTATTGATTGCTATATGTAATTCTAATTGTAGGTGGCTTGAACTTTGTTTGATCGTGCTTTCAGAAACTTGGAGCAAAGCTATTTTTGGCTAAGGTGAGAATAGTTAGGATTTAAAGTAATTTTAGAAAGCAAATAAGTATAATGAATTGTAGAATTGGAAACTAAGACTAGAATTCGAATCTAAGATAGAGGGAAGTGAGTTGGTGCCCTTAGGATTAGAAGTTAATCCTTTAAGTGAGAACTTAGGAGTTCTCAAGGAAAGCATTGAATCTTAGAAATTACTAAGTTAGATTCGTTTCGAAGCTTAGGTTGGATCATTGGAAGTTAAAAGATCCAAACTTTTATATAGAACGATTAATTGAACCTCGGATTATGTTGGAAGTTTAGAATCTTTAAAGGTATAAGTTAATCGTTTAAGATAGGATTTACTTTTATTAATGTAGCGGAGTTCGATTTACATATCGTTCTGCCGAGATTCCTATCTATTTTACTTTATGTCTTTACGTTATGCCTTTCACCTTATGTTTGTTTTGGTTACTTAATATTCATACTTTACTTTTATTTACTTTTACAAGCATGTGCAAGCATAACCATAACATATTGCACCATAACATCTCGCATCATTGAAACGAAAGTGAGAAAGAAAGGAAGAGGAGAATATTGGAGCCTACGGGTAGTGTCTGCATCACCTTCAGAGAAAAAGAAACGAAAGTGAGAAAGAAAGGAAGGGGAGAATGTTGGACCGTACGGGGAATGTCCGCATCACCTTCAGAAAAAGAAAAGAAAGTGAGAAAGAAAAGGAGGTTGAATGGTATCCTACGGGATGTACTCATTACTTCCTCATTCATAAGGTTGAATGGGTATCCTACGGGATGTACCTATTATCTTCATTCATGCATAAGGGTGAATGCGAACCCTACATTACCTTCATGCATATGATCGATGGAATAGAGAATCGAGATGTTATATTTTATGCAAAGTTTATTTACTTTTTCTTATTTATTGTTGTAACAAGTTAATGGATGAGGATTTGACTATGAGTGTTAGTAATATCATCCTTTGGAAAGTTTAGAATGAAATTACATAAAGTTTGGAGAACTTTATGATTGATTGTGTCAGATTAATTGAACACAAATCGGAATACGAGTTTGAGGTCTAACTTTACTTTTTATTCTTATTATTCTCACTGGGCTTAAGTTGTTAGCTCATGATATTACAAAAATTTCAGGTAATGCCCTGACTAGAGGTCGAGGGAGAGGAGATGGTGCTGCATGATCAAAGGATAATGACTTCGAGATGGACTAGGTGTTATGTAAAAGTCCATGGACTATGTTTTGTGCATTTTTCACATATTGTGGAGTTGTATATTTGTAAATGGCTCTTAAGAGTTTTTGTCTTTATTTTTATGATTATAAACTTTTGAACTCCTGGATAGGAACTTAATGTTCCTTGTGTATTTTAGATTTTGAAATTAAGATGTAAACAGGTTTTGGCTAGCCAATTTTTAAACATAACCACGCCATTTTTCTTAAAATATAAAGACTTACGCTGTGTATTTCTAATTTTAATTATTTAAAAGTGACGGGTTGTCACAAATACAAAACAAACTACGCAACAGAAAATCGAAGGAAAACGCAAAAACGGCTCAAACTCCACCAATAGGGTCACAGTTTTTATTTAAAAAAAAAAGGGAAAAAAATTATGCTTGTAGGCATCGGCTTAGGGCATAGAAATAGAAGAAAATCTGTATGGTTTTCAAATAATTAAGATTGAAATTGAATTGGAAGAAGCAAAATCCTAGGTTTCAAAAAGAATTGATTAGGGTTTCTGTTGAAATTTTCAAGATTCATCAAGATTGAATCGTGATCTTGAGCAAGATTTAAGAAAAAATAAAATTCTGGATATTTTCATCAAAATTCAAATTTCTTACCTTCTTGAATTCGTAGGATTGAAGGAAGATCCCGTTCCACCCAACCTTCGTCTTCCTCTATTTTCACGCCTAAAGCAAGATATATTGAAAAAAATTGAGCAAAATTTCTTCCAATTTGGGAGGGAGGCGTTGGCTTCAAGGAGAAGAGAAAAACCTAATTGCTTTGTATGTGATTGAAGTTCACGTGAAAGCTCCTTTCTTTTTCTTTTTTTTATTTAATTTTTTCCATAATTAGATGACAAGGATCCAAAAATCCTCTTGGCATAAAATTAATCCTTCCATAGTCAAAACGTAAGAAAATTTCATTTTATTGATATTATTTAAAATAAATAATAATAAATATCAAAATTAAAATTAAAATACTTACCTAAGACATGGGTCATTAAAGATTTATTAAAAATTTATTAGAATGAAAAATATAATCATAATGAACGAGACCAAAATAATATATTATATATAAATATTGAAATTAGAAGTTCACTTGAATTATTTTATAATTATATGGTTTATTTATTCTTTTACTTTACTATTTTAATGTAAAAGAATATGTAACTTATTTTAAAGTTAAACCATTTCATTGTTGACAAAAAAAACGTACCAAAACAAATAAGGAACATATTAAAAATCAATAATACAATTACATATAATATAAGGGATGTAATTGTCAATAATTTTAGAAAAAGTAAAACAAGGAATTACTTTGAAATCTACCTACGATGAATTTTTATAATAATAGAAAGGTTTAGATTAAAATTAATTTACCTAATAGTATAAATAATAAAAATCAATCGAATCTATTGAATCAACTTAAAGCAACAAAAAAAAATGCCTAGATCGCCTTTTTAGTGAAAAAAGTTGATTAGTATGTAATTTTTAAAGTGGATGTTGGACTGACCCGCCCACACCACTCTCTCCCTGACCATACTTATCACATCTTTACTTTTTTTTCACCCAACAAAATTTCTGAAATCACTCACAATCCTTTAACTTCCACTCATTATTACTTCAAATCTCTTCTATTTCAAAACATAAAAACCAACAGTCTCATACCTCTTATTTATCACTTGAATTTTTATTTTATTTTTTAAAAAAAAAGGTAATTGGAAATCTCAGCCCGGGATTGCACCAATCTCAGACCGAGGGCTTCAATCTCTTATTTTGTTTTTGGGTATTTTCAAACATGGCATTTTTTTAATTATAAATTTCAAAATTAGCATGAGTTTTCATAAATAGCACTCATTAAAATAATGAGAATTCATTTATTAAAGTTTCAAAATCATAAAAAACTAACCAAATCTAAAAAATTATTGATTTTTAATTAAAACATCTCAATTATAAATATAAAAGACAATAATAGTATTGATTATTAAATAATAATACAAGAATTAAAAAATTAAATGAAAATAAACTTTCATTAATTTAATAAAACAATTCATTAATCATTAATGAAGCTATTCATTAAATTGATGGGGAAAAAAAGTTATTTTGAAAATTTTTGCTATTTTTTAAAAGAGATAAATACAAAATACACCCCTACACTTTGGATTATTGTTAAATCATACCCCTGCACTATTTTTTGTCAAAAAAAACCCCTGCACTTTAGAAAAATTACAAATCACACCCTTCAACTGATTAGTTTTAACGAAATCGAAATATATTTATATTTTACGTATGTCATGTATCATGATTTCATGAAAACTAACAAAAAAAATTGACAGTTGTGTAGAATTTTAGAATAAACTCTTATGTTAATAAGATGTAAAACCTATAAATCACACTCAAATGTTCAAAAAATTTGAAATTTTTAATTGAATTTGGCCACGTGGTATGCATATAATATAGATGTGTCTAAATTTCGTTAAAACTAAATCGATTTATGGGTGTGATTTGCAATTTTTCTAAAGTGCAGGGGTATTTTTTGACAAAAAAAAATAGTTCAGGGGTATGATTTAACAATAATCCAAAGTTCAGGGGTGTATTTTGCATTTATCCCTTTTTAAAAATATCAATTTAAAAACTGTCCCCTTTATTTTTTATAGCTCACTTAAACAATTTTTTTTGAGATTAATATCACTAGTATCCAGATTAATTCACCTAATTTCAATATACCGGTGGTTACGATTCTATTTCACTTTTACCCAAAAAACATCAATCTGGGTGGCACAACCGTATCTGATTTTTATTCAGTTTACCTTCTTACCCTTTTTCATTCATTTATTCCTTTATTTTCTGATTTGTTTTACTGTCATTTTCCTTGATTCGTGGGAATTTTTAATGCTAAATATTAATATTTTTTTTATCCTCTTAATTTGATTTGTCAGTTACCATATCTAAATTATACTATATTTTTTTATCCTCTTAATTTGATTTGCCCAGTTCATCAAATTCTTCACCTCCTGGTATTTCTCTCTCTCTTTCTCTTAATTTCGATTTTTCACGTTTGAGGGATTCATGGAATTTTGATCTCGATCCCATTTTATCCAAATCTTGGTTGCTTATGACCCCTTTCTATTCAAAGCTGGAAACTTTTTTCATAATTTGTTTTGCCCTTTTGTCTTTTATACAATCGCTGTGAAATTCGTTATAAGAATTTGGATTGAACGAGAACAATCAAAGGATGGATGAGGTGATCGCGGCTTCATCTTGGTCGTTGATCAATGGGCCGCCTTTTGCAACGCCGTATTCGTTTTCATCTTCTTCCATTTTTACGAATTACCCTCTCATTTCTTCTATCGTTGCTTTCGCAATTTCTCAGTTCATCAAATTCTTCACCTCCTGGTATTTCACTCTCTCTTTCTCTTAATTTCGATTTTTCACGTTGAGGGATTCATGGAATTTTGATCGAGGAAGAAAGCAGCAACCAAGGTACATCAATAAATGTTTACTAACAGTAAACAGTTTATAAAAAATTTGTACCTTCCAATTCTTTTTCATCTCCAATTTTGTGCATTCGCTATCTCAGGAAGGACATTTGAATTTTCCAAAATAAATGTTTACTAAAAGTATACTGTTTATAAAAAAAATTACATTTTCAATTGTTTATAAAAATTTTACCGTCTTCTCGGCCATGAAACTTATGATTCTTTACTGGTTTGGTTTTCCGGTCATGATTCAAATTCATTGCGAGATCTGAGAAATAGACGAAGGTGATCGTTGTTGTGGGCTCGTGTTTCTGTTCAATCGAGGAAGAAAGCAGCAACCAAGGTACATCAATAAATGTTTACTAACAGTCAACAGTTTATAAAAATTTGTAGCTTCCAATTCTTTTTCATCTCCAATTTCGAGCATTCGCTATCTCAGGAAGGACATTTGAATTTTCCAAAATAAATGTTTACTAAAAGTAAACAGTTTATAAAAAAAATTACATTTTCAATTCTCAGTGAACTTGCTTTCTATGTATTCTGTACATAAGTTACTTTTAGTGAAATGTTTAATGTTATTCAATGTTTATTTTGAAAGCCTTTTTTACATATGTTTTCAAAACTGTTTCATCAATTTTTGTGTCCAATATCAATTTTAAGTGCATATTAATAAACTGTTTACTTTTTATCTTTGTTTTTTTTAGGATGACGAACAAGAAAAACGTTTGATTTTTCCATGAAGAAGAAGTCAGAATGTTGAAGAACTAGTTAGAAGTTTGTAGATTTTTTATTTTATTTTTGTTATAGTGTTTATTTTGTAATACTCCCAATCACCATCTCTCATATTTTGTTCTTCTCCCATGAATCTTATTATCCTTAATCTTTAAATATCTCCTACTAATAAACTCAACAATTCCTTCATTATCTTGAAGTTATTCAAAATAGATCAAGAGTTTCATAAGTCTAATTTTTCCATTGAGGAACAATTCATTAGCATTAATCTCAAAAGGAAGGGAAGTAGAGAAAATGGGCTTTTTTTTTCTTTTAATTGTAAAAAAATATCAAAGGTTTGTTGAGGCACGATATAAGAAACAAGGAATATTGGAGTCATGGTTAGGGCTAGAAGGAAAACTCGCATAAGGAGTAGTTTAAGAAGAAGAGATGTCATTTATGTGGTTTTGGAACTCTGTTTGAGTTACTGTCATTGTTGATGGAATTGGGAATTTGGGATCTTATCATTTTTTTTGTGTACAAACACACACAAAAAAGAAGGAATAATACAGTCATGGGCTTGCGAGAGTGAGGAGAAGTGAGAAAATTAACGAAAGAGAGAATAATACGGTCTCACTTGTGATTCAAAAAAATATATCAATTTATCATTTCATTACCATGTCAGCCAAACGACAATGGTCTACTAATATGTTCAACACTACGATGTTTTACTAATAAGTTTATTAAACTAAAATTATTGCCCAAAAAGAGGTGGGTGGAAGGTTAATAAACCTTAAAAGTTAATTTGAAGGTCCCTCCCTGGTGACAATTTCCTCTTTTTATTCTCTATTCATGTCTCTCCCCTTATCTCTCTTCTCCCTCACCTTTCGAGGCTGCGAAAGAAACACAGAGGAGGTCGGAGGAGCTATTTTCTCCATGGATAATGGTTAAAGTCTAAATAAAAATTGAAAGAAAACAAAATATATTGCAACGTTGATGAGTTTGGTATTTTGAAGCTTTATATGACCCAAGTAAAGAAATCATTGTTTATGAGTTTTATTGCTTATTAATAACTCCAATTGTTAAATCGTAACAGTACTTTTATCTTTTCCTTAGATCTGCAATTCTACATATGATATCATGGTGTTTTTAGCTTTCCATAGTGTCTACATTTAATTAAAAATATTAGAATACCACCACATTATTTATTTATTTATTTATTTATTTATTTATTTATTTAAGCCACGTTATTAAAGAAAAACCAAATAATCTTTGTTTTTCTTAATGATAGGGACTAAAATAGTACATTTCTTAAATAGTATGTGTCAAAATATCATGTCTAAACAATAGAGACTAATTAGACATGAAATTTAAACAACAGGGACTAAAACATATATTTTACCCTTTAATGTTTTTATCATCTCTGAAAAAATAAATTACATCTGTTATTTTTATCCTAATTTTTCATTTTTTTCTCGTGTCGAATGACAAGTCCTGTGATTATAAAACTCCACAAAGATAGAAAGGAGGAGAAATTGAGTTGGTGGTGCATTGATAAATCACTCATTCATACCTCTTCAAGTTATAGAATACAAAACTGTTATGCCCTTTGATAAATTACAAACCCCATTCTCTAGAGAGAGATGGACGTTTAGCTAAAACTTAAAAAGTGTGGATAACAAGAATAATTTTTCACATAACAAACAGCAGAATATGCTTTTTCATGAAGTATACGAAGTTTGTTATTTTGTAAACAAGCTATAAATTACATTGTGGAAGTCATCTACAATCTGACAAAGGGTAAGAGAGTTCCCCAAGTTCTCTTTGGTTTTCTTCTAAAAGCAGTTTTTTTTTCTTTAGTATTACAAGTAGTGTTGGTTATACAAGCCTGGATTTTACCATTTTTCAATGTTGAGAAGGTTGGAGTTGGATGTGTGGGCAAGGCCTCTCTGGTTCTCCTCTTGTCCAAAGAATTTTGAGATCCCCTCTTTGCTTTCCCAGTGTCAAAAATGTGCCTGAAACGACATCAATGGGAAATTCCATATGAACAATTGCTCATTAGAATGGAAGGTTCGGGTTAGAACTGCGGTGCTTACCAAGAGTGAAGGGAACAATGTAAAGCAAAGCTGGTTGCCCATGTCCATCCATCAAATTCAAAGCTACATACGTGATGAGTAGACCTTACATGCAAAATATCATCATCAGTTTCAGCAAGCCAACAACAATCAACTAGTAGAACATCAAGATTTGAGTGAATCACCCAGATTTTGTGTTTATTATACCTAAGCCATAAGCAGTCATTGCCCAAACAAAGTAACCAGCTCGGAGATTCTTCTTTGCAAGCCAATCATACCTGCAAAAACTAGGCAAACCACTCTTTACTTCCATGGACCATTGTGCATATATGTGAGAGACAGAATTAGGCAATTCATCATCAACTTCCATGGAGAATTGTGCATGCGTGTGAGCAAGAGAGAAAATTAGGCAATCAACCATTTACTTCCATAGGACATTGTGTGCGCACGTGGGAAGCGTCACTACATAAAGATAATTACACTAATGCTTAGTCTAATATCTGATTGATGAAGGTTTAGTGTAAAGATAAAATTGGCAATCAGTCTTGATGCTCTAGCCTAATCATTTAACACTATATCTGGACTATGGTTTTTCTGAATCCCATAAAAATATGAAAATGAATCTGAGAACGTGTATTTTGAGAGTAAGTTAACGGTGCATCTGTTTACAGTTTACTCCCACCTCTTGCACACTGCCTTACTACCCCAGTTTGCGATCCATCCACTAAAATCAAACTTAATTGATCACTTTATATATTCATTTATTTTAGGGGAAAACATAAGAAACAAGAACTCACAAGATGATGACGAAGATATTTTGTATTTCAACATCAAAGGTATTTTAGTAACAAAAATAATGGTGGGATAATGAGGGTAAACAGCCTCTCAAATAATTCAAAGTAGGTTAAAAAAAATTGGAGGAACGGAGTATATTTGACCTTAGTGAAAATGCGACTACAAGTCCTGGCAAGATGATGTCACCGAATCCAATAATGCTGTATCCACCCCAAGGATCAAACATTCGTGGAATCTTTAGTAGCATGGGTATACCATCTTCTCCACTCCCATCACCACGAGCTACCTGAAAAAGCCGGAAAAAAAAACATATGTCCCTGATTCTAACCAATGACATTGCCAATCAAGAGCAATGTAAAAAGAGGAAAGGCAAACAACTCACCACTATCATAACACTCTCGTGAAACCACATTTTTGAAATGAATACCCAGAAAATGTCATACAAGAAGGCACAACTGAGAAGAACTGTTCCAACCTGATAGTAGAAAACAAATGAAAATAACATTAACGTTTTCACTAAAACTGTCCCCTTCTAATAGTTGTTCCATTAACCTTTCTATACCAATTTCCTAAAAATCTCATATGCCATAAATCACTATAATGAAAATTTCTGCCAAATTATTAATGTTTAATATACACTAAGGATCACTAAAAGTCTTTATAGTCCATAAAGAGTTACAATTTAAAATGACCAAGTTAGTCCATTCCATTTGCTAATGTGTAGAATCAAGAAACTACAACTACATAATATCAAACATAGCCTTTCATTTTCATAGTTCTAAATATGATCATCTATCATTATATCCTTTAAATATACGATCCAATTATACCTAATGCAAGAATTTCATCACATACATGAAGTAAAACGGAGGCCAGACCCTAACATTTTGAGTTTATATGCTTATGTGCAGTGACGTTATTTATTTTTTTATCCATATTGACTAGCTTATAATATCGTGAAATACCCCAAGCACGTCTTCATTAAACTTAATTGAAATGTAAATTACTAAATAGTCTCAGAACTTTCATGCCATTTTTCTTTAATAGTCACTAATTTCAGTAATAGATTTATTAATTACAGTATTTCTTCACAAGTTCATACAAATTTAATATAACTAATGATTTCTTTTCTTTTTTAGAGAACATCCCAAAGGTCATTTTATTAAGATAATGAAAGAAATCAAGGAAAAGGAAAAGGAAAAAGGCATATATAGCTCGTAAATACACTAAACAATTAAAAAAGATATTTGGAAAAGAAGGGAATTTGAGGCATAAAATAATTTGAAGGTGATTACACGGTATAATTTACTTAACCTACCGTTGTATTCATGCAAAAATATTGTAATATTGGTACTACAAATTAATATGGGGCAGTTGCATTGTAAAAATAGCAACCCTAAAAATTGTGTAAGTATTACAAATTCTCATCAGTGATAAACATTACATATTTTTCCACTAAGTTTATCAGTGATACACACATTAATCAGTGATTAACATAGTAAAAATTGCTATATTTACAAATATTTTTTAGAGTTGCAATTTTTACAAATATTGCATCAAAATCTGCTACCCAATGAAATTTCCCAATTTATATATATACAAAGTTGTTTGAGATTTCAAGGATGAGCACAAGCTATCACTTGCTATCGATTAATGCGAGGCAAATAACAGGTTGTTCATGAATACAATGGTAGCTTACAACTTTATACTCAAAGGTTTGGGTTAAGCTTCACTTAGGTGACGCAGTTCCAAAGTTTAAAAGTTACAATTCAACCCTCAAGGTTTCTGAAATAGTTCAAAACAATCCTACTCTTAGTTTCCTATTAGTTACAGTAAAGGAAAATTGAATAGACATTATAAATAAATGATGATGTGACATAATTCATATGGCTTTTTTATCAATTTTGAATACTAAATTTATTATTTTTATTTATTTTATTTTGTTCAAAAGAAAAATAGTACAAAAAAAGGATTAGAAAAGCCATATGAATCCTAGAAAATTGGAACCTAAGAGAAACCAACTAAAACCTCAAACCAAAAATTTAATTTTGCTATCTATATTTCTGAAAAGTAGTTCACTTTGTCAAAATAATGGTGTCTCTTACGCATACTATATTTGTTAGAAATTCCTGTGTGTACATTACTTTAAAAAAAATAGATGTAACAAGATAAATTTATTTGAAATACTCCAGTCCCTACAAAAATCGAAAAACCGTATCTACCCCTGAGTGCACCCAATAATTTATCATCAAAATAGATCATCAGTTAGCCATTTAACATGTGATCAATTTGTATCAATTCTTCTGGGAAAAAACAAATATATTATCATAAAGTTATAATTTCTACATAAAAATAACTTTGTACGGAAAGGCAGATTTTTGAAAAACTGTGTTATTCTCATAATCATTATCATTTATCAGTATCATATACAAAATCAATCTATACAAGATTATAGTAACAAAGTCCTTTCATTTTAGAACCAAAATTTCATATAAAAAATGAAATAATATTCAAAAGTTTCAAGTTCTAACGTTAACAAAGATAGGAAGACAATTGCAGAGTGAAAAAGATAATCTGGCAACTAGGAAGAAAGCCGCGGGAAAAACCTGGAAAGGCTTACAATTCAAAAGGAAAAAAAAATTACCTTGAGATTAGGAACTCGAACAATCTGGAGAACTGTAACTATGAGCGCAATACCCTGAATGAAAGTGAGAACAGAGAGTCATTTTTCTTTTAACTCGGTTTTTCAAAAGCACAAAACCTTTCTGAAAAATTGCAACAAACCAAGCAAAAAATTAAACATGTAAACATGTGGTAATGGCACCAATAGATTGGTTCACTTTCAAAAGCATTCAAAGCAAACAACTTAATCAAATTCAGTAGACACAAAATGAGTAGTAGCAGAAGGTCTTTCATGCTGAAAGCATGATGGTTGAGATTAACGAGTTATTGTTTAATTAAAGTTACTTTAATTTTCAGTTATTTTGAATTTATGTTCCCCGTTGTAGGAGAAGTAAAGAATTTAAACATTTTAACTTTAGCATATATAACATCTACAATTAATGGTCGATTAATAATTTTTTGTGAGTTTTAACTTATCAGAGTAAATAGAACTTCATTATTGTTCCTATTTAACTATAAGCTTCAATGTTAGCCTTTAATCAATCAAAAGGGTTCGTGAAGGCGTAATATGTGGCTAGAACATAAGTGAAGGATTCTGTGTAAGGCGTGGTTCATTCAAAATGAGAAGACATCAAGATTGTGAAGGAATCCAGCAAAGGCGATGCTCTTGGTACAAGTCTTTGGTTCTTGTATAGATTCTTGTTGACTTTGAGTTCAATTGAATATCTATAAAGGTCTCTTGGCTTGTCGTGTGAATCACCATTAGACCCAAAAGCTAAAGCTATTAAGGTAAGCAAAATTTAATCTTTGAAGGTATTCTCAACATTCCCCTTAACTTAGTTATTAACAAATGCCCAATATATGAACAAATAATATGAAATGGGAGCAAATGACACAACAGAGATTTGACCTTGGACTTAAATCACCACTAGACCCAAAATTTTAAGCTTTTAGGTCAAGACAAAA
The DNA here is from genome assembly GCA_028015215.1 of Gynostemma pentaphyllum. Lineage (NCBI taxonomy): Eukaryota > Viridiplantae > Streptophyta > Magnoliopsida > Cucurbitales > Cucurbitaceae > Gynostemma > Gynostemma pentaphyllum. Next base: position 45,387,277 of record CM051347.1, on the reverse strand, counting down.
TTATACATCTTGAAATTTTCAACGCTAAAATTTTAGTGTTGATCTTACTTTTACATTTGACTTATTTGCTTTATTACACTTAAACAGACATTATAAATTAACTTGGGTCAACTTAAAATCATATATTTCATGATCTACAGACTACTCAGAGAGGAAAGAGAGAAGCAATGGGTACATTCTCACTTGTTAAAGATGATAAATTCGAAGGAAGAGAAACTTAAAAGGACCAACCAATCCCCTGATCCTCACAAAATAAAAAAAATTTAGAAAGGTGAACTTTCATTAATCAAGAAAAAAACAAGAGGATGAGAAGTTCACAAAAACAAAGAAAAGCTAAAAGGATTTTTATTTAGGGACTAAAACATAACTTTTTCAAGTTTAGGGACAAGAACCAAAATAGGATTTTTATTTTTTTTATTATTATTATTTTTTTAAAAAAAGGGCTCACAAGCCCATTTTATTAGGATATCTCTTTGTTGGATCTTTGGAAGGTTGTGGTCTTCATGCCTCCGCTTGGAGTTCTCTTTGTAATTATTCTTCTTCAATAACGGCCAATTGAATTGCTTTTTTTAATCTTTCCTTTGGCCCATTTCATTAGGCATGTAAGTGGCCCCAAAATACCTAAAAAACAATTATCACCTAGGTTATGATTCGTTGGGCAATGAGAAACCAGAGAAGAAAAGTGTCCATCATCATAGTATGGGTCGGAAGGGTAGTCTTCAGGAGGAGAATCGCCATCCAATTGGAGCTCAAGTCAAAGGCCTCGTAGAAAAATTCTTCCCTTTCCTGAAGTATGTCTGCACCGTAACTTTTTCATTGAATGAAACTTTTTAAGAGGGATTAGTGGGCTTTTGTTCCTAAATTCTCGGTAAGTGAGGGGTCCCCTGATAAAAGATTATGGTCTCTTAATTTGTGATACATATTCTCCTTGCAACTATTTATTTGAGTTTAATCGCCCCCTCTCTTTGATGGTCCGTCCCCTTTCTTTTCCAAATTGTGGAAGGTGAAGATCTCATAGAAAGTCAGGTTTTTTATATAGTTTGTGGCACTTGGTAAAATTAATACCAAGGAATTTCTCCAGCGATCTTCCTCCTACACTCTTAATCCCCACTACTGCAGTTTGCGTGATTAAAACTTAGAACATCATAATAACATCATATGGAAGTGCAAAGGTTTTTTCAAACTTTTGGTGTAACTTGGGTAGACTTCATCAATCAATGGAGGAAGTGTTATGAAACCCTCCATTTAAAGATAGGGGGAAGTGTCTAAGGTTAGCGGGTTTTTGTGCTTGGAAAAAAATAGAAGAATCTTCAGGGATGAAAAGAAATCTTGAGACTATGTTTTGAAATACATGTAAATGCTTCCTTTTAACTACCAAACACTTGTGTAATTATCTTTTAGGTTTGTTTATAAATTGTTGGTTGTATACATGTAATTAGGTGACATTTCGAAGCTTTTTGGGTATAGGGGTATACGGTTATTTTGGTTTTCATGGCTTTTGGTCTGTTTGCCATGGTTATATTTATTTCTTTATGTTTATCTTTCATTCTATCAATGAAATGGCCTTAAGATGAAAATGCACTATACCAAAACTTGTACAAAAAGAACCCTAAGCTAGTAAAGGGTTGGGTAGAGGAAAGAAAGACTTCATCGTCCTTTCCAAACTTCTAAAGAAAACCCTCAAACTGAACAAACATACCAAGATCATCCTAGAAAAAAGCATTGAAGGACTTTATCCTTTACAGTGACGTGATAAAGTGTAAATAGGACATATAAATAACAAAGATAAATGTGCTCTCTGCCTCTATAATGTTTTTCTTATACTTTTTGGTCATGATTAATACTGTATCATCTTCTTGTTTAACAAACTACTCTTTCTTATTATGGGTGTTCAAACAACCCGACACCCCGTCCTACCAAACCCAACCAGTGGTTTATTTTGCTTTTGGGTTGTATCGGGTTACTTTTTTTTGGGTCTCAATTTCATTGGCAAAAAAATAGGGTATCTTATTATGCTTTGAAAATTGGTTACGTATTATCAAAGTTGAACTTTAAAGAGATGCATGTTGTTAGGAGTTTTTTAAATACTCCTTTTTGTTTGATTTTGAAATTAGGAGTTTATTGTTATTTTATGTATGATTTTTTAATTTATAAATTCCAAGAATGAAAGAGTTTCAATGTATATTATGAGTTACTAATTTTTAGGTTTTTAAACATTATAATCCAACCCGGTGACCCGACCCAAAATTTTAGGGTTAGGTTAGAGTATAAATTTGGGTTTGTTTGGGTTGACATCATGATCAACCCGAATTTTGGGTTGGGTCTATAAAACACCTCAACCTAACCCATGAACACCTATATTGCCTCCCATATTTATTATACTCTTAAAACAACACCCACATTTCTTTGTTTTAATACGAAATGGAACTATTATTAATGAATCAATAATACAAAAGAATGGGAGGCAAGATAAGATATCCAGCCTAGCCATGCCAAAAAAATGACAAAAGGCCTCATTTATATCAAGTTAATAATAGAGTAAATAACGTCTCAACAAGTACTCAAGAGTGTTGAATATTATTCTAATCATTTTAATGGAATGATGAATATTAGCAGCTCAACTTGGTCAGAGCTCTCCTGCCCCCTTCAACGGAAAAAGATAGAAAATAATAATAACAATCAAGAGCAAACGCAAAGGCAAAGGCAATGCAGCAAGCAAATTGGAAGACTGGACATACAAAGATCATTTTCTTACAAGGATATCTTGGCCAATCCAAGCAAAAGATATTTTGCGGTAATAAGCCCAGAGAATTGCAAACGCTATGCAGAAAGGAGAAACGGCCAACGTCAGATGGGAGACAGCTCCAAAGAAGGGGACTTTAACGTATGACTCGGCAGCAGGTTGAAACCATCTGAAACTATAGTACGTTGGTCATCAGTTCAATCTCACTAAAAATTTGAAAACACAAAATAGTTCAAAATCTATCCTTCCTTTCCTCCAATAGGATAAAACACCATGCTTTTTGACACTAAGGGGTGAAATTTCTATTTGGACAACAACTGGTGGTAGCAGATATGAGGTCGCGTTACAGATATAGAACTTGTTGTCAGGAAAAATAAACAATGATATGATATAGTCAATGTCAATAGCTCCCTTGAATAATAAACTCATCAACCACAATTTTGGAGTAAAATCATAATTAGCAGATGAAGAGACGTTGACTTTTAAATGATTAAGCATAAGCTTGAGGGATGAGACAATACCCTCTCATCACAACTAACTAAATAAAATGCAATTACTTCTACAGTAAATCAATACTGATGGAAAACCAAACTAAATTATGGTTAAGTCTGCTGTAGACATCCATAAGTCATCTAGGTCCACTGGCAAAATGTTGAACTAAGAGACAAAACTTGAAGCACAGAAAACTGAAGCAAGATATGTACCAGGACATCGAAGCCACCAAGCATGTTTGAAGACCCTGCAGACAGAGATATTACGAGGAAAACTACTCAAATACTAAAATATAACCTTGCAATTCTTTTTTTTTAAATAAGATTTTTAACCTTGCATTCTTTAAATTACATAATCATAATAATAGGACCAATGCTTCAATAATTCATGAACCTAAGATATTAAAAAGCCTTAAGGGAGGGATTTCGTGAAAGAGCCCTTCAGCAGAAACACAAGCTACAGGATAAACATGAGGGTATGTCGATAAGCTTACAATACAAGGGTTCTTCAATAAGTACACAGTTATATGAACTTCATTTAATATTTGTTCATACATCTGAAGATTCTGAAACTTTTTGTTATAGAAAGATAAATTTTCATTCATCAAAGAGAATAAATACAATAATTACAATAGAACACGAGAAATCCTCACGAAATAAAAAGAAAATACAAAAAGGAATTTCATTTAGATTACATGGAAAAAAAAATGAAAGCCATAAATCATAGATGGGAATTAATATACTTTGGCAAACAAAAAATATGAAACAAAACCAAATCCCAAACTAAAACCCATAAAGCAGATATATTGTGGAATCTTGGGTTGAAGACCCTTAAACCAAATGAATGCAGCAAGAGAAAACAGGAACCTAGAAGAAGGACAAGAAAGATACAAGAGAAAAAATATACATGAAAAAGAACACGTGGAATCCTGACACCAGGACGGTCAATCTAAACTAAAAGGAGAAATATGGGAAACAAGACCGATAAGATTAGTAAAATCCAAAAAAGAAAATGGATGGAAAGATAAATCTTTCATGATTAAAAAAAAAAAGTAAATATACAAAGGTACAAATACAGAGAACAAGAAGTACATTAAGAAAGAGATACAAAGCAAGGAACTACAAGAAGGAGTTCCATTTTAAATACATAGAATGAAAAGAAATATTTGATGAATTAGAGTACTAGGCTCAACGGTGCGATATAAAATAATGTCCCAAACAGAATGCAAATTTGAAGGTCTTCAAACAATCTGAGCCAAATAGACTGAACCTTCGTTTTCTTTGGCATAAAAACATCAGAAACTAGGAGCCTCAAAATAACATGAACACAATTAACTGATTAGGTTTTATAGACAACACAACATCCAAGAAATATCATGGATAACTCTCCAGAGATTCAAAGCAATTTGTCCATCTTAAACAAGCCTAAAGAATAATAGGCATACCTCTGCACCGCCAATGCAAAATAGAACCACTAGCACCTCAAGAAACCAGGAAGACATTAGATGGTAGAGCATAACCAAGAAACCTGAAGCAAACAAGACAAAGAGAACTGCAGCTGTAGTGTTAATATCCATGTAACCACTAGAACCAGTGCCTTCCATCTGCAGCAACTCATCTGAACCATCCTGCAAATGGAGCAGAGCTTGTCAATTACTCAGAAAGCAACCCTAAGGAGAAACTACTTTGACATTATTTATAAATATAAGCCTTAGACCTTCAGCAGCTTATCTTGCTCGATAGCCACTTCTCTGGCAGTCCATGCAGACCAATAAGAGGCCAATAAGATCGTACCAACAGCCATGAGCCACAAAAATACTTCTGCAACATCCACTAATGGTCGAAGTGGGGAATAAAGTTGCACAGAGACTGAAATAAAAGTAATTTCACATTAAAGATTGGATTAAACAACCACAAGGAACACCAGGGTGGTAGGTAGAAAGCAAAGGACTATTTCCTTATAATTGAAAGTTAAGGGGAAAAGAAAAAAAAAAGAACACAAGCATTGCAATTGTAGAATTGAAAGAAATTAAATAATTAAATTAAGGGGGGTGGGGGGCGTACACACCTGAGAAGTTGTTTTTCAAATCTCTCTCTAAGCTGTCACCAGCATCTCGAGGAAGCATTACAGCAGGTATGCCTATGGTTACATCAGTTTCATTAACTTCACAAACCATCTTGAAAAGTTCTGTAGAGCATAAAGAGCATCCCCGTTACAAAAAGTAAACATATAAATAATAATAAAATATCATTTCACTAGGGCACAATAGTAATGAAATATTCCCTGGATTATGTAAATAACGAGGTTAATAAAGTCCCTCTACCTATCATCTTAAGATTTGGACCTAGAAATTTGACAAAAATTATCAAAGAGATGTTGGGCCCAAAGTTCAACACCGCATGACAAACTTTAAAATTAAAAATAAAATAAATAAATAAAAGAGACCCTACTCTTAGTAAGCCAAAGACATGGATTTGTAGTCTTGTGTTCAAGGTATCTAATTGTCTTATTTCTATTAAAAAAATAGAAATGTACAGATATAAACTAATAACTGATTTTCACCCATATTTTTCTAGCCTTAGGATCACATGCCTTCAAATAAATGACTGAGGTTTTCCTTGCATTTAAACACAATATTAGCCCTTTTTGAACCACATATCAGCCCTAAAACAATTGTCCGTCGAAAAAGGGCTCTAACTTGCTGCTTTCCTTGAGTGCTTAAAGTTCCATTCTCTCACGCGACTTTATTTTCCTCATTATCTTAGTGAGAGATATGTTTATTTGGGCACCTTAAAATATTAAATTTACCGTATCTAATAGCTTAAGTTTTTGGGTCTAGTCTAATGATGATTTAACATGAGGTTATGGGTTCAAACCTATGTGTTAACCCATTTTGTATAATTATTTCACATGTTAATTTCCAAGCTACCATGTGAGGGGAGAGTTGGGAATATTTAAAAATATTAAATTTACCTTAACCTAATAGGTTCAGCTTTTTGGGTCTCGGGGTGATTTAACAATGTCATGTGAGTGTTTTTACATTATTTTTTTCAGCAAAATTTGCAAATTAACTCTGGTTGAGAGTGTTAATTATGGGGGGAATGTTTTATTCGGATTTTGTATTAAGGATTGTGAGACCAATGTCGTTCAGTCTATTTGTTGGAATTTATGGCTAAAGAGAAATAGGAGGTTTTTTTGTTGATAAGCAACAGAAATGTAAGTGATGTTTGGGATTGTATTGTGCTTAATGCCTCCACTTGGAGTGCATCTTGTAAATATTTTAATAGTTATACCCCCTCCATTATTGCCTCTAACTGGCATGCCTTTTTGTAATTGCTAGTGGGCTTTTTTGGGGCTTTTTCACTTATCAATGAAAGAGTTCAGTTTATTATAAAAAAAAAAAAAAAGAGTGGCTTGATCCTGAACTCGTTAAAAGGCTCAGTGTATGCTTAATCCTGAACACGGATTAGTAGAGGTTGCTCTCGAGCCTGGCTAAAATGAATCGTGTAAAGGTTTGGTTCTCTACCACAAGAGAACCACTGGATAATCAGATACCCAAGGGGCGTCGTGTCGTAAGGTGACGTGATCCCGATGTCACGTCACTCTGACCCATGTGCTTCTCTATTTGGGAGTGGGTGTAAGCTAAAGAAAACTATGGATTAAGGAAAACAGTTTGGAGGCTTTGTAAAGTTATGAAAAATTGGATGGATGATTTTGGTTAAGATGAACACAATAAAAAGGGGAACAACCAATCCCATTAAAAAAAAAATTGGAAATAAAAGTTTAAGCTAGAAAAAAACTTGGGTGAAGTTTAATCATCTTCTCCGAGTCCTAGTCCTAAAAAATACAATGAGATTTAGAGAAAATACTACGACAATTCGAATTTCGAGAGAATTTAGGAACATAAAGGACGGACTAAAGGGTGATTGTCTCAATCATTTTAATGGTTCATTTTTCTCCCATAGATTAGAAACTTTCATTTGCAATAAGTATACTTATTCCCTTGGACGTGTGAGAAACTCTCACTTCTCTCTAAAAAGGAGAAAGGAAAAGCGCGACCTCATCTAGCCCTAAGGTCACGCCAATTTTGCTCTTACCTTCTGAGTTCTTCTTCTCCAATGAGCTAGGGCAGTTTTTCTCTCTCCTCTCTCCCTTCCAGCGTCTTTCACACAGGAAGGATGACCCTCTTCACCGGCTTCTTTGGTGGAGAGATGACCTAATCTCCAAAACTCTGTTTTTCCAGAGTTCCATTTTCCCCTCCTTTCTTCGGTTTTTCCCCCCAAATTCTTCCGATGTGGGTTCTAGAGTGGCTCTTTTGTTTAGCAAGTGGCTATTTCAACCTGTCAGGTCAAATTCCTTCAACAAGATACCATTTCTAAGCTATTAGTAGTCATTTTGAAAAGCATTGTCGTTACCTTCTGGGTTATACGACTGGGTTAAGACTCATGCTGTGGGGGTTCTTCTGCGATTCACTACTGTTCTAATGGGTAGGAAGAATAGCCGAGGTAGGGTATTCAGAAGTCAACCTTTTTCTGGAGGTTTCTATGGATGGAAGAGGGATTTCGCTACACCAACAAAACACAAGGAATTTCATTCTCCTTCCTTGCTTAATATTGAAAGAAAGACATTTTATTTCAAGAAATTGGAAGATGGAAACAATTTCAAAATTTCTGAAGAGCGTAAATTTTACTTAAAAATTATCATGGAGCTGGGCAGTTTGAGATGGAGTAGGGACGCCTTGATAGCAGCTTTTTGCTTCGAGCGGAGAAGCTCGAATGCAATCTTTTTGCTTCAAGCTCTTTCAAACTCAAAAGGAAAATTATGCATCCTTTCAAAAGAACCTTTCAAGGGTAGGAAATCTTCTATTATTATCCCAGAGGGAAAAAAAGGTGAGGGATGGAAGAATTTTGTCCAAAGATTGGAGTTCTTTGTGCCTGGCTCTTCTCACTATGTGATTCCCATTTCTGTGAAGAAAGTTGAGAACAAGGAGTGGGTACCATTGAAAGGGATTACCAAGCCAGATATAGAGGAAGAAAGTGAGCTTGGGATCCCGATGAAACTGGCTTTTGATCCAAAAAAGACAATTATAGTGAGAAGATTGAAAGCAAATGATGATAGGTGGCTCATTAGACAATCAATGGAGGAAAAATTCAAGGTTATGATAAATCTGAGAGCTTGTTGTGGTAACCTAGCGGTGGGCTTATGTGCTACAAATACAATGCAAGGCGCCCTTACAATTTGCAACTAGGAGAATGTTAATGTGGCAGGTATTGATTTAAAAATACAATGGTGGGCTCCCAAATTCCTCCTAGAAAAGCAAAAAAATGGTTATATCACACGGTTGGGTGGAAAGTCTGGGTATTCCTCCCCAATCACGAACAGAGAAATTTGTTAGCAAGATTGTTGGGTTTTGTGGAGGACTAGTGGATGTAGAGGACATCAGAGGAATGTGAGGCTTGCATGAAAGTATATTTATGAAAGTTAAGGGGTTCAAGGATGGCTTTATACCTATTGGAAGCTCTATAACTCAAGGAATTTTCCCTTAAAATTCTTGAGATGCAGTAGCCAATAGAGGAAGATGATCTTTCGCACTCTCTGAAAGATTGGTGCACCTATCATTATTGGCAGAAGTTGAGGAGGAAAATGAAAACAATAAGGTAGTTCCATGGAGTCTGAAGCAAAAAGGGATTTTGAGAAAGATCACACGCTTGAATCTGAACCACAAAACATAAAGGTTTTAAAGGAAATAAGAAATGTTAGCTTAGAAGTGGTGGCTGAGGCTCAGATCCAAGCCGTTGAAGAAACATTAGACAATGCAGCAGCACTGAATATGAATCTAAATTGTGGGTGTTGTTTCAAAAAATGAGCAAATGGGGATCGTTACACAGGGTGAAGATATGTTCGACGAGAACTTAGAGGATCACTTTGGTGACTCAAGTCATTACTCCTCAAAATCTGACCTTGAGGGGAATTCTTTTGTGTCAACTCCTGAACATAGCGTTTCACTGATAAAAAAAATACGGAGGAGCTGTTTGGTTATAGTGAGGATGGTGTGGATGGAAACGGTGGCTGTGGGAAAGCTAAAAGCACAAGAGGAAGGTTGGATCTGCTAGCATCAGAGGCTGTTTCCTCCATGGAAAAAGAATTGCCGGGTTGCCTCGATTTTTTTAGGCATGAAAGCTGGGGGATCAGAGATTCTTGAATCTGATTGCATTAACCCCCAAAATGGGACATTTGGTGTGGGGGAGGAGGCTAGAAATCTCTTGCGCTTCAATGAACATCTACCACATGATATTTATATTCCCAAAGTTAACTCTTTGGCTCCTACATTTTCTAAGACCCCAGGACATTCTGCATTTGGAATTTCTAACCCTACTCTTTGTCCTTTTTCTAAGGATCCTATCTGGTCTTTTAGCCCTATACAGGTTGCCCTACCTTGCTTCTCCTTCATTAGATACGCAGACAGAGTAGGGCATAGCTCAAAATATATATCTCCTGATTTTCCTATTCTTCATGCTCAAAATATATCTCCTAATTTCTATGGCCTTAATGTTCTTACAGCTATCAGAAAAGGAATTCGAAGTTGCACCAAAATCTGATTGCTAACTATCAAATATGTTAAATCACCACTAGACCCAAAAGCCTAAACAAATGGGTAAAGGCAAATTTAATCATATATCTCAATACTCCCCCTCACATGTGCGCTTGGATATTTGCACAAGACCCTAATATTTTTTTTTGATAGTAAACTGAGACTGGGCTATTTCATTGATAAGTGAAAAAGCCCCAAAAAAGGCCTACAAGAAATTACAAAAAAGCTTGCCAATTAGAGGCAATGAAGGAGGGGGAAACTAGTAAAATATTTACAAAATGCACTCCAATTGGAGGCATTAAGCACAATACAATCCCAAACATCACTCAAGCTCTTGTGCTTATCAACAAAAAACCTCCTACCACTCCATATGAACTTGAAACACACTCCTATCCAGCTTTTCTAAAAAGGACTCCTGAAGAAACACGAAATCAGGGTTTTTACTCCTAATAAGATCCCTAACGAGGCTTCTTTTGGACTCAGCCTGCTTTTCATAATGAACATTTCCGCATGGGGCAGTTTTATCCACAAGACCCTAATATGAGGAATTTTAAATAAATGTGGAGGAAATATCATCATAGAGGTTTGAACTCAGGACCTCCTGCTGTGATACCATATTAAATATGTTATCACCAATTGACCGAAAAGTCTAAGCTAATGAATAAAGGAAAATTTAATTATATATCTCAACATCAGTCAATGTGTTTAGTTTGTTACATTCCTTATCTTTCCTATCAACGGGAAAAGGAAAAGGAAAAGGAAAAGGAAAGAAAAGGTGCAGGTACCTTTGCCGTTATTAATAATGAGGATGGCTGAAGCATTAGCAGCCTCAGCAATATTTGCCTTGTCAGTAAAACTACAATTGCCACGATGCACCAAAATGACCTCCCCAGCCAACTACAAGATATTAAACAATTCAATTTCAAATCAAAAAACTTCAAAATAATACTTTACATATTTTGAGTTGAACTTAACAAGTCAAGTGTATTTAATTTAAGGAAAACAAAAAGTTAGATGAAAACCATATTCTTCTGTGTTGAGCAACAATCAGGAGGATCTGCCAGAGCAACTCTAGTATGGTTAGCACGTTTCTCCTTTGATTCTAAGGTCGGGCCAAATCGAGCTCCGACACCAACATATTCAGTGCCTTCCACACCATTGACCCAAGTAGGGACTTTCACCTTCACCAAAAAAAATGAACAACGTTAAGTTCATTATGCCAGCAGCCAAATAGACCAGCCCAAAATTGAATAATTAAAAAAAAAAAAGATTAAATATAGAAAGAATAATCAAAAAAAGAAACTTTAAACTATGCCTAACACACAAACACACGCACACACACACAAAAAAAAAAAAACAGTTTTACAATTATTCCCAGATTTCCTCCCTGTTCCATTTCTTCAAATAGGGATTTCACAATTTCGAAAGTAATTGCAAATATAGAAAATATTTGAGTCAAACAATCAGTGATAGGTTCCAACCATCAATATTGACACATAAAGACCCACTAAAATTTCTCTTGTTCAATTACCAAGCAATTCTCATAATTAAGAGTCCATAAAATAGCATAAATAATTTCCCCAAAATTTTTAAGCATTCAAATCACAAAATTTAAGGGGAAAAAAACCTTAGAGATTGAATTGATTGAAACAATCCATAAAAAAAAAAAAAAAATTGATTGAAATAAGAAGATGAAGTAAGAATTCTAACCAAAACGAAATTATTTTCACAGCCAGGGCGCGTGGGAGCAACCGTATCCTGATGAACTATATCTCCAGCTAAAACCAAAGTCAAATTGAGCATGAAAACAAGAAAAAATCTAGTTACATCTCTCCTCGAACACATGATCGGAAGAAACGAATTCAATCAAAGATCGGAAGTAAAAGTAAGGATTAGGGTTTTAGAGAGAGAAAGATTGACGTTTTAGAAGTTGAGAGGAAGCAGCTGAAGAAGAAAATGAGAAATATCGGTTCAAGTCGGACAAAACAAGACTCCTCCAGTATTGGCTTCCTTTGCGTTTTTCTTTTTTTTCTTCCCACTTTCTTTGCTCTTTTTTTTTTTTTTTTTTTTGAGTGAAACAGTCACGAATAGAACGCCGTCTACATAAAACTGTTGAAATTTTTCTTTAGGTTGGTTGGGTTAAAAGAAAACGAATACCTGTCACTGTTTATCCGTATCTTACACGCGTCATTATGGAATGGGAAGCTGGTAGTGGAGAAATACAGGACTAATCCTCCATTATTGTACTTTTTTTTTTTTTTTTGGATTGCGACTTACTCCATTATTGTACTTAGCTTAACAATTGATTGATTTATATATGAAGGAAAGTTTTTGAGTTTTTTTTTTTTTTTTTTTTTTTTTTGAGATTAGGTAAGTTTTAGTTATCCACCATGATTATAACTTGTAAGTATCTCGTTCATTATATTTTTAAGTTTTTCGATGGGGGTATGGTATATCAACATCAAATTTGTGGGCAACTCAAATTATGTGAGTCGTTATACAAACATTCAATGTGATATATTTTAGGAAAAAAGTCATTTTTTACCCATGAATTTTAGAGGTTATTATCAACTATAATCTTAAACTTTTAAATGTCATCCATTTCAACCCTAAATTATATCAATAGTTGTAAGTTTAATCTTCTTCTTCTTTTTTTCTTTGAAAAAAGTAAGTTTAATCTTCTATTAACTAGTTGTTAACATTTTTACATGTAAACCGTAAATATAGTTTTTTATGTAAAGGGTAGCATTTACAAAAATATATATATAATTGAAGCCTTTGGTATTAGATTTTACGAGAAGGAGTTGCAATTAGTAAGATAATATACGTGATTCAATAACTCATCGAAATTATTTTCTTGTATTATATAGTTGTTTTATGTAGTTTTATGATCTGATCTTTCTTAAATTTTGGAAAACTAATAGCGAATAATCAAAAAGCTGTTAACAAAAGATTAAACTAACAATTTCTTATATAGTTTAGGGTTAAAATTGATAACATTCAAAGTTTAAGGTTATAATTGATAATACTCCTTAAGTTTTACTTATAATTGATAATACTCCTTAAGTTTTAGGGGTAAAAAAAATTATTTTTCCTACATTTTATTTAGGAAAAATACATTTTTGCTCCATGAGTTTTGAGTTTGTTTACCATTTGGTCCCTGAGTTTCAAAACTGACATTTTTACCCCTGGGTTTTCATTTTGCTTTCAATTGAGTCCCCGCGGTCAAAACTTTGTGAATTATGTAGCAGAATGCTGACATGACATACTTTAATTGAGGTGGCAAGATTATTGAGTGTCATATTAATATGTTTTAATTTTATTTTTAAATAATTATATCTCTCCTCCTCTACACTCTCTCCTCCTCACATCATCATTTTCAACTTGAAAACTCCCAAAAACTCTTCCTTTTTTTTCAAACAAAACTTAGGCCAAAAAATTCCCAATAACGCTGCCACAAAATGATGATTCGTTTTCAAACTCAAATTTAATGTTTCATAATCGTATAAACCCACTTAATCATATTTATATTCTTAATGAATTTATGAGATTTTAAAATCTCCATCAATTGGTTCTTCCTTGGAAGGAGGTTTCATGAATCAAAGCATGGATTGGAGGAATTTAAAAAAAATTGATGAACAAAGATTTTGATTGGAGCAAATATTTCATGTCTCTTTCTCAGTCTCCGACTAAATCCTTTATTTCCTCACCCCCCCCTCATCGATTTCCATTTCCATGGAATACCATTCCACCAAGTTCACTAAACCCTTCATCTATGAAAATTGAAAAATCAAATGCAGTATAATAAATTTAAATTTTGAAAGAGATAATGTGCACAATAAATCCTTCATCTTTATCTTTATCTTTACTATATTAAAATGAGCTGACATGGAATAACGTTTTTAGATCATTATCCCTCACCGATTTCTAAAATAACAAAATATATCATTATATATACCCTTTATATATACTCAAATTACTAAACATGCCATTAAATATTTATTAGCCACCTTCTATTAAATGACCATTTACATTTAATCTATTTTTTAAAAATATTTAATTATTTTTATTCATATTTAACCAGTTTTTTAAATAAATAAATTTTTTTATATTTAATTAGTTAATTTATTAAATGGTAATTTAAGAAAGGATTTTTTTTAAATAAGCTTGAGGATAAAAAAAAATATAATTCTTTAAATTAGTAAACAGTAAGGTAAAATAATTTAGTAAATTAGTAAACTAGTAAACTAATAATATAAATTTTTAAATAAATCTAATCATTATTATTAAAAAAAAGTTTAAATTTATAAAATTATTTATTTGAGTCTCATCCTAAACTTGAAATTTTGGAGAGAAAAAAACATGCATTTTGTATCTTGAAAATGATTTTATAAAGCATATAATTTTTTTAAAAATATCAAAATTATTAAATTTTAAAAATTTGGAAGGAAAAAACGTGCATTGCACGTGGTAAAATCTAGAGAATCATTTTTAGAAAACTTTAACCTTATATATTTTAAAAATTCCAACTACCCCTCGTTAAATTTAACACGCGTATGTGCAGTTTAATTTCATGTGATATATTGTAATTGTTAAAGAGAATGGGTAAAGTACAATTGTCAAATTGAATTTCAATAGATAAAATAATTCAACATCAAAAAAATTTTATTACAACCTTTTGTCTTGATATTAGTTAAGATCAAAGAGAATTGGAGAGGAGAAGAATTGAAATGAAAACATTAGAAGTTGCAAGAGACTATCCCATTTAATTTTTGTGGTCTATTTGCTAATAATCTCCACGACTATGTGAATTGGAGAGGCAAAGAACAAGTTTTAATGGAGATTTGAGGATTGATAATTATTCCCAAGGAGGGTAATTCATCATTTGATTGAGAATAAACTCCTAATTCTATTGTTAATTTGAAAACATTACAAAGAAAATCAGATGCAGCACTTGATAAATTTTGAAATTAAAATTGTCGTTGTATATTAGAATTATTAAAATATATTTTACATTTATATGAAAAAATATTTTTCCCATGTGATCTATAATTGTTTAAAATTCAAAGTAAATTTAAATAATTTCATAAGGAAATATCTATATGCAAAAGTAAATTATTAGATTTTTAAAAATAAGAAGAAATACACGTATAACGTACGTGGTAAAAATTTATCTATAATTTCAATTGTGTTCACAAAAGCTTAATTCAAAATCTACATGTCTGCCTTTAGACAAAAAATTAACATCAATATTCTCGGTATAAAAGTATCTATGTGCATACAAACACGCAACAATTGTGTTCACCGTAACTTAATCCAAAGTCAAAATATCAATATTTATCCAAAAATTGAACAACAAACTTTTCTAAATTCTACGTGACATTGTTTTCTGAGTTTCTTGAGTTAATAAATGGAAGGTCGGCATTGTAACGTCCCGTTAATTTCGCGGTAATTTTATTTATTTATTTATTTATTTTAATTAAATTATTTTAAGCTTTATAAGTTAGTTAATTTAGCTTAGCTTAATATGATTAATTTAGGACCTAATTAGTTGTTCTCTAGTTTTAATTTGGTTTTCCTAATTAAATGGTAGTATTAATATTGTTATTTTGCAAGATAAATTCATTAGTGCTTTGATAGATATTTACTAAAAGAGTAATATAAGGGTGGGGCTTGTCTTATGCCTTATCCTCTCCTACAAATTAGGGTAACAACCCATTGGCCCTTTATTCTTTTATTTGTTTAAATTATTCTTTTTTTTGTTAATAAAAGAAAAGGGATAAACCCTCAACTCATTCCTTCGTAGCTCAGCTGCAAATCTCCTTTCTTTCTTTTTTTTCTTTTTTTCTTTTGAGTTTTCCCTTCCTTATCTCCTACCCACGCCGCCGCAAGCCGCCCTCTTACCCTTCTTTTTACCTTTTCTTTTCTTTTCCCTTCGTGAATCAATCACACACGTCGCCGGTAGTTGACCATGGAAGCTACGTGTTTTGATAAGAATGAAATGGATTGGTGATTTGATGAGGATTTCGTTCTTGCAAGGAGTCCTCATAGGACATGTGGATTGATAGAAGAATAGAGATAGGGAGTGACGAGAGACGTGGACCTGATATTTTCCCACTGCTAGAAAGGCCCTGAAACTCGCCGGAAAAGCGACCACGGTGAGCTGCTGCCTTGTTTTCTTTTGCGCATCTGTGGACTTCATTTGGAGAAGAAACGGTTCAACTGAACCGGCTGTCCGGTTCACCCGAACCAATTAAATTGGTTTTCTTTGCAATTAGGGTCGGTTCTTGCTATTTTAACTCAGTTCTCTCGCTAATTAGTTGTAATTAATTATTTTCCAGGTTCCGAGCAACTATAAGGGCGATAATCTCATTTAGTTTGAGGTCGGTTCTTGTTTTTAGCAACTTCTCTAAACTTCAAAGGAGAGTTTAAAGTGGTTGTGTGTAATTTTATGTATGAATTGCATGAGGAGTTGTTTGATTGAGTTTAACAGGGAATATGGAATTTAGGATCCTAAGAGGATATTGGTTGTTTAGATAACTTTGGGTGTTAGTGTTGTGTTTTACACTTTGAAATTAATTTCGGAGTTTTAGATAGAAATCCGGAATGGAAGGTTAAGTTTACGATTGTAATTGGTGGTTTCGAGATGAATTGGAGTATTCGGGTTAGTTTTGAGGAAAGTAATGTTTAAGGGTGAGACTTGGAATTTGGTTATGGAAAACTAATTGCTGGGTTATACCGTTAGTGGATCGAGTATTTTCCGGTTTCATTTATTGCTTATGCTCTTTTCGAATTTGCATTTCTTTCATAGAATTGTTAACGTACATGATTTATCGTTTCTTACGCATGTACTTTATTTTGGAAATGTTCTTGGTCAAGAACATAAGTGGTAACAATTGTATTTTGGAAATGTTCTTGGTCGAGAACATAAGAGGTAACGTTTGTATTTTGGTAATATTTCTTGGTCGAGAATATCAGAGGCAACAATTCTTATTTTGTTAATGCTTCTTGATCGAGAACATTAGTGGTGACACTTTAATTTTGGTAATATTCTTGGTCGAGAATATTAGAGATAACTTCTTTATTTTACTAATGCTTCTTGGTCGAGAATATTAGAGATAACATTTTTATTTTGCTAATGCTTCTTGGTCGAGAACATTAGTGGTGACACTTTATTTTACTAATATTCTTGGTCTCGAATATTAGAGGTAAAATGAATAATAAATAGGCAATAGGTGGCCACCACAACACGAACCCCTCATCTTCTTTACTTCATCAACCGCCACCTCTCGGTCCATTGTTACCTAAAAAAAAATTATAGCGTTGTGTGGCTAAAGCCAGTGAGAAAACGACTTAATCAACGGTAAAGTCTTAAATAGTCTCTAACAATTCATACCGAGTCCCAAACACTCAACACTCTCCAATAACTCTTACGCTCAAAGCGTCACTTAAACTCAATCTCAATCCAATACATGAATAGGCAATTATCTCAAATTCCATATTCAAGGTTTTTTTTCGATAAAACTCACTTTACATGGATAGAAAACTCTCACTAGTTTCATACCCAAGGCTTTCATTCACAAACTCCCATCATCGATACTTACTATTCCGGATAACTAGATAATTCTAAAGTAACAAAGCAAATAATTAACAAACAACACTAAGAAGGCGGTCCTTCTGGACTACTATCACTTTCTAGTATTTGGTTATAGCCGCAACTATAACTAAATCCTCTAATGATTCATTCGTACGAGCAATGATCATTATTACTCGGTTATGGATTCTCCCATAACTAAATTGAACTAAGTGTTGAGCTCGTAGCCTCAACACTAGTTAACATATCATGTCAGGCCAACAATCTCATCATTCTCAACATTATACACATGATAATGATCATAAAAATCCAATAATAAACTTTAAAATATAGCAACCCCAACAGATTACATTCAAATCACATAATTGCCGAAAAATAGGAAAACTGCCAAAAACTACCGAAATACAGAAAAATCAACTTTAACACTTCTTAAACCAAAACTCATGAAAAATGATCATATTTAACTCCCAAAAATTCCAAATTTAGTGTTGGGATTGAGGCCTCTAAAAGAGTTCTGAAACGGAAGTCCCAACGGATCTTTCCTTGCAGTATAATAAATTCAAAATTCTAAATGCATAAAAGAAATACTAACCCTTGTCGAGAAGTGTCTGACTCTTCCTTGTTCTTCGATGGTTACGATCTTGGGACCACCAAAAAGATCTTCCTCGTATTTAGAATTTCTTTTCTTTTTGCCATATTTTGGAGAGATCTCTTCTATGAATCAATCGTGGTTTGATTTTTATTGAAGTCGTTTGGAAGAAGAAAATCATATTTGGAAGAAGGAAATCATATCCCTTTTTTTTTAAATTTGTTGATTTTGCGCCTGAATTTCAATTTTTAACATTTAATTCCCCATCCGACAATTACATCTAATATATTACATTTTTACTTTCTAATATATTACATTTAATATATTACATTTTCAGCGGTTTCACACTTCCCCATCCGACAATTACAGAAGGTATTTCACATGGGAGGGTACATATTGTCTTTTCACTTTCTCCGTCAGTGGCGCACGCCTAATTTTGTAATTAATTGAGAGAAGTTGGTTTTAGTGTAATATGGGCCCTTATTTTGACTATACATGTTAATAGCCCAAATATATATAGATTTAGAACAAACGGTTTATTATTTATTTGGTAGTATAAATTTTAAAAATAAAGAAGTTGCAAAAATTGCCTTAAATAAAAAGAAATCAACTACATGTAATTCATTGAATTAGTAAAGTATACGACAATTTAAATTTTAAATAGAACATAATAATACGTTTAATAATGGAAAATTAATAAAACAAAAATCATTTCTAAAAAGATTTATAAAGCATAGGAAAAAATATGTTCAACTTTTAAATGTTTCTATAATATAAGAATATCACGTGCGACGCGCGTGGTAAAAGACTGGTACAATAAAAAAATCATCACTTAAATATGCAAAACAAACTAAAAAAATTGACATAAAAGCATAGGTCCATTATAAAAGAAAATATTTTAAGATGTTGTGGGTGAAATTACATCAGTAAACGTGGAATTTCTTAACTTGATCAAAGAATGCACAATCGACATGTCTACGTCACTTGGAAAGATAAAGCTACGTCACCTAAGAGGTTACGTCTACGTCACCTGGGAAGGTACGTCTACGTCATCAAATAAAAATTGAAATTTAAGAGTATCCAACTGAAAGACAACACGTGGCATAACCAACACGCGACACGTCGTTGGGAAGCAACATGTGGCCCAATCTCGACGCAACACGTGGCACAATGATGTCATCAATCTCTTCTCCTACAAATAGGAGAAGAAATTCATTCATTAGGTAAATAACTTCTTCTACTATTCTCTCTGGCACACTAGCTCTCCTTTCTCTGATTTTAGCATCGGAGAGTGTTAGGCTAGCACCACACCGGTGCTCTTTTCCTTTCCTGTGTAGGTACCTACGTAGCACGTCGTCAAAGTAGAAGCAGTGCACTACCTCCGACTCGTCCCATATATTAAGTTCGTTGCCTAAGTGGAAGCTCTCCATTTTTACGCAACAATATAAGAAAAGCTCGACAGAAATGTAATAATTTAGTTGGACCCAATTGATAATTATTAGCGGTTTAATAATTAATTAATGATTTAAATCAATTTAATTATTGGTGGAAAGACATATATCTATTCTAATTGTCTATTGACAAAAGATGAAAAATTATAACTCTTTCAATGATTATGTCTTTTGATGGAAAAAAACGATTATCTTTTTATGAATAGACACTGACTTTTATAGATACAAGTCTAATTATCTCTCAACCTAATATGATTATTGTGTACATTATTATATAATTATTGTATAATTAAAAGAGTGATAAAGAGGGAAATGCATACTCATGTACCCCAAATTTGCTATATCTTGAAGCTGTCTTATTATGAAGAGAGATATTTTCTATTAGTGATTTGTGCTATATTATTGATATGTGAAAAATCATGACTTTTAAAGTTTGTGAGAATTATTAATTCGAATTTCAAATTATTTAAAAATAATAATAATTGAATTTTGATTATGACATGAATGGAACTTTATGAGTGTTTGGTCGATGGAATAAGAAATGGGACTAATTCTCATGTTTGATTTGACATGAAATATGTTATAGAATCAGTATTTGGTTCGTACCGATATGTGAAAGTAATATAAACATAGTTGTTAAAGTCAGAGAGAGATGAAAAACAAAGTATATATTTTTCAAAAAAATATTGCGCGTCATTAAAATTTAAATTTTATCCAGCTTTATACTTCTCTTAGAAAAAAATTGTGAATAATTTACCAAGAGAAATGAAATTATAAATTAATATTAAAAGATTTATAATATAAACTATTAGTATGATATTAAAAATATAGTATTATTGAGATATATATTAAATTAACTAATGTAATAATACAAATAAAAATTTACATCAGGGTATTTTAAAAAAGGGCATCGTTTAAATTATAAAATAAAAATAACAAAAGTTTTTAAATTAAAAAAATAATAATATGAAAATAAAAATATATTTTTTTAAATAAAAAAGTACCATGTGTTCTATATGATCGCAAAGAAATATAAAAAAACAAATTACCATAATGAAACACTGTAAACCACGGTCGGAACAAAAAAAGCACAAGCGCGTGGGATGATTTTAAACCGGTGACTGGCTACCGTCTGAACATGTCCCGACCTCCGTATTGACCGTACAGGATAAGATAATCACGCTTTTTCATTATTCTACAACCTGCGCGCGATTCCACTGGTATTCAACACGTGTCGAATTATTACAGGTCTTTTCTCAAAATACGTACGACGTCCTTATCACATTCTATTGGCCATATGTCAAATTATGGTGAACCCATCCTCACAGGATTCGAAGCTATTTCTTTTAATTTGTGGCCGTACGGCGCAAGGAGTTGAAAGTAGGGCCCACACGTCGTTTTCAGGAAAAGGAATCCGTCCGCACATGTGCCATTCTTGATCTGATGAGTGACACGTGTGGTGAAACTTATCATTTTGAGTGGGGAAATGGAATCCAGATTACAGCCCACTAGAAATATATGTGACAGCACAGCTACTAGTAAATTGAGGTTTTGCAAAAAATATATTTTAAAGTATTGATATTGGGAAATTTGCATACATGAACTCGAAACTTTTTTTGACATTAATATTCCCCCACTATTAGTAAATATCTAAACTATCATTATTCCTCAATTTAAATATTAAATATCAATTTATATTAAATAATAAATTATCAAAATATAACAAATATCATTTTAAATATTAATATATATATATATTATATATCATACATCTTTATTCTTTAATGTATACTATATATATTATTATTACTACTATTACTATTACTACTTAAAATGATCGATAATTACTACGTTGTATATTAAAATGATCATACTATATTTATAAATACTAATCATTATTTTTTTGCAGTATTACAATTAGAATAGTTTTTACCAAAAAAATAAATTAGAATATTACAATCAATTTGGTTGTGATGTATACTACTCTATATTGTAAAATTGTAGTGTCTTCTATGTTTTTTTATTATTATTTTCTAATGGGTTCATTTTATTTTTCTTTTGAATAAAAATTTCAAATTAAAGAATTAATTATTGAATTGATATAATTATAAATAAATATAGTAAATGTTGGAAATTTTATTTTATTATTGAATTCTATTATTGACTGTTTGTTTTGTCATAATTTATTTTTTTATTTATTTTTCCTTTATTTCTCCTTTTTGGTGTTAATTCTCTCCTTAAATATCATGAGCATTTATTCCTTTATTCTATTTTGAAAATATCATTTATCTTGTCACTAATTCCTTGTAAAAAGGAATTCAATCATGCCTCATTTCCCTCCCAAGATTAGCTGCTATCAATTTGAATATTTTATGGGATTTTCTTGTTGGCATAGTGGAGATGAGTTGCCTCACCAACGGCTCGTTGAAGATTTTCCATTAAGCAATTTCCTCTTGTTTCTTTGCTATATATATTCAAGGTGTTCTCTTGCTGAAAACAAGCTTTTGAGGACTGATATTTTGACTCTGTTTTTAGTTATATTTTGTGGCAAGAATTCTATTTGATGAGTGTGTATCAAAGTGTTTATACCATCTAAAAAGCTTCAAGTTGAAAGATTCTTGAGAAAAAAAGTCCTACAACTTCAAATCGAGGAAGGGACTTTCTCGTGAAGATTCTGTATAAGGGGATCTTGTTCGGGACGTCATTCTCACAAGGGGAGTTTGTGGTGATCGAAATAAGAACGGGAGGTTCTTGATTCAAATCCACACAAGGGGAGTTTGTGAGCGAATCCATCATAACGTACTTTTGCAAGGAGCAACGCGAAGAAATTAGAAAAGAGAGTTTTCGTAATTTCTGTCTTTTGTTTTAAATTTCTTGTATTGAAAAGTGACTAACTAGTGGATTGTTTCTGGGCTAGGCCCTCGTGAGTTTTTATCGGTTAGAGGTTAATCACTTCGTTGTGTCCTCTTTACTTTGCATTTACATTTTTGTTTATTTGCTAAATTTCAAATCTGTTTTGCTGCTCCTGCTAATGCAATCACCGTTGCAACACTGAATCTGTGGCTTAAATTTTACATAATTGAGAATCTGCATAATTCACATTCTGTCATCTTCGTCTCTGTCAAGCCTTTACTGTTGTAACACTCGAAACCATCTCATGAGCTGCTGCTTTATTTAGACTAAAATATGTTTTAATCCATCTTATAAAAATCAAAGAGTTTAGGTCCTATCAGTAAATAAATTTATTGAATTATTATATTCTACATAGATGAAAATAAATAATCTCAAATTAAAAGATAGATTATTAAGTATTATTTTAGATTAACACTATTTATAAATTTTACAATTACAAATTAATTGAATATTTATATCATTAGTTTTGTTTTTTTAAATGGTCCGGTTATAAAAAGCAACTGAATAGACAAGTTTTTATTTTCCCTAATTATTAAATAACAAAATTTCTATTGAATTTGGTAATTAATTGCATATTTAATATAGGTTATGGGAGCAAAAAATAATAACTTAACAATTATTTTTAGCATACGTATAGTTTTAATGATGAGACATTTTAGTTTTTAGATAACTAGGTTTTTCACACATGGTTTGTCTTTCAAATTTTATAAAAAAAATGTCAATATTATTATGAAGTTATTTTCTTAACTAATATTTTGAAAATTCAAATTTTATAATGAAATGGAAGAAATTAACGTAACCCATATTAAAAAATATCTTTAAGATGAAAAAAATTTAAATTTCATGATTTTATATCATCTTGTTACTCATGGATGATGGATACATGTAGATGACTAAAGATTAACAATAATTTTATATCATCTTGTTACTCATACCTAATATTCAATTTCCTTTCCATAACTCTATCCTCAAACATCTAGTTTTTTGTTTTTTATATTGGTGTGTTAGTTCATCTATATTTACATGTACTAGATTTTTACCACGTGCGTTGCACGTAAAAATTTCAATTTTATTATATTTTGATGTGTTAAAAATTGTTTTAAATGAAATTAAGTAATTGTTTGGGTTTTTAAGATTAAAAATAATATCAAGTCAAATTTATAAGGTTGCATATGTCAAATATGTGTCATGGGTGAATTTCTTAATTAATTCTTTAAAAGTGAGTTAAATTATTTAGATTTAATTAAATTATTTAGATTTAATCCTATTTAAATTAAAAAAAATATATTATTTAACATGTTGAGTTTTTATTATATGTTTAAATAAATAAATTGATGCATTTATTATAAAATAATTTAATCCAATTAAAAGCATCATGTTGATTGCACTTTTTTTTAAACATTAGTAACATTTTTTACATATTTAAATTTTTAATTTAAGAACTCTTTTAAAAAATGTAAAAACTTAGTTCTTAAATATTTGTCTATTTTTCATATATTAACTAAGTACAGTAACATTTTTTAAATACTTTTTCAATGAAGTGTTAAAAGGATGACTTAATTTGTTCATTCTATTATTATCTAAAAGAACGTGTTCACTCTAAAGAATTGTAATTTAATTAATTAACATCAAACTAATACTATAGATGAACCACACAATAAGTAATTAAATTATTACATTTAAATGAGGATACTTTTTTTTATGAATTATTTTAAACTCAATTCATACATTATATTATTTTTTAAAACCTCATGAATTTATTTTTAAAAAACATCATAAATCATAAACATGAAAAAATTTGAAATTATCATTTCCTTTGCCTTTCTTTAGGGTGTTTGTTTGTTGTAGTGATATAACCCACATCAATCTCTAATCTTCCAATTAACTGGTGTGCCACAATAGATCCAACTGATTTGTTGATCATATCAAGGTTTGTAAAACCATATTTCAAGAAATTTGATGCGTTTAAATTATAATAATAAACAATTTTAAATTTAAAAATACCAATGGCAATATAATTCCTTGATTTTATATTTTTATTATTTCATTATTAATATTGTGATTGTTTATATTTGAAAATTTAAAAAAAAAATCTCAAATTGAATTATTTATTGTGTCAATTTCATATTTTTATTGAATTAAGTATACTTATATTTCTTTTCATTGAAAATGTTAATTTGTATAATTTAACATGTTATAATTATCTTTCTATTTAAATGTATAATCTATATCAAAATTTAATAAAAAAATAAAGCTCTATTTTCTTTCTATTTTTTCATTATATTCTGTAATATATTTGGAACAATTATAAATAACTTTACTTCTCTCCAAAACAATTGGTCAAGGCAACATAATTTATTTTAAAAATAAAATTTATGTTGTTTATTTACCAATTTTTCAAGCTAAAATTATTTTGCGTTGTCTTATAATGATTTAATCTATGACCACAACTGTTTCAATTAAAATTAAGTTTAATTTCATATAATTAAATGATTAATTGAAAACGTCTTAAAGTATAATAAAGAAAAAGCAAATCAAACACTCTTATTCCCTAATAAAATCTTAACATTTCCTTCAAAAAAACAATTTTCATCTAATATGTTTCTATTCTATCAAAACGACATTGAATTTACCTTAGATTTTATTTAACAAAGCAACTCCAAATGTGAGAGGTTAATGATCCAACTAAAGTAGTAAGAGGAGTTGGACAGAAAAAGCTTTCATGGGGTAAGAGCTAGAGTCGGCTCATTGAATATCATAGTCGTCGTGTCTTGAATGTCGATGTGGTTTGACGATTTTGGGTCTTTATCGTAAAAGCTGCATTCAATAATTTAAAATCATCATTGAACACATATGATTCTCAAAAAATCTATGAAATTTTTTAATTATATAAAACATTATAATTAAACAATTGTAATAGTGTGATTTGCAATAGAAAATAGATAAGAGGCATGATGCCATTTTTATACGTAGTATATAAAAATGTAAAGATCTTACCTACGAAAAATCGAATGAGATCATATGAACACTGCAAAGCATAAAAAGAAATTGTGATCATGCACGACTAAATTACAAACTCAATTTCTCTTGCAGATGAAAAACTAAATCAAAATGTTATAGAAAAAATCACTCCAATGCATAGAATAGAGAGTAATAGAAAAAATGTTTACCAAAAGAATTGTGTTTCATGCTTCTCACTCATGTGGAAAGATCTGTTTTGTTTTTTTTAGTATGAAATTTTCCAAAAAGCAAGTTTATTTATAGTGAAGGGAGAAATCAGAACGATACACGTTTTTTTTTTTCCAATACGAATAATTTGTTACAATTCATTCATTCTAAGTTAAAAAGGTTGTCATTGATGTTTTGACAAATGTAATTTAATGCTATATAATTAATAGTTTCAAGCTTTTATTGCGGGAAGAAATTAAGAAACGTCTTTCCAACTTTTTTTTCATCTTAAAAAACTAATGTTTATGAGAATCTAATGGGTCAAGGCAATTTTTAAAAAAAAAAAAACTAATTAGTAATTGATAATTAATTGATGAAGACGTAACTTTGTAAATTTTAAAAAATGTAAGGAGAGTTTTTAGGTTATTTTAATTTCTTAAAAAAATGAAGTTAATTAAAATATCAAGAATTATATTTTCCTATTTATAATTTATGTTTCAAATCCTTTGAAAATTTAAAACTAATCTATAATCTATAATCTATAACATATATAAATGGGGGATGGTGTGGAGAAACATTGGGTTCCTAATATACCCTTATTTTTTAAAAATATACCCACATTATCCTTCCCTTCTTTCTAATACAAATTGTGGGCGAAAGGTGTCTTCTCGAAAAACTCATCTTTCATTGAATTGAAACCATTCTCGGACACTGTCTTCCACCATTCCTCTTTAATTTTTCATGAAATATGTATTTACGCATTCAATTTTCTCCTTCGCCAAATATAGAATTTTTCAAGGGTTTTTATTTTCCAAAAGATATGCCCTATAATTTGTATAATTATAGGAAATAGCCTGGAATTTATTCAATTAGAGGACCAAGCTATTCGAGCTGAGGCGGTTTTTAGGCGAGAAAGTGATATTTTTGCCTGCCGCCTCTGCGGTGGCTCTCACCGCCGCGGCGGTGAGTTCAATCATGTTTTTGGCTTTTCCAAGCCAAAAACCCGAGGGTGGGCGCCGCAGGCGTGTGGGCTGCAGCCGCTGGCTCAGGCGTTGTCTTTCAATTTACGAGCCCACCGCCGCGGCGGTGGCTTCTCACCGCCGCGGCGGTGGTTCACGAAATTTAGAAATTCCATATTTTGTTTTGTATTTTTTTCCTTGTATATTCATATTACTTCTTGACCTAATTCTTTGTATAAATATCGATCTTTGGCCATGAGATTCAATGAGAAAAACATATTCTTCAAATTTTTTCATGGTATCAGAGCAGGTTATTGATCTTTGATGGCCACGCAAGAAGAAGCTCAGAAGAAACTAGTTGATTCCAATATGGGGTTGGTAAAACCTTTGGATTCCTCTTCTCCATATTATCTTCATCCCTCAGATGGACCACAAATCACAATATGCCCAATTGTGCTTCGTGGTGGTAACTATAATGAATGGGTACGATCTATGCGAAACAATTTTCGCATTAAGAATAAGTTAGGGTTCATTGATGGAACCATAAAGAAGCCAGTGCCGGGATCACCCGAGGAGAATCTTTGGGTGACAATTAATTCAACTCTTGTGGGATGGATCCACAATACTCTCGATCTAGGACTTAGATCTTCGGTTCCACAACCAGATGATGTGAAAGACTTGTGGGATGATATAAGGACGCGGTTTTCAATTGGAAACATAGGCGAATGAGGTGTTGGGCGTGTTTTGGTTGCTAATACTGTAACTACTACGCAATCAGGTACTTCGAAACTTGATAATAGTGATAGAAGTGGTCTTCACAGTCTTTCTGACGATCAATGGGCAAATCTTATGCAATTGCTGAATAGTTCTAAAGGGTTAACTTCCTCGAATGACAAGTTGAATGGGGAGTCGGTTGATTCTAATTTATGGATTATCGATACAAGTTGCTCCAATCACATGTCTGGTAATATAAATTTCTTCTATGACTTGGTTGATATTGATCCTATATCGTTGGACTTCCAAATGGAAAACAGGCTTTTGCTCGCAAACGTGGCAACCGTCACTTTGAGTCGGACAATGAAGTTACATAATGTCCTATATATTGAAAGTCTTACTTGCAATCTTCTATCGATATCTCATTTGCTTCGTGATTTATACTATATGATCACATTTCTTGATAAGCTATGTATAATACAGGACCGTACTTTGAGGATAATGATTGGAGCGGGTGAACAATGTGATGGAGTTTCCTGGTTCCGCCTCTTCAACATCGAAAGTTTTTCGGATAAGTGTGGAACCAACTACGAATTTATGGCATCAACGTTTGGGACACCGGTCACGGAGCATAGAATCTTCTTTACCTAGTTTATTTTCAAGTAATAGTGCAAGTAGTCATGTTCTTGTTTCTCATTCCCCTTGTGACATTTGTATTCGTGCTAAACAAACTAGAAATGTTTTCCCTTTGAGTAGCAATAAAGCGAGCATATTTTTGATTTAATTCATTGTGACATATGGGGTCCCTATACCCTTCCTTCTAGTTGTGGAGCTCACTATTTTCTCACAATCGTTGATGATTGCTCGTCGTTTGTGTGGGTCTTTCTTATGAGTGTTAAACTGAGGTTCCTCAATTACTGAGAAACTTTTGTATGATGGTGAAAACACAGTTCGATAAACAAGTGAAAATTGTACGTAGCGATAATGGTAGGGACTTTACTTCACTACATGCATTTTATGCCAGTTTGGGAATAATACATCAAACCTCGTGTGTTGACACACCTCAGCAAAATGGGAGGGTTGAAAGAAAACATAGACATATTTTGAACGTAGCACGAGCTTTACTCTTTCAAGCTCACCTTCCTACTTCCTTTTGGGGTGAGAGTATCTTAACCGCTGCTTATCTTATTAACCGAACTCCCACTCCACTTCTTGGCAATAAAACACCTTATGAGTTGTTGTTTAACACACCTCCCTCGTTTCATATGCTTCGTGTGTTTGGTTGTCTTAGTTATGTCAAGAATAAACCTCGGGTTCCAAATAAATTTGATTCTCGCTCTCGTAAATGTATCTTTGTGGGTTATCCTTTTGGTAAAAAGGGTTGGCGGTTTTATGATCTTAGCACTCAGGAATTCTTTCATTCCCGTGATGCTACTTTTTGTGAAGATGTGTTTCCTTTGTCCACTGTTGAGTCATCTGTGAGTGCTAGTAATCCTTTATCTGATTCTATTGTACCAAGGGGGAGTGAAAATGTAGTTATTGTTGATGATACTCCTATTCTGCCTGAAGTAAGTGATGTGGAAAACGGTGACGTTATATTGCCAGTTGAAGCACCATTGATGAATGAGACTCCTTCACATTCTGAGGATACAGATGAAGGTCACCCTATTGTCTCACCTCCACAAGGCCGTGGACATCGTACTAAACGGGTTTCTAGTCGACTGAATGATTACATCACTAATACGGTTCAAGTTGTAAACTCCATCACATCACCTACAACTGCTTCATCATCATCCTCAGGTACTCGCTTTCCCTTAGCTAATTATGTAAATTGTGATCGGTTTTCTGCAAACCATACTTGTTTTCTTGCTGCTATAACGACAGGCAAGGAACCCACCTCTTTTCATGAGGCGGTTAAGGATCCTGGATGGCGAAAGGCGATGAAGGAGGAGATCGATGCTCTTGAACGAAATGGTACATGGTCTTTGGTGGATCTTCCACCAGGAAAAAGGGCAATTGGCTGTAAGTGGGTTTATAAAATAAAATATAAATCCGACGGTTCAGTGGAACGATTGAAGGGTCGTCTAGTTGTGCATGGTAATCGTCAGATTGAAGGTATTGATTTTAATGAAACATTTGCGCCTGTTGCGAAAATGGTTACCATTCGCACTTTCTTATCTGTCGCTATAGCTCGAAACTGGGAGCTTCATCAGATGGATGTTCATAACGCCTTTCTTCATGGTGACTTGAATGAAGAGGTTTATATGCAATTACCTCCTGGTTTTTCTTCTGAGCATACTGGTAAAGTATGTTGTTTACAGAAATCTTTATATGGGCTTCGTCAGGCTCCTCGAAACTGGTTTGCAAAGCTCTCTTCTGCTCTCCTTGATATTGGTTTTGTTCAGTCATATCCTGACTATTCTCTTTTCAGTTATTCGAAGAACTCTGTTTTTGTTCATGTCCTTGTCTATGTAGATGATCTGATTATTACAGGAAGTTCTTCTAAAGCAATTGCTTCCTTTAAGCGACAATTGAGTGAGAAATTTCACATGAAAGATTTGGGTGCCTTGAAATACTTTCTTGGCATTTAGGTTTCTCGTGGATCTGATGGTCTGTATCTTTCTCAGAGAAAATATGCCTTGGATATTATCAGCGAGGCTGGGCTTCTTGGTGCTAAACCAATTTCTACCCCCATGGATACAAATCATCATCTTGCCACAGTTGATGGACCTCCACTTGATGATCCAGAAAAATATCGACGTCTTGTGGGGCGCCTTATTTATTTGACTATCACTCGTCCAGAGTTATGTTACTCAGTTCACATCTTAGCTCAATTTATGGGTCATCCTCGTATTGAGCATTGGGAGGCCGGCTTGCGTGTTGTTCGCTATCTGAAAGGATGTCCGGGTCAAGGAATCCTTCTTCGTCGGGATTGTGATTTTAGGTTGACTGCGTATTGTGACAGTGATTGGGCTAGTTGCCCTTTGACTCGCCGTTCCTTGACGGGTTATTTCATCTTTCTTGGTTCTTCTCCTATCTCTTGGAAGACTAAGAAACAGGTGACTGTGTCTCGTTCCTCCGCTGAAGCTGAGTATCGCTCCATGGCATCTACTACATGTGAATTGAAATGGTTGAAGTCTTTATTGACTTGTTTTGATATTCATATTACTGATCCGATTCCGTTATATTGTGATAGTCAAGCAGCCATTCATATTGCCGCCAATCCGGTTTTTCACGAACGTACAAAACATATCGAGATGGATTGCCATTTTGTTCGTGATGCTCTTCATGATGGTCTTATTTCTCCCTCTCACATTCGCATGGTAATCGCCTTGCCGATGTTTTGACTAAAGCGCTTGGCAAAGCTCCGTTCCTCTTTCTACTTGGCAAGTTGGGCATTTGTGACCTTCATGCTCCAACTTGAGGGGGAGTATTCGAGCCGGGGCGGTTTTTAGGCGAGAAAGTGATATTTTTGCCGCCGCCTCGGTGGCTCCTCACCGCCGCGGCGGTGAGTTCAATCATGTTTTTGGCTTTTCCAAGCCAAAAACCCGAGGGTGGGCGCCCGCGTGGTGGGCTGGCGCCGCGGCGCCCAGGCGTTGTCTTTCAATTTACGAGCCCACCGCCGCGGCTGTGGTTCACGAAATTTAGAAATTCCATATTTTGTTTTGTATTTTTTTCCTTGTATATTCATATTACTTCTTGACCTAATTCTTTGTATAAATATCGGTCTTTGGCCATGAGATTCAATGAGAAAAACATATTCTTCAAATTTTTTCACAGGCAGGAGTGTTTTGCTCCAAAAACCATTAACCTTTTCTGAGTTTCCTAAGAAATGACAAGTTTTGATTACGTTAGATCTTATATGGCTGCAAAGGTAAATAGAGACTCAAAGAGCAACCCTTTCAATTGAGGTAATATTATCAATGCTTCTTTACCCATTTGTGTTCCATTATAAGTTACAGTAAACTAAAACTGAAAACAAAAAATTTAGAAAATTTTAGTTAGTTTGTTTGATTATGATTGTTTTTGTCTCTACAAAATATTATTCTAATTTAATTATGACTTTTTTTAAAAAAAATAAAAAAATAAAATGAGTTTAAAGGCAGGATAAATTTGGTGGATTTTATGATCCTTTCCATAGTGATGGAGAATAGTTTTTTTTTTTTTGAGCCAATTGTCTCGATGACGGTGGCCAAAAGGACGAAACGGATTGTTGAGAAGCTCTACAATTGATAGACTGATAGTGATACATAGGCAGTTTTAAAGCCAAAGTTTTATTTTATTTGGGTTAATTTTAATTTCTTTTACAGGGCACAAAAGTGAAATTTTGTTTTTAAATTTGTTTTGGTAATTGGGTTCTTTGTGGAAAAATGAATATTAATATGTCAGTACGACTTTGTAATTTGTATAGTTATAGTTTTAGAGGTATTTTTTTATGGAATTCACTAGCATTTGATACAAGTTTTTTTTCCTATGCGATTTGTTTGATTATTTGTTGTTCATTGTTTGTTAAAGAAGAGTTTTGGTTAAGGGTCTCTTAATGTGTTCTTAACTATGTGTTGATTTTTATAATTTAGTTGTGATTGGATATATGGTAGTAGAAAAGGATGGAAAAGTTACTGAAATGAGAGATGCCAATTGAATCTTGAAACCCAATTTAATTATAGAAAACGAGGATGGACCAATGGCTGTGTTTCAAGTAGTCTATGGAGATGTTAAGGAGTTAATCCTGCATTTGATCAACTTGATAATGGAGGTTGAAAAATGAAGCAATCAGAACATTACTTCCATGGAAATCATCTTTCCTTCCACTTTCATGGTCGATTGAGAGTTTGTTGAATTTTTATTTTTTTGTTTTAAGAATGAGATATATTTACAATTATTTTTGTAATTTTTATTACTTTTGTGGATGTTTGGAGTTAATAATTGAAAAAGTTTTGTAAAGAGATAATCTTTTACTCAGTAGATTACTATTACTTTGTTTCAAATTATTTGGATGGTGTTTTCATAACTAGACAGAGCTACATATATATTATTGAACCAACATATTATGT
This sequence comes from Gynostemma pentaphyllum, assembly GCA_028015215.1. Taxonomy (NCBI): domain Eukaryota; kingdom Viridiplantae; phylum Streptophyta; class Magnoliopsida; order Cucurbitales; family Cucurbitaceae; genus Gynostemma; species Gynostemma pentaphyllum. The sequence continues at coordinate 45,355,008 of CM051347.1, read as the reverse complement.
TTTCATGTTTTGCCCAAATGAATTGTGTTTTCTTTCTTTATATGCTAAGGTGTGCCTGCACATCCAGTTAATAGATTTGCTATGTTTTTTCATTTTCATTATGTTTTCTAGATTTCGTTTTTGTTATGTAGGATGTATTTCAAGTCATTCCTGGAAGATACGGATTACATAATGTTTTCTCAAGATTATTGCAAAATTTCCGACCAAGACATGGTTACCATGCCTCATATGATACAGTGGAGAGACTATTGTATACATTTCATCGTTTGAATTTTTTTAAGTTCTTGCTTTTTTTAATTTTTTTGAGGCCTCCCATTGATACATACCTTAAACCATTCAAGCACGGGAAGACAATTGTGCAGCATAGTAAAGGGCTTCACCAATTATTTATTGCTTCAAAATTTTAATAAGCAAGATCTCATGAAATTTTTGTTCATGAATACAAAAGATGGAGTATTCTTTAAATTTAACGTAGTGAATGGTTGCAGGTTATATCTCCAAATTGTTGGTTCAACTAGGTTTATGTTGTGCAGTACTTTATTTGTCATATTATTAGAAATGTTGTTTTAAGTTTTTATCTTTACTACACTTTGGTCAATGGCTTGGCGTGGAGCCTTAATGATAACAAAAGTATTTTGTATTTCAAAATGGAGGCATGGATGAAATCCTTAAAAAAGTCTATGTTATAATTATATTTTGAAAGATCTTTTCTCTCTCTTAATTGATACATTGTATATCTAGAAAGTACATGGAATGAGAGAAATTTTAAAATTAATCCTCTCTGCTTATTCTATTTTAGTACTTTTCACTCGATGTCTTATGAAATTAATCCTAATTCCACTTAATATTATTTTTTATTATAAAGCGAGAAGGGTTTGATGATGTGCAATGCTTACTCCTATCTTCCTATCATTCATTGTGTAAATTATGAGAACCAAAAGATAACTAAGCTTTTGTTTATTATTATCCATCAAATATTTATAATGTTCTAAAAGAAACAATTTTATTCTTTATATAAAACAAAACTTTCATAAACACGTGCGTTGCACGTACCATTTAACTAGTTACTAACAAATGTAAAGACCTTTTAACATTCAAACTTTTCATATTCTAACTTTACATGTTCAGTTCTATTCAAAAAATAAAATAAAATAAAATAAACCCCTCTTCCATTTCCATCTATGAAAAATTAGAATTTATAGGCAACAAATTTAAATGGGGTTAAGAATACCAAAACCTAATTGATTATAAGAATTTCATGACAGGTGTATTGAAATTATAGTAAATGCACCTAATTTTATGTTAAAGAATATCAAAAGTTGTAAAAGAAAACAATTTCAGAAAAATGGTGAACAGTTTTTCTTTAGGAAATAAATTTAATTAAGAGTTTAATGATGAATTGAATTATTGCAATTTGTCTTTAGACGTTAAAGAATATCAAAAGTAGCTTAAAAACAATTTAATATCCAGTGAACAATGATTCTCTAAGAATCACTTCTAATGTAATCTATTTAAGAATACATTGAGAGTTTTATTCAAAAAAAAAAATATTTAAAAATATTCTCTAGGACCCCTTTTTTATATTAAAAATTAAAGATAAAAATTTAGAGTCCTATTTTAATTTTTATTATTGGGGTTCTTATTCTAATTCTAATTCTAATTCTCATGTATAATATTTAAGATATTTAGTTTTTTAAGTTGGAATTTTTAATCTTTTTGTTTTGCTGGTTTTACTTTTATAATGGAGAGACTTAGAAAAATGGAAATTTGGGTAAATTGACCTCCAAAATCCTAAATTAATGTTTGTTGACCTCCATTTTCATTTTAACCTTTTTTGACCTTATGATGATGTCATCTTTGTGTGAAAACTCCAATCTACCCTCATCTCCACTCTCCTCTCTCCCATCCAAAAAGAAGAAGAAATTCATCTTCATCTCAACTTCTCATCATCCTTCAAGCATTGATTCTTCATCTTTCAACTTCAACTTCCATTGATTCTTCATATCTAACAACGAAAAGCTACACAACAATTCGAAACCACTGATTTTTATCTAACCATTCGAAATCGAAGGATTTCCGGAAATGGAAATCCTTCGATTTCCATGGACGATTTCCATTGAAAATCGAAGCATTTCCTGAAAATCCTTCGATTTCCAATGTTGGAAATCAAGATTTCCATGGAAATCCTGATTTCCTGGAAATCGAAGGATGGAAATCCTTCGATTTCCAAGTTGGAAATCAAAGGATTTCATCCTTTGATTTCCTGGATCATTTTTTTTTTTTTTTTTTTTCTGGAATAAATTCCGGAGGACCGGAATTGAATTCCGGAGGTCCGGAATTTTGGGCAGCAAAGCCTAATATTTTTTTTTTTTTTTTTTTTTTTTTTTAACTTATATGTGATTTATTTAATTTAGCTTATATGTGGTTTTATTTTTAATTAGTTAGGTAATTTAGTTTATATGTAGTTTTATTTTAAAATTAGTTATTTAATTTAGTTTAAATGTGATTTTTTTTGTTAATTAGTTATCTAATTTAGTTTAAATGTAGTTTTATTTTAAAATTAGTTCTTCTTTTGAATTCCGGAGGTAGCCACATTTTTTTATTTTATTTTATATTTTTTTTCTTTCTAATTTCGAATTAAATCACAATAACTATAATTTCTTATAATAATTTTGATTTTTTTTTTCGAATTCCGGAGGTCTATCTCCGGATTCCGGAGGTCAACTCCAAATTCCTGGAGGTCAACTCCTGGATTCGGAGGACACCTCCTGGATTAGGAGGAGATCTCCGGAATTCAAGAACTTTTTTTTTTTTCAGCCGGGAGGTCTACCTCCTGGATTCAGGAGGAGATCTCCGGAATTCAAGAATTTTTTTTTTTTTTTGAATTCCAGAGGACAACTCCGGATTCCGGAGGACTACCTCCGGATTCCGGAGCTCCGGAATCGAATTCCGGAGGAGTTCTTCGGAATTCGAAGAATTTTTTTTTTTTTTTTTTCCGGATGCCGGAGTTCCCCACTTTTTTTATTCAAGACGATGAACGAAACCCATTTTTATTCAAGATTATGAACGAAACCCATTGAAGATGAAGCTAAAAACATGGGTTCTTATTCTTATTCTTCTTCTTCCTCTTATTCTTCTTCTTGTTGTTGTGTTGTTCGGAATCCGGAGGTATGGAATCCATGGATTTCGAAGGATTTCCATTTCCGGAAATCGAAGTAGTTTTGAGATTTCGAATCACCGTGTACCTTTTCGTTGTTAGAGATGAAGAATTAATGGAAGTTGAAGTTGATAGATGAAGAAGAATCAATGGTTATTAAAGATAAATGGAAATGAAGATCAATGGAAGTTGGAAAGTTGAGGGAGAGTTGGAGAAGAGATAAGTGGAATGGAAATTTGGAGAAGATAAAGTGAAGGGCATTTTTGATATTTCATACCAAAGTGACATCATCAAAGGGTCAAAAAAGGTTAATTTGAGAATGGAGGTCAATAAACATTATTTTAAGATTTTGGAGGTCAATTTACCCAAATTTCCCTAGAAAAATATATAATTTTTAAATTGAAATAATACGATTTAGATCAATATTGATAGAATATACAATTATCTTTTAAAATACAAATTAGATATGAGAAAAATTATTTCAATAACTGAAATATTTTAATATCAATAACACAATTGTAGTTTTCAATTTATCTTTCTTAAAATTATACTATTTTTACAATTTTAATCTCATTATCTATATTTTTATATTGAGAAAAAAAATAAACATTGTGGATTTAATTTAATATCTTAATATGTTTATTAGCATAAGCCATATTAATATAATTTGATAAAACTTTTTACAAACTTATTTGAATTTTTTTTACCTGTTTTAAGAGTTCTATATCTTGACTGAAATATTTTTTTATAAAGCTATCATGAAATTCGAAAACTTATTGATCGTATTAAAAAGTAGTTTAATTACTCTTCAACTCAGGTATAATTTGTATATATAAAAAGATGTCTAATTTCTCTAAAAGAATATATGAATATAATTAATGTTAAAATTGATTAATATAATTAAAATAAACTATTCAAGTTTAAGATACTAAAACAATAAATTTAGCGAAAATTAACGTATAAAACATTTAGTAGTAATGTTATCAAATATGTTAAATACAAATATTATAATACCATATCATTTTTGTAATTGTAAGCCATAAATCAATTTTTTATTATTTAATAAAAAAAATATAAAAGGGCTTGAAACTTAAAACATGAATACAAAGAAGGAGATGATTTGTCTTATAAAAAAGAAGAAGATGAAAACGTGGTATTAATATGTCTAAAAGGATATGATTGGTAATTTTAAAAAAATAAAAGGGATAAGATTGTCTAAAAAAGTTTCTTAGACATCCGGCCTTTTATATATTAGAGATATATATAATAAATTAAAAGTGAAAATTTCAATAAATTTATAAGTCAATTAGTGAGTTACAAAACTTTTCCACTACTAATTTATTTGGGGTGTTACAAGATGGTATGCTATGTCCTTTGGTTTTGATCTTTTAAAAAATAACCACACTAACGTAATTATATATTTAAATTAGGGAAAAAGAATTGTTTTCGTGTTTGTTTTCCCCTGCCTGACCCAGTCTTAATATAATAAAAAAAAAGGAATTAGGAAGGGAAATGTTTGTTAGAGAAAATAGTAGACGAAAAGTTATTAAAAATTAATTTGATTGTTTGGTTTGATTTTAAATTTAATAAGTCTATGAAATTATTTATTTTATAAATATGACCAATAAATTATTACTAAATTAATTTTTGAAATAAGCTCATGATAAAATATATTTGAAATATTTATTAACGAAGACAATTTTAGTTTATTGTATTTAATTAATTTAATAATAAGAAAGTATATTTAGAAAAATTTAGATAGTATAAATTTTTTTTATTGTATTTAATTAATTGGTAATAATTGGTAATAATATTCAATTATTAGTAAAAGGAAAGTATATTTAGAAAATTTTAGATAGTATAAAATTTGTTTATTGTATTTAATTAATTTAATAATAAGAAAGTATATTTAGAAAAATTCAGATAGTATAAAATTTGTTTATTGTATTTAATTAATTGGTATTGTATTTAATTAATTGGTAATAAAATGATTATTAATTTTGAATGATGACATTATAGAAATTTAAATGAATTATAAGGGTAAAAATGGAAATCAAGGAATTAGGAAGGGAAATGTTTGTTAGAGAAAATAGTAGACGAAAAGTTATTAAAACTTAATTTGATTGTTTGGTTTGATTTTAAATTTAATAAGTCTATGAAATTATTTATTTTATAAATATGACCAATAAATTATTACTAAATTAATTTTTGAAATAAGCTCATGATAAAATATATTTGAAATATTTATTGAACGAAGACAATTTTAGTTTATTGTATTTAATTAATTTAATAATAAGAAAGTATATTTAGAAAAATTTAGATAGTATAAAATTTGTTTATTGTATTTAATTAATTGGTAATAATATTCAATTATTAATAATAAGAAAGTATATTTAGAAAATTTTAGATAGTATAAAATTTGTTTATTGTATTTAAATAATTTAATAATAAGAAAGTATATATAGAAAAATTCAGATAGTATAAAATTTGTTTATTGTATTTAATTAATTGGTATTGTATTTAATTAATTGGTAATAAAATGATTATTAATTTTGAATGGTGGCATTATAGAAATTTAAATGAATTATAAAGGTAAAAATGGAAATAATTTTTTTTTCCTTTAAGCCACTTTTTAGATTGTATAGATATAGATTATAACTAATGATATGTAAGTAAAATAATTTAAACATATGTAATTAAATTCAATGCATTTTAACTTTTAAGTGTCCACCCTTTTGACGTTTCTTTGCTGTACACCTTCCAAAAGCAACTACTTGTCATTAATTTGCTCTCTACATTTTCACATTCGACGTTTCTTTACTCTCCACCTTCCACAAGCAATTACTTTGTCATTAATTATCGATCATATAAATAGACATTTAAATATTGTGCAATGTATAGTTTCCATTCTATTCCTACATTTTTTATTAATTAATCCAAACCAAATTCTTCCTTCCATCCTAACATCGTGAGATCCACAAAATTGTACCATTTTCTTCGTTTCTTCATTCTATAAAACTAGAGAAATAATTTTCCATACGGCTTTACACTTGTAGTGACGATGATATCAAAGCTCCCTTCTAACAAATCATACCATGTCTGGTAAAGTAAGTAATGTTTAGACTAAAAGGTTAATATCTTCAATAACGATGATTGGTTGGTCGGTAAAATTAGTGGAATGAAAGGAATCAAATAAGGAATGGTTTAATGGGCAATCAAGCGTTTGGGTAGATGAAGATACGAGCTTTGCAATGACTTCTTGTGTGTTCTTAGTTAGTTACTAATGAATCAATTTCTTAATTATTTTTTTTGCAAGGACGTATATGGGTGTATAAATGATAATACAATTTTTATTTTCATCATTTTGTTGTTCAAATGGATTCATTGTTTATTATTCATCATTTTATTGTTTAAATGGAATCATGGATTTTATGGAGTCTTTTTGTAATTTTTTTTGGTATATTAAAACATTTTCTTTTCAACACTATATTGCTGTAACACCACAATAATTATCTATTGCATTGTAATAATTTCATAATAAGATACCATTTTTAAATAAATTTAAATTGTTGATTTATTATTTATAAATTAACTATAACAATTTCTAAAGAAATTAGAGTTTTAATTTTTATAGTAATCGTAAATTTATATAATAATTTTAATTCATAAATAGTAAATTTAAGATTAAAATCTCAATATGGTAAAGATTTATCGAAGTATTTTGAATAGCTATAAAAAAAAACATCTAAAAAAGTATACAAATTTTTTAGTAGAATAATATTATTTGAAAATTGAAATTTATTGAATGTTTACTTGCATTTTTTACTGATAAATTAAAGAATCGTTTAACTAAAAAAAGAGAGAGTGTAATAATGTAAAAAAAAATTAATTTCGATTGAATAACATAACATTTATTTTTTTTTGAATTAAGGAATTAATAAAATCATTGTGTTGTAAAATTTGTCAGTATTTTAAAAATAGAAAGTGATAGATTTTTATTGAGTATAATTATAATTAACTTTTATAAAGTTTATATTGCGTATAGAATGCTATTTTGTATTAAATATTTATAAAAAATTAATTAATTTAAAATAAAATAATTATCATACTATTTGAATTTATATTTATAACAAGTCAATTAATAACTAATGTTATTATACATTGAAAATATTGATTGATATGGTATTTTTCAAATATAATAGTTTAATTAGCTTTAAATAACAATAATCGAATTGAATTATCCCACACCTAAATATATACATCTATAAAAATATATATTAATATCAGTTTATTTGTAATTTATAAAATAACGTTTATAAAAGAATTGATCAATCCAATATTATGTATAACTTAAACCGGTTGTCTTTTAAAAAAATAATTAAAAAATCACGTACATCGCAGGTGCTAAAAACTAGTTAAAGTAAAAGTGTAATTTAGAGAAACCAAATTCAACTTACGTATTCATACTGAACTAGCCTATAAATAGGCAATACAATTTGCTGATACAACAACTAATGCATAAAAGTAGGACCATGAATCACGTACTTATAACCAATATCCCACTATCCATAATCACCTAAAAACTAGGACAAATAACTGACTCAAAGACTCAGCATAATTAAATACAAACTTAAAGCTCAACAAGTCAAAGGACAACAATACATTTTAACACCCTCCCTTAAATTGATATATCAGGTATCAGTTTAGTAATTAATTTGTGCCTTCTCAAGTCTTCAACCTCCTTTAAAAGTGCAAACTCCAAGCAGATTTCGAAGTTTCAGAAAAGTAACAGATTCGAGGGGCTTGGTCAAGATATCTGCAATTTGATCTTCACTCTTGCAAAACGCCCAATCAATAACTCCATTATTGCATAAATCATGTAGAAAATGATACCTCACATCAATATGTTTGCTTCTTCCATAGAAAACAAGACTCTTTTATAGCTTTATTGCTGAGGTGTTATCACAATAAATTACAGTTGGACTATGTTGCTTATTATTTAACACTTCAAGTAATATTCTCAACCAAATAGCTTGGCATGAAGTTGATGCTGTTGCAACAAATTCAGCTTGTGTAGTTGACAAAGTCACTATCTGTTGCTTCTTTGATGACCATGATAGCTCCTGAATTTAATATAAACACTACTCTTGAGGTGCTCTTTCTGATCCCCGACATAATCACTATCAGAAAAACCAATTAAACTTGACTTGTCACCTCTTTTGTATAAGATCCCAAAATTTGCAGTACCCTTTAGATACCGTAAAATTCTCTTGGATGCTAAGAGATGAATTTCAGTTGGATCCTCCATATATATGCTGGGTAAATTCACGGCGTGCATGATATCTGGTCTTGTAGATGTCAGATACACTAGACTTCCGATCATTTGCTTGTATATTGTGTTGTTCACTATTTTTCCTTCTCCATTCTTAGAGAGCTTTAGACCAACTTCATTTGAGGTGATGACTATATTACAATCCTTCATCATAAACCTTTCCAAAATTTCTAAAGTATAATTCTTTTGAGAAATGAAAATACCAGTAGATGATTGCACAACCTCAATGCCCAGAAAATAGTGCATCAACCCCAAATCTGTCATATCAAATTTTTTCAATCATAGACTTCTTAAAATCATCAAGCATGGTTTTATCATTACTAGTATAAATGAGATCATCAACATATAAACACACACATAAAATTTTCTTGTCAACACCATATTTAACATAAAGAGTGTGTTCATATAGACATTTGATAAAACCATCCTTAATAAAATAAGTATCTATACGACTGTACCAAGCATGTGGCGCTTGCTTCAGTCCATATAGTGTTTTCTTCAATTTATATACCTTATTTTCACAACCTTGCTTCACATATCCAGGTGGTTGATCAACATAGACTTCTTCCTCTAACGTTCCGTGAAAAAATGTTGACTTCACATCGAATTGATAGACATACCAAGAATTTTGAGCAGCAATGGATAACACCAATCGAATAGTGTCCAGCCTCGCAATCGGAGCAAACACTTCAATATAATCCATATCAAATTCTTGTTTGTACCCCTTTGCAACAAGTCGCGCCTTAAACTTATCAATTCCACCATCTTTGTTCAACTTCGTCTTATAAACCCATTTAACACCAATGGATTTTTGCTCTTTTGGAAGTTTGACTAACACCCACGTATTGTTTTTCTCTATTGACACAATCTCTTCATTCATGACCTTTCTCCACTTTGAATCCTTGGCATCTTCTTGGAATGTAATAAGATCACAATCTGATAAAAGAGCATAGTGAGCAATTGAATCATTATTATCAAATTGAATATCTATTACCTTAAAATCTTCCATCCACGCAGGCCTCCTTCGAACACGATGGTTACTTGATTCAGCCTCTACATTAGTGATTTCTGCTATTGTTGATGAAGTTTTAGCAATTATAAGATTCTCAGAATTCTCATTTAGTGAACATTCAGTTGTATTAACCATTAGAGTTTGTTGTAAATGATGTTGTTTTTCTTCTTCTTCATTGTTGTCAAGAAGAGATTGAGTGGGGTGTTGTTTATTCCAATTCCATGTGCTTTATTAATAAAAAATGACGTCTCTGCTAATAAAAATCTTCCTTGTGAGTGGATTGAATAATTTATAAACATTGGAAGACTCACTTAATCCTAAAAAGATACACTTTTCTCCCTTATCTTCAAGCTTTTTCCTTTTCTCATCTGCGATATGTGCATAAGCGATGCAACAAAAAATTCTAAAGTGGTCTACACTTGGTTTCCGCCCACTCCAAGCCTCCTTCGGTGTCACATTCTGAACAGAAATGGTAGGACTTCTATTTAGCATATGAATGCTCCAATGTACTGCTTCTGGCCAAAAGTTCTTTGGAATTCTTCCATTTGCTAGCATGCTTCTCACCATGTTGAGGATAGTTCGATTCTTTCTTTCTGAAACACCATTTTTCTGTGGTGTATAAGTGATTAAGTCCTTAGAAAGTGGTATTCACATAGTTAAACTTGGACAAATCTAGGTAAAAATACCAAGATATTGAGTAGAATGTTGAGCTTTTGCACTTATCTAAGTCACTTTTGTAATTTCCAATTTGGATTGAGCCCTCTAATTCACTTTGCCTTTTTGCACTCATTTTTCTCTCATTAATTGATTACTTTCTGAGCGTTCTAATATAGTCCTTGTGAGCATAGTTTCTAGTTGGTGCTCTTAGCAATTCTTCACTACTGCAGGGCAAAGCACAAAGAGGAGCGCATTGTGATGCTGCTGAAGCAAGGCACTCAGAGGACAAAGAGATATTATCTTCGTTGATTAGCTGTTCGATGGGACAAGCAATAGTCGCTTCATGCTACAATTCTTAGTCACGCGTGCATCTAGATACACTTTATCAACTATTTTTTTGGAGGGAAAAGGTGAAAGTGGGAAAGCAAAGACTAATACGAAGGGATATAAAAAGAAAGAGAAAAAATATTTTGAGAGAGAGAGAAAGAGAGGACGAGAACGGAGAAGTGAAGAACAAAAGAAGGAGGAGAAAGAGCAATGAACAAGGAGGCATTGTACGACGTGGAGTTATTTTGTATTAGCTAGTTCAATATTTATCATTTCCATTTTATATTCAAGCATGAATTCTGGTTTGAGGAACACTTTTATTTTCATGTTGTTGATAGCCATAATAAGAGGCTAAACCCTTTTGTGATGAAGTGTTAGTGGAGATGGATAGACATGAACCACTATTTTGAGATCCACATATTTATGGAGATTGTGATGTAATATTCTTGTCATTTATGTTCTTCTTTAATTCTGTATGAGAATATAGTTAGAAGAGTGTATGCAAGTGTTGAAAGATATTTTGTATGCCAACTTCGTATGAGATATCACTTGTTCATTATTGTTTGCGTGACTCCTTCAGAAACGACTTGCCAAAATTCCTTAGATCATAGAAACTTTTCCATTAGCATACTCATGGATCATAGTGACCATCAAACCGAGGAATTGCTGGTTGAACAAAACTTTCAGATGACATTTCTCTACTTTTGCAAAGAACAAATAATGAAGTTTTTATCTCACAAGCTCTTCACTGTGTTTCTATCTACCTTACGAACTCTCCCACTTTTTACTCTTATTTTCTTTTTACACTATCTGGCTCTGATACCACTGATACATAATTAAAGTAAAAGTGTAATTTAGAAAAACCAAACTAAACTTACATATTCATACTGAACCAGCCTATAAATAGGCAATACAATTTGCTGATACAACAACTAATGCATAAAAATAGGACCATGAATCACGTACTGATAACCAATATCCCACTATCCATAATCACCTAAAACAAGGACAAATAACTTACTCAAGACTCAACATAATTAAATACAAACTTTAAGACTCAATAAGTCAAATGACAACAATATAATTTAACAGAAACTTGACCTCACTTTTCAATTTTTATAAGTAAGACCTTAACGTGATGTCATCCAAGCGTGAAAAGACCAAAAGTGTAACGTCCCGTTATTTTGAAGTGAAATTTTTATTTATTTATTTATTTTATTTTATTAAATGTTATTTAGTTATTGATTTATTTCAATTTACATATTTAGTTTAATTATTATTTTTATAATTTAGAATTTAGTAGTTAATTTTGCCCGAATTTCTTTTTTAATCGTTTTAATATTTTAAATTCGCTTCGGTGACATTAATAATTATTAACAGGCCAATTAATAATTATTAATCACCTTTAGATTTATTTAAGAGCATCGGGTTTCGTTTTAGGAGTCAAAAGTCATAAAAGGACGCAACCGTCATTTCTGATTTCTTAAAAATATCAAAACACTATTCATTCATCTTTAAATATACCCCTTTGACCAAAAGTCTTCATTTTTCTCATCCATTTTCATCCCAAAACCGTGGTTATCAAGGGGGGGAAGGAGCTTTTTGGTTTTCGTTCGTTTCTCGACGGATCGACTCGATTTCGGTTGCATCGGAACCTTCGAGTCTAGGATTCATTTCCACCTAACCATCGTGCTTTTCTCTCGAGATCCACGGAGTTCTCGGTAAGTTTATCTTGAAACCCTAAGCTCCAAATAGTGTTTTAATGGAGTTTTCTTTGATTTCTTTCATTTTCTTGTCGTGAAACTCGGTGTTTGTAAATACGGGAGTTGTTTTAAGAGTTTTTGGAAACTTTCCCATAACCCTAAAACCGAGTTTCAGTCGAAACTCTTCCCGTTTGAAATTTACCTTTTTGGGTTTGATTATGGGTTATTTATTAATGAATTATTGTTTATTTAAATTCGATTCAGGAAATGGCATAATGTTCAAAAACCCTAATTATCGATAACCATTGAAATCGGGAATATCGAATTTGTTTGAAACCAACTCGAAACACATCTAAATTGCCTAAAAGCCGGAAAACCAAAACCAAAACCCTTTTATGGAGGGGGGGGGGGCGAGAGCCTCATTGTTGGGGTTGTTGGGTTTTTCGTCGTTTTATACGCGTGGATGTTGTTTGACCGTTATTTGGTTAATTATTAATTGTTAGATGTAATTTTAATTGTAGGTGATTTTGGATCGCTTGCTTGATCGCTCTAACGATTTTAAGAGCGAAGTCATCTTTTACTAAGGTGAGAATAGTTAGCATTTAAAGTAACTATAGAAAGCAAATAAGTATAATGGTTTGTAGAATTGGGAACTAAGACTAGAATTCGAATCTAAGATAGAGGGAAGTGAGTTAGTGCCCTTAGGATTAGAAGTGAATCCTTTAAGTGAGAACTTAGGAGTTCTCGAGGAAAGCATTGAATCTTAGAAATTACTAAGTTAGATTCGTTTCGGAGTTTAGGATGGATCATTGGAAGTTAAAAGATCCAAAACTTTTATATAGAACGATTAATAGAACCTCAGATTATTGGAAGTTAAAAGATCCAAAACTTTTATATAGAACGATTAATAGAACCTCAGATTATTGGAAGTTTAGAATCCTTGAAGGTTAGAGTATATATAGAAAATGAGATATAAATGTTATATGCATTTACGAAACCATACCAGAAATATTTGGAATGTAGTTCCACAATTATATTGGAGAATTGGTAAGTAAAAGTGGAACATTTTGATATAAACTCTTTGAATGGATTGATAGCAAAGAGTAAGTATGTTCTTGGGCACAAATCGGAAATGCAAGTTTGAGGTCCAACCTTACTTTTTATTCTTATTATTCTCACTGGGCTTAGTTTATTAGCTCATGATATTACAAACATTTCAGGTAATGTTTGGGATCGTGGAAGAGGAGCTGGTGCGCGCTTGATCGAGATGATGATGATTTCGAGATGGACTAGGTGTTATGTAAAAATCCATGTACATGGTTTTGTGAATTTTATATCATTTTTGAGATTTGTACAATTGTATATAGCTCTTAAGAGCTTTTGTCTTTATGTTTATGATTATAATCATTTTGAACTCCTGGATAGGAACTTAATGTTCCTTGTGTATTTTAGATTTTAAAATTAAGATGTAAACAGGTTTTGGCCAGCAAATTTTCAAACATAACCACGCCAAATTTTCTTAAAATAAAAGACTTCCACTGTGTTTTCTAATTTAATTTATTTAAAAGTGTTGGGTCGTCACAAAAAGCCCATTGAAGCAACTTTTGTATTATCTCATTAACACACCACTCTACTATACTTTCTTTCTCACTAAACAAAAGCTCACCATTCTCTCTTTATCTAAACTATAAACTTTCTCAAGGAAGAAGAAGGTAAGATTTTATATCATTTTAGCTTCATTTAAGCATTATGATGCTCGTGTTAAGATTTTAAAAAAATAAATATCGCACGATATTTTTTCATATTCGAATCCGTTTTATCATTTAATGATTAGTTAGATCCAATTAGTGTTCCCTGTGATAAGACTGATCATAAGCAATGATATGTCTGATGATGCACAGTGATCGATCAGATCATTGATTAACAAAAAAATTTCAAAAAACATCTTACTATGAAATCTAATTGAATTTGTGAATATTTGTTTAGATGGCAATGGTAAGACTCTTTGTTCGTTATGGTGAACATTGAGACGTTGTTGGGTACGACTATATCGGTGGCTCATTGGGAGGAATACTTGTGGATAAGGGTATAAGCTATGCAAATTTAGTTGATCAACTATATGTTGTAGGAGCTGACCCTGCAACGATGACTATAAAAATGAAGTGCATATATAAGTTTGCAACAATATGTCTGCCTTTTGAAATTATAAGTGATACGGAGCTGTAGTTTTACTTTATGTGTTCCGAACCTTTGGATCTGATATGTGTATCCTCTGAATGCAGAGAGGCAGATACGATGAGTGGACGAAATACAACTAACAACCTGAATCGTTGTCTTTATAAGGGTAATATTGCATCTATTGAGTTCGTTGGATAATACTATAGCTCCATATGATTTAGCGAAAGATGTTAATGTTAGGGTGGGTTGGGAGAATTTGAACAAGGATTCTCCTAATGATATGCATGATAATGATCATTTTCTAAGATTGGACGACGAATTTGACCACCGTGATGTTCATATAGAGAGGGATACAATGAGAGTGAAACTCTAGAGGAATGCAAACCATGAATGTGAACCGAGTAATTGCGTGAAAGTACGTGATATGAAGGGAAAATGTAAAGTTTAGCCTCTTGGTTTGAATAATAAGGATTATGAACAGAAGAGTAGTTCAATGATGAATTTAAAGGAAACAGTTTCTATTGAGGAATTTGGAGTTGGTTGCATCTTATTATCTAAACAAGATTTAGTAAGTAGGCTATCTAGGCTAGCGATTAGAAGAAACTTTGAGTTTAAAGTGAAAAAATTGATAAAGACCATACTATGTAGGTTGTGTTGATTCAAATTGCGGAGACTACGGGTTGTGTGTTTACAGCGCATTGACATTTTCTATGTTATAAAGTTTGTAGATGTTCATTCATGCTTGCTTTCTATGTTAAACCATGATCACCGATAAGCTAGTAGTAAAGTAGTCGCCTAATTGGAGACATCATTATAAGTAAACTTGAAAATTGTAGTCGTCGATACACACTGAGAGATATAATGGACGACATGAAAACTGAGTACGATGTTAACATCTCTTATGATAAAGCGTGGCGAGCAAGAGAGGATGCTTATGAGGTTCTAAAGGGATCTCATGAAGAGTCTTTATTGGGGTTGTATTGTGAAGCGGTGAAGTGTGAAAATCCTGGAACCATTTATCATATTGAATTAAAAGATGATTATCACTTCAAATATCTATTCGTTGCATTTGGGCCTTGTATTAGGGGATTTCTTAGTCGTATACGACCGGTAGTTGCGTTGGATGGTTCCTGGTTGAAATGAAAATATCGGGGAACATTACTAGTTAGCACATTCTTCGATGGAAATAATCAAATTTATCTAGTAGGGTTTAGTATTGTGGACAGAGAAACTGATGAATCATGGACTTGGTTTTTGGATAAACTCAAATTTGCAATTGGAGACATTGCATATTTGGCGTTTGTTTCGGATAGACACATGAGCATTGAGAAAGCCATTGTGAGTGTCTTTCCGAATACGAGTCATGGTGTTTACATACACCATTTGAGTAGAAACCTTGTCAATAAGTGATAACTCTACAAAATAGAGTTATTTGGTCCTATTTTAATGCCTATGTGATAATTATTTGATTGAACTTTGCTCATATTTTGCATACTTTGAACTCATTTTGCATAATTCTTTAATTAAGCTTATTTTGGGAAAAAAACTCGGGTTTTTAGCACTTTAAAGTATATTTAGGATTGTTCTTGGCTTTTGGTATTTAATTTTGTCAATTTGAATGAAAGAGAGTCCTAAAAGAATTGCAAATTTCATGCAGGAACAAAGAGAAAAGTGCAGATTTTTCAAAAGTGCTGTGGCAATGCTGCAGCACACTGGAGCAGTCTGGACAGCAAGCAGGATCACGATTTTCAGCCTTAAAAAGTCTATTTTTAGGTCTGTTTCAGCTGATTCAAGTGAGAAACAAATAGCCCATCATTAGAGTCCAACTTAGGAGCAATTTGGAGGAGATTAAAAGAAAGCCCAAGCCCAAAAACAAGAAAAGAAAAGAAATTAACCTAGACATAAAGGGAATAAAAGAGAAGACATATTTGTTTTTGGAGGGAGAGACAGAGGCAGCAGCGTACGTAAGAAAGAAAGAGGAGAAACGCAAGAGACTTCTTCTTCCTTAGGGAACTTCGTTTGGATCTTCTTCTCTAATGGATTATTCTTGCTCTTAATTGTTTATTCTTCTTCTTCTTCTCCATTATTAGATTATGTTAGGTTTAGGTTTATTTTTTTAAGAACACTTTTGTTTATTTGAATCTCATTATGAACTAAATTTCTTAGGTTGGAATTGATAGATGAACCCTAAGGGGAATTAGTTTTTCACAAGCTTTAATGAATTCAATTTTTATGCTCAATCAATAGTTTGATATTTCTTGTCTCTTTGCTTATGCTTGATCAACTTAAGTGAATTGCCTAGTTTAGTTTTAATTCTGAAAAGGTTAAAATTGAATGGAAGAATATTGATTGATAGGGGTTAACGATTCTTGAAATTGTTTTTGGTAATGCATAGACATATGTGTTTACACCTTAAGGCCTAAACCGGAACATTAAAACATATTTCTTAATCTAATTTTACCTAGACATAGGATTTTAATTGGATTAGGAATTAGAATCATGTTAGGCTTGACAAAGTCACTTGAATAATTAGGTTTACTTGCATAAAAAGTGCATTTATTATTGCGCTTTGCAAGAACAAGCCCACAACAACTCTTTGCGCAACATTGTGAATTCTAAGACTTTTTAGGGGGATTCTTGATTTTCCAACCGATTGTCTCTACATAGTTTAATCATTTTAATATTCTTGCATATTTTAGGAGTAATCTCAGCCACTTTAGACCAGCATATTTATTTTCCTTAATTAATTTAGAATTTATTTATTTAGATTTGCATAATTTCACAATTTTAGTTGTTTAGTTTCATAAATCATATCACCCAAAATTTATCATTGTTTTTATTTTTCTTTAAGCTATTTGTTAAACATCACTTTAAGTCACTAATCCTCGTGGAAACGATCTTTCTTATCACTTTATTACTTGTTAGACTACGTGCACTTGCGTAACACAACAATAAGTTCAAAAACGATGATATCAATAAGGTTTTCTTTCGTGTTGTGAAGGTCTATTGAGTCTATTTTCCAACAATATTAGGAAGCACTTGCTATGTTTCATGGTGTGTGTGTGAATACTTGGAAAATGATATTGGTATGGATAAATGGGCACGAGTTTATGCGCCGAAAAAACAGATATAGTATAATGACCATGAATAATGTAGAATAGTGTATTTGTTGATGATAAGGAACTACCAGTGATTGCACTAATAGAAGATATTCGTGGAAAGTTGTAAAAATAGTTTTTTGAGCTTCGAGTTGAAGCATCGAAGCTGAAAGGAATTTTAACAAATCATGTAGAGAATAAACCCCGAGCAAATCATGCAAGGTCAATTACATTGTTTATCACGACCATTGACATTTATCGTTCTAATGTGAGAGATATTGACAGTGTTAATACTGTTGATCTAAACTCCATGGAATGCAGTTGTCGCAAATTTGATTTAGACAGTTTGCCTTGTAAACATGCACTTACAACAGCCAGAAAATGGAATGTGGACCCATATATAATATTCACAAAGTATTTTACATCCGAGTTCATTTTGATTGTATATGCGGAGCCCATAAATCCAGCTCCTCGCAAGTCAATATAAATTCTCAGAAGACGTTAAGACAGTACATGTGCTACCTCCAAAAATGGTGGCAAGGATTGGACGTAGGAAGAAACTAAGGATCACGTCTTTTGGAGAGACTATTGTTAAAACACGATATTGTGCCAGGTGTGGTTCAACATAACATAATAGAAAGACGTGTCATAATCTGATTTCTTATGACTTGTAAATGTATTAAATAAATCATTTGTGTAAACTGTTTATCTCGCAACCAGATTTACACGATGCGGAGTGACCACATCGGTTTACGAGGGTCTTTTAGAAATATGTTTGAGAGTCGCCACCAACCATAATAAAGGTGTGATTGGTCACCTAAATTAATAATAATAATAATAATAACGATGATAATAATAATATTTATTTTAAAAAAAAGTTTTATTCCTCAAGAAATTGAGAAGTTTGACGTTCTCAAATCCGTCATAGGATTGTCATTTAAAATTTATTAAAAAATGGCTAATGAGGGAACCAAGTTCCACAAATACGCCCTTAAATCATTTTATATTGTGTTTAACAAGTTATTATTATTATTTTTTTTATATATTTTAAAATAACATATTTTTTAAAGAAACACTATTTCTATGATAATATGAAAGAGCATTTATTGTTCAATTGAAATTTCTTTTAATTGAATTATGAGAAGTAACTATAAGTGAAATAATAATAATAATAATAATAATAATAATAATTTAAATAGTAACAGTATCAATTGTAATAGTGATAATAATAAGAAGGGAAGGAGCAAGTTTATAAGAATATTGTTTATAACCAAATTTTTGTTTTTTTACAAGAAAGAAAATATTAATGATAATATAAAAATAATAAATAAATAAATTTAGTTAAGGGTAATTGGCAGGAGTTAACCAATGAACATAAAGGAAGAGGAGAGGGAAGCATTCCACTAATCCAACTTCATATTGTTTTTAAGTTGATACATGTATTTTAATTATTATTAATATGTCACTAAATATGATTAAAATGTAAATTAAAAGTATTATTACTTTGCTAGGATTTGAAAACATGATCAAGAGGAAAGAGTTAGAGAACTAAGTTCCACAAACACCTTGAGTGATCCTTAAACTATTTTTATTTTGATAATCATATATTTTTATAAAAACACTTATTTCTATTTAAAGAAAAGAATATTTATTGTTTATTATATATATTTTTTAAATATATTATTGAGAAATGGTTATTTCATTATTGATAATTAGAGTTAAAAAGAATATTTTTATAATAATTATAAAAGTAAAAATAATGATGATGATGATGATAAAAAAAAAAAGGTACATGAACTTGGTGGAAGTTGAACTTCAGATGTGAAGGAAGCATAATATAATTAGCCCAACAAGCTATTATGTTATTCTAATTAAAATGTACAAGTAATTATAAATTAAACTTTATATAAATAACCAACCAAAAATAAAACAAAAATTTAAATCTGCCCAAGCCAGATTCGAACTCTAGACATGGACAAAAAGGGAAGGGAACTCTCAAGGGGTAACAGAACCACTGAGCTAAGATCAATTTGTTTATAAGAAATTGCTCAGTTTAATTAAGTAAACAAAATATACGAAATGGCAATTTAAGCATGCGGTTTTGAGCAAAACAGAGTAGTTGATTTCCAGTTTTGTTTTTTTAAAGCTTTAATTTCGAAATTAAAAGGCTTCTCTCTTGTTCCTCCCCATTTTTGTAACAGATTCATAAGGAGAAAAATCATAAAAATGTTTTTTAAGTTTAGATTTTTAAATTTGGAAAGGATTTTCTTTTTACAGAATTAGAAATACAAAATCAAAGATTAAGTTCTTTTATTTTATTTACATATACATGCATTTGTTTAAAGTAATTTAAAAAAAATAATAATAAATTTCAAATAGAAAAGAAGAGAAGATAATGGAGATTTTACATAGCTACCTCTGATTCTTGATGGGTTTTTTTGCTTCGAGTTTCTTCTTCGATCTTTCTTTGAATTTTAATCTTATGGGAAATTATTCTCTTTTCTCATTTTATTTATTTTTGTATGGAAAATCCTCTCTTTTTCTTTTGGGAAGATCCTTCTATGTCTCCTCTTTTTATTTTTTATTTTGGCTGTTCGTGTTCTCCCTCTTTCTTTTCTTGGGTAGGAGTTATTTATGGATTGATGAAATTATCTTGATAAGATTAAATCTTGCTGATATCATTTTTAACTCAGCAAATCTTAATCTTCTTTTAATTTTCATTTCGCTTCCAAAGAGAAGAAAATTCTAGATAAAAAAGTGGTAGAGATGTAAATAACATACAACACCAACTTTTACACTTTGAATTCCAGGGAGTTCTTGTATAGTAGCCTTGAAGATGAAATTTGGCTGGCTCTTCAATTTTTGAAGGGTTAATAATTTTGTATATAAATTGTATTTTTAGAAATTTGGAAGAGAATGAAATTATAATTATTTTTTATTGATTAATTATAAATTATTGGGTTAACCAAGTACAATTTGGGTTTTTATTTATGTTCTAATTATAATAGTCATAAAATAATTACCTATTTTGGTTAATTTGGTGGAGGTTGGGACATACTAAAAAAATATTATAATTGAATTATAAATGACTCTTGGTAATTTTTGTTTATTGAGAAATAACGTTTACTACAATTATTTTAAATGTGTATATGAAAAATATTAATCATTTTTTTTATTATTATTTTAACGAAATAAATAAAAATAATAGGTTACAATAAGGTTTAAAATTAGACCTTAACTTGGACTTAATCATGAATTTTTATATTTGAGTTTTTATTTTGATTAATTAAAAGTGATAATTAATATGAACTAAGGTAAAACATCAAATTAATTTTTTAGGGTAAAAATACCCTCTTCTTATTTATTATGAACTAAGTAAAATATCAAATTAATTTTTTAGGGTAAAAATACCCTCTTCTTATTATTTATTATGAACTAAGTAAAATATCAAGTTAATTTTTAAGGTAAAAACGCCCTCTTATAATTATTAAATTTTTTAAAGTAATGAAAGTACTCTCTTATTATTAATTATTATGTACTAAAGCAAAATATCATATTAATTAGGATGGTTTTGAAAACCACACTTAATTTAAGAGTTTCTTTTTACACATCACTTTTTTAAGGGTTTTATTTAGAGTAAATTATATATAAACTTTTATATTTTATTATGATTATAAATAAATTAAATAATTTATTAAAATAAATAATTTAATTAAATAGGTCGGACCAAATACGGTGTCTACAGTTTAATTTACTATTTTTGTGTAAAGTGTTTGATTATTTGAACTCACCCTCTGTAAAAATGATCGGTCGGATCATTGCCAATGATCTGACGATCGTTATGATCTGACCGATTGTTTGGACAGAACACGGACCAACTGATTGGTCAGATCATGACAATGACAATGATGTTGGGATTGAGGCCTCTATAAAAAAGTTCTCAAAGTGGAAGTCGCAATGATCTTTCCTTGCAGTATAATATAATTCAAAAGTAAATGCATAAAAAAAAACTAACCCTTGTAGAGAAGTGACTGGCTCTTCCTCTTCGTTCTTGGTTACAATTCTGGGACCACCAAAAAGTTCTTCCTTACTAAGCACAAAAGAGAATCGGTGCGTGGGCACTATCATCTTTAGAAAAAGGAAGAGAGAAGAAAAAAAACTTTTCTTCCCTATACACTAGGGGCGGCGGAGGCAGAGAGAGAAGGAATAGAGGAATTTTCTTGAGCTTTTTTTTTGGCTCCCATAGCTGTGTGTTTTAGGGTCATTCCAAGGTTCCTATGAAAAACCTTTGAATATTTTTTTAATTAACAAATAATTAATAAAGATATTATAAAATATATTTTGAATAATTAAGATGTAATATCTTATTCCATAATAAGATATTCCCATATCACAATTTAAATTAATCATTATTAATTTAAATTAATTATTTAATATCTTACTCGTTTAAATTAATCATATTAATTTAAATTAAGATATTCCATATATTTTAATTAAAATAAAATGCAAATAATTGGTTAATTATTAACCATTGGGTCACATGCCCACTTCACCATCTCCATGATAATATTGGGCATTTTATTTTTCCTTTTTATTTAGGGTAAATGCAAATGAGACCCTTGTGATTTTTTTTCAAATGTATGAACACCCCCTGTGGTTTGAAAATGACAAATCACACCCCTATGGTTCCAATTTTTTTCAATCAGACATCTCCCCTTCAGTGTCAATAGTTTTCTTTTAGCCATAACTTCTTCGTTTGGACTCCGATTTGGATGATTCAAGATATTTTAGAATTCTCATTTCGGTCTCTACACTATGGTCACTTCAAAACTTCTAAATCATCAATAACCAAAAGAGTTAACAGTGTCCATCATACCTAGTATTTTGATATTAATAAACTCTTTTATTTATTAATCATTTAAAAATTTCGAAGTGACTATTATGTAGAGACCGAAATGAGGATTCTAAAATATCTTGAACTCATCCAAATCGGAGTTCAAACGAATAAGTTATGGCTAAAAGAAAATTATTGACACTGAAGGGGATGAGTCTGATTGAAAAAAATTGAAACCACAAGGGTGTGATTTGCCATTTTCAAACCATAGGGAGTGTTCATGCATTTGAAAAAAACCACAGCGATCTCATTTGCATTTTACCCTATAATAGAACAAATCCATTAAATATATAAATAAATAAAACTCCTTTTATTTATTTCCTCTTTAATTTGACTACCTCAAATTAAATATTTAAATAGACTCCCTCTATTTAAATCCCCATTAATTTTGGACAACTGTAAAATTAATTTAATTAAATAGACTCTTCTATTTAATCTCTCTATTATATAATTAAATAGATTCTTCTATTTAATTTCATTTAATTAATCAAATAGACTTTTCTATTTGTATTTGCCTTAATTGATTTGACAACTTTAAATCAAATACTAAAAATCATTTTTCCAAAGAAGTTAGTCCATATTAATTTATGTTCTCAATTATATGTGTTAGCTCGGAGGATTTAATGGACCTATAGGACTAAGCTCCAATGATATAGAATTACATTGATCAACCGCCTTTCAATCAATTAAGTCTTATTCACTAACTCCTAGATAACTCTACTAAATATCTAGAGTTGCACTCTTAGTATTATAGACATAGTTATGTCCATTGACTGTTATCATTGACTATACTTTGATCCTTCACAAGTAGTTCGTATTCATGGCTAGGTAATTTTACCGTATTAACTTTCATGATACATCTTGTTCCTTAAGCCCAACTGATTCTCTAATGAATGTTGGATTTTATACAATTTATTGTATAAAATTTAAGTGTGAAAGTAAGTGGAAGTGTAGAGAGAAAAGTTGGAAGTTGAGGTTTGTGGGAAAGTGAAAAATCACCTGTCCCACATTGGAAAGATCTCATTTCCAACTTCTCCTTTTATATCCTACACTTGCATTTTGGGATTGGGCCCTTAGGGGTACCAAAGATTTTGCGAGGACCGAGCGCGCACCCAATGTGAATCAATCCACACGCGCGCGCGCCGCCCGGTCGGGCCGGGCTCGGGTTCGGGCCGGGCCGGTTTCTTTGATTAAATGATATTCTTTTTATTTAAAGAATATTTATTTAATTTCTTTTTGAAATTCGGAAAATCTGTAACAGCAGCTCTTAATTGGTCATTACCGTTTCCGAACTTCGGCGAACGTTTCAGATGACATTGAGCCGTTTCCGGCCGCCGGCGTACGTTTCAGGCGACTCTTTACCGTTTCCGGCGACCGTTACAGTCAGAATTAATTCTGGAATTTAATCCCAGAATTTAATTCTGTTTTGGAGTTACAAATCCGTCTCCCTATAAATAGAGACGGATTCTTCACTCTCAAAACACCAAGAAATCTGTCATTTTCTGCTTGCTGTTTTCTCTCTTCCCTGTTCTTCGTTCTTCATCTTTTCTGTCCATTTTTGAGAGCTGTTCTAGAGGGGTTCTGCCAGGTTCTTGAAATTCTGATTGTTGTATTCAAGAAACCCTCCATCGAATCCTGCCGAGCCGAATTGCCGAAGAACCACAAACAATCTGAGCGGGGCAATATCGACTTCAGGACAACGGCCTGTCCGTGCTTTGGAGATTTCACAGTAACGTTGTCCTTCCGTTTCTGTTATTATTTTCTTGTTATTATTGATCTGTTTGTTATTGTAATCAGTTTCATATCAATATCAAGTTCGATTCTTGTTCAAATTCCTTCTCTGTTCCAATAATCTGAAGTCGATATCATGGAATTTGTGAACACCTACGGATCGAACGACTCACCACTTCTTTGAAATTGTCGCGCCCCTCTGCCGCCGACAATGTTCGTCGCGGCTCGCTTGCCGCCCATTGCCGCCAATGCGCGTTGCCTGGCTGGCCTTTTTGCCGCCTTGCGTATCACACGCCACGACAAAAACAAGTGCACCACTTCGGACAATTCCGTTCTTGCGAACCTGGTACTGCGCGGGCTCAAGGAGATGCTTACAATGCCGCGGCATTTCAGGCTAGTAAGTATCCTCCTTCTTACCCACCGGCCGGTCAACTCTAAGGATCCGCCTCAATTCAATGGTCAAGACTACAAGCGATGGCATCAAAAGATGATGTTCTTCCTCACTACACTCGGCCTTGCTTATGTCTTTGAAAGATCCAATGCCTAGGAAGTGCACGAAGACTATGTCACTTACGAGGGACTTATGGAACGAGATCAATGGGAGAATTTGATTATCTTTGTCGCAATTACATTTTAAATAGCTTAATTGATAGTCTATATAAAGTGTATGAAAACCGTAAGAGTGCGAAAGAATTGTGGGATGCACTTGAACCGAAGTATAGATCGGTTGGTGCCAGGGGTTAAGAGGTTTATTCGGGAAAGTTTAATGATTTTCAAATGGTTGACGGAAAATCCGTAATCAACCAAGGCGAGGAGCTACAAGTCATCATCGGTGACTTGCATAGCGAAGGAATGGGGATGAGTGAACCATTCCAAGTGGCAATCATGATTGAGAAATTGCCACCTTCCTGGAGTGACTTTAAGAATTATCTTAAACACAAGAGTAAGGAGTGTACGATGCAACACTTAATCCTAAAACTCCGAATAGAGGAAGATAATAGAAAAGGGATGGGTAATAATAGAGCCCCAAACCAAAGAAGTGGAGAAGCTAAGGCAAATCTCACCGAAACTAGGAGGAATAAGAATAGGCCACTAAAAAGAAGGTTGACCTAGGCCCCAAGCATGCCATCAACAAACGCATCACTGGGAATTGCTACACCTGTGGCAAAGCGGGCCACAGATCCTCTGATTGCAGGCACCGTAAGAATCCTGTACCAAATAGACCCAATAATAGGTCCAACAATCAAGTCAATCTGACTGTGGATAATGGGGACGATATTCCGCTTGTTGCGATGATCTCCGAAGTGTGCATGACTACCACTGCTAAGGGTTGGTGGATTGATTCTGGTGCTACTAGGCACGTTTGTGCGGATAGATCTCTATTCTTCAACTACAAAGAAGGCGACGGCAATGAAAAGCTATACATGGGAAATTTGCCACTTCGATGTGGTTGGCAAAGGAAACATCCAAGTTGAAATGGACATCCTGGGAAGATACTCACCCTGAATGATGTCTACTATGTTCCTGACATTAGAAGGAACCTTGTATCCGGACCACTTCGAACAAGAACGGGTTCAAACAAGTCTTTGAGTCGGACAAGTTTGTACTTGCCCAAGGGCGGGATGTATGTGGGTCGTGGGTATTTTATCGAGAACATGTTCAAGGTTGAATGTATTGGCTCAAAAGCCCAAAGTTATCAATAAAGTTGAATCTTCTTCTTATATTGTTGAGTTATTTAATATTTGGCATTCAAGATTGGGACATGTTAATAATCGATCCATACAAAGGATGATAAGTTTAGGATTAATACCTAAATTTGAAATTGATAATAGACATAAATGCGAAGTTTGTGTTGAATCAAAATTCGTGAGAAAATATCATCCTTCTGTTGAACGAAATAATGAATTACTTAACTTAATTCATAGTGATATTTGTGATTTCAGAAATAATCCTTCACGAGGAGGAAAGAAATATTTTATCACATTTATAGATGACTTTAGTAAATATTGTAAAGTATTTTTACTAAATAGTAAAGATGAAGCTTTAGAAGTCTTTAAGATTTATAAAGCGAAGTTGAGAATCAACTTGGAAAGAAGTTAAAAATACTTGATCGGATAGAGGTGGTGAATATGAGTCCACTTATATGACTGATTTTTGTGCGAAGCTGGTATTATACATCGGACAACAAGACCTTATACACCACAACAAAATGGTGTAGGTTGAAAGAAAGAACCGAACTCTTAAAGACATGATTAATTGCATGTTAAATAGTTCAGGTTTACCACGGAACTTTGGGGGGGAAGCATTGCTTAAAGAAACTTTATTTTAAACCGAATCCCACAAAAGAAGACTAATAAGTCGGCTTATGAGTTGTGGAATGGAAAACTCCCTACTTATAAAATATTGAAAGTGTGGGGGTGTTTAGCTAAGGTACAAGTTCCTTTACCTAAAAGGACAAAACTTGGACCTAAGACAGTTGATTGTGTGTTTATAGGCTATGCCTTAAACAGTGCAGCTTATAGATTCCTAGTAGTCAATTCACAAGTATCTGAAATAAATAATAACACTATAATGGAATCTATTGAAGCTGAATTCTTTGAGGATGTGTTTCCATATAAGAAACATATTGATACTGGAACCAAGAGAAATTATGAAGCGAGTACTTCACGAATTCAAAATGGTTCAGAATCTGAACATGAACAAGAAATTGTTCATAATGATTCAGAACCTAGAAGAAGTAAAAGAACTAAAACATCTACTTCATTTGGTCCAGATTTCATTACCTATATGGTAGAAAGTGAACCTCAAACTTATAAAGAGGCAATGACTACTCCAGATTCTGTAAATTGGAAGGAAGCCATTGATAGTGAGATAACCTCCATTATGCAAAATAATACTTGGATATTAGTTGATTTACCACCTGGGAGTAAACCAATTGGTTGCAAATGGATCTTCAAGAGAAAGCTTAAAGCTGATGGTTCTATAGATAAATATAAAGCTCGTTTAGTAGCTAAAGGCTATAGACAAAAAGAAGGAATAGATTTCTTTGATACTTATTCTCCTGTGACCAGAATCACATCCATTCGTGTGTTGATTGCTATTGCATCTATACTTAATTTAGAAATTCATCAAATGGATGTGAAAACTGCCTTTCTAAATGGAGACTTAGATGAAGAAGTCTACATGGAACAACCTGAAGGGTTTGTTGTAAAAGGGCATGAAAATAAAGTTTGTAAACTTGTAAAGTCGTTATATGGCTTAAAACAAGCACCCAAACAGTGGCATGAGAATTTTGATTACACTTTGATATCTAATGGGTTTAGAATCAATGAGTGTGACAAATGTGTCTATTACAAGAGTGTAAATAATCAATGTGTTATTATTTGCTTATATGTGGATGACATGTTAATCATGGGCACCACCAAAGAGATAATAGAATCAACAAAGAAAATGTTGAATTCTAATTTTGATATGAAAGACATGGGTCTTCTCGATGTTATTCTAGGGATAAGAATAACTAGAGATTCTAAAGGATATATACTTTCTCAGTCACACTACATAGAAAATGTGTTGAGAAAGTTTGGACAATTTGAAAGCAAACCGGTATTCACTCCTTTTGATCCTAGTATCAAACTATGTAAGAATACAGGTGTTGGTGTATCATCTTTAGAATATTCTAGAGTGATTGGAAGTCTTATGTACATAATGAATTGTACAAGACCAGATATAGCTTACTCTGTAAGTAGGTTAGCTAGATACACCTGCAATCCAGGTCGTGATCATTGGGATGCACTAGTGAGAGTGTTGAGATATCTCAAATATACTATAGATTATGGATTGCACTATACACAGTATCCACCTGTACTGGAAGGATTTAGTGATGCTAATTGGATATCTGATAGCTTAGAAACTAAGTCAACCAGTGGGTATGTCTTTACCTTAGGTGGAGCAGCTGTGTCATGGAAGTCATCTAAACAGACGTGCATTGCACGCTCTACGATGGAATCAGAATTCATAGCTTTAGATAAGGCTAGTGAAGAAGGAGAATGGCTAAGGAATTTTCTAGAAAACATTCCATTATGGCCAAAACCTGTAAACGCTATATGTATCTATTGTGATAATTTAGCTGCATCAATGAGAGCTAAAAATACAGTTTACAATGGAAAGTCTAGACATATACGGCGTAGACATAACTCGATTAGACAGTTGCTCACTAATTCAATAATCTCAATAGATTATGTGAAATCAAAGGAAAATATCGCTGATCCTTTAACCAAAGGAGTAACGAAAGAGCAAGTGTTGTATACATCGAGGGAAATGGGGTTAAAGCCTAAGAAATGAGTTATCTGGTGGAAACCTAACCTTGTTGACTGGAGATCCCAAGATCTAGGTTTAATAGGCAAACTAAACCGGAATAACTCATAGCTAACACACTAAGACTTTTTAAGTCAAAAACTCATTTCCTTTAATCAGTGTGTGTATCTGTGGATGTTAAGATATTATTGATACGTGGATATTTTGAGAATATATATAAAATCAATAGTTATCTATATGAGAGAAGAATTGGGTCGGTTCAATGAGAACAGTACAGGCTTGTGTTCTCTAAATCTCTCACCAGTCGGGAACGAGTCCAGGACCAAAAAGGACTCAAACGAATAGAACTCAATAGAATGAGTTAAATTATGTGTGATGATTGTTGTCTAAATTTATCAACGAAGGAAAGTTTAAGAAATACGTTTCACTATTTCTTCGGTAAATTCGATAGTCTATCACTAAGGAAGGTTTAAGTTCAAAAGACACCTTTCCTGATGCATAACTTAACCAATGCTCTCAAAAGTGACAGAATTTTTTGTTTTCATGTTTTTTGGGATAACTTACTTTCATGTGGGGATTGTTGGATTTTATACAATTTATTGTATAAAATTTAAGTGTGAAAGTAAGTGGAAGTGTAGAGAGAAAAGTTGGAAGTTGAGGTTTGTGGGAAAGTGAAAAATCACCTTGCCCCACATTGGAAAGATCTCATTTCCAACTTCTCCTTTTATATCCTACACTTGCATTTTGGGATTGGGCCCTTAGGGGTACCAAAGATTTTGCGAGGACCGAGCGCGCACCCAATGTGAATCAATCCACACGCGCGCGCGCCGCCCGCCCGCACGTCACGACCCGGGCCGGGCTCGGGTTCGGGTTCGGGCCGGGCCGGGCCGGTTTCTTTGATTAAATGATATTCTTTTTATTTAAAGAATATTTATTTAATTTCTTTTTGAAATTCGGAAAATCTGTAACAGCAGCTCTTAATTGGTCATTACCGTTTCCGATCTTCGGCGAACGTTTCAGATGACATTGAGCCGTTTCCTGGCCACGCCGACGCCTTCAGGCGACTCTTTACCGCTTTCCGGCGATCAATTCTGATCGGGAATTAATTCTCGAATTTAATCCCAGAATTTAATTGCGTTTTGGAGTTACAAATCCGTCTCCTATAAATAGAGACGGATTCTTCACTCTCAAACCACCAAGAAATCTGTCATTTTCGCTTCCTGTTTTCTCTCTTCCCTGTTCTTCGTTCTTCATCGCTTTCGTCCATTTTTGAGAGTCGTTTAGAGGGGTTTCGCCAGGTTCTTGAAATTCGATTGTTGTATTCAAGAAACCCTCCATCGAATCCTGCGAGCCGAATTGCCGAAGAACCACAAACAATCTGAGCGGGGCAATATCGACTTCAGGACAACGGCCTGTCCGTGCTTTGGAGATTTCACAGTAACGTTGTCCTTCCGTTTCTGTTATTATTGATCTGTTTGTTATTGTAATCAGTTTCATATCAATATCAAGTTCGATTCTTGTTCAAATTCCTTCTCTGTTCCAACAATGAATACCTTACATAATCTTTATTATGCGTCTTTACTTTTTCCTTGATCAAAGGAATATGAGACCCCGCTGTTCAAGCACCGAATCAGTCCATAAGGGAACTACTTATTTATTTTCCTATATGAAAAAGAGTGAATTCCAATCTTGTGTAATTACGTTCCCAACTATAAGCAAGATGCAATCCCCAAAGTGGGGGCATATTGAGCTGTAACAACCCTAAAAATTCCAAGACATGGAAAACATAATACCAACAGCGGAAGCAACTTAAAATTCAATATGCCATTATTTCCAAAAATCAAAACTAAACATTTAGTTCAGACCGGTCATTTCAAAACAAAGTTCTTAGAAATAAGGAAATAAATAATAAATTTCAAAGCAATATTGTTAACACAAACTAGAAGTTTAAAATAAATAAACAACCCAAAGATATTCAAATGAGACAAAACCATCTCAATAACCAAGAATGTAAAGAAAACGAATAACGCCGGCGTGTAAAATCAATCAACCAATCCCCCGCCACGAATCCATCATTCACCAGCTTTCTTCTTTCCTTTACCTGAAAAAAAATAAGTGTAGCATCATGAGGCTACGCTCAGTGAATATAAAATTGTTAAAGAAAGAATTATGTCATAGAGAGATTTCCTAAGATTTTAAGTCCATATACGTCCTTACCGACACCCGATAAAACACTCACTCCCAAGGAGTCATAAAGCTTACCCAAAACTTAAAAGTCATCTCTATTCGAATTAGTTTTAAACATAATTTTTCTACAATTTAAAACTAATCGAAAACTTTCCCGTTAATACCTTTAATCTCCTCTTTATTAACAAACAAAGAGAGACTATGCCCATAAGGAATTTAAACATAATTTTTCTACAATTTAAATCCTTTGGGGATATTCTTTTCCATTGTACAGATGGAATGAACCTGCCCCGTTAGGTGTTATTTAAGTTGTGCACACTAAATAAACTCCCCTAACAACTATTCTTCATTAGACAAGACCTTGCCTAATGTGAACCTACAACCATATTACCCAAGGTATTTTAAAGTAATATGATTTCCCACAAATCAACCACAACGCTTTACAAGCCAAAAAGATCCAACTAACTCTTTGGTTCGAACTCAGTCACTCCCAATATCTTTACAAATCTAGAGGTGAAACTAGCCTACGCCTATGCCATTTCACCCCTTAAACAAAACTTAGAATCTAATAAAATTCTAAAGAGAAATCGGCGGCATAACGACTATATTTTTAACTCCCAAAAACAAAAACCTACACATCCAAATACAATATCACAACTCAAGATATTAAATCCAGCAACAGTTTCTAACTGGCCACCTAAGCCTAAACTTTCTTAATTGGGCACTATCATGAATCGGCATTATAGCTTAACAGCAAACATTATAATTTACCCATAAACATTCTTAAACACTCAATAAACATACAAGGATAGAAAAGAAATAATTCCTAAACTGCCAATCATCTCAAATCGATATTGATAACTTTCACCTTATGCTCAAACTTAAAAACACACTTCTCACTAAATTAGCAAATTCCTGATTCAACCCAAATAACCTCAATTATTCTTTTAACATCCAAATTTAATACCAAATTCAAGAGGTTAAAACTTTTAAAGAAAAAGGAAAATCAAGCATGAAACAATTCAAACCTTAACAACTTCTACTCACCTTAGTTTGCAAATTAAATACTAAACCTTAAGCTTTTTCAACGATTCCGAGTACCTTAAAAATACCATCTAAACAATTTAAAACACATCCTAAAATTTCTCAAACAAAACGGAACGAAGCACGGGGACCCACAACGAAAAGAAAACAAAAATATGAAGCAAGAGCAGCCCCTAAGGGGCTGTCGCTGCCCTTTTGGATATTGAGTCACTCTCACCTATGCAAATCAAAGGTCTGTCTCTTGCAAACAGGAGTTCATAATCCACTCAGGATTAAGATCAATTGTACATGACCAACCGATTGATATACGAAATGTCTTTTTGTAAAGGCTTTACTAGCAGACAATAAGTATGTCTTAGTTCAATCTACTACAATCTCTATTGCAGCAATACCCCCACTCACATGTCTCTACATGAGTAATCCAGATGAGATCACTTGTGCCAGTTCAAAAGTTGGCCGTGTTAGTGCTGTTACCAGAAATAAGGCACCCAACCTTTATTCATATACCACAAACTATTTGAGTTGCGACTTAAGTGAATCTTCCCACATCACATGCTCACTTTAAGTTATCATACGTAACTCTGAATCTTATGATGAATTACATTTATTAAACAATAATAAATGACAATGTAAATATTACTAATTAATAATTCCTTTATTTATTTATAGTTTAATTGAATTACATAAGATTTAGGGAAGAAACCCCAGTAGATAATCGGTCAGAGTAGTCAATGATTTGACCGATCATTGTCATGATCTGAACGATCATTTACAGTTATCTGACCGATCATTTCGACACAGAGAGTCTTCATATTCATTTTAATCCAATGAAGATAGAACAAAGTATAATAAATAGATGGAAAATGTCATTTAACATACATAAAAAAAGAAGGTTGATTTGACCACATCTCAGCAGATAACATCAACCTAAACTATTTAATTTTGTTTGGGGTTAGGATTTTAAAACTATTTCCTGTTCAAGACATTCATAAAACTTAATTGTGTAGACGCCACAATGAATATTGTTGTCTTGTATTGTGGTGTTAAGGATACGCTTGATTGACCATCATTCCACAACTTCAGAAAGGCCGATATTTTCTAATAGATGTGAAACACAATCACAAATTGGCACTAGCATCACATCAATCCCTGCTTCAGGACTGTAAGTCGGAAGCGAATCGTAGTATACAAATTGACGCTGATGAAGATCGATAGCCAGCAATGTCCAATGATTCTTTTTTACGTTGATGTGTGCATATATCTGAGGAAATAATAAATGTTAGTTAAGCAAACGTTAAATATAAATGTAAGTTAACCTAGTTAAGTAAACTTATCCTATCGCAGTCACACCATTCGATCAAGAAATGTTTGTGCTTACCTACAACGTAATTTATGAGTTCAGAATAATCCTACCAATCGTAAACCTTATTATTCTGGACAGCCATTTCAAAATTAGACTAACTCCTACAACAATCTTGCTGTGACAAATATTTTATGAAAATCATAATGAATACTAAATGAAGTTAAATAAATAGATAATTATCTGAAATTTGTACCGCGAAAAAGGAGTCAACGACTGTGAAACGTTGCTTAATTAATTCATGCCGACTTTTAAGCTTATCTTGGATAAATAAAAATGAGGTATCAATATGCTATAAAATAAGTACAAACATTATTAAGAAAATATTCAAACCATAAAATAAGAACAAACATTAATTAAAAAAAATACTTGGAAAAATATTCACTTACCTCACAACCGAGATGAGGATTGGCTATCCCACTCTAGCATAGAAAAAAGCGTTTATCCTTCTCACCGTAATACTGGCATGGGACCCGAGTTTTACCATTGTTCTTATTCCGAAAATACTCATGATAACTTTGAATTATTTCCTCGGGCAACACATATAAAGGGTCATATTTTGTCAACTTTCCTTTCTTCTGTGTTACAAACGAAGATTTTTGGAATGGTCCGACCTTCCTTTTTTTACTACATTGTGGATGCTTCTTAAATTCAGTCTTCTCAGCCATCATAATTACTTCACCTCCTAATACCCCCCCCCACCCGGCGCTGAGAATTAAAGAACTTTTTCATCTCCCCTTGAACACTCTCATTCTCTTTCTCTCTCTCTCACCTCTCCCTCAACACTCTCTTGATCTTTCTCACCTCTCCCCATCAACCCTCTCCTAAACTTCCTCAAACTTCTCCTGATGTCCCCTCTCAACCTTCTCCTTGGCATCCCCCTCAACCTCCACTTCCTCAACCCTCTCCTTGACCTCCTCAACCTGTCCTCCACCATCTCATTCACCTCCCCCTAAACCCTCGCCTCAACTTCCTCAACCTTCTCATTCATGTCCCCCTCAACCTTATTCTTGACGTCCCCTTCAACCCTCGCCTCGACCTTCTCATCGATCGTCTCACTCTCATTCTTAAAGATCTTAGAAACTCGGTCCTCGAGGTAATAACCATCCCTCTTATCACCATTCATATAGTGATCACGATCATGCTTGTCCTCATGCCCCTATTCACGCAAATTTTTTTCCTATAATACCATAGATGTAGAGATAGTTATTAATAATAGGAATAAATAATATATGAGAACATAATAGAGATAGGTTTATTTACCTTTAACAATAGCTTTTCAATATTGGATAGCATGGACATTAGCTTCCACCCGTTCAAGACAAGCCTCATTCTTTACGCTGCGGGCCTCGTAATTCAGAATTGCTTGTTTGTACTTCAATGACAAATGTGCCTTTTCTTTTTCTAATCTCCAGAGAAGTTCTTCACAAGAACGTCCATTTTCTCAGCTCGAGGCCTCTTCACCTTCCAAACTTTTGACAACTTCACCTCCTCTTCTAGAGGCATTTCCACCTTCTTCTCCATTTTTTCTATTTTTTGTTTTGATGGTTTAACTTGTATATAATAATATTGAGCACATGAAAAAAAACACTTTTACACTGTCCAAATGATCGGTCAGATCATACATTATAATCGGTCAGATCATACTGTATGATCCGACCGATCATAATGTTTGAGACCAATCATTTGGATAGAACATCTAAATGATAACATATTTTATAAATTTTATTATAAATACCTTGTCAAGTGGGAAAAAGACATTCTTCTTTAGGCCAATAGTTGTCATGGCCTTCAAATTATGCCACGAGCATACTGGTGGCATAATTGTATCTACTCTGGATACATATTTTTGAGCAACAAGCTCCGACATTTGTTCGTAAATCCATGCCTGGTATTTGTTCATATATACAACATCACAAATCTATACAATTAAATTCATATCCATACAAGTATTTATAATCATACTTGGAATGCATAAGAAAATCCGGCTAAGGAGTAGGTTACTTCTTCGTTGATCACTTTTTTCTCCACAACCATTTCTTCATCCAATTCAAGATTTTCTTCTTTAGTTTCTTTCTTTCCGGCTATTGCATTGTTTAGCTAACGAAGCATGATCGCATAAATCGTGTTCACCCAATCAAAACTATCTTACATTTCTTCCTAGTTTACCAATGAAAAAATATCATATCAATCTATTTTCTCCTCAAACCACCAATCAACACTAGGTCAACAATGTACACTAGTGTCAACTTGACTATGTCTTCTTCATCTGTCAATCCGTGATCAAGGAACTTCTTTTCTAAATCACCCTTGCTCACACCATATTGATTCTTAAACAATAACTCACGTAGTCTAACTGAGTGATCCCTATGTTCGAAGCTCCTCTCACATGGCAATCCGATTATGCGTGCAAAATCGTCCTTTGTAAATGTGATGACCAGTCCTTCAATATGAATACTCATCACCTCCTCATTCGATTGTTCAATCTTTCTCAGTAGAACTAGGTGAATTAGGGGACCACATAACTTAAAATCTACTTTAATCAAGCGCCCGATGGGTGATTATCTCAACATTTCTAGCTGTGTTGCCGTAAGACAACCCTTAACATTCTTCACATTAGCAGTTAAATGTGAAATCCCAATTACAGTGGCGTGAAAATGATCCTAGGGACTCAATTTTAATTCAGGATCCATTTCAAAAAACTAGAGGATACAAAAAAATTAAAGAGATCATTAAGATACAATATAGTATCATAAATTCAATGAATTAGTGGTCCAAACGATCTATCATAAGCTATGATCAGTCAGATTATAAGCTATGACCGGTCAAATCATAGCTTATGATATGACTGATCATATCTTATGATCTGAACGATCACCAATTTTAAGGACAATAGGCATGGTTGTTCATAATCCGACCGATCATAACCATTGTCCTTTAAATTTATGATCGGTCAGATCGCAGTCAATGATATGGACGATCATAAGCTATGATCGGTAAGATCATAAACTATGATCTAACTGATCATAAGCAAAAAACCCTAACTTTACGCTTGTAAATTTGAACGAAAGCACACATTTTCTTCAGCGTGAGATCTAAAATCCCTAAACTTAGTAGCAGAGAACCTCAAACTTAGTTTCAATTATAATCTTTATCTTCAACGTTGGATTTCCAAACTCAAAACTTGAATTTAAATGGGTTTTAAAATCGGAAAGTCGTAGAAATAGGAAAGTTGAGGAGATGGTCGATTGAAGAGGCAGAGATCATGGGTTCGTGAGATTCTTTGTGCGTTGAAGGGTCTAATGTTTGAAGGACATTTTCAGATCGTTGGTTTGACGTTTGAACTTTCCATGCGTTTTAAATTTTAAGGGTATTTTGGTGAATTCACGTCTTAGTCACATCAACATAAGGTCTTATTTATGTAAAACTTCCAATTAACTTTATTAAAAATATATTTTTTTTAATTTTCACATTAAAATCCACCTATAACTGAAATCTCAGTCTAAAAAATATAATTTAAAAAATATTTACTATTTTAATCTTTAAAAAAGAATTTCTATTTTAAAAATTACTCATAAAAATAGTGACATAAATTAAAATTTCTGTAATTAAATTAATTCACATTTGAATAAAAAATATCATATAATATCCCAGCATCATAAAATATCCCAAGGAGAGAATTTGATTCCAAATTGTTTATTTTGATGGGTAATATTTTTAAATCTTAAGATTATTTCTTAATGATAAATTAATTTAGTATGTAATTAAGTCAAATTAATATTAAAAAAATATGTAGGATGAAATAAAAAATAATAAAAGGATTTAAACCTGAAACAATAATTCTCATTAATATTAGAATTCGTGATTTTCACTATAATATAAATAGAACATAAATTATTCTAGATAAAACGTAGATGAATTTTATGTAGAGATGAGTCTCAGTTTCTCTCTAACACCCTCTTTAATTGTACAACATTGTTAATTTAATGTACACAATAATGATGTTAACATTTTTTTAATATTTATTAGGGTTGAGAGAGGACCAGACTCATATTTATAGAGGACAAAGTGATTTTTTCTTCACAAAAAGATAATAGTCACCATGTATGGTTATGTCTTTTCCATCAAGAAACAACAATT
Organism: Gynostemma pentaphyllum; assembly: GCA_028015215.1. Lineage (NCBI taxonomy): Eukaryota > Viridiplantae > Streptophyta > Magnoliopsida > Cucurbitales > Cucurbitaceae > Gynostemma > Gynostemma pentaphyllum. The sequence goes on along the minus strand of CM051347.1, from coordinate 45,317,874 downwards.
TAAGGTAAAATGCAAATAAGACCTCGGTGGTTTTTCCAAATGCGTGAACAACCCCTGTGGTTTGAAAATGGGGTTTGGTATATCAACATTGGATTTATGGGCTACTTAAATTATGTGAGTCGTTATACAAATGTTCAATATGATATATTTTAGGGAAATAGTCGTTTTTTGCCCATGAATTTTAGAGATTACTATCCACTATAATCTTAAACTTTAAATATTATCAATTTCGACCCCTAAATTATATCAAGGATAAAATGAAAATGAGACCTCTGTGGTTTTTTCAAATGCATCAACACCTCCTGTGTTTGAAAATGACAAATCACACCACTGTGGTTCCAAATTTTTTCAATCAGACCCCTCCTTTTCAATGTCAATAATTTATTTTAGCTATAACTTATTCATTTGAACTCTGATTTAGATGATTCAAGAAGTTTTGGAATCCTCATTTCAGGATCTACATAATGGTCATTTTGAAACTTAGAAATAATTAATAAATAAAAGAATTTATTAACATCAAAATACTAGGTATGATTGACACCGTTAACTCTTTGGTTATTGATGATTTAGAAGTTTTGAAGTGACCATAACGTAGAGATCGAAATGAGGATTCTAAAACATCTTGAATCATCCAAATCGAAGTTCAAACGAAGAAGTTATGATTAAAAGAAAATTAATGACATTGAAATGGAGGGGTCTAATTGAAAAAAATTGGAACCACAAGGGTGTGATTTTCCGTTTTCAAACCACAGGGGGTGTGCATTTGAAAAAAACCACAGGGGTCCCATTTGCATTACCCTTATATCAATAATTGTAAGTTTAATCTTCTATTAACTAGTTAGTCAACGATTTTACATGTAAACTGTAAATAAAGTTTTTTTATGTAAAGGGTAGCATTTGAAAAGAAATATATAAAATTGAAGCCTTTGGTATTAGATTTTACGAGAAGGAGCTGCAATTAGTAAGATAATATATGTGATTTAATAACTCATCGAAATTATTTTCTTGCATTATATAGTTGTTTATGTTGTTTTATGACTTGATATTTCTTAAATATTTGAAAACTAATAGCGAATAATCAAAAAGGTATTAACAGAAGGTTAAACTCACAATTTCTTATACAGTTTATTAAAATTGATAATATTCAAAGTTTAAGGTTATAATTGATAATACCCCTAAAGTTTAGATGATTTTTTCCCCTACATTTTATTTAAGAAATATACATTTTTGGTCCCTAGGTTTTGAGTTTGTTTAGCATTTGGTCCCTAAGTTTTCAAAACCGACATTTTTACCTCTAGATTTTCGTTTTGTTTTCAATTAATTCCCCACTGTCAAAACTCTGTGAAGTATGTAACAGAGTGCTGACATGACATATTTTAATTGAGGTGGCAAGATGATTGAGTGTTATATTAATATGTTTTAATTTTTAATAATTATATCTCTCCTCTACATTCTTTCTCTCTCCACCTCACATCATCATTTTCAACATGAAAACCCTAGAAACTCTTCCTTCTATTTTTCAAACAAAACTCAGGCCAAACAAGAAATCCCAATAACGCTGCCACAGAATGCTGATTCATTTTCAAACTCAAATTCAATGTTTCATAATCACATAAACCCACTTAATCATATTCATATTCTTAACAAATTTATGAGATTTTAAAATCTCCATCAATTAGTTCTTCATTGGAAGGAGGTTTCATGAATGAAAGCATGGATTGGAGGATTTTGAAAAGAATCGATGAACAAAGATTTTGATTGGAGCAAATATTTCTTGTCTCTTTCTCTATCTCCGACTAAATCCTTTATCTCTTCACTCCCCCCTCATCGATTTCCATTCCATGGAATACCATTCCACCAAGTTCACTTAACCTTTCATCTATGAAAATTGAAAAATCAAATGCACTATAATAAATTTAAATTTTGATAGAGATAATGTTATACACAATAAATCCTTAATCTTTATCTTTATCTTTACTATATTAAAATGAGCTAACTTGGAGAAACGTTTTTAGACCATTATGCACATTACCAATGTCTAAAATAACAAAATATATCATTATATATACCCTTTACATATTCTCAAATTACTAAACATGCCATTAAATATTTATTACCCACCTTCTATTAAATGACAATTTACATTTAATCTATTCTTTAAAATATTTAACTATTTTTAAAATATGTAACTAGTTTTTTAAATAAATAAATTTGTTTGATATTTAATTAGTCAATTTACAATATTTATTAAAGATAGAAACTAAAAAAATATTTAAAATCCAAACAGAAAAATCTTGAGGTAAATAAAAACACCTACCTTTCATTAGATAAAAAAATCATGATTGAATTATCAATTAATTTTAATTATAAAAAATAAAATAAAATTAAAAATATAGATCTTCTTGCATAAACATTTATTAAATGGTACTTTAAGAAACAATTTTTTTTAAAAATAAGCTTGAGGATAAAAAAAATATAATTCTTTAAATTAATAAACAGTAAAGTAAAATAATTTAGTAAATTAGTAAACTAATAATATAAATTTTTAAATAAATCTAATAATAATTATAAAAAAAAGTTTAAATTTATAAAATTATTTATTTGAGTCACATCCTAAACCTGAAATTTTGGAGAAAAAAACATGCATTTTGTATCTTGAAATAATTTTAAATCATATAATTTTTTAAAAAATATCAAACATTATTAAATTTTAAAATTTTAAAAAGAAAACACGTGCATTGCACATGGTAAAATCTAGAGAATCATTTAAAAAAAATTAACCTTATATATTTTAAAAATTCCACATATACCTCTAATTAAATTTATTAAGCCTATATACAGTTTAATTTCATGTGATATATTGTAATTGTTAAAGAGAATGGGTAAAGTAAAATTGTCAAATTGAATTTCAATAGATAAAATAATTCAACATCAAGTTTTTTTTTTATTACAACCTTTCATATTCTTGATATTAGTTAAGATCAAAGAGAATTGGAGAGGAAAAGAAAGAATTTTAATCATTCTTTATTGAAATGAGAACATAGAAGTTGCAAGAGATTATCACGTTTAATTTTTGGGGTCTATTTATTTGCTAATAATCTCCACGACTATTAGCCCGTTTAAGTTTTAATGGAGATTTAAGGATCGATAACTATTCCCAAAGAGGGTAATTTATCATTTGATTGATAATAAACTCTTAATTCTATTATTAATTTGAAAACATTATAGAGAAAATCAGATGCAACACTTAATAAAATTAAAAGTGTCGTTGTATATTAGAATTATTAAAACATATTTTACATTTATATGAAAAAATATTTTTCTCATGTGATCTATAATTTTTTAGAATTTAAAGTAAATGTAAGGAACCGAGGTTTGATGTCGGGAATTTAGAATTTTCCTTATATTGATTTTTTTAATTTAGTATTTTAATTAAGGAAAGATTATTATTATTTGCTATGAGTATTTGGTTAGTTAGCAATTAACCATAACTAGTTTCTTTAAAAAAAAAAAAACAACAAAACAAACAACAACAACAACAACAACAACAACAACAACATTTATTATTAACCTTAGTTAGTTTAACTAAGGGTGGGAATTTAGTAAGAAGAGCAATAATTAACCATAGTTAATTTAGAGGCAAGGACTAGTTAGCAACAAAAATAGGAGGAGGGGTTCTTTTTAATTTTAAGAGGTGGAGGGGATTAGTAGTAATTAGAATTAAGTAATTTATTTTAATTATTAGGAATTGAGAGTATAAATAGGAAAAAGAAAAAAAAAATCAAAAGTGCTCATCTTTCTTCTTCCCCCCAAATTTCTCATCTTTTTCAATTTTCTTCCTCCTTCAATTCCATTGAATCCTAGACAATTAGTGTTGGGTTTTGGTTGAATTGTGAATGAATCATCATCTTAAGGTGGCTCAAGCAAGAATTCATTAAGTTTTACAAGGTTTAAGGTAAGATTTCAAATCTCACAACTCAAGCTTTTTCTAGGTTTTAATGGAGATTGTTTTGGGTGTTCTTGGTTAATGATGTAAACACTTTGGTATTGAGTTTCTTTCACTTTTAAAATTCTGAAAATGTGTTCTTCAAATGATAAAGTTAAGTTTAGGTTTCACTAAAATAAGGTAAAGAGGATGGAAGCCATGGTTGGGAAGAAAGCTTTCCAGAAAACTCCATTAATTGAGGTTTTGAAGCTTTTGTTTTTTCTTTGATTTTGGGATTTCTTGACCATTACTTTGAGATTCTCAATTCTGGGATTTAGGGGTGAATATATGTTTATAATATATATGGAAAAAACATTGGAAGATTAACTTAATGATTTTTTGGTAAATTTCCAATTTGACCGAAAAATTTCACTTTAATTGGACTAGTTTTCTTGATTTTGTGTGTTTCTTGACTTTTATTAAAAGGCTATTAAATCTGGAGCATTTGGGTGTTTATATATATATATATATATATATTACAAGGAAATACCTTAGGGAATCAACCCAATGTATATTTCATAAATACCTCTTGTTTGGCCGAAAATTACACCCCAAATCGACTAGTTTTGGAACTTCTACCACTAACTGGGTTCGGGGGTTATGAATGTTTATATTAGACTAAACATATATGGATTAACTTGTTGTAGGACAAAGGCGAGTGGATATGATCGGGGCCATATTTTGAAGGAACATAAAGAATCGGAAGGGTGAATGGCATGCATTCATGAGTTTTTCCCGACTTGTCTTAAAAGGGAAAGTGTGGTGTAGGTGGTAGTGATTGATAGTATGGTTGGTAAGGTTAAGAGCATAAGAGAAATATGGAAACAGATATTGACCCTGGTATTCGATGGAACGGGCCCGAAATGCTAATTAGCTCAAACCTGGTTTATGCTTGATTAGTTGTTCATTTAAGCATGACTACTTGCTTTATAATTATGTTCATAGTCCATGAATGAGTCATATACTGGATTTGGGGCTATGATTATGCATATTTGTTACGTTTTTTATTTATGCTCGATGTATAGTTACGATTGAGATAACAGAGAAAAGTGTGATCATGAACCACATGAATATATGAAACTTGAACTTTATGTGAGCAAAGATCGAGTCATATACCGATTTTGGAAAAAATGATCTATTTATACTTGTTGAATCGATATTCCGTTATATGATGTTGTTGTGAAGAAGCATGCTAAATCCATTTCATGTCATAGCATTTCACTCATGCATATCATGTGATCGTTATGTGGCCATAGGGTCATAACCCGTGTAACGGTATGTAGGGGTTGGACGTTACACGTGGTTACCGTGGAGGAGAGGTGATGAAGCTCCGGTGTGCTAAATAATGAATGGCCCGGATGCTAGTGAATGTTGAGATAGATTGAAATTGAGACGAGCTACGGCTCAAATGTTGATTGACCTTGTAACTTGGGCGTAGAGAGACGCCGAATTTGTGTTTCCAAGTCTTGTGAGATCAAAGAGGATGGTAATTATGAAATGAAATTATAGTACGGTTTGATGGAAGTATGTGTTAAAGAGGTTGTGATTGGTTGTCACCATCTAAACATAAAGCATTTTGTTCATTATACACATCTTAAGCATGTTATTACTTTCTATGCATTTTATCATGATCATTTCACATCACCGTTCATATTCTTTTGTTTTCACTGAGTGTCATACTCAAAGGTGCTTTAAATCACCTTTCAGGTCCCGGATGTGGACGTGGACGTGGCCGAGGTGTGGCAGGTGGTGCTCATTGACGCATCGAGATGAAGCTTTTGGAATTAGGCCACCAGACACGCGAGCTGCAGTTCCTGAGAAAGTTTTGTTGTTATCTTTTGTTTGTCGCGTTTTCTTTTCTTCCTTAGGATCGGGTTTTAAATCTTGATGTATATATTATGTTTTGTAACGGTTTTACTTTGGTGCACTAAACTATACTTTGGTTTTAAACTTATGTGATATTTTAAACCGACCAACGAGCCGATGCTGTTGAAAACAAGTTTATATTGTATATGTATGATATGAAATATACGAATACTTCATGCCGAAATTTCAATTATTTTACAAACCAATTATTTAAAGTTTAAGTTTATCACTTCAGTTGCGTGCTCGCGTCCTGGCTTTTAGTGTAAGTCGGGTCGCCACAGTTGGTATCAGAGCCACTTGGCTCTAAGTCGTGTCTAGTATAAGTCGGTTGGTTGAGCCTAATCCAAAAGTCATCTCGCAAGTCAATGTTACCAGGTATGCCGGTAAACCTCGTTATTTAAGAATGTTTTGTTCTTTATTTATGTTATTTTTTTAAGCATTATTACATAAGCTTCATCTAATTGCATAAATCTCCTTTAGCATACTCACGAGTTGAGTGGTGGTTTTGATATTCAGGATGCCTCGAGGTGTGGCACCTGGTAGGGGAAGAGGTGTAAACCCTCCGCGAGGTAGTGGGAGAGGCCGTGAGAGGAACTATATTGGAGTTCTAGAGCCACCGCCGCCGCCACCACCGGCAGAGGGAGTTTATGTGGCAAATTTTGTGAATGACGGAGATCCGGTAAACCCTCAGGCGAACGTACCACTCGGAGGAGGGGTGATACCTCCGGCTGGGCATGTAATGCAAGATAGAGGTGGTATCACTAGTGCCGCCAAGATGTTGAAGGAATTCAAGAAGCATGCACCAAAGGAAATTGATGGCACATCGACTGACCTGAGAGTGGCAGAGAGATGGATAGAAAAAGTTGAGAAAGCTTTTTGTTACATTGCTTGTCCAGAAGAGTTGAAAGTCCACTATGGGACTTATTAGCTGACTGATGATGCTATGAACTGGTGGGACTCCACTTCACTGTCCTTGGCCCCGACTGGGCAAGTGACGTGTGAAAATTTTTGAGAAAAGTTCTTCGAAAAATACTATCCTGAGGATACCCGAGACCAGTTGGAGGTGGAGTTCTTCTCGCTTGAACAGGGAGATCAGTCCATGGTAGAGTATGAGCAGGAATTTGACAGATTATCTCGGTTTGCTACTGGGCACATAGCCACCCCTGAGAGCAAAAATAAGTGGTTCATAGTTGGCTTGATGGCTGAGTTACGAGGGCAAGTTCGAACTTTACGGCCAGCTACATATGCAGATGCCCTGGATTTTGCCTTGACCTTGGATATCGAAAGACGGGACTTTGCGATTATGTATTGACTATCGCGAGTTGAATCGGGTAACAGTGAAGAATAAATACGCTTTAACTCGCATAGAAGATTTATTTGACCAACTGAGAGGGACTACGTTGTTTTCCAAGATCGACCTTCGGTCTGGATACCATCAGTTGAGGATTGCTGATGAGGATATTTCGAAGACGTCTTTCCGTACTCGATACGACCACTATGAGTTCGTGGTCATGTCGTTTGGTTTGACGAATGCGCCAGCTGCATTCATGGATCTTATGCATACAGTGTTCCGGAAATTCTTAAACTTGTTTGTCATTGTCTTTATAGATGATATCCTGGTCTATTCCAAGAATGAGGAGATGCACGCGATTCACCTTGAGAAGGTTTTAGCAATGTTGAGGGCTGAAAAGCTTTACGCAAAATTTTCAAAATGTGAATTTTGGGTAAAACGAATTGCCTTTCTGGGCCATGTGGTATCAAGCGAAGGCATATCGGTGGATCCTTCAAAGGTAGAAGCAGTTAGTGGTTGGCCTCGACCAACCAGTATACCCGAGATTCAGAGTTTTTTAGGATAAACAGGGTATTACCGGAGATTCGTTCAAGACTTCTCTAAGATTGCAGCCCCGCTAACTCAGTTGACCAGGAAGGGTATAAAATATGTGTGGTTGGAGGAGTGTGAGCGCAGCTTCGAGGAGTTGAAGCATAGGCTCATTACAGCATTAGTTTTGACTTTGCCTGACCATTCGGGTGGTCTCACAGTGTATAGTGATGCGTCGTTGTGAGGTATCGGGTGTGTGCTCATGTAACATGGTAAAGTAATAGCATATGCATCCCGACAACTGAAAGAACATGTGAAGAGGTATTCGCCGCGTGATCTTGAGTTAGTAGCGGTGGTGCACGCTCTGAAAATTTGGCGCCACTACTTGTATGGGGAGAAGGTGACAATCTATAGTGATCATAAGAGTTTGAAATACTTCTTCACTCAGAAGGAGTTGAATATGAGGCAACGACGGTGGTTGGAATTGGTGAAAGACTATGATTGTGATATCCAGTGCCACCCGGGTAGAGCTAATGTGGTTGCTGAAGCTCTTAACAGGAAGACGTCTCATTCCACGACACTTTTGTCACATCAGGTACGGCTTCGATGGGAAATGGATCGAGCTGAGATTGCATACCTCACCAATGAAGTTGCAGCGAGTCTAGCTAGTCTCACGGTGGGCCCTACCTTAGATAGCGGATGATTGAGGGTCAACGTGGTGAACCTCATTTGACTTCAGATTTTGCGGAGGCGGAGTCTAGTTTACCTGGTCAATTCACATTCTCCTCGGATAACGCCCTATTGTACTGTAGGCGTTTGTGTGTGCCCCTGAGCTCCACTTTTCGTCAGGAATTGTTGAACGAAGCTCATAATTCTATATTTTTGGTACATCCGGGTGGGAACAAGATGTATCAAGATTTGCGGCAACATTATTGGTGGCCGGAAATGAAGCGAGAAGTGGTGGAATATGTTAACAGGTGTCTTGTCTGTCATCAGGTCAAGGCTCTTAAGCGATGTCCACCAAGATTGCTTCAGCCATTGAGTGTTCCTGAGTGGAAGTGGGAGGATATATCGATGGATTTCATTACCGGATTGCCGAGGACACTCAAGGGTTATGACACGATTTGGGTGATAGTAGATCGATTGACCAAGACCGCCCATTTTATTCTAGGGAAGATTACGTATTCAGTAGAGGCTTGAGCTTAGCTATATTTGATGGAGATTATACGTCTCCATGAAGTGACTATCAGGATCGTGCCTGATCGAGATACGCGATTTGTTTCCAAATTTTGGCGAACTTTGCATGAGGCAATGGGAACCCGACTTGAGTTCAGCACGGCTTTCCATCCTGCGTATAATAATAGCTACCAGTCTTCAATTGAGATGGCTCCATTCGAGGCATGGAAGGAAGTGTTGTTCACCGGTTCACTGGGATGAAGTGGGTGAGCGTAAATTGCTGGGACCCGAACTGGTGCAAACGACTTGTGAAAAGATTAGCCTAATTCGTGAGCGGATGCGAGTCGCTCAAAGCCGGCAAAAGAGTTATGATGATGTCCGACGTAGTGCACTGGAGTTCGCAGTGGGAGATCATGTATTCCTCAAAGTTGCACCTATGAAGAGTGTAATGCGTTTCAGGAAGAGAGGAAAGTTTAGCCTTGTGATATGAAATATATGAATACTTCATGTCGAAATTTCAATTATTTTGCAAACCAATTATTTAAAGTTTAAGTTCATCACTTCTGTTGCGTGCTCGCGTCCTGGCTTTTAGTGTAAGTCGGGTCGCCACAGTAAATTTAAATAATTTCAAAAGGAAATATCTATATGCAAAAGTAAATTATTAGATTTTGAAAAATAAGAAGAAATGCACGTATAACGTACGTGGTAAAAACTTATCTATCTATCTAGTCTAGTATATAAAAGGTGAGACGTTTGATCAGAAATTTTTTTGGACTATTAAATCTTTTTCAAAATCTTGAAATTACTATATATGCCATTATATAATACCCTTTTAATATCTCTAAATTACTAAACATACCAGTGTATTTATACTCCACTTTCTATTAAATGATCATTTACATTTTAAGACTATTATATTCATTTTTTATTTTCATGGCATGTCACATTTATATATTCTTAGAAAAATAAATTTTGGAGTCATAAAAAAAAGGTTTACTTTGTAAAGTGATCTTTTTGCATACTCATCTTAGCACTTTTTTCCTCTTGATAGTTATATTTTTCTCAAATATTAATAGACTTTTGCTTTTTTATTGCTTTCACAACATCAAATTACGAAATAGTTGAAAAATTAACTACAACATATGAAAATGAATGTGATATTAAAATGAATAACGATTCATTGTTTAGATTTATTACTCATTTATAGAAAAAAAAATCATATTAAGTATTCAAATATTAAATGATTTCATAAAAGTGATGGTGATTTAATTTTAAAATAACTAAAAAAAATTCAAAATGTTTTAAAAAAATTAAGATAAAAAAAATATAACTTATTGAATTATTAAGGGTATAGTATTTTATAATATTAGTAAACTTTAAATTTTTTAAAAACATTAAATAAAACAGAAAAAACTAATATAATTTCTTGAATTATAATTAAAATTATAAATGAGTAATACAGAAATGAATAAATTAACTAAAAAAAAGAAAGAAATATATATGAATATTTACTCCATAAACCAAAATGGCGGTTATATTTACCAAGGTCCAAAATAATGGCTTGCATTTGTTAATTACAAAAAATTGTACTTTTATGTCATTGACGGTGTTGATCGCTTTTTTTTTTTGTCAAATTTACTCTTTACATTAATACATCGTGTTCTTGTTGACGAAATTATCAAATACCCGCAAGTGTACGGAGTCAAGTGTTAATATAGTGATAAGAACAAAGGGTTGTCGTCCTCTAGGAAAAAGAATTAAGTCTACTTAAATACTAATGTATGGCTAACTCAATTTTATTTAGAAATCGTAAAATAATGAATGTTAAATAAACTAAGAATCATAAACTAGTAAGTGTAGACACTCATTTTCGTCCGATGTGTTTTTAATTTAATTTTAAGTATTAAGCAAAAAGAAGAGGAAAAGAGGAAGGTTTGATTTATGTTTAATTTAAATTTAGTAAATAGATTTTAATGATAAATGTAATTGCATTTTTTTATTGTTATAGTGTTTTATTAGCAAGAATAAAAATAAATGATAAAAATAATAATGTGTCAATTTTGTTTAAATCAATTTTGTTTAGAAATAAAAAGATTTGAAAAAAATAAGTTTTAAATGAGAATCAATTTAAACATGGAAAAGATGAGTAGGAATTTATTTTTGTGAGTTGTCAAATTAAATAAAAAATCAAAATTTTGCATGATTTTGGGGTGAATTAAAAAAAATGATTTGATTTTATTTTATTCTCATTATTACTTTCCTAATTTTTATCCCCCATTTGGCTATAAAAAGGACCCCCCTCAACCCTAAAACACACACAAAAAAAAAAGAAAAAAACCTATCATTTTAATATTTTCTTTCGTCCTTGCCGTGACTTTGCCCCTACCCATCTATCTCTCTCTTGTCTGACACCACCAAGAAGTCATACATCCGCCACTTCTAATTTGCACTCACCAATCCATAAGGTCCAATATCTTATTTCTGTTTGTTATTTTTCATATAATTACATTCATGTTTCAAATTTGTATTTTTAATATATCACCTTTGATTTTTGTTTAGGCAGCCACCATATTGGACTTTTCTTGTTTTGTCTTCTCCTTATTTTGGACATATTCATCTAGCCTTAACAATAAACAAACCATTTAATTTCTATGCATGTATTCTCTTTTTTATCATATTTCATCATTAGGATTTTAATTTGATTTTTTTTTCTTCGTATCTGTATATTGTAAACATACCTTTTCTCTTATTAACTAGTTTTTTATTTTGCTATTTATTTAGTTCATGTTCAACTTGATTATCATGTCATAGTATATATATATTTTATTATTTTGCAGCATTGATTTCAAAAAATATATTTACGTCAATTTTGCTATTATTTAGTTTGTAATTTAATTAATGAATATGGTATATATATATAATCAACATGGGTGTTTGAATAAATTTCTATTTATAAGGTTTAAAATATTTGAATTAACATGATTGGTATTTTGTAAATTTGATTTATTTTCTTTTGTGATTTTACTTGCTTTATATAAAGTATTAATTTTTTTAATATGTTGATAGATAAGGAATGAAATTAAAAATAAAATAATAAATAAAGATTGAAAATTTAAGTTAGAAATTAAAAAGTGGAAATAAAATTTTAAATAGTAATTGGAATTAATTAGGATACTAATTTTCCAAAGCATAAAAATTAACAATTTTAAATATAGTAATTGAAATTAATTAGGATACTAATTTTCCAAATTATAAAAATTAACAATTTAAATATAGTAATTGGAATTAATTAGGATACTAATTTTCCAAAGCATAAAAATTAACAATTTTAAATATAGTAATTGGAATTAATTAGGATACTAATTTTCCAAATTATAAAAATTAACAATTTAAATATAGTAATTGGAATTAATTAGGATACTAATTTTCCAAATTATAAAAATTAACAATTTAAATATAGTAATTGGAATTAATTAGGATACTAATTTTCCAAATCATAAAAATTAACAATTTAAATATGGAAATTGGAATTAATTAGGATACTAATTTTCCAAGGCATAAAACTTAACAATGTAAATAAAATCATAAAAATTAACAATGAAATTTTAAACATTAAGATAAATAGTATAAGCCTTAAATAAAAATTAAAATTTATTCGGATAATAATTGTCCATTTAGACCATAAATAAAATTTTTTGTCAAAATAAAACCTAGGGGCCAAAAGTGAAACTTACCCTAAACCTAATATTGAGCTAAATAACAAAGATTCATTATTAATTAAAATATTCATATTTAAAACTTAAACACAAAAAACAAACAAACAAACAAATCGTTTTCGAAAACTCCGACGACGGAATATGGGGGCGTTGGGATACCATGCTCCTAAACATTCTTGAGGTAAGGAATTTTTTCAGGATCTCGAGTTAAATTCCTGACAAGATTTTTCCTAATGGCTTTATGCCACTCATACTTATTTAATCATACTTTATTATTAAAGTATTGATTAATAAACATGAGAAATTTAAAAATAACCAAAAAAATAATTTTTGTTTTATAGATAAAGGCTTTAATTAATAATACACCAAATATTAAAAAAAACAACAATCGTTTTAAAACGAACATAATAGGGTGCTAATACCTTCCCTATGTGTGAATGAACTCCCGAACCTATAGTCAAAAGTTAGTAGACCATCCTTAGTTAATGAATAGGTGACTAATCACACCCAATTTAGAAAACCAATGATTAGTGGCGACTCCTTTTTTTTTTTTTTAATTTTTCCGCGTCGTTTTTACGTAGCGACAGTAAGAAAAGACAAAACTAAATGGAAGAAGGTTGAATTAAATCAATGGAAAAATATCCTAGAGGAATGATTTTACTACCTTAATTTATGGAAATAATATTGGATTAATAGAGAACAACAATTTCATATTTTAGTCAAGAACACTAAAACTCTTAATTACCTCTCCCGAGTGTCAAATCAAGAATCATAATTAATTAATCAACCAATATCCCTATTCAATTTCAGTAATTAAAAATGTATGAATCACAAGTTCTTTTTAGACGTCTAAATTAAGATTAAGTTTCTCAACTCTAATCTACCTTCAGTTATGTTCCCAAGATCTATCCTAAAACTACCTCTCCCGAGTGTTAGATTTCAGGATTAAAATCAATTTATCTATGGCCAGTAAATTAAAAGCATTAAGAACATAAGAACATAAATAGAATCATAAAATTCTTCAAAACTAAAACTAGATGCTTAAACCATAAAAATAAAGTAGCTACATCAATCCCCTAAGAATAAAAAATTTAGCTATCCATAAAAATAGAATTCATCAAAATAAATAATCTAGACAACATAAAAATAATAAACTACGAAAAACTCTGAAGACTCGTGTCAACTCCCTCAAAAATCGCTGAAAATCGCCTAAATATGCTCTCTAAAGTGCCTGTCTACAAAGAATAATTAAGAAAATAGCTTCAGCCCCTTTAAATAAGCTTCATAAGTTGGTGGCTGAGATAAGGCTCAAGCGACGACTCGTTGATGGGCAAGTGATGGCTCGCTTGCTTTTCGCTTGAGGTTCATTTAAATTGATGAGCGATGTCTCGCTCGCTTCCAAGCGATGGGTCGCTAGGCAACTTTCTGACGTTCTTTTAATTGTTCAAGCGATGCCTCGCTTTAACATATTTCTGCCAATAATGTAGTTTTTTCTTATTGTTTCCTTAATATGCAAATATTTTTCTATATCTACACAATAAGATAAAAACTAATTTAAGTAGTTTAAAGACCATAAAAAAACCAATTAAATTAAGGGTAATATTATAATATAAAACCATGTCAACAAATACCCCAAATTTAAAGAATTGAAAATCCTCGAGCAATCAAAACAATTAAGCATTAAGAAATTTTAAGACTCCGACCCCAGGAAGAATTTTCAAACAAAACAAGAAAAAAATGATGCCAAATGTTAACATGCTCCAAACCATATACAATCTCAAACGTGTGTGTGCGACCGATTCATTTTACCTTGTCAACCATTAACTAGAAAAAATCTCACAAGTTATTCAAAAGCAATCACCCTAGAATCTTATCAAAATAAAAGACAAGTAGGAAAAGGATACTCTCACATGGATGCACTCAATACGCTCAAAGTGTTTAGGGCGAAATAATACTCTCAAGTCAAAACATAGAAAATATTTACAAAGAGCTTGCAAATATATCATACCATAACTAACAAATGAAAAATTGAATGTGGGAATCTATGGGTCTTTACAGGTTGTAATGGGGCTTAGGTGAGGCTTGATGGAAGGAAAATTTAAGCTATGAAATTTAGAAAATATTTGAACCCTTATAGAAAAGGTTCAATAAAACTACTTCAATCACAGCTTAGGGACTTTTCTTTTTCTTTTCTTTTTCAATCTTTTTCTTTCTTTTTTCTTTTTTTTCAAACTTTCTTTCTCTCATTTTTTTTCCAAACACATCAACCCAAAATCAATCCGAAATATCTATTGAACTCAAAAATATGAATATTACTTTGCCTCAACATGGTCAACTTTTAAGAATGAATAAGCTTTTTCCAAAAGAGTTCAAACAACTCCAAATTCAAGGTTGACAATACATGAAGGAAAAAGGATCATTAAAATGTGGTTAATTTTCAAACAAAGAATCGGCTAAGGCTCAAAGTAGGCTTACTAAGGGTAATGATTAAGGTTGGCTCTTTTCCTAAATGCCCAAATTATTCCATACAATCAATCTTAACAAAAGCAGCAGTGATATGTATAACAATGCAAGATCCAGAAAAATCAACTATGTAAGACAATTCCTAAAAAGAAGAAAAATAGATCATGGCGTGATAAATTTTCTCTTTGGCACAAAAACCTCACAAGATAACATGTATCAAATCCTAAATATCTATCAATTAAGTCGATTCTAAGGAAAACTACTCAAGATATAAAAAGTAAGATTTTAGTATCAAGTTGATAGTGATAAGGATAGATCTAGTGATAAAAAAGGTGCAAGTGAATGTCAATAGAATAGAGTATGCACGAAATTTCAAAGATAAACAAACTTAACACTAATTCTCTTCAAGTCTGAAAATACTAAAGAACTCATCATAGGCCATCATTGTCTCATTTTTTTAGGGAAATAATAATAAATAAATAAAATAAAAAGACTATACACCCTCAAACTTAAATTAAAAATTGTCCCTAATGTGAAGAAAACAAAATAGAAAATAAAACAAAAGCAAAAAGTAAAAGGAATGAAGAAACTGCCATGAAAGTGAAAAAAAACATTAAGTATCATCAGGTGAAGAGTCCGGCGGTGGAGTAGGAAATGGAAAGGGACCTGATCCATGATGAATATGGACACATTCAAGAATTGAGCCAGAGAATTGTTGAAGTTGATTTGATAGTAAGTTAAGCGCTCCAAGAGTCGATCTCGTCTGGTTGAGTCTAAATCTAACTCGTCTATTCTAGATGTCAATGTTCTTGAACCACGGGAAGGTGTGGAAGCAAGACTGGACGGAGGAATAGATGAAGAAGCTCCAGGGATTGTGTTATCCCAACACACATAGTTAGTGATGATCTTCACTGTTAGAATTCTCTTACGAGCATCATGCTTCTCCTCTCGAGACCAAAGGACGCATGCTTGCTTAAATAAAGCAGTTATAAGATATGGATGTGCTAATCCCCCTGTTATGGCTGCCCGACTCGTATATAAGATTTAATATCTAATGACCTTACCCACATCGATTGATTTTCCTGTGATAATTGAGTAGAGAAGGATAACTCGATCTTTAATTACAACGTCTAAATGGGTTACAAACATTAGCTTAGAACAGATAAAACTATGTCAAACCTTGCCATAACGGTCAAGCCTAGCCTTAAAGTGTTTCCCAACTATGCCAATAAGTTCCCATTCGACATTAGGCTCACAAAAGGTCTTGATGACCTCATCTAGATCTAAATCCTCATCTATATAAATGTTGTACGCATCATCATCAATAGCAGGAAGGTGATAAAAAGGTTAATGGTAAAATGGTCAAAAGATACCCAAACCCTAACAAACATTGTGGTACTAGTTTCATCTAAATTGGAATAGAACTCATGCACTAAAGGTGTTATGGCTGTTAGAAATGGTGTCCTAGAACTTGTAATTATTTAATAAAAATAATTTATTTCGAATAAATTAAATAAATAAACATAAGTTCTTTATTATCTATATTGATTCAATTGAAGATATTAGGAATATATGGAAATATATAAATATCAAACATTCAAATAGTAAAACCCTAAGTCACTCTTATGAAATCATGACTTAGTATGTGAGTCATACAAAAGGATTAAAGTCGAGATGAGTAACTTAAAAGTGTCTACAGTAAATGGATAACGTTTGGGAACTTTATCCTGGTAACACTGTTGATAGCTTTGCATTTTGTTTATAGACAAATGATCTAATCTAATAATTCATGTGGGAGACATGAAATGGAAGTATCATATACAATGCTGATTGTATAAGACAGGACAACGATGTTCGATCAAATTTCTTATTAGTACCATTTACGAGAAATGATCGAATATCAAACTAAGTTTATCAACCGTGATAGATCTCAATCCTGAGTGAAATGCGGACTCCTATTTATGGAGTTATGTTTTTTGATTCACATGGTTGAGAGCGATCTGTAAGAACGCTCAATACACTCCTGTTTTGGGAACATGTCTAGATATGTAGCTGGGAACTCATTTACACGAGATGGAATTCATAACTTTCCTAAAGAATTAACGGTATCAGTGCGATACCTAACCATTCTGGGAACTTTAGGAAGCTCCCTTGATGTATTGATTCGAGACATGAACAAGTGGCGCCACGACTTCTATTGATCACAGAAGTATATTATCTATAGTTCGACTAAAGATAATGTTCATCGGAGAATCAGCGGGAACACAAGGATAAAGCGGTAATTACAGGGACAAAACGGTAAATCTTATCCATCTGAAATTATGAGTGTTCTAAGTGAACGATAATATCACAAATATAAATAATGATAAACTAAATGGACAATAACTCATCTATAGTGAGGGGAGTTCAGCTATGAATCTATAGTGAGGGGAGTTCAACTATGAATCTATAGTGAAATTATTCATTGTTAGATAATAAGTAATTAACTGATTATGTGTTAATCACTTAATTGACTAATTATTAAGCCCATGATCTATAGGTCCATCGGGTCCCTAAGCTAGCCCAAATATCGTAGTCGCGAAATTAAGTAGAAGAAATGAAAATTTTAAGTAAAGTGAATTACTTAAAATAGGCAATATTAATTGTTCAAATATTGAGTATATTTAAACGGTAATTAATATAAACATTATTAATTGTTTAAATAATGAGTTTATTTAAACAGGAAATTAATAATGAAATATTATTAATTAGACATTATTAATTATTTAAATATTGAGTATATTTAAATGGTAATTAATAATTTGAAATTAATTGACAATTATTAATTATTTAAATAATTAATTTTATTTGAATGGAAATTAATAATTAAAATTAATTAATTAATAATAAAATATTATCAATAAATTTATTAATTAAATAATGAGTTTATTTAATGGAAATTAATAATTAAAATATTTATTATTAATTATTTAAATAATGAAAATCATTTAAATGGAAATTAATAATTAAATACAATTTGATAATATTTAGTCGGGAGAAAATATTAATATTATTAATTATTTAAATAAAATATTTTATTTAAATGGTAATTAATAAATAAATTAATTAAGTTGAACTTATTAATTTAAGAGAGAGTTTCAAGCCCAATTGGATTAATGAACCCAATTGAAATTGGCCCAAAATAATTAATTAAATAAATTTGATTTATTAATTATTTATTATTAATTTTGGCCATCATAGATAATTTGTAGGAGATAATTATTTGAATTATATCTTATAATAATTATATACATTTATTTACCCAAGATAAATAAAATAAAGAAAAGAAAATATTCTCTTATTTATCTATGACATTTTAGAAATACCAAGATAAAGGAAAGAGATAATTGTTTTTTCTTTTTGTATTTATCTCCATGGATTAATCCTAATGTGATTAGGATTCCTATTTTCCTATAAATAGAAGGCTTGGGTCATTGATAAATAACACAATTCAATTCATAGAAATTGAGAATTCTCTCATCCTCTCTCCCATAGCCATTGCCAATTTTCCTATAGAATTGGGATGAAAAATATTTTTTCTTCTTCTCAATTTCTTCTAAAGTTAGATCCCACAATCGAGTTTCGTTTGATCGATCGGGATATAGCGTAGAAGATCCGGTGTTTCTGAGGTTTTGATGCTGTAAAGAAACCTCCAACCGATTCTCCATATATTGCTGAATGTAAGTTTTAGAGTTTTAATTTTCGAAAATTTAAAACATGAATGTACATGTTTTTTATCACAAATTGCATGATGTTAATAGTTCCGTTATTAAATGTTAATAAATTTACTAAATAAATTTCCGCTAGTTTAGTAAATCATCCCTTGAATAAGACTTTTATTGTGAAAAGTTTTATAAAAGCATTTTGACACTTGAAAATTAACGAACTTTTGATTATCAAGTTCTCTCAAAGAGGTGGAAGTGGAAGCTTTTCTTCTTTTGGACATTTTGTGAAAGTAGACACTATTCTAAAACATCTCAAAAAGACAGAATTTGAATCAAGGTGAACTAACACTTCTAAACCAAACTCTAACCTAACAAAAATATGACAACTTCCAAACCCAATTTGCAACAAAAACTTCAAAGTCAATATATTATATCGCCAAAATAGGCTCAGCAAGATGCACAATAATTTTTCAGAAGAAAGTGTAATGGAACTTACAATTAAGACAGAGATGAAAGAAAAGATGATTTACCCATGAATGTAGCCCTAAAGTGTTGATTTTCTTAAATTTTTGGATAAAATCTACTAAATGTATCCTCCTAGCACATGAAAAAAGGAAAATATCAAGAAAATTGATTAGAGGGGACTGATTTGGGGTGGAAAAGAGTTGGGTTGGAAAGAAGAGAGAAAAGGAGAGGGTTTTTGAGTTGGGGAGGGTTCTGCCAAATCTGGAACAATGCCATTGTTCTGAATTTCTGTTTAAGCGATGGGTCGCTTGTGTTGTACCTACCTGTCACTTGATCTCGTTTTTTTTTCCTGAAATTTTGTTGCAGCGAGGCCTTGCTTGAAGATAATTGATGTGTCTCTCAGGCCTTACTTTTGCTTTCCCTTTTTTGCTAAGCGAGCTGTCGCTGTAATAGTGAGTGATGGCTCGTTCAAGGCAGCCTCTGGTCATGTCTGTTATGGTTTTTTTTTTCCTCTCTCAAAATAAAAAAACACAATAAAAAACAAAAACAAAAAATTAAGCTAAACTAAACTAAAAATTAATGAATAAGATAAAAGGTTTAGAGATTGGGTTACCTCACAAAAGCTCTTAATTTAAAGTCGTGAGCTCGACGATATCCCTCTATTTCTGTTAGGGAGTATGAAATTCGTCAATTTTTCCCAGTCCCTTCTTTCTTGAATCAACTTTACCTAGTATATCACGTGAATTCCTTTGATTTTCTTCGGTACCTAGGAAAGAATAGCAAAAATGCTCTTGTAGTTGTTTCGACTTAGGGTCAAGAGCTTTTGTTGGCTCATCCTTTTTCTCATCAATTTCTATAATCTTTGCGCTAGTCAAAGAGTCAACTAAGCCAGTTTGTACATGATCATTAATAATGTTGTTGCCTACTGAATTATATAACAAATTATCAAGAACGTCAATCATATGGCAGGTACTGACTTCATCGGAAAATTCAAAGAACGATAGATATTGAAGTGTACCTCTTCTTTGTTGACCCTTAATGTTAACTTACCTTGTTGGACATCAATCAAGGTATGACCTGTAGCCAAGAATAGTCTCCTCAAAATGATAGGAATCTCTTCATCTTCTTCCATGTCTAAGACTATAAAGTCAGTTGGGAATATGAACTTATCAACGTTTATCAACACATCTTCAATGATTCCACGAGGGTAAGTGAGTGATCTATCTACAAGCTAAAGAGATATAGTAGTTGGTTGAACTTCACCTAATCTAGGTTTTCTAAATACATAAAGAGGCATTAAATTAATACCGACACCTAAATCTCATAAAGCTTTACCAAATAAAGAACTACCAATAGTACAAGGAATAGTAAAACTCCCTGGATCTTTTAGCTTCTATGGTAATTTCTTCGGAAGTATGGCACTGCATTCTTCTGTCATCTTTATTGTTTGAAAATTCTCTAGTTTCCTCTTCTTAAACATTATCACTTTCATGAACTTCACATAATTAGGCATTTTTCCAGCAAATCTGAAAAAGGAATGTTAATGTGAATTTTCTTAAAATATCTAAAAATTTAGAAAATTGAAGATCAATCTTTTTCTTTTGAAAACGTTGAGGATAAGGTAAATTAGAATGTGCAACGGGAATATTAGAAGATAAGGGAATAGAAATTGACTTTTTCTGCCAAACTAGGTGTAGCCTCTTGTTGTTTTTCTTCCTTACTCTCAATCGTTTTAGTGATGGAATCTTGTGCTAATGGTGGAGTTTGTTCTTGAAGATCTTTTCCACTACTCAGTGTGATGACATTGTATTTTTCCCTTGGGTTTACTTGAGTATCACTAAGAAACTTTCCATTCTGAAGTGCATTCACTGAAGTAACTATTTGTCTCATCTGGACCTCAAGGTATTTCAAAACAACACCATGATTGTCAACTTTTGCTACTAAATTTTCTGTCATAGTTTCATTTTTATTAAACATTTTCCTAGATTCAGTAATGAAAGCACCAAACATGCACTCAAGAGAAACCTTATTATCATCTAGGTTCTGTAGAGGAGGTTGCAAAACATTCTTATTGTTTCCATATGAAATTCCATCTAAACTTGTAAAAGATTTACATATTTCATTCCCTGTTACTAGGAAATGGTTGTAAATACGTTGTTTGTTTGTCTGTTTCTTAAAATTTCTCATGTAAATATTTTTATACTTGTATTGGAATTTTTTTTTCTTTTATTCCATTTTTTGTGTAAATTTTTTTTTATGAATATGTTTCATAATTTACGTTTATAATAATGAATAAGTTTTATTATAATTTAATTACTTAATAATGATTGATGTATCATTATTTATTTTACAAGATGATAATTTTTCGATAAAATTATTTAAAGATCATTGACGATGATTTTGAAACTAAGTGATATTTCGACTCAATATTCTTTCAAATAACTGTAATCGAAATTATCTAGCTCATGTAAAATATAAGATGTATGATAAACTATAAAGTAAATTATCTATGTATATTTTGTAGAATTTGGTAAGATGGCTTTTGTTTCTAAGAACTTAATAGCTGAATTGAACAAAGGGGAAAAGCTTAATGGGGATAACTATGAAATTTGGGCAATGAAAATTCAGTATGTCCTGGAAGTGAAGGGATGATTTACTAAAATAGCGGAATTTTATTTAGTAAACTAATTAACATTTAATTACGGATCTATTAATATCATGCAATTTGTGATAAAAACATGTAGATTCATGCTAGTTTTTCGAAAATTAAAACTCTTTACTTACATTGAGTAAAATATAGAGAATCGGTTGGAGGTTTCTTTACAGCATCAAATCCTCAGCAACACCGGATCTTCTATGCTATATCCCGATCGAAAACAAAACCGACCTGTGGGAATCGAATCGGAAGAACAAAAGAAGAAGAAATTTCTTCTAAATTTTTCCCTAAGGAAAATCGGCAATTAAGCAAAAAATTGAGAGAGAATTTTTTTTCTAATTAAAGTGAGAAGTGCATAGAATATGAATCCCAATGGTCATATTTATAAGAAAATATGATATCTAATCTAATTAGACATCCACCCACCATGTCATATATATATATATATAACATTTATATATTATATAAAACTTTGGAATTGAAGGCTGACGCATTGAAGACATATATATATATATATACTTTTCTTTATATAATAATTATATATATATATATATATATATATATATATATATATATATATATATATATATATATATATATATATATATATATATATATACTTTTCTTTATATAATAATTGTATTTTTATATATGTAAAATTAGAAAAAAAATTCAAATAATAATTTTTAATTTAAACATATTCGGCCAAAAACTATTATATTAATTACCATTGAATCTTATTCAATTAAGTAATTATTTTGGGCCAAAACCAATTTGTTTCTTAAACCAATTGTTTTTAATTCTCTATAATATTTATTATTAAATTAAATAAACTCATTATTTAATTAATAATACTAATTATTAATTTCCATTTAAATAAACTCATTATTTAAATAATTAATAATATTAACATTAATTTCCTTTTAAATAATTTATTTATTTAAACAATTAATTTTGCTGTAAAATATTATAATTGATATGTTATATTAATTTCCATTTAAATAAACTCTTTATTTAAACAATTAATTTTGTATCAATATTAATAATATTAATTTTCATTTAAATGATCTTATTATTCAAATAATTAATATTGCCTAATTTTAAGTAAAATCGATTACTTAAATTATTTGTTCTTTCTAAGTTAAATAAATAACTTAGTTTTGCTACAACGATATTTGGGCTAGCATAGGGACCCGATGGACCTATAGATCATGGGCTTAATAATTAGTCAATTAAGTGATTAACTCATAATCAGTTAATTACTTATTATTTAACTATGAATAATTCCACTATAAATTCATAGTTGAACTCCCCTCACTATAGATGAGTTATGTCCATTTAGTTTATCTTTTATTGATATCTGTGATATATCCTTCACGTGGAACCCTTATAATTACAGGCTGATAAATTTACCGTTTTGCCCCTGTAATTACCGCTTTATCCTTGTGTTCCCGCTGATTCTCCAATGAACTTTATCTTTAGTCGAACTAGAGATAATGTACTTCTGTGATCAATAGAAGTCGTGGCGCCACTTGTTCATGTCTCGAATCAGTACATCAAGGGAGTTTCCTAAATTTCCTAAAATGTTTAGGTATCGCACTGATACCGTTAATTTATCGAAGTTATGAATTCCATCTCGTGAAAATGAGTTCTCAGCTACTTATCTAGCCATGTTCCCAAAACAGGAGTGTATTGAGCGTTCTTACATATCGCTCTCAACCATGTGAATCAAATAACATAACTCCATAAATAGGAGTCCGCATTTCACTCAGGATTGAGATCTATCACGGTTGATAAACTTAGTTTGATATTCGATCATTTCTTGTAAACGGTACTAATGAGAAATTTGAATTCTCCGATAGCTTAAGGGCACCATGGATTATTCACTATGTTATCAAGGAAACTATCCAAAGTTAGAAGGCTACACTGATGCTGATTAGGGAGGAGACCTGGACGAACGAGAGGAGACCTGGACGAACGAAAATCCACTTCTGGATATGTGTTCTTACTAAATAGTGGAGCAATATCGTGGAGTAGTAAAAAGCAAACATGTATAACCTTATCCACAATGGAAGCTGAATTTGTGGCCCTATCATCAGCAGTATGGTTTAAGAGATTCTTAAGTCACTTGGGTTTCATTGAAGTTACGTCTAACTCAGTGTTAGTGAATTGCAATAGTCAAGCTTCTATAGCATTCACAAAGGATCCCAAGTATCATTCTTAAGACAAAACACATCGATACAAAATATAATTTTGTGAGAGATAAAGTAGCACAGAAAGAAGTGAATCTGCAATATATATTTACGCGTGATATGGTTGTAGATCCTTTTACAAAGCGCATACCTAGAGACGTTTTTTATGGCCATGTTAAATCTTTAGGCTTGCGTAGAATTTAATTTCACATGACATGGAAATTGTATTGCTAATTTACTTTGGTTATGAAATAAAATTTAGTATTTTTTTTCAAATTTTTTATACATAGAATGTTTAGTACATTAAACAAAAAGTATGTCTGACAGTAGATTGACCTTCTCACATAGGTAATCACTTCTATGACTTAATGTCGAATAGAAATGAGATATTTTAAGCAATATTATTGTTAATTGATAACAACACTATGAGAGCATATGCTTAACCTAGATATCACCTTGATAAAGAATCAAGATGAGATTATATTTATAATCGAAGGTGAATAGATCTCACTATTCACCTAACTGTCTATGAGCTAGATGGCAATCATAAGTTGATAAAGTAGAGTTGTAGACTCAAGTTAGATATTAAGTATATCTGAACTATCATCTGTACAGTATAAATTGAGACATACACTCCAATGAGAATGGAGAATAATACTGTATCATGTGTTTCATACCACATGTGCTATAAACGACCTAAATGGGTAACAGAAGTTAGATCTCTACTTCTTAATAATGTGAGACCCATGAGACTAAGAAGTCTTACAAGTACCCTTAAGATCTTTGACTAAAATCTTGAATTTTCTCTACGATTTAGCTATCTTGAAAAGTTACCAATGGTCATGAAAGATTCGATCTAATGGGACTTATGTAGAGAACAATCGTTTTGGGATAGAAATTTTTTGAGGAAAAGTGAAGATTATTTTAAGTGTCACATCATATTGTATTCACCGGTCGACCAATTGTATTTTTGTAATATAATTGTGAATACAAATGTAATATTTTAAAAGAGATTTGGAATTACAAATGTGAATAAATGATCTAAGGAACTACATCATACACTCTACATAATACACTATTGAGTTACATTACACACTTAACCGTTGTAAAGTAACAAGCTCTCGAATTGAAAGTATGATGGTCGCACAGCCTATTTTCTTGTATGACTTAGATGCTGATGAAAGAGAATATGTTTCTCCTTTATTGATGAGTGATAGAATTTCTCATTGATAACTCGTAAATTCCGCATGTTTATAAGTGGTTTTATCTCCAAAATAATTAAAATATGAATGATAATTGATTTAAATGTCCATAATATTATTAATCATTGAATTTCATGGACGTAGGCGAAAACGGCGCTCAATTCGGACTTATAACGAAGAAGTTATGCCCATTTTATTATTGGAAAAGACCCACCGCCGCGGCGGTGGGATCCGCGGCCTCGGCGGTGACGAAAATCGAATTCCGGGCCAAAAACCCGAGAGTGGGCGCAGCGGCGGTGAGAACCGTCGCCGCGGCGACGAGAAAAAGGTTAAAAATTGATTTTCACTGATGCTGACGTCATCACCATGAAGAAAAAGGCACGCGCTGACGTCAGCATGACGTCAGCGCGCACTAGGGAGACAGCACAGAAGGAGCGACGTGTCGATCCACCTGAGCGACACGTCGCTCAGCGAATTCAAGGGACAGCAGGCGTGCGGCTCCAGCTTCAGCGCGGCTCGTTGCGTCGGCTTCCTCGCGACTCCCCTCACAGACCGACGTGTGCGGCGGCGGCTGAACGGCTCGGCTGGCTTCATCCTACGGCTTGGGAAGAGATTAGAGCGATTTTATTTGATTTTCATCCGATTTTAGCATATTTTCACCTATTTAAAGCACCCTTTCAACCCTAATTCAAAAATCTCTTCTTCCCCTAATTTCTTTAGGACCTTTAGACTATTTTAGTTATGTTTTCTAGCTAGTTTATTTATTCCAACTAAAGGATTATCGAGGTTTGATTCATGATTTTGTGAGATTTTTTGTTCTTCAATTTAATTCCTATTTTCTCTTTATTCGTAATTTCTCTTCGCATATTTTATTGTTGATTAATTCTTGTTCAAATTGGCCACTTGTTCATTGATTGATTTTCATATTGCTAGTTAGAATGATTGAATCCGTAATTGTTTAATTATTTCTAATACAAGTAGCATGTTAGCATAAATTGATTATTGACACTTTTTGATTTATGTTATGAGAATTTATGATCTAACTTAAATGAACCTGTCGATCTTGTGTTTGTTAGTTAGAATTGGGTTCTTCTCTTCTTAATGCTGTTAATGGGTTAAATCTTATTATCGTATTCTAAGGTTATCCGTTAATTAGGGAAGTAGTCATTAGATCGTATCTTGGCTATCGACAAATTAAGGAAGAATACTTATAAGTTGTTGATTGGTTTTGACGACTTTCAACCAATTTAGAGAAGAATTTAGGAATGCATGTTTAGTAATCGATGATCAAATCCATGAATCATAACTGAGATCAAACCTTTAGTTGGAATCTTTTCTCTTTTGATTTCTTTCTTTTTAATTTATTTTCCGTTTTATTTCTACAACTCAAAACCCCCCGTTTTAGTTAACTTTAATTTAATTCCCTTTTCCCTGTGGAGATCGACCTTACTCACCACTACTACAAAATTCTAAATCCCGAGAGTAAGTATTTATTTTTGGTGGTTTCGACACCCACCACTCATTCAAAACGGAACAATGTTAAAAGGTATGCCCATGATGGGTAACCATAATGTGCGAGTGGGAGATGAAGGCAGTTGCTAGACAACTGCCTCATGGCAGTTTTATGAAACTGCCTTGGCAGTTCCATATCTGCCAAGATATGGGAAGTTTTCCCCATATCAACAATAATGGAAAAAGAGAACAGAGATGATCAAAGAATTCTCTCTGTCTTAAAACTCAATATGATCACTCAGAAGAAAAGAAAAGGATCTAGGCTGTGGATAACAAAGCGAGTCCGCTCGGTGATTAGCTTTCGATCGATACTTCTCATACTCGGATTTCTCGTGTTTTTCCGCTGCGTGTATATGAAATGAAAATATGTATATTATATAAACTTTAAATTTGAAAATATTAAAACTTATAACAAATTTTAGAATAAAGTTATGCAATTAAAAAAACATATCCCCGTCCCTGTTCCATAAACAGGGCGGGGGAAGGGTTTAAATGGGGCGGGGTGAGAAATTTTGCTTTAAACGGGGCAAGGTATAAACAGGGGACCCCGCCTCATTTACACTCTAAAACTGATGGGCAAACATAAATTTAAGGGAAAAAGTCAATTTACCCCCTGAACTTAAGAGGGTATGTCAATTTAAACCCTAAACTTTTAATTTCATTAATTTAAGCCTTGCACTTAAATAAGTGAATCAAACTGCACCCATAGTTAGAATTCTGTTAAACCTTCGTTAATGAATTTTTTTCACATGTGCCAACTGCTTTTTGGAGGATCATCTTCCTCAATTATAAGAGGAAATTACGACATGCCTTTTTTGTCTTCATTAAAGATCATCTTCTTCAATTTTAAAAAGGAGCAACTGGTGCATTTTTGCTAGCTTTAACTTCATCCCCAACAATTTTCTACGTCTCTTGGAAAATAAAAAAAGATCTTCATTAAAAATAGTTTTTATCTTCTCCTTCTTGGTACTTCTTCGTTCGAGGATTTGACTGAACCGTTTAATATTGACTTCTGGGGTGTTTTCGGATTTGGGTAGTTCCTCTCCAAGTTCAGATTATGAACTCTATTTGAAGATTAATTCTGGGCGTCTGTTTCGTTTTGCTCATTTTGTTCGTTTTTTTTTATTATTATTCTTCTTGCCGAGAGGGTTGTTTTTTTACCATAGATTAGCTCTAGTAGAATAGAAAACCAAGGAGGAGGAAGATATCTAAACCCACATAATTTCTTCTAAAAGTTGAAGAAGGTGATCTTTCAAAACGCAGCTTACACGTGAGAGAAAAAATCAATGACGGAGGTTTGACGGAATATAAGCGTGGGTGTAGATTGATTCATCTATGTAAATTCAAGGTTTAAATTAATGAAATTAAAAGTTCAGGTTTAAATTGACACACCCTCTTTATAAATTGATTTTTTCCTAAATTTAAACATATATCTCAGCAATGTCCAAAGAATTCATCTTCAAGAATTTATAATGTTTTTAAGTATAAGAATTCGTTTTCATTCTTCAATACAATTTTATAAGAACAGTTTTTGAAAAACTAGCATAAAGTAAACACGAACTCAAACAAAACCTAAAACTTTCTAATTTCGTCGAAAATAAATAATTACGTGTTTGGAATTTTTTTTTTAGAATCAGTCAAAATAGATAAATCCGCGTCCTTTTGGTTGGAATTGGCCAAACAAACAATTCTTTTTTCTTTATTTTTTGAAAGAACAAGTCTTGTTCAATCAAAATATAGTTGACTTTGACTATTAAATCATTCAATATTTTATTTCTGCCAACTTGCTTGATTTGATAACAAGGACTTGAGAGTTGTTTTTAAAAATTCCCTTTTGTTTTACTTTTTCTTAAGTAATTATTTTTTTAAAATAAAATAAAATATTACAAGTTTGTGAAATCCTAACATTTACAAGTCACCTCATGAAAGTATTTATAACTTATTTTATAGAATAATTCTGGCAAATACAGTCTCAAATTAGATTGTTCATGATTTTTTTTATTAATATTATATATTTAAAAATATGACGGCTTTGAAAATATTTCAAAATCTACGATGGTTTTGTTGAGCGGCTAGAGAAATCACATCTACACTGTAAATAATTTCATTAATTTTGATTAAAACCGTCTACTCAATAAACACTTCAATTAGGAAAAAAACAATGAAATAGTTTATCAAATGGCACTAGTATAAGATTTATCATAGGTTTCAAAATATTTTCAAGAGTATTTTTTTTTTAGTTATTTTCATAAAGTAATAAAAAAAACATAAAACACTTAGAAAGGGTACCAAAGTCTCGCATAGATTATCAACCTCAGTATACTTCAATTGGTAAGACATCGATATTTCCCTCCATACAAAGTCTTATATTCTAATCTCCCCTCTAGATTTAATATAAAATCTTTAAAAAAAAATCTTACATAGATTAAAAGGGAGAATATTATGAGTTCATGTATAAAATACAACATTTTTAATGGTGTGAGGTTTTAATTTTATATAACTAAAAGTAATTCAAAATGAGAGGCATCATGATATGGAAATATTGAAAGTTACAACATTCTCCTCATAATTTTTTTTATTATTTCCATTGTACTATCAAATGTTTTTTTTATATTTTTTCTATTAATCAAAAGTCATATGTGTATTTATTATTAATAACAACTAAATAACGGGATCCATAATTTCTAATCAGTTTCACATATTTTATTATTACTAGTTATATGACACGTGCCTTGCACGTGAAATACCAGTTATCGATTGAAAAATTCATTGAATAATATGATTTCAGATGTTTTAATTAGAAATATTCTTATAAAAAATTGAAATTAAAACAGTTTCTTTTATATATATAATTGTAGAGCAATTATATATATTTTTATTAAAAAGATATGTGAATGAATTCAAATTTCATATGGTTACATGAAAAAAATTATCATTCAAATCTCAATTTTTAAATTAAAAATAATAAAAACTAAATACTTAAACATCATATTGATTATCTGGATATATAAAAATATGAATGTTCCTTAGATTTGACATAAATTCATCGTTTTTTACACATTAATTCAATGTGTAGTTACCATAAAAAAATTCAATGTATAATTAAGTAAAAAAAATTGTAGGGATGAAGTAAAATTATATAAAATGATACAAATGGAATATAAAAAAAATAAGGGTAAAATGAGTAACTCATGTGTACACATCATGATTGTTTTATTTATTGAACCATTTAATATCAAGTGGGAGAATGTAAAAAATTATTGTGACCCAATTGATATATTATTAGTCATTTAATAATTAATCAATTAAAAACGTGTCTATTTATGAAAATAAAACATCCATTAAACAAAAAGGGAAAAAAAACATAAACATACACGGTGGTCGACATTATCTTTTTGAGAATGTAAGAAATAATATGACCCAATTGATATTGAATAATTAATTAAATTAAATTAATCTAATTAGCTTTATTCATAGAGGGACACATTGTAAAAATATGTTTATTGATTCCAAATGAAAAATATGACTCTTTGTATGGTTATATCTTTTGATAGAAAGACATAATCATTGGTGATTATCGTCTTTTTTTTAATAGTCAATTTAATTTTAAAATAAATCTTATATGGTTGTTCTTTTTTTATAGAAAAGACACAACCATACATTGTGACCATTTTTTTTTACTTGACCATTGTCTTTTTATAATTAAGTTGATTTAATTTAAAGTAATTTTTATATATTTATGTCTTTTGATGGAAAGAACACAACCATACATGATGACCATTGTCTATAATTAATTAAATTCAAATAAAAATGATATAAAAGGATATAAATGGAATATTTTAAATAAGTAGGGGTAAAATAGGAAGTCAATGTTTCTCCTCACTTCCCCACTTTTATATATGTTATAGATTTTAGTGAATAGATACAACGGAACGGAATTACTACAAATTTTCCAACTTACCTTTCCCACCTCACCTTCCAAACTTTGGAAAATAAGAAACAAAATCTAGAATTGTTCATACATCCTAAACTAATAAAATCCCATACCTAATAAAGCAATTTAAATTTTTTTTAAAGATTTATAAATGTATTAAATAAATAGGAGAGAATAATTATTTCTAGAATTTGAATTAGAAGAAGTAAAGAATAAAAAGGAAAGAATCAATACGATTGAAACTCCATAGTTTACACCATCTCACTCTGGAAATATGAAAAAAAGAAGAAAAAAAATATACAATATGATATCAAAACAAACGAGAATTTCAAAGAATTCAGTTCCCTCTTTTCATTTTTTTTTTCTATTTATTTCCCTCGCAACTGTATAAGTGAAAATAACCAATTATAATGAATAAATCAACTTTTTTTTACATAGGAGCTGGGGCATCAGCTGCAGGGAAGACTCCTGTCAATCCCTCCGAAGAGATTGGCCCAGCGGCGGCACCCGAGCTCATGAGCTCTGCCATGGCACGGTGGGGATTCCTGCGCTGTCTCTCGCATAGGTCCGGTAAAAACACACCTGTTAAAATTCATTAAAATTAAAGACATTAATTTTATAAACAAATCTAAAAAATATTAAGACTTTCTTGATAACATCGTTTATTTTGAATCTAAACTCGTATGAATTTATTTTTTGTTTCACATAAAAGATATCGATTAATTATAAACTACTATTTTTTCTTTATGGATTGAATGATTTTGGCTCCACAATTAAAGCATATATTATAAATTTATAATCACAAGCAAGGAATTCTGATGATTCTGTTCATGCAGAAAAAGTAAAAGCATGCATGATAATTAAAAAAAACTCTTCCCTTTCTTTTTTTTCTTTTTTTCTTTTCCTTTTCAAAATCAAGATAAAAAATCTAAAGGGGAAGGATAAATTCATAGTTTTTTTTTAATTGCTTTACCTTCGCCGGCAGCCATGTTGAAGTAAAGGTCAACAATGTTGGGGCATTTCTGGTAGCATGCCGGAGCGCAAAGCTTAGCAGTGAATTGTGGCTCGAGAAGGGAGTCGGAGGCGATACCGACCGAGTTCCGATCAAGCCCACAAGCATTAACACACTGATCTGTCTCTATATATTCTGCCATCCATTCCACAACCACCTCCGACGTCCGGCATTGGTATTCCAACTTCCCGTCTTTCGTCTCCGACGTCTCTAACAAACATCTTTTCCCCGATGAAGCGATCGAAAAGGCGCAAACATCCACCGATAAATCCTCGCACACAAGCTCAGCTGCAAAATCAACAAAAAAAAATTATATAAATTCTCTATATTATAAAAAAATATCTCGACAAACTCAATCGAGATGTCCGGGGGTGCATCCACTGATTTATATCACCAATAATTTATAAAAAAAGAAAAAAAAATACACATACCTAGAGTTGCATGAAGGAAGAGAGATGAAAGGAAAAGAACCAAAGGCAATTTGTTTGAGAAAGTCATAATTCCAATATTGGGATTGGAAATGATAAGGTGGTTTTCTTGATTGGTTTGAAGATGGCAATGGAAAAGAGAAAGGAATGAAATTTCTTATATATATAGAGAGAGAGAGAGAGAATGAAGGATTAGCAATACAATAAAAACAGAAATTGGTGGCCTATATATAGGGTTTAGAGAAATGAGACACTTTTTAAAGGAGACTCTAAATTATAGGGACGCGTTTGTCAATCATACAAACTTTGGAATTTTCTTGGGAATTTGCTAAGGAAAAAGTGGGAAATCACCTTAGTCAAATTTCTAGAGTCGGTTTAATAATCATTTTACAAATCTAGTAATTTTTTTTAGTAATATTTATAAAAATAAAAGTTAAAAAAAATATTTGTAAATATAGTAAATTTTGATCGAGTTTATCATTGATAAACATTGAATTACATATTTTTACACTAAGTTTATCCTTCATAAACACATAAATCACTGTTTTTCAAAAAAACTACTTTTGGTGTTTTTGAATTTTATTGAAATTTTTTAAAAGTTTTTCAAAATCTAAAAACTAAATTGATTATTAAATTAATTCTGATTTTCAAAAATAAAAAATTTAAGGGCCAAAAACAGAAAATTAAATTATTATCAAACAAGGTTTTAATGGTTTTTTTAAACCAGTAAAAATTTTGCCATTTGGTGTTTCAATAGTTTACGATTTGTTTTGTTTTGTTTATTTCGTGGGAGTTTCTTGTTAGATTGGTGCTTTGTTGTTGACGCCAAATAAAGCCGTGTCTTATTTGATGAGTTGTCTAATTATTAATTGTCCTCCTAAGTTGAAAATTTCCAACATTGGAGAAGTTTTTGATTGTGTGATTTGTTTGTCTAATTCAAGAGTTTTTTTTTTAAACACGAGCATAGCTCAAGTGGTTAGGCACTTCCTCCCATTTCACGAGGTTGAAGGTTCGAATCTCTTCCCCCAATTTAATTTAGGGTTAATTTCAGTAATGGACAAATTAACGTCATTTATTTAAAAAAAAAACACAATCTTTTATATATATATATATATATATATATATATATACATATATATCAAAACTACCTAAAACCACCATCTGAAAAATTAAATTACATTGTGAAAAGACAATATACCCCGATTTAATTTTCCTTAATTAAATGATATGTAATTAATTAGATATATCTTTTGCAAAAAAAATTAATTAGATATAGTTATTAGGAGAGATAAAAGGGTAATAAGGTAAACACTGAAATCGGAATCCATCATAATCGCCACCATAAATGGTGTTTTATGGATAAATCTGATATTAATATGAAACAATCATTAAAACTGAAATTAGGTGAATTAAAGTGATTATTAGTGTAATTAATTCTTTAATTTAATGTAATATCTAAAAAAAATAGTTTTTTTTCACTTAATTAGAAAATGTCAATTAATGAATGCGATGATGTAACATGACTCTAATAAAGTTGTTAACATTAAATATATGTGAAGCTCTAAACTTCTGAAAGTTTGTTAGTGACATCTTAGCTAATGTAATTTAAATTCTTTTCCTTTAATTACAATTTTTTTAGAATTTAAAAAAAATTATGAATAAACAAATAACTGAAATTATAGAAATTAATGTTGATATAGAGTACGTTTGGGAGTGGTTTTGGTAAAGAAAAATGTGTTTTTAAATGGGTAAGAACATTTTTTACATAAATTTTTTTATGTTTAGCAATATTATAAAGACAGGAGCATTTCAAAGTATTTTTTTTAAAAAGTAATTATTAGGCACTTTCTGTACTGTTTCTAACTTCTCTAAATGCATGATTTTTTTCTTACTCATCTCTTTTTATACCTTTTCTCTTACATCTCTCTACACATTCTTACTCCTCTAATTTATCTCTTGATACGATATTTTTTGTTGAGG
Organism: Gynostemma pentaphyllum; assembly: GCA_028015215.1. Lineage (NCBI taxonomy): Eukaryota > Viridiplantae > Streptophyta > Magnoliopsida > Cucurbitales > Cucurbitaceae > Gynostemma > Gynostemma pentaphyllum. The sequence continues at coordinate 45,283,764 of CM051347.1, read as the reverse complement.
GCGAACAAAATCCCACATCGATTAAGGAATGAGATGATCATAAGTGTATAAGGGAAAGGGCACAACTCCATTGGTAAGAGGTCTTTTTGGGTGAAACCAAAAGTAAAGTCATGCGGGCCTAGGCCCAAAATGGATAATATCATACCAATATAGAAATGTAGAGGCCCGTTATCCCCTAACATTTTTAATTCACTATTAACATTTATAATCTCCCTACTTTATTCTTCCCTTTAAAAAACGAATTCTCATAACCAAAGTGAGCCTAAAATAAATCCTTTTTAGTTGGAAGAAAAGAATAAACGAAATACTTTTCTTAATGTCCCCAATGGTTGCAAATGTAATGTTACAATTGTCCTTTTTTTTTCTATACCATCTCTTTCCAACTAACTGCAAAAAAGAGATAGACTACCAACCCTCTGTAGTCTCCACTCAAATCCAAATATATTCATTTGAAAATAAACTCTCATCTTAAAAATAGTCAATAATAAATTATAAAGAGAGAAAAGAAATCGATACACTTAATATTTGATGATAGGCAAACGCCAACATCTTAATAATATGATGATGGGTTTGCAAGTATCATACTCTATATGGGGTGTTTGGAGTGAGGGGTAGAGTGGGGTGGGGTGGGCTTCAATAGCCTACCCCATATTTGTTAGACGGATCATCGAACCCCGGGTTTAATCTACAACACAAAACTCAAACTTAAACCACTACCAAACATAGGTTATCTAACCCCAGATTTACATAACCCATACCCCATACACATCCAAACATAGACTATCTAAACTCAGGCTTCACAACCCCACCCCACCCCACCCTACCCCTCACTCCAAACACCCTTTATTGTGTTATCTTAATTTACGACAACAAAACAAACAATGACATTAATTGAACGTCATCGTAATAACTTGTATAGTGAACATGATATTAAAGGTGGTCTTTCATCTTGCCTAGAGTATATTCAAATTATATAAGATGGTCCCTCATATTCAATACTGATTTTGACTTTTTATCATTTAAAAAAATTGTTTTCACCTTTAAAATTTTTAGATCAATTAAGATAGAATTATTACCGTATCTCCTACATTAAGAACAAACCACATAGATTTACTTTTTTCTTCTTTCAAATGCTCATTTTATATGCTTTTATTCAAAACACTCCTTTCAATGGAAATTATGTTCTTATAAATGAACGTATGGTAAATAAGATCATGTGCTTTGTTAAATATATGAATACTCTTGTAGTTTAAAATTATGTCAATAAGACTTTTTCTTTCCAATATCACTAACTTTTTTTTAACCATAACTTTTTCATTTGAACTTAAATTTGAATGATTCAAGATGTTTTGGAATTCTCATTTTAAGCTTATGGTTGTTTCAAAACTTTGAAATTACCAATAAATATAAAGATTTATGGCTTAAATCATATATAATATTTTGATGATAATAGGCCTTTTTATTTACTGACGATTTCGAAATTTTGAAGTGACCATAAATTAAAATTCAAAATGAGGATTATAAAACATGGTGAATCATTTAAATTTTAATTCAAAAAAAAATTGTGGCCGAAAGCAAGTTAACAGTGTTAGAGGAATGAATTCATTTGAATAATTTTAAACTAGGTATGTAGTTTACCATTTTTTAACTATAGAGATGTTCAGGTGTCTGATGAAAACCACGTCAGCTTATTTGCAGTTGGCCAAATTTTCAATTAGTAAACAATGAAAAAAATAAAACGTTGTTCTCCAACGACAACTTTTGAGCTGGACTGAGTCAACGGAACACTCAGATTTCCCTCGGTTAAAAGTCAAAGGTGGTTCAACCCGACCGGCTCGGACAGAAAATGGGTGCTCCGTTAACACTTTGAATGCCGCGTGATGATGACGAATGGCAGCATTAATTAGTTTTCGTGGAAAGGAAAAGTTTGACTTTTACAACGAGAAGCTTCCTTCCGGTGGGAAAAAAAACTGCATGGCTATTTTTAAAATATTATTTCACTTTTGAAAAAAATATTAAATCAACTTAGGGGAAGGGTACTCGAACCTTCAAAATCGAGAGAATTGAATAAATGTCTAACCAGTTGAGCTATATTCATATTAACATTTTATTTTAATTTTGAAGTTTGACACTTTTTTTGACTTGTTTTAATTAAATAGCCACAATACAACTTATGTGAAAAATGATCTAAGTCTAAAGATTAAATTTGAACATCATAGCTAATTTTCAATATCAAGTATCATATAATAAATATTAAAATATTAACATTAACTATATCGCTTACGTTAGCTATTTTTCAACTCATACTTCTATTAAATAAATAAAAAGAATATTTAATTCTGTATTTTTTTTACCCATATACTATGTGAATTAGTATAATATTAACATATTTGTATAATAATATGATATTGATATACTCATATTTGACATTACCCTTAAAATATATAGTTGAGTTTAGGCTTTTTCAATAAAATACTTCTCAGAGGATTTAGCAGAGGCGTTTCAAAAAACATGTTTAATAATGCAGCAAAAAAAAATGAAAATTACTAAAATAACTAGAAGTCATGGTAAATTCATTCTAAATCCAACTCTTTCACACTAATTTAGAATAGTTTAGTTAGTCAGCTATTAGTTTCCTTTCACCCAGACTAAAGATTAAAGAAAAGAAGAAAACTTTACAATCACAGAGAATGTTGCTGCAAATACATGAAGTATAATCTACTGAAACAATTTTCAAATAGATAACTGCATTTCGGATATTATTAGATCCACTATATTTTAATTAGAAGCTTCCATCTAAGAATGTACATCTCATGTTTCAAAATATTCAATTTAGGCACAACAAAATTAACTCCTAAATGTACAAATCAATGCAACGATATCTCTATCGTAAAAAAAATATTTAGCAGGCCTACCTAGCAAGGATATAACTAATCAGAGAGTTGACTTGAATTCTGCAGATGAAAGGTAACTTAATCTTGAACCAGACCAAAGCTTCCTGGTAGTTAAAATATAGTTAACATTCATCGGTTAGGTATCGGTGTCTTGTCAGTTGTCGGCCTCAGTCATCCCATGTTAATCTATTGCATAAGCAGCAGAGTTCTCTTGATTTACTGATCCAGGGAACTACAACTTTTTGGCTGCAAATATCAAAAACTAAATATAGTAATTATACATATTTTAACCATCACATTAGAATGATGCCAAGTTGCAAATCAATTAACCTGGGCTTAAAATTCTTATGCATTTTGTCATGGACTTCACTGCAGTCAAAGAGTCAGTGCCTGCAGTTATAAAATTGGATCATAATCTATGTGTCGATCAACAGAACTTTATCAGGTGAAGAGGAAAAGCTACATTACCTTCTGGATTCGTATCTTTCCCGGATAAAATTTGTGTCACGGTTGATGAAAATTCCGACATGATCTGATCAGTCCCCATGTTACCATCCATCGATTCATGAGATGACCTGAAAACATAATGTGGAACATAACATCAGGTCAAGAGATGGAGAATAATTCATGGGAATTGCAGTGGAATGAGAAGAAAATTACCCAGAAAAAGTGTCTGTGGAAGCACCCAAGGTTGGGACGGATGAACAACCAAATACTCCACAATTCTTATCCAAGTCATCTAAAATTTCAGTAAAGGAGAAATCTTCTCCCAAAAGGAAATCAAGATCAAAAATGTCTGATTGCTTTTCAGACCCGGTTACATAAATTTCATTTACATTCCCATTGTCTGAGCTTGTGGGTATATCTGAGACATCAAAATCTAGCCTTCCTTTCACATGATCTCTCTTACCCTGTCTTTGAGCATTTGACTTGACGGGGGAAGGAGATAAAATGTTGTGATTCCTCTCCACTGTGTAGTAAGCTACTTGCTTGTAAGGACTGATCGTCACCCTTTTTGATGATGAAATGACTGTGCAACAAGCAGAACTGACATCTTGTGGGGTATTGTTGTTACTGACAGCTGAAGAAATCTCTTCATGTGGAGATGTAGACTTTTCACTTTGAGAGGAATTTGCACGAGGGGGAGTCTTTGGACCAGAAGCATTGATTGGGATAGATAGTGAAGGCTGGTTGAACAAACATTTAACAACGCTCGATCCTTGAACCACTGACTCGTTGAGCAGGCATCTAGAAGATGATGATTGAATTTCATTTGAATGCTGAACTGCTGTTTGAACATTGGAGATGGCTTCGGCTGATTGCGGATGTGTATCAGGCTCTGCAACAGAAATAATATTTATCACAGTAAGTTTAAGTATTTTGTGCCTCCACACAAATTTACACAAACAATTCTTTAAAGAAAACTTGCCTTTGTTTGCAAGCTTCCTGGGAGCTAATTTATTTCGAGATCTCTTAGAAGCCGGAGGAGCACTAGTCGCAGTGGAAGTCTTGGAGGCCTTTCTCTTATTTGCTTCCAGATCATTTGTTACTGGGGTAGAGAAGTTTTGAGGCACATTGTTCATATTCGTATTCGAGTGTGTGACCTGCGGATGGATAGGTTGTGTGTTGTTCATGGGGTGACCTGAGAGCAGCAAATCTCACTATCATTTACAAAACAGTGTAGAAATCAATTACCTAATCATAGAAAAAGTTACAATTCTGAGAAAATTCAGCAGGGCATAACTTTTTCAGATTTTCACCTCAGCTAGTGACTCGACAAAACTCGGTAACAGCAAAAATAACTAAAAAACTGTTTCATAACTTGAATTCGACCAGAAAAAAAAAAACTGAAGAGGAACACTGCCCAATGTAGGACTTAAATGCAGGATTATTCTCCTAATTAGTTCTGATATCAACATTGTCCAATATAGTAATGCAACTTATCTCCCTAACAATTTCAACACTAATAATTTAAAATAGGAAGAAAAAATAACATCAAATTTCAATAACCAAGATGATTTAAGACGTTACCTGCTGAAGATTCAGAATGAGGAAAAACAGCAACATTAGCCGGAGCAGCTAAGATCGAAGGCGGAGGCGGCGGAGACCTTCCACTCGCATTATAAGCACTCATAACACCTTGCATACCCTGTAAAAGATTCTGAACCCTGACTTTCTCTTGCTCCAATTGAACCCTTTCCTGATCTAAAATTACCTTTTGTTCTTTCAAAGAAATATACTCATTCAACATAGCCCCCAAACTAAGCAAACTCTTCGGCGCCTACAAGATGACGATACCAAATTAAAAACCCTAACTTTACAAAACTTCAAAACTAAAACAAAAACTAAAATTCAATATTATATAGATTAGATACCTCTTGAATTGGAGATTTAGAGATGAGTGATGAAGCTTCGACACGAAAACTAGAGCGGGTTTGTGAGTAGTTATTATCGGAGAGATATCGATCAACGATGAAGGCAACTTGAACAGGAGATACATTGCCTTTGATAAGATTATCAGGTTTTCTTGGTTTGGTTTGCTTCACCATTTCTCGTCGTCGATGTTGGAAGAGGAAACCGAATCGGAATCGTGAAAGAAGAAAGATTTCAGATTTGAAAATCGGAAAACGAAGAGAGAAAGGAAGAATCAGAGAAGAAGGAAATGGGAAATGGGAAATTTGAGGGATTAATTAGCGATCAGAAAGAAAGGAGGGAAAAGAATGGAGGGAAACGAAGAGGATCATATTTGGGGGAAATGAAAGACGCGGGAGTTTTTTAAAAAAACAAATACTATCTTTTCTTTTCTTTTTTTAATTGAAAATTTCAAAATAATAGAAGTTTTGATTTTTTTTTTTTAAAATACAAAGAATTTATTAGAAATTAAATTTATCAAAATAATAAAAACTAGCCAAACTTGAAAAATTATTGAGTTTTAATTTTAAACATTCTATCGACGTATAATATAAAAAATAATAATGAGATCTGTCATTTTACAATACACAAGAAAAAATTAATAATTTTTATATATAAATCCAATTTTGGCTATTTTGAAATTAAGGTGTTTTTGTTGTAATTTATCTTAATTTTAATTTTGAAAAATTGAGTAAATTGTAAAATTATCTTGTGTGTTATTGGATTATTATTAATGTGATTTATAATCTGTTAAGTCGATGAAAATAGTGAGTTTCAAATTTACAAAAATATTGATGTCAACAAATATGCCAATAAAAATTAAAGAAACGATGGAAACTTAATTGGATTCGTATAATTAATCAATAAAATTTAAACAAGTATTTAAATAAGTCAGAATTAATTATATAAATAAGTATACGCTTATAAATGATATTGGGATAACTATGTATATAGCCCCAATTAATACATAAAAACATTAATTGATCTCTAGTAAAAAATCTTTCATTATCTAGCCTATGTAGAATTTTAGACAGGAGAGAGACAAGTCATCTTGACAAAAATACCCTTATGACATAAGAGAGAGAGAGGGAATATTTGAAAATTTTACCTTAAATTAATGAAGCATAAATCAAGGAAACATTAAATACAAAAACTCAATAGGAAAAAAAAATATACGTAATAAAGATTTGAAGATAAAAAAGTTGGATAAAAAAAAGAAGGAAAAATCAATGAAAAAAATATATGATATGAAGGAAGAAAAAAAAAATAACGAAAAGATAATACGTACAGTACATAATATCACATTTATACATATATTGCTTATAATATTGTACGTAATATAAAATATGTACAAGTAGAAGGTGAAATAGAGGGAAAAAATGGAGGAATAGGAAATTAAAAAAAAACATATGGTATATATATTATTTATAATATGTACCGTACGTAATAAATGTACAATATATAATGTAAGAAGATGAAGGAGAAAATAAATTGGAGGCTAAGATAAAGAAAAAAAATACGTACAGTAATGTAATAGAACATACTTTATATAAAATATGTACAAATATAAGGTGAAAGAGGAGAAAGAATGGAGGCCAATGAAATGAAGAAAAAAAGGTACATTATATATTACTTGTACTTAATATAACATACTTCATATAAAGTATGTACAAGTAGAAGGTGAAAGAGAGGAAAGAATGGAGGCCGAGGAAATGAAAAATAAAATATATGGTGTATATATAATATTGTACGTGATATAACACAATTTATGTACAACATAAACAAGTAGAATGTGAAAGAGAGGAAAAAATGAAGGTTAATATAAAAAAAAACTTATACATAATATATTTTACGTACATTATCTACTGTACAATATTTATATAATGTACGAAGTTGAACGTTCAAAAATGCAGAAATAAAATAAAACATGTGAAACCCAAGATGATGAACATGAAAAAATACAGAAAAATAAATTCTGGGATGATAGATCATTAGCCCTAACTTTAATAGTCAATTCAAAGAAACAAAAAAACAAAGCAATAAAATTGGAAAGTTACTGTGATCGATGATTTTTTTTTATGGAATTGATTTGTATTGCCCGATCTTCTACTCTTGGTCTGAGATAGCAGAGGCGCTCGCGAAGGAATGAGTGATTCGATTTTCCATTATCGAAGAAGAAATAAAAACCATTGATTTGATTTTCTTACCATCATTTTCCGCATAAAAGATCTGAAAAACGGCGGTGAGTTAATTTGAAAACGCAATATTTTTTTCTTCTTCTTGATAATGGTGATGGGGCGGCTGGATGTAGGAGATGGGGAAAGAAAAAGAAACCCTAAATGTAAAAATGATATGAAAATAGATTTAGATTTTGTTTATAAATAAAAAAAACATAAATAGAAATAATATTAATACAAATGGAGAGTAAATCTGGAATAAAAATCAAGGAAAACAATCAGCATTTAAAATGATAATAAATACAAACAATTAATACAAAAGGAGGGCAAATCTGGAATAAAAATACATCAGATTTGAAAATAGGCTAAAAAGTGTTTACCAATTTTGAATAGGCCATAAAATGATTAAGTACCTCCAAAACAGGCTATATATTTAATTATCTCAATGATGTATTTTTATCGACGTATAATATAAAAAATAATAATGAGATCTGTCATTTTACAATACACATGAAAAAATTAATAATTTTTATATATAAATCCAATTTTGGCTATTTTGAAATTAAGGTGTTTTTGTTGTACTTTATCTTAATTTTAATTTTGAAAAATTGAGTAAATTGTAAAATTATCTTGTGTGTTATTGGATTATTATTAATGTGATTTATAATCTGTTAAGTCGATGAAAATAGTGAGTTTCAAATTTACAAAAATATTGATGTCAACAAATATGCCAATAAAAATTAAAGAAACGATGGAAACTTAATTGGATTCGTATAATTAATCAATAAAATTTAAACAAGTATTTAAATAAGTCATAATTAATTATATAAATAAGTATACGCTTATAAATGATATTTAACATCGATAAATAGAAAAAAAAATACAACAAATTATGTAAAACACTAACAAGAATAAGGAACAAAAATATAAATAGCACTTTTTTACCCTCTAATTTATCAAATAGCCACATTTTCAATTACACATTAAAATATTCACATGTAATTGTAAAAATACAAAAACACCCTTTGTCATATCATTTCTCTCTCCTCTATTCTTTTTCCTCCCCTCTTTTCACGTGCAACGGATTTCTCTCTCTCCACCTCATTTTTTTAAAAAAATTTATTCATTAAATCAAATCAGAGCCTTTATTTTTAAGGGTTAATTTCAGTAATAACCATTTAATAAATGGAAATTTCAAGAAAACCGTATCTTTTATATATATATATATATATATATATATATATATATATATCAAAACTAACCAAAAACCGCCGCCGGCCAAATTAAATTACATTGTGAAAAGACAAAAGATACCCCCGATTTAATTTCTCCTTAATTTGTGCAAAATTTAAGGAAATTTATAAAAATCCCTTAAATTTTACAAAATTAATGGAAAAATCAAATCTAAACAAAAATTAGTGTGACGACCCGACATTTTTTAAATAATTTAAATTAGAATACACAGCGGAAGTCTTTTATTTTAAGAAAAATTGGCGTGATTAATAATTATTAATTGGCCTATTAATAATTATTAATGTCACCGAAACGAAATTTAAAGTATTAAACGATTAAAAAGAATTTCGGGCGAAATTAACTACTAAAATCGAAATTACAAAAATATAATTAATCTAAATACTTAAATTGAAATAAATATTAAATAAATAATAAAATAAAAAAAAATAAAAAAATTCACTTCAAAATAACGGGACGTTACAATTAGACTATAACAAAAAATAAAAGAAAAATCTTCAAACTTCTGACTTCTTCTTCTAGGAAAATTCGAATGTCTTTCTTGTTCGTTCTCCTACAAAATATAGAGATAAAAAGTAAACATTTGATTAAAAGTAACTTATTCTACAAAAATACAGAGAAAACGAGTTCGCCGGAGAATTGAAAGGTACAAATTTTTATAAACTGTTTACTTTCAGTAAACATTTATTGATGTGTACTCAAAATTAATAGAAGGCGCAAAATTGAAGATGAAAAAGAAGTAACAGTTTTTAAAGATATGTAAATAGAAAATTAAAATAAATATTAAACAAAAATAAACATTTTAATAAAATCTTTCAAATCTGGATAAAAAAATATAAAAAATCATCAAATATATAAGCGAATAAACGATAGATCTATCACCAGAACCATAGATCTGACTCATCCGCAAGAAAAATCACTAGCAAGATCGAAAAACAAAATAGAAACTGAAAATAGAAACGAAAGAAAAAAATAATTCATTCAGAGATAGAGCAAAGGCACAAAATTGAAGATGAAAAAGAGGTCAAAGTTTCTATAGATATGTAAATAAAAAATAAAAATAAATGTTGAACAAAAATAAACGTTTACTTAAAAGTTCCTTCTACTGCTGCTTTCTTCATCGATTGAATAGCAACATGAGCCACAAAAACAATCACCTTCGTCGATTTCTCGGATACAGAGAAGGCCGATTTCGTTTTGGAATCGACAAAATCGAAGAAGGAAAAACGAGGATCTGAACAGAGAAGGAGATTGTGAAGAATCCAGCAAATCACAATCACAACTCCATTGATTTCGAGTATATTTCTTTGATTGTGACGACGAATAAGGAGGAGATCAGGAGGATCTTCCTATACTCAAGAAGGAAATCACAATTGAAACTTTATTTGATTGTGACGACCATAATCTCACCATTGTTTTTTTATAAACGAGGATCTAAAGTATAGAGACGGTGAAAAAAAATCTCCATTGATGGTTGTGGTTGAATAAGGAGGAGAAGAAGAAGATGATGGGAGATATTTAGGTTAAAGATCTTTTTCATTAAATAAGAATTCAATTGATTTAAATTCAAAATAAATAATTAAATAAATTATAAATTTAAATGATTTTCAATTAATAAAATATGATTATGAAGAGAGATAAAAGGGTAAGATAGTAAAAAATGAAATTTGAAACCACCAGATCACCACCATAAATGGTGTTTTTTGGGTAAAAATGAAATAAAATCATAACCGCCAGCATTATTGTAATTGGGTGAATTAAAGTGATTATTGTTGTAATTAATTTTATTTTTAATTATATTGGTGTTTCATTTTTAATTACAATTGTATCCATTGTAGGCCACTTTTGGCGGTTTTTCTCATATGAATTCCCTATTGTACCCTTATTTTACTGTCTCTAATTATTTGAGTATTAATCTTTATGATTTCGATTTTTCTTGATTTTCTCTATCTGATTATGTATTTATTAATTATTCTGATTTTCTTTTATTAATTACAAATTACGAATTTTGATTATGCATTCATAACCGTTTTAGATTTGGTATTTTTTTTAAAAATATATTGAAATTTTTATTTTCAAAATTTTCATATCTCCTCTTTAATTTACATTTTGGTTCCTTTTTTTTCTCCTTCTTCCTTGTTTTGTTACGTTTCTTCATTATTTTTTGTATAATTAGGGTTTTGCTTTTCATCTTTTTTACTTTCATAAGCTCCCTTCGTTCGTGTTTTTTTTTATGATTCATTGTTTCATTTCTTTCTTATTCCTCTTCTTTCTGAGTTTGTTATAAAACATGGGTAGATATATTGATGTCAAGCTTTTTCATGGTGGAATTTTTTATGAGAATGGAATATATGTAAATTATGAATCTGTTGATATTCGAATTCCAAGAAACTTTACTATGAGTGCGTTACAAAAAAGGTTGTCTCGTGAAGTGGGATTTAACATTCACTGTCATAGATTACGTATGGAGATATGTTATATTGCTCAACATAAGGCGTACCTTGTCTTGGATTCAAATGATATGGTTTCATATTTCTGTTACTACACATGTGATGATACTGAATATGTAGCCCTACTCGTGGAGGAATATGTCGCTGTAGAAAATGTTGTCGACTAGGAGACAAGGGAAATTAATAATTTCGAATATGTTTTCCATGATAGCGTCAATGATCCATTTCTTTTAGAACTCCTAACGGTTTGGAATATGTTACGTTTCTTAACGTTAATTGTCCAAGGGATAGCTACCATTTGAAGGTTGATAATACTCTCTATTCGTTGAAGGTTGTTTTGACTAAAGCCCTAAACATTAATGCTTTAAAGCATACTTTCAAGATGGTGACAAAGAAATCTGATAACGAACGGTATTATGCTTACTGTAAGGATAAAAATGTTTTTTTATATCAGAGCCACACATTATCTTAAGATTGGTGGCTTATTTCAAAGGTCTGTTTTCAGCATTGTTGTGATATTGATATGATTACTGGGTCTCATCCTCAAGTTCGGTTTGCTATTATCGCTGAGTGTATTAGAGAGAAGTTTAAAATTGGTTCGGGTTCATTTACGACTCCAAATGAGATTATGAAGTACATGCAGAATCATCATGGTATTCATATTAATTATATGAAGGCTTGGCGAGCTCGTGAGATCATTCTACACTAGTTAAGAGGAAATACTGAAGAATCTTATACTTTGGTTCCTAGTTTTTGCCATGTAGTTGTCGAGAAGAATTGTGGTATTGTGTTTTTCATCACTGTTATTTTTGTTCAACAGTTGTTCTTGTTTGAATTTATTAAATATTAGTTTTTTATACTTTTTTTTTCCAGGAACATACGTTCGTTATTTGCTTGATGATGAAAATAGATTTAAGTATTTATTTATGTGTTTGGGTGCATCAATAAAAGGATTTTTTGCATGTCGTTCGATAATTTCTGTTGATGGTACGTTCATGAAGTCGAAGTATGTCGGGGTTCTAATGACTGCTTGCACCCGCTATGGAAATAATCAAATTTTTTCATTAGTTGATTCCGAGAATGATTGCTCGTGGGAATAGTTCTTTTTTTCATTTGAAGGTTGTCTATGGTCATGTTCCTGACATCGCTATTATATCTGATCATCATCCGAGCATACGTAAAGCTTTAGAGAAGGTGATTCCTGGATGTCATTATGGTTATTGTATGCAGCACCTTGCCTCAAATATCAAGTGTAGATTAAAAAAAAAGGTCTTGCCGATTTGCTCAAAAGATGTGCTCAAGCTTACACAAGACATGAATTTGAGTGTTTCATGAATGAATTGGGTAGGTGTGAACCTAAAATTGTTCCTTACCTTAATGAGATTCATCCTCGTACTTGGTCTCAAGCTTATTTTCATGGAATAAGGTATAATGTCATGACTACAAACATATGCGAGAGTTATAATTTTGCCCTTCTATGTGCCAGAGAATTGCCTATTGTTTTTGTTATTGTTGAGATTCGGCTAAAACTATAAGAATGGTTTAATGACCGTCGTTATGGTGCCTCTAAAATTCATTCTAAGCTAACCCCTTGGGCTGATTGTATTGTTCGTCGAAATATCAATATTGGCAGTTAAATGACGCTAATTTTTTTATCAACATTTGTTTTTTTTTCGCAGATTTAATTTTATTAAATGGTTGTTTTTAGGTACGTCCTATAAATGATGATGAATATCATGTCATTGACTTTGATATAGAGTATGTTGTTAACATTAGTAAACAAATGTGTGATTGTAGACATTGGAATATGCTCAAAATTCCTTGCACTCATGCTTGTGCTGTAATATTGTCCAAAAATCCTCCTCCAACTAACTATGTCAACGGATATTATACCACTGAAGATTTTAGGTGTACGTATATTGGTAGCGTTTATCTAGTTGGAAATAGAAGACGGTGAAGTGTCCCATCTGAAGTTCATTTCATTATTGTTCACCCTCCTAATGTTAGACATCTAACAGGTTGTCCAAGAATGAAATGACAATTGTCAGCAATTGAGGTTGCAACTTCTCAACCTAAGCAATGTTCTAGGTGTGGTGGTAGATGACATAATTGCAAGTCTTGCAAGAATGCTCTTGTTCGAAGGATTGATTTTAGTTCTTAGTTTGTGTGTTTCAATTTTCATTGTTTATTTTGTTTAAACTCATGGTTGTTTTGAACTTATTATTTTATTATATTCGGATGTTTTATTGAATTGGATTTCTGTTTTATCTGGTTTTATAATCTTATCATCTATTTATCTTTGTATATTGTTAAACATTTGCATAATTTAAATTTGTCCAACATTTTTAACTGCATAATTACTTCATATTTTCTAGTGTATATTGTCAAATAGTTCTGTAATTTAATTATGTCCAACAATTTAAGTTACATATATTCTCTATTATTTTTGTTAACTCATGTTTATTTTGAACTAAATATGTTCAGATTTTTTATTGAATTGGATTTTGTTCAATTTCGATTATAATCTTATCATATTTTTGTAATTTAAAATTTTTCAATCATTTCAATTACATAGATACTTTACATTTTTTATTGTATATTGCTAAATAGTTTGTTAATGTTATTTTATCCATTAGTATAATTAACATCAGTATGTAATTTATTAATTTGAAGCCAAAATATCTCATTCATTAAAAATAACTTGATGTCTATTTACAAAACATAAAAACACATACATAAGCAGTCTTAATTTAAACTTCAAAATTACATCATCAATATACATAAGCAGTTTTAATCCTGTGTTAGAATGTGAAAAGTCGGTGAATCTTTTTTCAATTCTTGAGTCAAAGGTAATCGACTTCTCTTTTGATCCAAATTCCTCTGTGTATAGCTCTTTTGTTGATCTTTCTTTTTTCCTTGGCCTCAGTGATCTTGCCCTTGTAGTCACCACCTATTATTGATCATAGTAAAAACGTTGTATAATATTAAACAGTAGATAATTTTAAATTTTGAATATATATCTTACTTGTGTCTGTTTCTTCTTTTCTTTTTTCTTTACAACAACTTTTTTCTTTTCTTCATTGTCTTCCTTTTCTTCTATCACCTTCCTCTTTCTTGAATTTTTTCTTATCAATGGTTCGATGTTCTAACACAAAAATATTGCACTTACATATTATTGTTAACAAGAAAAAAGTCATATGTTGCAGCATCAAATATTCCTAAATTCAAAATTATGATAAACTAATAAGAACAAGACTATAAATTATAATCATATCGAGTAAAGTTCTATCGATCAAAAGTTGATCGACTCATCTCACATGGAGAAACTACTTCAGAAAACAAGAACAACTTTCATTTTAACGTAACTTCGAAATACTGAAATCTGCCTGACTCTCTATATAACAGCTAAATTCAATCAACATTGCATTTATCACCTCTTCCTCAGCTCCTTCAATGATGTTTACCGTTGGTTCATTTTCCAATTGTTTTATTCCTTTTTTTTCCTCAGCTTCTTCATTGATATCTGTCATTGGTTCATTTTCAAATTCATTCATTCTTTTCTCTTCAACAACTTCTTTATCCATGTTAATGATTGAGTCATTTACCTCAGCTTTCTTTCATAATGATCCATCATGTTCATTATTTATTTCTTCATCATGGAATTTGTTTTCAACATCCTATAATTCTTCAGAAACCTTGTTTTGATTAATACAGTTTTTTATAAAAATATACAGAATATATGATAGTTATTCTTTTTTGACGGGAGTGATTTACTAAACTAGCGGAATTTGATTTAGTAAACTAATTAATATTTAATTATGGATCTATTAACATCATGCAATTTGTGATAAAACATGTAAATTCATGCTAGTTTTTCGAAAATTAAAATTGTTTTACTTACATTGAGTAATAAATGAAGAATTAGTTGGAGGTTTCTTTACAACATCAAATCCTCAGCAACACTGGATCTTCTACGCTATATCCCGATTGATCAAGCAAAATTCGATTGTGGGATCGAACTTTAGAAGAAATTAGGAAGAAGAAAAAATATTTTTCTTCCCAAAATAAGGCCTTAAAATCGGCAATGGCAAAAAAGGAGAGAGGAAGAAAGAGTTCAATTTATATGAATTGAGTTGTGTGATTTATGAATGACCCAAGCCTCCTATTTATAGGAAAATATAATCCTAATCACATTAAGATTAATCCATGGAGATAAATACAAAAAGAAAAAAAGATTATCTCTTTCCTTTATCTTGGTATTTCGAAAATGTCATAGATAAATAAGATGATATTTTCTTTTCTTTATTTTATTTATCTTGGGTAAATAAATCTACATAATTATTATAAAATATAATTTAAACAATTATCTCCTACAAATTATCTATTATGGCAAAAAATTGTATAGTAAATAATTAATAAATCAAATTTATTTATTTAATTATTTTGGGCCAATTTCAATTGGGTTCATTAATCCAATTGGGCTTGAAACTCTCTCTTAAATTAATAAGTCAAACTTAATCAATTAATTTATTAATTACCATTTAAATAAAATACTTTATTTAAACAATTAATAATATTAATATTTTCTCCCAACTAAATATTATCAAATTTAATTATTAATTTCCATTTAAATAATTTTCATTATTTAAATAATTAATAATATTTTAATTGATAATACTTTATTATTAATTAATGATATTAATTTAATTATTAATTTCCATTTAAATAAAATTAATTATTTAAACAATTAATAATTACCAATTAATTTCAAATTATTAATTACCATTTTTACTTGATTTCGCGACTAAGATATTTGGGCTAGCATAGGGACCCGATGGACCTATAGATCATGGGCTTAACAATTAGTCGATTAAGTGATTAACTCATAATTAGTTAATTATTTATTATCTAACTATGAATAATTCCACTATAGATTCATAGCTGAACTCCCCTCACTATAGATGAGTTATGTCCATTTAGTTTATCTTTATTTATATCTGTAACATATCCTTCACGTGGAACCCTAATATTTACAGGCGGATTAAATTTACTGTTTTGCCTCTGTAATTACCGCTTTATCCTTGTGTTCCCGCTGATTCTCCAATGAACTTTATCTTTAGTTGAACTAGAGATAATGTACTTCTATGATCAATAGAAGTCGTGACGTCACTTGCTAATGTCTCGAATCAGTACATCAAGGGGGTTTCCTAAAGTTCTTAAAATGTTTAGGTATATCGCACTGATACCGTTAATTTATAGGAAAGTTATGAATTCCATCTCGTGAAAATACATTCCCAGCTACATATCTAGTTATGTTCCCAAAGCAGGAATGTATTGAGCGTTCTTGCAGATCGCTCTCAACCATGTGAATCAAAGAACATAACTCCACAAATAGGAGTCCACATTTCACTCAGGATTGAGATCTATCACAATTGATAAACTTAGTTTGATATTCGATCATTTCTCGTAAACGGTACTTATGAGAAAATTGATCAAACATCGTGGTCATGTCTTATACAATCAACATTGCATATGATACTTCCATTTCATGTCACCCACATGAATGATCAGGATTAGATCATTTGTCTATAAACAAAAAGTGAAGCCATCAACAGTGTTACCAGGATAAGGTTCCAAAACGTTATCCATTTACTGTAGATACTTTTAAGTTACTCATCTTGACTTTAATCCTCTCATATGACTCACATACTAAGTCGTGATTTCATAAGAGTGACTTAGGGTTTTACTATTTGAATGTTTGATATTTATATATTTCCATATATTCCAAATATCATCAATTGAATCAATCTAGATAATATAAAGAACTTATGTTTATTTATTTAATTTATTCAAAATAGATTATATTTATTAAATAATTACAAGTTCTAGGACACCATTTCTAACAACCTTGTCATAGTTTTACTCTTCATTTTCAGTGGTCTTTTTTTGCTTCCGAATCAAATTTAATCCCAAGATGTTCTTCGACCAAGCTCTTTAGTCTTTCAAAATTTTCATTTATTGTGAACATACTTGTTCTCAGCCTATAGTTCTTCTCAATTAGTACATTCACATCATTTCTCAGATCTTCAAGGTCTTCTGAAGCATTCGTATTGGTTTGCTCTCTGTTTTCTTCTTCTTGCTTGTCATTGTAGACATTCATCATCCTATTTTTCTGTCTCATTTCTCTCAACAGACGTTTTAGGTAATATGATTCTAACTCTTCCTTTGTAGGCTCAAACAGAACTACTTCCATCTGTGTTAACTTATATTGAATATTATTATACTATAGAATTTATTACACACATAATAATATATAATAAAATACAACAGAAAACTTATCGGGCTGCTGAAAACATCATTCTCGTAAGATTTCCAATTTTCTTACTTTGAACTGTACCAATTCAGT
This sequence comes from Gynostemma pentaphyllum, assembly GCA_028015215.1. Classification (NCBI taxonomy): domain Eukaryota; kingdom Viridiplantae; phylum Streptophyta; class Magnoliopsida; order Cucurbitales; family Cucurbitaceae; genus Gynostemma; species Gynostemma pentaphyllum. The sequence continues at coordinate 45,266,174 of CM051347.1, read as the reverse complement.
ATTCTTGAGGTTGTTGTGTCAATTCTCGTGGCATATAGATTATCTCTTGATAAATCAGGTAGAACCTCGAAAGCCTAAAGAATCAAAACATGTGGGAATCCATCTTGATAAGAACCAAGTCAAGCAAGATTATTTAAGAAATTCAAGCCTTAAAAGTAGTTGCATTGATGTCAACTCAAGTTGCATTGAAGACACTCTAGATGCATTTATGACAACACAAGCTTCATTCAAGCCAACTAAAGCTTCATTCAAATGAACTTAAAGAAACTTCAAGACAAGTTTAAATGAACATTTAAAAGCTTTATTTAGAGCTCAAGTATCAGTTTCAAATGTAATAGTTGCATTATAGGTTACAAATTAAATGGTGGAAAAATGTAACTTAAGTTTTTTTCTTTAAATTCGTGGGTTACAATTTAGGGACTTAATTTGATGATATGGGATCTTTATGGACTAAATTCTAATGTATTTTAAGCCTATAAATAGGCCATGTATCAGCCATTGTAAATCAGACTTGAAAGATGAAAGATTAGTAAAATGTAGCATTTTTATGCACATTGAAAGCCTTGAGCCTCAACCCTTTGTAATCTTTACATGTTTAAAAACATTCGAGGGGGGAGTGATCAACCAAATTGTGGAGTGTTTCAATTCATGAGATGATGGAACGTAAATATTTGTCTGTTTCATGATTTTTATATCATATAAGGCAATTCGTTTCTAGCCTTTTCCGTATGGGTTGTGTCGAATGACATATGTGGGTTCTTTGATATTGATCTTTTGGGGTCCTTAGTTAATTTTAAGGGTTCTAAGAGAATTTAAAAAGGGTTTTCGTACCATTTGGTATCAAAGCATTGGTTGCGATTTTGTGGCCTGTCTTCTGAAGAGGTTTTATCAAAACTATCCTTTTCAATTCTGTCCAATCTTTTCATTTCTGTCCAAGCATGAATTTTTCTTCATCTTTTCATTCTAATCTTGTTTCTATCTTGAATATCACATTCTGATCTTGAAAATAAAAAAAGGAAAGAACAATAAGAGAAAAATTGCATCCAAGAGCACTAACTTGTTCATCTTGTGTTCTTCTTACAAATTCTTGAAATTTCTGAGTTTGATCCATAAATTTTGTTTTGATCTAATTGAAATGAGTTAATATATCAGTTATATGCCATAATCAGTCGGTTACAAGTCATATTACAAAGTCTATGTGCTTTAAAAATGTTTGAATTCAATTCTGCCATAATTGTCAAGTTTTGTAACTACCGCATTTAATGCTTCTGTTTCCTATCCAAAGCCTGTCATAACTTCCGAATTTGTTTATAAGTCTTGAGTATAAACGTTTAATCATGTTTTTATCTTGCAAAAGTTAGAAGGAATTGTAGTGAAAATCCTAAAGGAAAGTGTTAAAATATTGAGATAATCCAGTAAATAGCCTTTCTAGGCTATATGCAATGGTTTTTTAGCCCATCTCCAAATTTTAATACTTTTTATACCAATTTTAAATTCCCTGCATTTATTATTCCCAATTTACCCTTTATAGGTGAATCACGGAATCATGAGAATCGTGGCTCGAAGAGGAAGTCGAGGCTAAACATCCATGACAATTCCTCTTCCTCTCATAACTCTTATCGCAACAAGCAACCTAGTCAGAAACGAAGGTCCGACCTCAGAGAAGTTCTCAATCAAAAGAGAAAGGAACATTCAGATGTTGTGAAGTCTACTGCAGAAAGTGCCCAGCCTTGGGCACCAGAATTGAAAAAACTCCAAGATCAACTTGGTCATATGAAGAAAGAATATAGAGGAAAGACTCCTCTTGCACTAGAAGATCTACTCGAGCAAACCGAGCCTCCATTCAGTGATGACATAATGGAGGTGGAGCTTCCGACCAAGTTTAAAATGCCAACTATGACCACGTATGATGGTTCAAAGGATCCAATCGAGCATGTCGATACGTTTCGGACCTGGATGGAGCTCCAGGGAGTCCGAGATGCTATCAAGTGTAGGGCATTCCCCCTTACATTAGGAGGCCCTGCTCGCGGTTGGTACAGACAGCTCAAGCCAAGGTCTATCTCTTCATTTAAAGACCTCACTCGATCTTTTGTAACTCAGTTCCTTGGTGGAAGAGATCATAAGAAACCGGCCACGCACCTTTTGACTGTACGTCAGAAGTCAGAGGAGAGCCTCCGAGACTATATAGTAAGATTCAACAGCGAGGCATTGAAAGTGGAAGGTTACAGTGACGACATAGCTCTAACTGCAATGATGGCAGGCTTGAAAGATGAAAAACTTTTATGGTCTCTAGGCAAGAAAACACCGCTACATACACGAGCTACTTGCTAAGGCGCAAAAATATATGAGCGCCGGAGAATTACTTAATGCAAGAAAGACTTCAGATGAAGGAGGTAGTAGTAAACTATCAGACCACAAGAAGAGAGACAGAACAAAAGATTTTTCCTGGAAGACTGATCGTCATGAGGATGACAAAAGAAAGAGATCAGGTGACCAACCTAATAGGCTGAGTCTTCCTCCTAGTAAGTTTAAAAAATACACTCCGACCACAGTTCCGATCGAACAACTACTCTTAGAGATCAAAGACAAAAACTTGGTAAGGTGGTCGCCTAAGATGATAACGGGGTCAAACAAGAGGAACAAAGACAAGTATTGCCTCTTCCATAAAGACCACGGGCATACCACCTCTGATTGCTTCGATCTCAAGGAAGAAATTGAGACCCTAATTCAAAAAGGGTACTTGAAGGAATTTGTGAGAAGTAAAAGAGATGAGGAAGATCAGGACCGTGATAATCAAAATTTTCCAATTGGAGAATTAATAACCATCTTTGGGGGCCCGACTATTGAAAATGAACCCAAGCTCTAGAAAGGACCATGCTGGGTCACTGGGGTATTGATCAAGGCATCAACATATTGATTGATCTCGTCAGAAAGGCTCTACTACACCATGAGGATGTCAAGCAACTAAAATTTTACTTATTTTAGTTTTCAATTTCGTTAAAATTTCTTATTGTAAACGGTTCGACAATAAAATTAATAAGATTGTACCTTTTCTACTTATTGTATCTATTAGAGTTAAATCATTCGAGAAAAATTAGACTCGAGTTAGACTTTAAGACATAAAACCAACTATGCGATTCTACTACAACAAAAGGAAAAAGTTCTTAGTCCACCAAGGTGGGAGAGCTATACATTAGAATGTTCTAAGTCCACTAAGGTGGAAGAGCAAAAGGAAAAAGTTCTTAGTCCATCAAGGTGGGAGAGCTCTACATAAAAAATTCTAAGTCTACTAGGAAGGCAGGGCTCGCATGAGCCGCACCTGGTAGAAGAATTTAAAACGACTAAAAAATTCTAAGTCTACCAGGGAGTGTAGGGCTCCCACGAGCCGCACCTGGTAGAAGAATTTAAAACGACTAAAATGTTCTGAGTCCATCAAGGTGGAAGAGCAAAAAGTTCTAAGTCCGCTTAGGTGGAAGAACAAAATAAAAATGTTCTGAGTCCATCAAGGTGGAAGAGAAAAAAGTTCTAAGTCCGCCTAGGTGGAAGAACAAAAAGAAAATGTTCTAAGTTCACCAAGGTGGAAGAGCAAAATAAAAATGTTCTGAGTCCATCAAGGTGGAAGAGCAAAAAGTTCTAAGTCCGCTTAGGTGGAAGAACAAAATAAAAATGTTCTGAGTCCATCAAGGTGGAAGAGCGAAAAGTTCTAAGTCCGCCTAGGTGGAAGAATAAAAAGAAAATATTCTGAGTCCATCAAGGTGGAAGAGCAAAAATTTCTAAGTCCGCCTAGGTGGAAGAACAAAAAGAAAATGTTCTAAGTCCATCAAGGTGGAAGAGCAAAATAAAAAAATTCTAAATCTACCAGGGAGTGCAGGGCTCGCACGAGCTGCACCTGGTAGAAGAATTTAAAACGACTAAAAAGTTCTAAGTCCGCCACGGTGGAAGTGCTAAAATAAAAAATTCTAAGTCTATCAGGGAGTGCAAGGCTCCCATGAGCCGCACCGGGTAGAAGAATTTAAAACGACTAAAAAGTTCTAAGTCCGCCACGGTGGAAGAGCTAAATAAAAAAATTCTAAGTCTACTAGGGAGTGCAGGGCTCCCATGAGCCGCACCTGGAAAAAGAATTTAAAACGACAAAATAATTCTAAGTCTACTAAGAAGTACAAGGCTCGTAGAGGAATTAAGGAAAATTTTAAGTTTACTAAGGGTGTAAGGCTACTACACCTACAAAGCAACACTTAGAAAATTTAAAGAAAAATCAAACCATATCAAGACTCAACGAGAAATTAACTCTTAGAAACGAAGTTGAGTTTGGTTAAAAAAAAAAAAAAAAAAAAAAAAGTCAAAAAGTCAACCGGTTGACAGGTCAACACGGGTCAAACACTGACCCGCGTCAGTGGGTCTGGCTTTTACCAGGATTAATTTGAGGGTTGGCATAAAACCCATGGGTTTTTTCCCTTGAAGTGCAATAAGGAAGAAAGAAAAGAAAGGAAAGGAAAGGAAGAGAGGGGGAAAGAAAAGAAAAGAAAAGAAAAGAAAAAAAAAAATGAAGGAAGGAAGTCGCGGGTCAAAACTTGACCATGACCCCCGCCCATGGTCAGGTTTTGACCCGCGGGCATTGATTTATAAAAAAAAAAAAAAAAAATTTAAGGGGGGGACGCGGGTCATTGCCTGACCCGCGCCCCGACCCGCGGGTCTGGGAACCCCTCCCCCCTCGTTTTTTATTTTTTAAATTTTTTATTTTTCCTTTCTACTTTCTCTTTCTACTCCCTCCTTATTCCTCCTTACACTATTATCAATTCCCTTACTTTTCCAACTTTGTAATTCGAATTTAATATTTTCGATTTCAAGAGAATTTTTACTCTTAAAATCAAAGGGGGCGAGTATGTGATGATTAAATGTGACGACTTGGACATACAACCCAACTCCAAAACGACCAAAGACAGAAAATTCAACCTAACAAGATTCAACACTTGGTATTTTCTCAAAAAAAAAATTATGACAGAAAATTCAATTACAAAGGAGAAATTCAAGCTACAAACTCTCAAAATTTTGACGAGTGCAACGGTAGAAAATTCAAGCTACAGACCTCAACACTTTGAATATTTTCAAGAAATTGACTAAGGTAAAATTCCGCTTTGAAAGAATACTCCCAAGTAGCATTGAACTCGTATCTCAACTCAACTCGGGAGTAGGGGGCCTCTGTTGTGGGGTGAAATTAGATTACACGTGGAATTTTACAACTTGACAAAATTGGTCCGAAGCACCTGGTGTAAAGCACCTGGTGTAAAACACCTGGTGTAAAGCACCTGGTCCGAAGCACCTGGTGTAAAGCACCTGATCCGAAGCACCTGGTCCGAAGCACCTGGTCTAAAGCACCTGGTCCGAAGCACCTGGTCTAAAGCACCTGGTCTAAAGCACCTGGTCCGAAGCACCTGGTCTAAAGCACCTGGTCCGAACCACCTCGTCTGACCGTGGTACCTAGGCATAAAGTCCATGCACCTGAAAAAGAACTGGCTACGCAGTCTCCAACACAGACCAACACATTTAAACCGATTGCAAGCGTCCATTTAGAAAGCGACACGTGGCGTAACCCGAAAGCGACACGTAACTGAGAAGCAACATGTGGCCCAATCCTGACGTGACACGTGGCATGATGATGTCATCAACATATTCTCCTATAAATAGGAGAAGAAACTCATTCATTAGGTAACTAATCTCTACTACTACTATCTGGCACACTAGCTCTGTTTGCTCTGACTTTAGCATCGGAGGGTGTTAGGCCGGCACCACACCGGTGCTCTTTTCCTTTCCTGTGCAGGTACCTACGTAGCACGCCGTCGAAGTAGCGCAATACCTCCGACTCGTCCGATAAATTAAGTTCGTTGCCTACGTGGAAGCTATCCATTTTTAGGTAACAACATCCACGATTGATTTTCTCCATGATTAATGCGATTTTCTACCCCTTTCATAGTCCTCTGTATTTTTATTTCTATTTTTGTTTTCCCTCTTATTTTTCATTTTGAATTTTCACGTTGGTCTCATTTTATATCTTCTTATCAGTATCCTCATTCTTCACCATAGTTTCTTTTTTGTTTACCATCTTCTTGTCAGGTAAGTGTTTGTTCTCCTTTTCCTTTTTTTTTTTTTACAAGTTTACCATTTTCTTTTGTTTTTATTGTCAGTTATGGATCTCTATTTTTTCGACGTAAAATATGGTGGTTCTGTTGGGATTGAGGCCTCTAAAAGAGTTCTCAAACGGAAGTCCCAACGGATCCTTCCTTGCAATATAATAAATTCTAAATTCTAAATGCATAAAAGAAAAAACTAACCCTTGTCGAGAAGTGTCTGACTCTTCCTCGTTCTTCGATGGTTACGATCCAGGGACCACCAAAAAGATCTTCCTCACTAAGCACAAAAGAGAATCGGTGCGTGGGCACTATCTCCTTTGGAAAAAGGAAAAATTGAGAAGAAGAATTTTCTTCCCAATCACCCTATGGGCGGCGCAAGAGAGAGGGAGGAGAGGAATTTCCTGAGCCTTTACTCTAACTCTCTTTGTTGTGTGTTTTGGGGTCACCCCAAAGGTCCTATTTATAGGAAAACCAAGGCATCAGAAAATCTTCTGAATATCTTTTTAATTAATAAATAATTAATTAAGATATTCTAAAATATATTTGAATAATAAAGATATTATATTTTATTCCATAATAAAACATTCCATATCTTTTATTTAAATTAATCAATATTAATTTAAATATATTATTCCATATCTTCCATTTAAATTAATCATATTAATTTAAATAAGATATTCCATATCTTCCATTTTAAATTAATCACATTAATTTAAAATAAGATATTCTAAATATATTTTAAATAAATAAAAATGAAAACTTTTTGGTCAACCCTTTGACCAAGGGGGGGGGCGTGTGACCCCACCTTGGGCCACACGCCCCTATCATCATCCAATGACAATATTGGGCATTTTTATTTTCCTCATTATTTAATGGAACAATTCCTTTAAATAATTAAATAAATAAAACTCCTTTTATTTATTCCAATAAATAAAACTCCTTTTATTTATTTCCTCATTTAATTTGATAATTTTCAAATTAAATATTTAAATAGACTCTTCTATTTAAATCCCCATTAATTTTGGACAACACAAAATTAATTTTAATTAAATAAACTCCTTTATTTAATCTCTTATAATTAAATAGACTCTTCTATTTAATTATTAAATAGACTCCTCTATTTAATTCCACCATTAATTAAATAATTAAATAGACCCCTCTATTTAATTTCCTTTAATTAATTGAATAGACTCCTCTATTCATTTCCAATTTTCCAAAGAGAAATTAATCATATTAATTTATGTTCTCGATTACATGCGTTAGCTCGGAGGACTTAATGGACCTATAGGACTAAGCTCCAATGATCCAGAATTACCTTTGATTAAAACTCCTTTTAATCAATTAATTCTCATTCATTAACTCCTAGATAACTCCACTAAATATCTAGAGTTGCACTCTTAGTATTATAGACATAGTTATGTCCATTGGCTATAAACATTAACTACACTTTGATCCTTCACAAGTTAGTTCGTATCCATGGCTAGGTATTTACACCGTATTAACCTCCATGATACATCTTGTTCCTTAAGCCCAACCGATTCTCCAATGAACAACCTTACATAATCTCTATTATGCGTCTTTAACCTTTTCCTTGATCGGAGGAATATGGGGCCCCATTGTTCAAGACCGAATCAGTCCATAAGGGAACTACTTATCTATTTTCCTATATGGAAAAGAGTGAATTCCAATTCTTGTGTAATTACATTCCCAGCTATAAGCAAGATGCAATCCCCAAAGTGGGAGGCATATTGAGCGAACTATACGAGTCACTCTCACCTATGCAAATCAAAGGCTTGTCTCTTGCGAACAGGAGTTCGTAATCCACTCAGGATTAAGATCAATTGTACATGATCAACCGGTTGATAAACGAAGTGTCTTTCTATAACGGCTTTCCCAGAAGACAGTAAGTTTATCTTAGTCCAGTCTACTACAATCTCTATTGCAGCAACACCCCCACTCACATGTCTCTACATGAGTGATCCAGATGAGATCACTTGTGCCAATTCACAAGTGGGCCATGTTAGTGGTGTTACCAGAAATAAGACACCCAACCTTTATTCATGTACCACAGACTATTTGAGTTACACTTAAGTGAATCTTCCCGCATCATATGGTCACTTTAAGTTATCATACGTAACTCTGGATCTTATGATGGATTACATTTATTAAACTAATAATAAATGACAATGTAAATATTACTAATTAATAATTCCTTTATTTATTTATAGTTTAATTGGATTACATAAGATTTAAGGCAGAAACCCCAGCAGGTTCGTGGGATGATTTTAAGAACTACATCAACTACCAAAGCAAGTGTTTGGCTATTCCCAATGGTCATAAGATTGATCCATTTAAAGATCTTGTTTTCAAAGATATTCCTTTGTTAGATCATTCTGTCAATTTTGATTTTCTTATGGAATTAGAATCTGACTGTAATGTTAAAAAATAAGTTCGTTTTGTTGATGATTCCGATCTGGATTTTTTTAAGAGTTTTCTTACTATGGATAGGATGACTGCTTCTCTCATTTTTCATATGTTGTCTCCTGTAGCATCAGATAATAACGTTGAACAGACTATTGAAGATACTTCTAATGGATGTACTGTACATGTTGATTTGGATAGTGATATACTATACTCAGAAGAGATGGCTCGTAATGTCCCAGTCGATGAAACAGTTGGTATGAATACTCATGTCAATGCACCGAACAATTATTTTGTTGGTGTTCCAGTTCCTATTGACGACGGTGTATGCATCCCTGAAGGTCACTGGTACATTGAGAATGTTAATCTTCATAATATTAACCATGATTTTGATATTTTCAAGCGTGATATTTATAGAAACAAGAAAGTTTTTAGGATGGCTGTTGATATTTTGGCCATTAAGTTAAATTTTCAGATTTATAGTGAAAGGTCTACTCAAGATAGGGTTTACTTAGCTTGTTCTCACGAGTTTTGCAAATGGCGTTTAAATGGTAGGAGGTGGAAAAAGACTCATGCATTTATTGTTAATAAGTTCATAAATAAGCACACCTGCCCTTTGGATATTATTAGGAATGACCATCGCCAAGTGTCGTATAAGGTTGTTGCTGAGTTTATTAAGGAGTTTTACCCCCTATCAATGGTAAATTGATGAAACCCCATGATATTATTGAGGTTATAAAGACTAATCACAGACTCATCATCAGTTACGATGAGGCTCTTAAGGCTAAGGATATTGTACTAGCCGAACTCCGTGGCGGATTTCATGAGGCATATGAGTTAATTCCTAAGTTTTGTTATGTGGTTCAACAAAAAAACCTGGGTATTCTTTTTTCTTTTTATTATGTTTAGATTTTTTTTTTGTTTCCTGTTTTATTTTTCATTTTTTGTTCTTCAATGTATAGTATAGTTCCAGAATTTACATTTTCGTATATGTACTATACTATTAAATACTTAATGCGGCATATGGGTGTATTATTATTGTTTTCCTTTTTAGTTTTTTTTGTTATTTAATGTATAGTATCAGTTCGGGGATTTACAATTTTTCATATATGTACTATATTATTATATACTTAATGAGACATATGGGTATATCATGTTTTGTCATTTGTTTCAACAAATCTACCTTAGGTTTACTTTCTATTTTATTTTCTTTTACATAGTTTCTTTTGTATAGTTTCTTTTGTATATAGCACAGTTCGTGACTATATTTTTTTCATATGTGTACTTTATTATAACAAATCTACCCTAGGTTTACTTTCTATTTTATTTTCTTTTATATAGTTTCTTTTGTATATAGTACAGTTCGTGACTATATTTTTTCATATGTGTACTTTATTATAAATGTTATGTTGTTTTCCATCTAGCAATTGAATTAATCATTTTTCTATTTCCTTTATTTTCAGGTTCATTCCTTTTTTATGAGTTTGATGATCAATTTAGATTCAAATATGTATTCATGGCTCTTAGTTAATCGCTTGCTGGTTTTCATAATTGTCGGCCAGTTTTGTCTGTTGATGGCACATTCTTAAAAGGTAAATATGGGGGTACAATGTTGGCATGTGTTTGCATGGATGCAAACAACCAAAATTTTCCGATTGCGGTAGCGATTGTTGATTCCAAAAATGACAATTCTTGGGAGTGGTTTTTAACAAAACTATCCATTGCGTTTGGGAAGGAGATTGAAGGTCTAGCAATAATATCTGATCGACACCAGAGCATTAAAAAGGCTGTTGAAAAAGTGTTTGGATATGCAAATTATGGTGTTTGCATGTATCATCTGTCAAACAACATTAAAGCGAGATTCAAGAAAAAAGGTCTTGTTCATCTCTTCACACGTGGCGCTGAAGCTTACATGGTTGAAGAATATAATTATTTCATGGGTGAGATTAAGTTGATGGATCCTACTTGTTATGAGTACATTGATTCTATTGGTCCTCGTCGTTGGTCACGAGCTTTTTTTGTCGGTCATCGTTTTAATATTATGACTACAAATATTTCCGAAAGCTTTAATTCCGCTATGAATCCATATCGTGACTTTCCTATTATTGCATTTATGGAGGAAGTCATAAAGAAGCTTCAAGATTGGTTTTTTAAGAGGAGGTTTGCTTCTTCTTGCATGAAATCAGTATTATCTACATCGACAGACTCATTATTGCGTGAACGCATAAAATTTGGTCATTGTTTGAAGGTAAAATCCTACTTTTTTTATGTTATTTATTATACTATATTTTTTATTAGTATAGTATTAAAAATATTTATATTTTCAATTTATTTATTATACTATACTTTATATTCGTATACTAAACTCTAATTTTATGTTTCTATGTTTTGTATATTATACAGCTTCATGGCACAATTGATACAATTTATTCAATTTTTGAGTCTAACAAAGATTATACAGTGAATATTGGTAGAAGGATGTGCTCTTGTCGACGATGGCAATTGGAGTTAATTCCATGTCTTCATGGTTGTGCTGTCATTATTCACAAAAATATCCCAATTACATCATTTGTTCATCATTACTACTCAACAAATTCTGTCTATGACATATTCTGGTCTAATTTATCCTATTGGTAAATCATCTCAGTGGGTTGTGCCAGTCAATATTAAAAAAATAATTGTTCTTTGTCCGGATACAAAATGTGCTTCTGGTCGTCCTCGAAAGAGAAGTTTCCCATCAGTTGGCGAGTATAGGACTATAAAAAAGTGCGGTCGGTGTAATCAACCCGGGCATAATAGCCAGACTTGTCAGGATCCTTTGGTTGTTGTACCGTATAAAAGTCAAAAGAATAGAAATAAGATATAAGTTTTACAGTGTTCTTATTTTTAAATTAAAAATTCTGACTTTGATGGGTTTCAAACCTGTTTTTGTTGTTATCTTTATGAGTTTTTTTAATAACTTTTGTTTATTGTCTTTACGAACCGATTTGTAATGTTTATTACATTATCCTATTTGTTATATTTTATTTTCAATGGAGTCTCTCCTTCCTCATCTATTGTGTTTTAAAATATAAAAATTAAGTTTGAAATCTCAAACATCTGGCCTCTTGTGTATTCTGATGGAGTATGGTAAGTTTTTTTTGTTTCCAAAGTTATGAATGATTACGCTCCGGTAATCACGTTTTTTCTTTTAAACGAGGCGTATTAAATGCTCTGCTGAGGGCCTTTTGGGATTTTTACCTTCACATTGGTTTTCGAACAGGCTAGAAGACATTATTTTTTTCTGTTGGGACAAAAAGCATTAATTCTTCTAAATATGGGCTAATTGCTTGGTTAACCCTAAAATATTTAGATTCAATTATGTGCGCAGATTGCTCCTAAATTCTAGCACTTTGGTTTTTGCTATTTGATGTTTTCAATTCTGATCAAATTTTTGAAATTGGTCTTTTGTAAGCTCTTCATTACTGTTTTATTAACATATATATGAGATATTTCTCTAAAATTCTTAGCCAATCTTTAATAAATTTTAGTGCAAACACGAGCGAAATGATGTTTTGAGATTTCAAAAAGTGAGTGAATGCTTGTGAGGTCCTTGCTTTGTTTTTGTTTTCTTTTCTCACCATTTCTTACAGAAATTCATATCAAGATGTAAATTCGGGGACGGGTATTTTTAAAGAATGGGGGAATGATATGAACCAAGCCAAGCAAGATTATTTAAGAAATTCGCCTCAAGATTAGTTGCATTGAAGACACTCAAGATGCATTTATGACAACTCAACCTTCGTTCAAGCCAACTAAAGCTTCATTCAAAGGAACTTAAACCAACTACAAGACAAGTTTAAATGAACATTTAAAAGCTTCATTTAAAGTTCAAATATCATTTTCAAATGTAATAGTTGCATTAGGTTACAAATTAAATGGTGGTAAAATGTAACTTAAGTTTTAAGCTTTAAATTCGTGGGTTACAATGTAGGGACTTAATGGGGGATGATATGGGATCTTTATGGACGAAATTCTCATGTATTTTAAGCCTATAAATAGTCCATGTATAAGCCATTGTAGATCCGACTTGAAAGATTAGTGAAATGTAGTATTTTTATACACATTGAGAGCCTTGAGCCTCTACCCTTTGTAATCTTGCTTTAGATTACATGTTTAGAAACATTCAAGGGGGGAGTGATCAACCAATTTGTGGAATGTTTCGATTCATGAGATGATGGAACGTACATGTTTGCCTGTTTCATGATTTTTAGATCATATAAGGCAATCCGTTTCTAGCCTTTTCTTTATGGGTTGTGTCGAATGGCATATATGGGTTCTTTGATATTGATCTTTTGGGGTCCTTAGTTAAGTTTAAGGGTTCTAAGAGCATTTCGAAAGGGTTTTCGTATCACGTCTAGTGCATGGTAGTTTGTTTCTGGTGCTTCCATTACTTTTTTTATGCTTGTTATAGTTATATTGTAGCTTTTCCTACCCCATGGATATCTTTTGAAATCGTCCTCCTCTTCTAACATCCTGAGATGCAACGTCTTTATACTTGTCGATTTTTGTACTGGTAGTAGTATTGATTCTAGCACATATACCCTAGCCATTTTTTTCAGACATTTCTACATCATCAAAGTCTATTGGCTGCTAATGTTTTTCTAAATCTGACCTATCTATTTTCTTTCGGCTTGGAAAAATGTATTCATTATTGAGCTTTCAAGTAGTTGATATACCTTTCTTCTGTACAGAATAATCCAGTAATTATGTAGAACTCTTTTATACTGAAGGTTTCTACCTGTCCATCAAAATTGAAGCTTAGCACGTCTGGATTTGAATTACACACTATCTTCCCTATCATATGTTGCATTAATTTGGGTGGGAAGGTGATAATTCTCAACTCTAAAATATTTTTGAAGCATCCCTCTATCAATCTCCTCTTGGCTGCAGGCTTAAGTCGCTTCATCAATGTAAGTATCTTTGTCTGTTTTGTGTAGGGATTTGTCTTCTTATCTTTATGCCAGTTTTAGAGCTTTACAATGAAAGGAGGTCCCTATTGAAAATCAATTGATAGTTGTTTTACAATATACAATCTATTGATATAAGTTTATGTTTAACATTATTAAAAATTTATATTTATTCAATATTTCTAATCTACAATCTTGTTTAATTTAATTTGAATGCTTACCTTTTGATTTCTTCTTTGTGACGCCATGGATCCTTTTTTTTCCCTCTCAACCATTTTTTTTGTTACTTTTCCTTTCTTTGATTTTACTTGCTTCTCTTTCGATCCAGTCTTTTTATTTTTCTTTTTTTCAACAATTTCTTTTATTTCTGTCAAATATTCATCTTCGTCAACCATGTTCCTACGATCTCTTCATCTGAATATTCACTATCCACATCTTCTTTACTGTCTTCTTCATCTTTTGAAGATGAATCCTGTTTATTTATTTCAAATCTATGAAAAATAAACTTAATTTGTATTAATTTCACAAGTTTATTAAAGTCTATACCTTTGCATCTTCCTCATCAGTGTTCTGTTTTTTTCCTCTTTTGATTTTTTATTGTTTTTCATCTTCATGATCTCCTCTATTTTCATCTTGATCTCCTTTCTCATCATGATTTTTTTCTTCAATCAATTTCTTCTTTGCCTCCAAGATTTCCTTCCTTGATACCATCGTTTGCTTCTATAGGTTTTCTTCTCCATTCGATTTCTTTTTTGGATGTTTTTTGAATTTCTGATTTTTGGTTTCAAATCTCCCACGATTTTGTCTTTAATTTTTTTACGCCTATTTTTTCAAATTTCGTAATTAATGCTCTTAAATCATGGGTTGACACACTTTCCATAGCCGGCGGTTTCAGTAATACACTTGCAAGAGTATATTTGTCTAATTCTCTCTCCGGCAGGTGGTAGTCGTCCATTACTGTAATTAAATTTCATAATCAAGTTTATATGTAATTAAGATGGGAAATATGAATATTCATGTTATTAGCCCTTTTTTTTCCTGTCAACTCTCTCTCTCCCTCATTTATCATTTCATTTTTCCTTTTTCCCTCTCATTTCCTTTTTCTCTTACGTTTCCTTTTCCCTCTCATTTCATTCTCTCTCTCTCTCTCATTCATTTTCTTTTCATTTTGTCCCTCCCATTTTTTTCAAAACCCTCCATTTCCATCATGCTTACATACAGAAAAGCTTTCTCCTCTCATATATTTTTTTAGATTCACAGTACTCTCTCACGGTGATTTGTTTTCTTTCATTTTTTTCTTCGTAAATCTCAGATCCCGTTTTTTATGAAGATCTAAAGCAAGAGAAAACCTTAGATCTATGGAAAAATAGTTTTTCTTTTTCCTCCATATTTTTCTTCTTCATAAATCTTTACATTTGAAGCCAAAACTGGAAGATCTGAAAAGAAAGGTTTGTTCTTTTTTAAAGAAAACTTTTTTCCTCCGTTTTTGCTTAACTTTTTTCCTCCCTTTTATTTTGTTTGTTCCTTCAAATGTATATTCTGTAATATACGTGATACAAAAAATGAAGAAATGGTCAACGTATTCCCATCATTTATTATGTTTTTTTCTTCTTCTTTTATATTCTTTTTTTTTGCTATCTGTACGCTATGTAATATACGTAATATACATTGATTGTCAGTTTTGCATATTAAGTATTATGTATTAACGCTCTTTTGTTTTTCATTTGCATATTAAATGACATGTATACTACGTATATTACATATAAGTATTTTTTTCAAATGCACTTACAAAATCGAAGGACGATATACTCAATATACTAGAAGACAAACACATTTTACATGAAAGAACGATGTACCCAATATACTAAAAACAATCTAAAAAATGAATTAAAATCGAAATATGTCAGAAGTGTACAAAATATTCAAAATGCAATAATACAAAATCGAAATAAAACATTTACACAAAAATATTGAAAATGTACATATATATCAAATGTAATAAAAACTATGCACAATATACTAAATATACGAAAAACTGGGGAAGAAAAAATGCATTGAGAAAGAAAAAATGTCAGAAGTGTCAGATATACGTAATATACAAAATTATCAGACGTGAAAGAATATACTTAATATACGAAAAGAGAAAATTTTGGTATATTTAAATTACGAATAGTAAAATGTGGCTAATCTTTCAACTTTCCAAAAATGTGGCTGTTTTGTTAAAAGTGCTCTTTCAAGTGGCTATTTTGATTTTTTCCCTTAAGAATAAATTAAAAGCTTTAAAATAATTAAAGAGAGGGTGGATTAAAAGTTATAAAAATCACGTAAATTTATATTGATATCGAAAGATATTTTGAAAAAAAAAATTATAGTTTTTTGTTTCACTATTACATGTAAAATAAGATGACATACGATATCAAAGTTTCAATATAGTATTAAACAATTATCTTTAAGAAAACTAGTCACAACAGTTTTGGTTTTCCATCTCTACAAATTTCATCATTTACAAATCGAAAGCCATACTCAAAAACTGGAATTCAAAGAAGTATACAACCTAATTTCGCACGCGTTTAAGTCACACATGTGATAAGAGAATAAAAAATAAAACCGGTGTGAAAAAAAGTTTATTTTAAATACTTATAAGTGTTGGGAAGGTATTTATTATTATTATTATTTTTTAAATGTCGGAGCACATCACAACCGACGTAATTTCAGAGTGATTTTTTTTTTTAATTTGTTTTTTCCCGAAATGCCTTATTGCCAATTGTGAATTAAAGTGGAAAAAAGCTCTTTTTTCCTTCATTCTCCTTGCTTCCACAAGAAGTTTTAATTATACACGAGAATTTGGTGGCTTCAAGACCATTTTTTTAAGACAAGAAGTTTAATGTGAAGGCGATTCCGTAAAAGGGTGTGTTTCTTAATTGAAGATTATTTACTTAGTGTGTTTTTCCATTCGATAATAATTAGTATGTTAAATTATTATTTATGAATTAACATAATTCTGTAATATGTATTCATTCATGTTGTGTTTATATAGGACCATTTAAAGATTAATTATAGGATGGACAATATTATCAACCATACCTTTTAGGTTTTACTCAGAATTCATATCCAAATCTACCATCAGATTTACGACCCTCTAATTTTATTTTTTTGGCATCCAATATAAATACATTATATTGTTAATTTAATGCTAACGTGAAATAAAAGGTGGCTTGTTATAATTAAGTATGTGGAAATACTTTTTAATCTGATAGAAGTAGATCAATGTCTCTATGTATATAGTATTATAAATATTTAATAGATCAAATTATAAAATTTGAGATTACATTTACAATAACTCTAAATTATAGGGGTCATTCTCCAATTTACCTTAAAATTGTAATTTTCCTCCAATTGTAAATATGTGAATAAGTAATGCATTATTGTGGTTGAACAATGTTATATTTCAAGCCATAAGTTCCAAAGGAGAGATTGGATAACATTGACCTATAAAGAGGACTCTTCAATCTTACCTTGCTTCTTCTCCTTTGGCAACTAACCATTTGTATCTAAAAACTCGTCTGGAGGTCGATTCATGGGTTACTACAATACATTATTTTACTTTTTTTTAGACTCTTGTTTGCTATAATATTATAATTTTTCAAACTTTTCATAAACATGGGTTTCTACATTACATAAACCCATACAGAAAAATCACATACTTCACAAACCTAAGACTATACATACCCATACTTATCAAATCCGCAATCCAAACATCTCGTAAAGGCCATTAGTTGTCATTGGCTAAGATACAATATTCCATCCAACAAGGTGGTTGAAGTTGTTTCCACCAGTCTTCTTATAGGATATTTCTCATCATCTTTTTTCCAATGATGTAACTATCTTGTTTGGCTTACAGAATAAGGACATTAGTATATCAGCTACCCCATTGAGAGGCAAAAGTTTTTTCCACCTTTTAAACTACCCTGTTGTTTTCTTAAGAACTCGTTAAAAAAAAAAAAAGATCTTCCTAGGATTTCCACCAAGGGGCATGCTAAGCTAATTAGCAATAAGGATTGTAGACTTTTTCATACTAATTTCCATCTAAATTCAGCTTCATAAGTCTTCAGGTTTCCCATCATGAAGAATATCAGTACATCGTCGTCGCCTCTATCGGGAAAATTACAAGTGGAAGATCCGGCAAATTTTTCCATCCTTCTATCATCCTCCCGCATTAGAATCCCAATCTAACCAACTGCTAATATCACTTCAAACTAGTAGGAAAAGAAAAAGGGAGACTCTTTTTGAGACCTTTAGTAGTAATGACCCATCCTATACAGGACCCTACCATTTAATCTAGATATTGTTGAAGTCTTTTATATGCATGACTGCAAATAAAAACTCATTTTCAACCCTGTATTGCCTTCTTGAAGCCAAGCTTGAGCAGCCAGCTTTCTTTTTAGTCCTTCTGTTGTGTTCCGCTATCGATGCGAAGTATTTTATTTGTCTGCCCTGCAAAAAAACATTTTGATCAAGAGATAACGTAGAGGGGAGCAATGTTTTAGCCTATATACCAACCTCATATTTATTTATTATTTGACTGATTGGGTCATAAGTCACTAATCTATCCGGAAAAACATTGCTTAAAAATTTTCCAAAGCTTTTTGAATAACTCGATCGTGTATCAATGTCAAGAAAAGGCTTTCAAGATCTCTCACAATCTGTTCAATGATGATAGAGCATGATTAATCAATCGTTCCCTGTTCAGATGTTTAAATTTTACTTTACTTTGCAGGCAGTTTGAAGAGGCTAGAATGAAGATTTTGAATCATTACTTGTTTGTTAGAGACCTGATATCTCAAGTATGTATGTTTATGAGGTTTTGTTACTAAGGGGGGTAGGATCGCGATTACTTTGACATTTAAAGTGCCTAAACCTTCTTATAGTTCTCTCTTGCTCTGTTTATGTCAAGTGATTCCACATATAAAGAGGGCTCCTATAAAATAAAGACCAGTTCACTTTTGCCAAATTTGTTTTGACAGAATATTGGAAGAACTTCAAACCTAAATTCTTTCCTTACAAACTTGCTGTGAATTAATGGAAACTCTAAAGGTTAACTATCACTTCTTCCTCTTTTTTAGCACTCCATTTCAGTAATTGTGTTACTCCATATGTTCTAATTTAACCTCTAAAAATCAGTCCTGAGCCTGTTTGAAGGGACAGCTCAATTTCATAGTAATAACTTGTGATTATACAAATACTCAATACAATAGATTCATTAAACGGTGATCATATGATTGGTGAAAGTATAACTGTCTCATCCTTCACCATCTGGGTCAAGCCTCAGATATCTGATGCATTTAATAGAAAGTGAACTTTGTGTAAAAGTGAAGAGTGGTTGTGTTGGTTGAGTTTCCTTTGAACACAAGCATCAGACTCAAAATTCAACTACTCCACTTTCCAAGTTTTTCAATGGTGGTTATGCTTTTCAACTCACAGGTCCAATGAATCCGACCCTTGAATACCAAATACGCCCCCATCGAGCGTATTGAAGGTGAACCTAAATTTATACAGTTTGTTACCATTCGTACAAGTGTTTAAGTGATCTGCAAAGCATAAATTTATACTTCCTGCAATTCAAATTAGGATTCCAAGCATGGTGAATGTAGCCAAGGTTGGTTTCTTCCAAATGTCAGACAGACAATATAACTTAAAACCATATTATAGAGCTGAGTAAAAAGTCCATATGTAAAATAAAAACAAGGCTCCTCTCAAAATGCTAGCAATCAATTTTGATGGCCGACGATCGCAAGTACAAAAAGAAAGACATCAAACATTCTCATCTACCATCTCTTAGCTAAAATTAGAACCACAATAATGTGTATAGGAAATCATGCAGAAAGCTATAGAACAAAAATTAATAAGAACTATATAATTTGTGCATTCTGTTGGGTAAAACTACTTGAAAATAGCCTGTGATTAAAAGAAAGAACATAATGCGACCATATAATGAAGCATTCCACTGAAAATAGGCAAAATAACAAATTACAAGGGCACATGTAAACCATATCAGATGTTCATTATCCAGAGACCAAGATTTAAGAACCAAAAACGGAAAGCAAATCTTAAGTGACAATATTATGGCCTACAAATTCTACCGCTACGAATGTCATAGGCCTTTATATAACTCCACCCATTATCTTGCCAAAGACTGGCAAGTGAAAATCAAAGCAACACAAGATCATTCCTCCTGTTCCTCAACATCATCCTCGTAGTACTCCTCCTCATCAGCTGTGGCATCTTGGTATTGTTGATACTCAGAAACCAAATCATTCATATTGCTTTCAGCCTCGGTGAACTCCATTTCATCCATACCTTCACCGGTATACCAATGCAAGAAAGCCTTCCTCCTAAACATAGCTGTAAACTGCTCACTGACACGACGGAACATCTCCTGAATAGACGTTGAATTCCCAATGAACGTGGATGCCATTTTCAACCCAGTTGGGGGAATGTCACAAACAGTGGATTTCACATTGTTTGGAATCCATTCAACAAAGTATGAAGAGTTCTTGTTCTGAACATTAATCATCTGCTCATCAACCTCCTTGGTGCTCATCTTACCCCTGAACATAGCTGAGGCAGTAAGATAACGTCCATGTCTGGGATCGGCAGCACACATCATGTTCTTGGCATCCCACATTTGCTGGGTGAGCTCAGGCACAGTCAAAGCTCGGTATTGTTGAGATCCACGGGAAGTAAGAGGAGCAAAACCAACCATGAAAAAGTGGAGACGAGGGAACGGGATGAGATTGACGGCAAGCTTTCTCAGATCTGAGTTAAGCTGTCCTGGGAAACGTAAACAACAGGTCACACCAGACATGGTCGCGGAAATAAGATGGTTAAGATCACCAACTGCACAAGAATCAGGCATAAAAAACATCAATAAAAACAAATTCATTCAAAAGAAAAGAAAATAATCAAAAAATTTGAATCAAAACACATACAGCTGGGAGTAGAAAGCTTCAGGGTACGGAAGCAGATATCGTAGAGAGCTTCATTATCGAGAACCATACACTCATCGGCATTTTCAACAAGTTGATGAACAGAGAGAGTAGCATTATATGGCTCAACAACAGTATCAGAAACTTTGGGAGATGGGAAAACAGAGAAAGTAAGCATCATTCTATCAGGGTATTCCTCTCTAATCTTAGAGATCAAAAGAGTACCCATTCCAGATCCAGTACCCCCACCAAGAGAATGACAAACCTGAAACCCTAAAAAAAACCAGATCCACACCATTTCCATCAACGAACCACAAACAAAACCTCAAAAATAAACAAAACACAACGCAAATCTAGGGTTTCTAGGGTATCTCCAAAAAAACATACCTTGAAGGCAATCACAATTCTCAGCCTCCTTTCTAACAACATCAAGAACAGAATCAATCAACTCAGCACCTTCAGTATAATGACCTTTAGCCCAGTTATTCCCGGCACCGGATTGACCGAAAACGAAGTTATCGGGTCGAAAAACCTGACCATAAGGTCCAGCTCTGATACTATCCATAACTCCCGGCTCGAGGTCCATAAGAACAGCACGAGGAACAAATCTACCACAACTCGCTTCATTATAATACACATTGATCCGATCAAGCTGTAGATCTGAATCTCCGGTGTATTTACCGATCGCATCGATACCGTGTTCGGCACAAACGACTTCCCAGAACTTGGCACCGATCTGGTTGCCGCATTGGCCTCCTTGGATGTGAAGAATTTCACGCATTTTGGGAAGAAATTGAAAGAAAAACAGAGAGATTTGCAGAAACCCTAGAGAGAGAAAGAGGGCAAGGAGAGAGAAAGGGAAAGACGGGTAAAGGAAAAAGTGGGGACGGATAGATCTTTATAGAAAGGAAGGAAATTAACGGTTAGATTTTAAATTAAGGAATTTGAAAGAAATGAGCGGGAAATTAAAAAAATTAATTAAATAAAATAAAATTAGAGCCTTATTTTCTCAACGGCGTTTGGTAAAAGTAACGGTCCGTTCGTTGAGCTGTTATTATCTTTCAAATTTTGAAAATTAAAATTAAAAATAAATAAATAAAACATCTGGAAACAGCTGGATTCCACTTATACTAATTTTGTCCTTTTCTATTTTTATTTTATTTTTTAATTTAAGATTTGGGAATTTGACAGATTTAAAAAAAAAAGAGGTAAATCTTTTTTTTAAATGGACAATGCGCTGCCTCAAGCCCCACACCATTCAATTTTTCTTTTTTCTTAACTTTTTCTGTTTTTCAAATTATATTTAGGAAAACAATAATTTTAAAATGGAAGAAATTTGTTTTTATTTTTTCACAATCATTTTTCTTGTATATTTGTCCATCAATTTTGAATAGTATGGAATTTTGTTTTCATCTTAATTTATCATTTTTTATAATTTCGTTATTTCTTTTTATGGAAAATAGTTAACATATACGAAATTTAATATTCAATTATTTAGACTCATACAGTCATACATCTTTCTATAAAATCGAAATTTTGAATCTCTCCACTTCATTTTATATTACTTATGTTTTGTAAATCTTGAAAGTAAGAATAATAGTTAAAATGTAAGAATTACTATAACAAAACATAGAAATAAAAAATTGAAGATTAGATTAAAAAATATAAACTAAAGCTATATTTTAATATAACTTTTTATTAATATCTCAATTTAAATTAATTGTAATTTTATTACATCCGTGGTAAGAAGCGTACAACAAAATTAAATTTTTCAACAATTCGAAATCTTGGTATCGAAATCTTGGTTAATACTAATAGTACTGTCAATATTCTTTTTATTGTCTTTTTATTGAGGGTGAAAAATAAATTTAAAGACATGCTTTTTTCATTAATAAAAAAGAAGATTTTCAAGATTTTTATTTTATTTTAAATCTTTTTCAAGTTTTTTTTTATAAATATTTTTCATGATTTTATACTAACTAATATTCTTCTCTCATTTTTCTTCCAAATAAAGAAATAAAAGTTAGATCTTTATTTCTGACCATAGTGTTTTCTGCACATGCTGTCTAGCATTCAGACGACATCGATTAACGTGACACTACAACGGTCCAATTGTTTTTTTAATATAGTTTGACGTAATTTCTAAGATTAATTTAGATACAATACCATACCATACCATCCAATTTTCTTCTTGTTTAATTTATTATAACGTCTAGGGTGAACAAGCACCTGTTAACAAGTGAACCCGCTCCACCCCGCCTTATTTAAATGTGTAATCAGGGCGGGATGAGTAACCATATCCCGTTTATTAAACGGGACGGGGTCGAGGTGATGAGATATCCCAATTAAGTTTTTTTTCTTTTAAGTTTCTCTTTCTCCTAGTCTTAATCCTACGCATTTTTTTCCTCAAAACTCATTTACACCCCTTTACAACCCAACCCAACTCAATCTCAATTAACACAACCCTATTTACAACCAAAGAATACCTCAAACCTGCCCCACCCCGCCCCGCCTCGTCATGACCTCGACAATTAAATAGAGTGGGTTCGAGTTCGGGGTCGAAGTAAATGTTAACTGTGGCGGGTGCCTTTTTTGGCTTAAATGTGGTACCCCGACCTCGCCTCACCCTTAATAGCGTCTATATCAACCTAACTCAATTGGTTAGTCACATACTCAATTTATTTGAGAAAAGTTTGAATCGTCCCTCCTCCAATTTAATGTAATATCTCAAAAAATAAAATAACACATTATATCAATTAATCTGATCTTTATTGGATGGATAAATATGCATGGTATGGGATGAGGTTGAACTTCATTTGTCTAACTCATGTTTATTTGGTAGACTGAATTATCCGAGTTTTTTTATTTTTATTTTTATAATATCGGGTTTGTCTTTTCTTTAAAAAATCAATATTGAACAATTAAAAATTGAGGGTTTGTTAATAAACCCCCTAATAAATTAAATCATATAAAGTTCATGTTGAAACTCATATACCAAATATAAACTACAAAACTCAAGTTCCTTAAACTTATACATCAACACATTAAATCTAACCACAGATAATACAAACCTAAATTTCACAACTCCAAATGCTACATAAATTCGGGCTTAACAATTTCTCCAACCAAACATCCTTTTAAATAGGGTAAAATGCAAAAACATACCCCTGCACTTTCAACTTGTTGCAAAACATACCCATGCACTAACAAAATAGCAAGATATACCCTTGCACTTTACCATTTCCAATTTTTTATGCCTATCTGTTAAATGGAAGTTAAACTTAACGTTTTGGCTGATTTTTTTTTTCCTTTCTAAAGTAAGTATTTAGATGTAGAGGTGTTCGTTCAGAGGGCTTTTTACAAAAAATGGTAGAATCTTCTTGCTCTAGAAAATCAAGCTTTTGCTCTAAAAAATTTCTCAAGTGCTTCGTTAAGAAAATTGGGATTTGAAGCTTTCTTTTTTATAGAAAAATATGGTTTAAAACTAATTTTTTTTGTTAAGATGCTTTTTATCATCTGTTTTTAGGGCTTTTCATAGTTTTTATTTTATTTTTCTATTCAAAATTCATATGTACGTGGGTGTTTCAAAGATAAATATCACATTCATTCTTCTACCTCTGATTCTAGTTCGTGCAAACAAATAAGCTAGGGTTTTTGGTTTGTATAAATATCCAACTTTGTGAACTTCTCACAGGTAAGTTTCCATGAGAAAGCGCACGACTCCAAAGCAAAGCAGAGCAAAAAAAAAAAAAAACTAATAATAGATGGAGGAAACCAAATTTCCAAGTTTGAAAAAAAAAATCATTCAAAACGTTAACTTTAACTTTCATTTAATAGATGGGCATATAAAATTGGCAATTGTAAAGTGTAAGGGTATATTTTACTATTTTATTAATGCAGGGGTATGTTTTGCAACAAATTAAGAGTGCAGGGATATGTTTTATATTTTACCCTATTGTTCCTTCTCATATAGCCGCAGATTCCAACCTTCTTTCATTTATTTCATAGATACCTAACAAGTATGAGTTAATTTAAAACATCACAAATTCAAATCTTCCTACACCCATAACACTGAAATTTTTACTAACATCTCAACCACGTTTATTTATATATTTTCAAAGATTATATTAAAATATACATATATGTACAATTCTAATTTTAACCAATGCAAATTCATCTTTATTATTTACAAATCATTTGATTTTAACAAATAATCTATTAATTATTAGACAATAAAAAACATATTTTTGCTTCAACAACTTATTGAAATAAATATCACATCATATGAGAAATGCAATGGATCATGTATTGTTAAAGAAGTTATAAGCTGTGGAGCCTCTTAATAGCTGGATAGAAGAACATCAAATTGCTCAACTGACCATCGCTGAACCCTTTCATAGCTGTATACAAGTACCTAACTCGATCTTGACTTTTTTTTTTCCAAATAAAATTATATAATTAACAGATTTATTTTTATATTCATGAAGCTAATTATTCTTATAAAAAAAAACACCACATTCATAATTTAGTGTTGACATATATATATATATATATATATATACATATATATATATATATATACTCTTAGATAATCAAATTATTATCAATTTTAGCTTTAAATTATATAAATAATTGAAAAATTAACCTTTTATTAACTAGATATTGACGGTTTTACGTGTAAAATGTAAATAAGTTTTTTTTTTTTTCAATAAAAGGTAACAATAATTTTAGGTTAAAGTTTATAATTCCCTAAATTTCACTAATGTATGAAAGTAAGCTTACTTTTACAAAAGTCAAATTTTTCCGTTTCATATTCTAATTTTTTTTTTTTAACTAAAAGAATCTATGTAAAAGAAGGACATTTTGTAGCTTGTGCACTCAATTATATCAGTGGCAGCGGTGGAGCCACACCACGTGCTAGAGAGGGGGCAATTACGGCTTCTTAATTTTAAAAAAATATACATTTTTTAGGTAAACGATATTTTAAAAAATATTTAAACTTTTATATTTTCTTTTTAATTTATATTCATCTATCTAATTTTTTAAAACGATATTTTTTCAAGATATTCCGTTAAGTTAGGAGGGA
This sequence comes from Gynostemma pentaphyllum, assembly GCA_028015215.1. Taxonomy (NCBI): domain Eukaryota; kingdom Viridiplantae; phylum Streptophyta; class Magnoliopsida; order Cucurbitales; family Cucurbitaceae; genus Gynostemma; species Gynostemma pentaphyllum. Next base: position 45,240,604 of record CM051347.1, on the reverse strand, counting down.
GACTCAAACGTTTGAAGTTATAAAATGGAGCAATTAGGATACCAAACTAATTCAGATATATAAATCTATCTAAAAGATGTTATAATTAATTATAGCAATAACCACTTTAATTCACCCCATTTTCAAAATTAATGGTAAATTACAATCAATATAAAAAATACCCAAAAACCACAATTTATGGTTGTTATCTAGTGGTTTCTGATTTACCATTTTATGACTATACCCTTCAAAATTATCTTTTTCCATTTTTGTTACCGTTTTTATTGGGTTTTTTTAATTCATTTATTTATGTTAGCTTAATTATAGGATATAAATCAATCAATCAATCAAATGAAATGAAATTTTATCTAAAAAAAATGAGGTAATATGTTATTTGTTGCTTTAAATTTTTGCATGTTAATTTTGTTTCCTTTATAACTTGATTTATTTTACCTCAAATCTATTTCCTAATTGTTGCGTCTTTTTAAAATTAGGATGTCTAAAATGAGAAGATTTTTTATTGTATGTTGCTTACTGGATCTAATTATCCATGGAAAATCAAGAAATTTCAAATAATTATTATCTTTACAACCAAATCGATTTTCTCTTTTCTAAGCAGCAAGGCGGCTTTGGATCTAGTGCTAGAGTTTGAATAAAAATAAGATCACTACAACCAAATCTATTTTCTCTCTTCAAATCGTCATGTCCCGTGTAATGAAGCATCCAAAGATATTAAGATTATTCTTCTTCTTATGTTTTTTTTTTTCTTTCAGTGTTCATAGGTATTTTTCTAGGATTTTTTCTTCTTCATATGTTTTTTTTCCATCTCTGATTCCTTTCTTTTTTTTTCCGTCATACGTTTAACATCCATTGATTTGCCGTATGATGGTTTTTGGGACAAAACTCATAACTATCAGAATTACCGGATTAAGTCTATGGTTATTTTTAAAGACCTAGATCAGAAGTTTCGATGGCGGACATTGAAGAACTTCTTCACATTCGTTTATAGTTGCTGCTACAGGTTGGTTGATCTATAATACACCGTTTATTAAATATAAACCTGTTTAATATATTAGCTTTTGTTAGAGATGGTTTATCTATAATACACTGTTTATTAAATATGAATTTTACTTTAGATATGGCTACTACTATAGATGTTTACGACTCTACAATTTGATTAATCAATAATACACCATTTATTAATCATAAACATGTTCAACTATGTATAATTTGATTTTTATGGCCATTTCTACTTGTTAGTTTTTCAATTATACACTGTTTATCAAATATAAACGTGTTTAAATTATGCATGATTTGGTTTTTAAATTATTTTTTTGTTTAATTTTCAATTCAACCTTGAATTTGGTTTAGTTTCTTAAACAATACTTTTTTTTTTGGTTTATTAATTATACACTGTTTAAACTAACTGTGATTCTCTTTTAAAAATTTAAGATTTTTGAAAAATTATTAATGACGGTTGGAGGATGACGAAAAAGAAAGACATTCGAATTTTCCTGGAAGAAAAAAGTAATCAGAAGTTAGAAGATTTTTTTTTTTTGCTATAGTTTTATTCTTGTTGAGATTTAAATTTTCCATTCATTTTACAAAATTTAAGTGATTTTGTATCTTTACTTAAATCTTGCACAAATTAAGGAGAAATTAAATCTAGAGTCGTCTTTTAATAATGTAATTCAAATTTCTGGTGGTGGTTTTGGGTAGTTTTGAGATATATGTAAAAAGTTGTGTTTATATGAAATAAACAATATTAAATTAGTCTATTACTGAAACTAACTCGAGATGTTATTACTTCAATAATATTAGACTCTCAATCCTCACGCTCCTCTCTAATTTGTTGTCATTATTATTATAATTTATTAAACTATATTGGTCAAATTTGAGGGTCACGCTCCTCTATATTTTTATTATTATCTTTTTAGCAGCTCTATATTTTTATTAAACTACATTGATATTAATGAATTTCAAGGTCTCACTATATTCAAATCGATAATAAAAATAAAAATATGAAAGTGAAAAAAGTTCGAAACCAAATCTTTTCACCCTCTTTTGAAAGATCCTTGATCGAACAATGAAAAAGAAAATAATTTTGTAGCTTGCTCAATACCCAAAAATAAATAACCCAAAGAAAGAATATGGTGAATTATACATTAAAACTTAGAACCTGCTTGATATAACTTTTAAAAGTGTTTACAACTGTTTTTAAATGGTTATCAAACACATTTTCCTTATTAAAAAACTATCCCACACAAGCACGTAAAGTGTTTGGAAGGTGGCTTCATTAGCCTAGCCTATACTATTAGATAGGCTTAATTATCTCATGTTTGAATTCTCAAACTAAAAGTTTTGAATAGTAAAAACTGAAGGTTCTTAAAAACCTAAAAGAATTAAACATCATAAAACCTAGGTTGAAACTTTACCAAACATAGGTTACACAAGTTTCTTAAACCTATACCTTAACATATCTAAACATAAAACTACAAGTTTAGACTTCAACATAGACTATATAAACCTGAGGTTATCAACTCTTCCTACCAAACATCCAAAATAACCTAAAGACTAGGGTTTTCAATGAGCACGAGTGAAGTACAAAAAATGAAAGGAGAGGAAACAAACAAACCAGTTTCAACAACAAACAACAATGAAACTCAACAGCCATCGAGAATTAATTTCAATTTAATCCCTATAGTTTTTTTTAAAAGTTTTGATTCAATGTTGTTTTGAAATTTTTAATCAAATATTTAAGGCACATTTGAGATGGCTCTAAAAAGTATTTAAAAGTAGTTTTTTAATGGTTGTTAAAAATATCGAAAAAGACTTTTAAACACTTCCAAATGTGATCCCAAACGGGCATTTAATCTACATGACAAAAACCAATGATATGTGTTTTAATCCTAATATAGAGATTAAATTGAATATATTAAAACTAAATTGACAAAGACGAATAATCATAAAAACTATATTGAAACTATTAAAACCGTAAAAACTAAATATATAAAAAAAAAGGGATTAAATTAAGAATAAAATCAAACCTAGAAGAATCAATGTAACATCCCGTTATTTTGAAGTGTTTTTATTTTATTTTATTGTTATTATTGTTATTATATTTTATTTAATGTTATTTATTTATTTATTTCAATTTAAGTATTTAGATTAATTATTATTTTGTAATTTCGATTTTAGTAGTTAATTTCGCCCGAAATCCTTTTTAATCGTTTTAATACTTTAAAGTCGTTTCGGTGACATTAATAATTATTAATAGGCCAATTAATAATTATTAATCACCTTTAGATTTATTTAAAAGCATCGGGTTTCGATTCTTAAGTCAAAAGTCATAAAAGAACGCAACCGTCATTTCCAATTTCTTAAAATATCTAAAATTACTATTCATTTATTTTTTTTAAATATCACCAAAGTTGACCAAGCAAGCCATTTCCTTCATCTTTCTCTTCTCATGGCCGTAGGTTCCTTCTCCCATGGAAGGAGAGATTCTTTTCTTTGGCTTTTCTTCATTTCTCGATGGATCGTCGTGTTTTCGGTTGCGTTGGATTGGTAGGGACGAGGGCTACCTATCCAACCTAGCTTTTCGAAGTTTCCCGTTCTCTAAGGGAAGTCCCAAAAAGTAAGTTTTCAAAACTTTTTAGGTGGTTTTGTTCGTTTTTGATTATAAATGAGATTTGAAGTTGAAATCATGAATTTCTATCATGAAAAATGACGATTTTGAGCCCGGATTTTCGAAAAACACTATTCACCCGAAAACACTATTCACCCGAGACACTATTCATCCGAAATCACTATTCACCCGAAATTGCACATTTGTTCGCATATTAGTTATGATTTGTAATATGTTGTACAATCGGTGAATTGTAGGTGCATTTGCTCGGTGGTTGTTTCGTGGAAATTGGAGATTTGAAATTATTTGGCTAAGGTGAGAATAGTTAGTATTTAAAGTAACTATAGAAAGCGGACAAGTATGATGGTTTGAAGAGTTTGAAAACTAAGATTAGAATCCGAACCTAAGATTAGAGGGTTGTGAGTTAGTGCCCTTAGGATTAAGAGTAATCATTTAAGTGAGAACTTAGAAATTCTCAAGGAAAGTATTGAATCTTAGAAGATTCTAAGTTAGGTTCGAGGTGAAACTAAGTTTGGATCATTGGAAGTTAAAGATCCAACTTGTAATTAAAACGGTTAATAGAACCTCGGATTATTTGGAAGTTTAGAATCCGGAGGGCATAGGTTAATCATTTAAGTTATGTTTCTAATTTTATTATTTGATATCGGAGTTCGATCGTCATATCATTCGTCCGAGATTCTTATCTATTTTACTTTAAGTCATTTACTTATGTTCTTTACTTTATGTCATTTACTTTATGTTTGTGATGGTTATCTTAATTACGCACTTTATTTATTTACGCTATAAAACATCATATTGCATCATACCATATCACATCATGGAAAATAAGTGTGAAAGTGAGAAAGAATGATTGGGGGAACGATGGGTCCTACGAGATATACCACGTTACCATCATTGAAAGAAAAGAGAAAGTGAGAAATAAATGATTGGGGGAACGATGGGTCTTACGGGATATACCACGTTACCATCATTGAAAGAAAAGAGAAAGTGAGAAAGAAAAGGAGGGTGAATGAACGATGGATCCTACGGGATAGACCACGTTACCTCCTCATGCATAAGGGCATATGCGAATCCTACGGGATGCTCTCATGCATTCATATTTATGATTGATGAAAAAGAGAATTGAGATGTTAAATATGATGCAAAGTTTATTTACTTTTATTACCTTTGACATAAAGATGTTGATGGATGAGTATTGACTATGATTATTAGTAATATCATCCTTAAAAAGTATAAATGAAATTACCTAGAGTTTGAATGACTTTAGGAGTTAATTGTGTTATAAAAGTTAAAGGATGAATAATTAGACTAAGTGTGCTAATTAGTATCATCAATTGGAAGGTATGAAATAGAATGACCTAGACTTTGGAGAATTCTAGGGAGGATTGTGTCGGAATATTTGGACACAAATCGAAATGCGAGTTTGAGGTCTATCTTTACTTTTTATGCTATTATTCTCACTGGGCTTAGTTTGTTAGCTCATGATATTACAACCAATTTCGGGTAATCCCTTGGCTAGAGGTCGAGGGAGAGGAGGTGGTGCTGCGTGATCGAGGGATGCTGACCTCGGGATGGACATTTTTGTTGTAAAGTCTATGTCTTGATTTTGATAAATTTTAAAACTTTGATGTTGTATTTAGCTCATAAGAGCTTTTATCGATGCTTTTATGATATATATATTTGAACTCCTGATTTGGGACTTAAAGTCCATGAGATTTGATTAGATTTGAAAATTAGGATGTAAACAGGTTTTCGGCATGCCAATTTTCAAACAAAACCACACAAATTTTTCTTAAAATAAAGACTTCCGCTGTTTTCTCTGATTTTAATTTATTTAAAAGTGACGGGTCGTCACAATCAAATTGGGATCTCAGTACATTATAATCTCTTGTGGTTCCAAATATTTTCAATCAGACCACTTCCCTTCAATGTCATTAATTTTATTTTAATCATAACTCTTTGTTTGAACTCTGATTTGAATGATTCAAGATGTTTTGGAATCCTCATTTTGCTCTCTACGCTATGGTCACTTCAAAACTTCTAAATCATCACTAACCGAAAGAGTTAACGGTGTCAATCATACCTAGTATTTTGATATTAATGAACTCTTTTATTTATTAATCATTTCAAAGTTTTGAAGTGACTATTATACAGATCCTGAAATTAGAATTTCAAAACATCTTGAATCACCCAAATCGGAGTTCAAACAAAGAAGTTATGGCTAAAAAAAATTGTTGTATTTGGAATTAAGCTTGAAAAAAGTACTATAAAGTAAAATTTATCTAAATCACTTAGTGTATTATTTTGAACATATTTTTTTAATTTAATTATGTATAATATATTGATTTTCTTTAAAAAAATATTTTTGATTTAAAAAATATGTATATTTTTTTAATTAAAATTGAACATATTTTTTTTTAAAATTTAATTATGTATAATATATCGAGTTTCTTTAAAAAAATATTTTTGATTTAAAAAACATGTATATTTTTTTTAATTAAAAAATATTTTTTAATTTTATCTTGTTCACTATAACCTACTAAAATACTCATAATATTTATTTTTTTCTATTAGAAATACCAAATAGCACAAAATTGGAGAGGGTTTAATTAAATGTCAATGACAAATGTCAATGCCAAAGACAAATGCCAATGCCAAATGTCAATGTTAAATAAAGGGGAGATTTGGATGGGAATTGAATTGAATGCCAATACCAATGATAATATAGGTTGAACCAAACAATGGAATGAGAATTAAAAACTCATTCCCACGTTCAATTCCCGCACTTCAAACGCCCCCTAAAGGAAATTACAGATAGATAACGAAGTTTTCAACTATAAACATCATTGATTCCCGCTCCAAATTCGACCTAATTTTACAAAAAAAAAAATGAAGAAAAATTAAAATTGGATCTCAGAAATGTATAATTTTTATCTTCAATTCCAAAGAGGAAATTGCAAATAGATAACGCAGATTTATATAATCAAATCATCAACCCATATACGAAATTTGAAAAAACAAAAAACGTTTTCGATTTAGAAAAATAATAAAAACAGCATTTCAGATCAAATATGAAATAAACAATATGAAATTATCTATTCAATAATATTAGACTCTCAATCCTCACGCTCCTCTATAATTTATTGTCATCATTATTATAAGGGTGAAAAATCAAGATAGCCATTTGGGAGACCATCTTTTCCCCTATAGCCATGTAGTTAAAAAAATGTGATATCTAGCCACTTTTTACTATTCAAATTTTCAATATACCTATTTTACCCTTTTCGTATGGCAGGTATAGTCTGACACATCTGACACGTATGGTCTGACATTTTTCTTTCCCAATGCATTCTTTCTTTCCCAGTTTTTTGGTATAGTTAGTATAGTGTCCATAGTTCTTCAATGTATTTAGTATATGTTGTGTATTTTTATTATTTTTGCATTTTGATTTTATACTATATATTTCGATTTTTAATTCAATTTTGTAGATTCATTTTAGTATATTATTTATAGTTTCTCCTCTCATGTAAAATGTTTTGTACATATGGAATATTGGGTCTATCGTCTTTCACATCTTAACTAGTGCATTTGAGAAAGTGTGAATGTACGTGTTATACGTAATATACATGCCATATAATCTGCAAATGAAAAACAAAAAGAGTGTTAATTCAATAATACTAAATGTACACAAAAAAGATACTTAATGTGCAAATAAAACAAAATGAACATAAAAGAAAGTGGGTGTACATCAAGAAAAACGCATGTGTGTATAGTACGTATATTGCATGTAATACAGACTGTATATCAAGAAAAACACATAGTTATGTATAGCACGTATATAACAAAAATATATATTTAAACAGACCACAAAAAAAGTATATTACGTATATTACAGACTGTATAGCAAAATAGCAATAGAACGAGAGGCCACAAAGTATATATTTAAAACAGACCACCGAAAAATGTATATTATGTATAGTACGTATAGTACAGACTGTACATTAAGCATACACAGAAATAGACGAAAGACAAAATATGTATATTACAGACTATATATCAAGAAAAACGCATAGTTGTGTATATTTCGTATATTGCGTGTATAACAAACTATATATCAAGAAAAACACATAGTTATGTATAGCACATATATTACAAGATATAAATGAAGGGATGATTTACTAAATTAGCGGAATTTCATTTAGTAAACTTATTAACATTTAATAACGGATCTATTAACATCATGCAATTTGTGAAAGACATGTAGATTCATGCTTATATTTTCGAAAATTAAAATCAAACCGGAACTTACATTGAGTAAAATCGGAGAATTGGTTGGAGGTTTCTTTACAGCATCAATCCTCAGCAACACCGGATCTTCTATGCTATATCCCGATCGATCAAACGAAATTCGATTGTGGGATCGAACTTTAGAAGAAATTGGGAAGAAGAAAAAATATTTTTCTTCCCAATGACTAAGGAAAATCGGCAATGAGGGAGGGAGAGGAGGAAGAGAGAGTTCCAACTTTCTATGGAATTGTATTGTGTGATTTATGAATGACCCAACCCTCCTATTTATAGAAAAATAGGAATCCTAATCACATTAGGATTAATCTATAGAGATAAACACAAAAAGAAAAAAGATAATCTCTTTCCTTTATCTAGCAATTTCGAAAATGCCATGGATAAATAGGAGATTATTTTATTTTCTTTATTTTTATTTATCTTGGGTAAATAAATCTATGTAGTTATTTTAGGATATAATTCAAACAATTATCTCTTCCCAAAATACATCATATGGCCGAAAATTGCATATATTAATTAAAAAAATTCTAATTTATTTAATTAATTATTTTCGCCAATCCCAATTGGGTTCATTAATCCAATTGGGCTAGAAACTCTCTCTTAAATTAATAAGTCCAACTCAATTAATTTATTTATTAATTACCATTTAAATAAATATTTTATTTAAATAATTAATATTTTCTCCCGTTTAAATATTATCAAATTATATTTAATTATTAATTTCCATTTAAATAATTTTCATTATTTAAATAATTAATAATAAATATTATAATTATTAATTTCCATTAAATAAACTCATTATTTAATTAATAATTTTATTGACAATATTTTATTATTAATTAATTAATTTTAATTATTAATTTCGTTCAAATAAAATTAATTATTTAAACAATTAATAATTGTCAATTAATTTCAAATTATTAATTACCATTTAAATATACTCAATATTTAAATAATTAATAATATCTAATTAATAATATTTCATTATTAATTTCATGTTTAAATAAACTCATTATTTAAACAATTAATAATGTTTATATTAATTACCGCTTAAATATACTCAATATTTAAACAATTAATATTGCCTATTTTAAATAATTCACTTTACTTAAAATTTCCATTTCTTCTACTTGATTTCGCGACTACGATATTTGGGCTAGCATAGGGACCCGATGGACCTATAGATCATGGGCTTAATAATTAGTCAATTAAGTGATTAACTCATAATCGTTAATTACTTATTATCTAACTATGAATAATTCCACTATAGATTCATAGTGAACTCCCCTCACTATAGATGAGTTATGTCCATTTAGTTTATCATTATTTATATCGTGATATTATCCTTCACGTGGAACCCTCATAATTACAGAGGATAAATTTACCGTTTTGCCCCTGTAATTACCGCTTTATCCTTGTGTTCCCGCCGATTCTCCAATGAACTTTATCTTTAGTCGAACTAGAGATAAGATACTCGTGATCAATAGAAGTCGTGACGTCACTTGTTCATGTCTCGAATCAGGACATCAAGGAGTTTCCTAAAGTTCCTAAAATGTTTAGGTATCGGACCGATACCGTTAATTTATAGGAAAGTTATGAATTCCATCTCGTGAAAATGAGTTCCGCCTACTTGTCTAGTCATGTTCCCAAAAAGAAGTGTATTGAGCGTTCTTACGGATCACTCTCAACCATGTGAATCAAAGAACATAACTCCACAAATAGGAGTCCGCATTTCACTCAGGATTGAGATCTATCACGGTTGATAAACTTAGTTTGATATTCGATCAATTCTAAAAACGGTACTAAGGAGAAATTTGATCGAACATCGTGGTCCTGTCTTATACAATCAACATTGCATATGATACTTCCATTTCATGTCTCCCACATGAATGATCAGGATTAGATCATTTGTCTATAAACAAAATGCGAAGCTATCAACAGTGTTACCAGGATAAGGTTCCCAAACGTTATCCATTTACTATAGACACTTTTAAGTTACTCATCTCGACTTTAATCCTCTTGTATGACTCACATACTAAGTCGTGATTTCATAAGAGTAACTTAGGGTTTACTATTTGAATGTTTTGATATTTATATATTTCCATATATTCCTAATATCGTCAATTGAATCAATCTAGATAATATAAAGAACTTATGTTTATTTATTTAATTTATTCTTAATAAATTATTATTATTAAATAATTACAAGTTCTAGGACACCATTCCTAACAATAAATATATATATATATATATATATATATATATATATATATATATATATATATTTAAACAGACCACAAAAAATGTATATTACGTATAGTATGTATAGTATAGACAATACATTACGCAAAACAGAAACAGACGAGAGACAAAATATGTATATTACGTATATTGCAAAACAACGTATATTGCATGCATTACATGTATAGCAGAAAACAAAATATTAAGAATTTATGTATAGTACATAAAACAACAAAAAGACATAAATCAAACAAAATATGTATATTAGAAGATATATATTTAAACAGACCACAGAAAAAGTATATTACGTATATTACAAACTGTATATTAAGCAAAATAGAAGTAGAACGTATATTACGTATATTAAAGACTGAATATTAAACAGACCATGGAAAAATGTATATTGCGTATATTACACACTGTATATTAAGCAAGATAGAAGTAGAACGTATATTACGTATATTACAGACTGAATATTAAACAGACCACGAAAAAGTGTATAATACATATATTATAGACCACGAAAAATGTATATTACGTATGAGAAAAACATATAGTTTATGTATTACAGACTGTATATCAAGAAAAACACATAGTTATGTATAGCACGTATATTACAAAGATATATATTTAAACAGATCACAGAAAAAGTATGTTACGTATATTACAAACTGTATAGCAAAACAACAACAGAACGAGAGACAAATAGTATCTTACGTATATTGTATATATAAAAGAAAATATTACGTATGAGAAAAAAATACCTTTCATCAATCCATGGTATTTTTGGTTTAGATCTTCGAAATTCATAACAAAAACAGTGAAAAATATTTAAGAAAAGAACGAAAATAAGAAGAAAATAAGGAGAGATAGGAAATTAAAAAAAAATGTAAGAAATTTGTGAGATGAACATTTGTAGAAATGGTGGATTTGTGAAAAAGAAAAAAAAAATGAGAGAATTAATGGAGGTTTGAAAGAAAATGATTAGGAATGGATAAAAAAATGAGGGAGGGAGGGAAGAAGAAATGAAAAAAATGAGAGGAAAAATGAGGAAGAGAAAAAGATAATCAAATATATAAAAGAAAATGGGGGGAAAAATGGGAGGGAAATTTGTTTAAAAAATAATTATGAAAAGTGAAGAGAGATGAGAGAGAGATGATTTAATATTAAAAAAAAGAAAAAAGAAAAAGAAAAGGGAAGGCAATGGACGGTGGGAGGAGGAGAAAGAGGAGAGAGAAATGATTGATTTGACATTAGGGGCATTTATGTCTTTTTATATTGAAGGGTGGTTAATTTAAGATGTTTTAAAAAGGATGGTTATAGGGAAAAAATGGGGAAGAAATGTGGCTATTTTAATATTTAATCCTTATTATAATTTATTAAACTATATTGGTCAAATTTGAGGCTCCTTTATATTTTTATTATTAATTTTTTTTAGCACCTCTATATTTTTATTAGACTATATTGATATTGATGAATTTATAGGTCTCACTATATTCAAATCAATAATAATAAAAAAAATGAATGTCAAAAAAGTTTGAAACCAAATCTTTTCACTCTCCTTTGAAAGATCCTTGATCGAACAATGAAAAAGAAAACAATTTTTGTAGCTAACTCAAATAACCCAAAGAAGAATATGGTGAATTACGAATCAAAACTTAGGACCGTGTTTACAATAATATAGAATGCATGAGTAATTTATAGATTACTATGTTTGTTTGCTGGGAATTGTATAAAAAAATATGATATATTTATGCTCTTTCTCTAAAATACTCTTATTTACAATTTATACATTAATTTAACAAAATAATTAAAATATATTTATATTAAATTCCAAAAAAAAGCATTGAGAATTAGGAAACCAAATAATAAAAATTAAGGAAAAAAAATATCATTATTGGAGAAGGTAGAATTGTGAAAATATGAGTATATATATTTTTCTATTTTTTTTATTTCTTTTTGGCAAATTTTCTAATTAAATAAGGTTAAAATTGTAAAAAAGAAGATTACCTCCTATACAGTTTTTGGAAATTTTAAATTACTGAGATATTTTTAAATAACCTCCAAACAAGCAATGAATTAGACACCCGCTATAAGAAAATCTGAGATTACAAGGAACCAAACGGGAGCTTTTAAAGTGTTTGGATGATGGCTTATTAGCCTAGCCTATATTGTTAGGTAGGCTTAATTATCTATTTTGAAAAGGCTGTTTAAAAACCTAACATAGGTTACAAGTTTCTTAAACCTATAGCTCAACATAAACTATAGAGTTTAACTTCAACATAGACTATATAAACCCAAGCTTAATCAACTGTTCCTACCAAACATCCAAAACAACCTAAAGACTATGGTTTTCAATGAGCACAGGTGAAGTACAACCAAAAATGAAAGGAAGGGAAACAAAAAAATCAATTTCAACAAACTCAACAGTCTTAGAGAACCAATTTCAATTTAGTCCCTATAATTTTAAAAGTTTTAATTCAATGCAATTTTGAAACTTTTAATCAAATACTTAAGGTTAATTTGAGATAGCTCTAAAAAGTGTATAAAAATAGTTTTTTAATGGTTGTTTAAAATATATATATATATAAAAAAAAACACTTCCAAAGCTGAAATGAGTTTTAATCCTAACATAGAGATTAAATTGAAAATATTAAAACTAAATTGACAGAAACTAAATTGAAACTGTTAAAACCGGCAAAACTAAATATAAAAAGAAAATCCACAAGATTAAATTAAGAATAAAATTGGGATCTCAGCACATTATAATCTCTTCAATTCCATAAAGGAAATTACAGATAGATAACGCAGTTTTCAACTATAAAAATCATTGATTCCCACTCCAAATTCGACCTAATTTTACCAAAAAAATGAAAGAAAAAAGTAAATTTGGATCTCAGAAATGTATAATTTTTATCTTCAATTCCAAAGAGGAAATTGCAGATAGATAACGCAGATTAATATAATCACATCATCGACCCATATACGAAATTTGAAAAACAAAAAAACGTTTTTGATTTAGAAAAAAAAAAAAAAAACAGCATCTCAGATCAAATATTCCCCATGAGTTTCTTCATAGTTAAATCAAAGTGCAAGGATAACAATTGAGATTATCTCATCACCGATGCTGCTTGAAAATTGAAAAACGAAAGGGAAAAATTAACAGATGAAAACACAAAAACGGGAAAAAAAAACAGAAAAAAAAGAAGGAAACCGATTTCTAGAGAGCTCTATGGCGTTGGGGACGACAAGACGCCGTGAAGGGGCTTTTAACCAAACCTAAACCCTAACTGAGTCTAAGAGTTTCTCAACATATTTATAGTGATGAAGCAAGCATTACGTGATGTGTTAAATATATTATCTTTTTGATAAAATTGCACAAATCACATATGTCCTTAAATTTTGATATTTAATTTAACAAATCATCCACTTAAAATTATTAATTTATAAATTATTATTATAAATATTATTTATGGAATTGTGTCAAGACTTTATCTTTGACCTTCATTAATTAGAGATGACAAAAAATTTCGCAGGGAATCCCCGTTTTATTGGAGTTAGGGGGAAATTTTCCCCGATTTGTTTTAGTGTACAGGGATGGGAGATTTTTATGCACTATGTGTATTATCAGTGATTAACAGTGATTTATGTGTTTATCAGTGATAAACTTAGTGTAAAAATATGTAATTCAATGTTTATCATTAACAAACCCGATCAAAATTTGCTATATTTGCAAATATTTTTTTGAGATTTTATTTTTACAAATATTACTAAAAATTTGCTAGATTTGCAAATGCCCCACCCTGACCCTAATCCCGATATTTTAATAATATCTTATATATTTTGTTTACTTTTATCTTTATTTATTGAAACACACACACACACACACATATATATATATTATATTAATTAATAAATTGTAAAATGTTTAGTATTGTGTTTTCTTTTGTCCCAAAAAATGTATATTTTAAATATAAATTTTATTTTTATATTCCTTTTTTAAATAAGAATTAAAATATAAAACGAGGGAATTTTCCCCGTGGAAAATCCGATCCCCGAACGGGGAATTCCTGAACCCGCCCCCGATTTTTTGATTAGGGGATAGGGTAGGGTATGGGAATTAAAAATCTCTGCGGGTTAACGGATGAGAAGTGCATCCTGTCCCCATCTCGCCTCGTTGCCATCCCTAACCCCAAAATGTTCAGAGATTTAAGATTAGGATTTCTTCTCCGACCCACCTCTCCTGGTTTTGTTGACATTATGGATGTATTATTCTTCTCTACCGTGATTTTTTTAACTTTAACGGTGTACAGAGAGATAGCGTGAGACACAAGGGTGAGTTGGTAAATTTATCATTTCCTTAAAACCGATTAATTCGATTAAAACTGACCGACCATGGTCGATTTTTGGACCACTCAAAACTGACCCAATCGAGGGATCGACTTTGTCAGTTTTTTAGTTTTAATTTTCACCACCAGAGACAAGTATAGACAACAAACACGTTCTTATCCCTAACATAAGCCTTATTTAAAAAAAAGGGATGATTACAAAATACACCTCTGCACTTCAGGTAATTGTTAAATCATACCCCTGCACTTTTTTTTGTCATAAAACTACAAATCACACCCTTCAATTAATTAGTTTTAATGAAATTTAGACACATCTATATTATACGCATACCACGTATTCCAAAACCATTAAAAATTTCGAAAAAAATTGAACATCTAAATGTGACTTATAGGTTTTACATCTTATTAACATCAGAGTTTATTCTAAAACTCTACACATTTGTCAATTTCTTTTTTGTTATTTTTCATGAAATCATAATACATGACATACGTATAATAAAAATATATCTCAATTTCGTTAAAACTAATCGATTGAAGGGTGTGATTTGCAATTTTACTAAAGTGCAGGGTGTTTTATGACCAAAAAATGCAGGGGTATGATTTAACAATAACCCAAAGTGCAGGGGTGTATTTTGCATTTATCCCTTAAAAAAATATTTATAATTATATTTATAATCTCTATATAAATTAATAATTAATTTGTTTCTAACGTCCTTCTTTATTAAAAAAAGATTAAAAGGGGTTGTGAAATCCAGCACACCCTGCTTGACCAACAAATGGGCTACATGGTTTGCACTTCTCCTAATAAAAGTAAAAGACAGAAAAGTAAAACAGGATTTCAAGCTTAGGAAAACTTCCCAGAAACAATGAAGATTACTAGGGCAAGGACAAACTCCATTCACAATATCCACCAACCATTTTGCATCGGAGTAAACAAAAATGGTTGTGATGTTCAAACGATAAGCCTCCGAGAGGCCAACCACCAGTGCTTTAGATTCAGCGTGAAGAGAGGAAAAACTCTTCCCTCCATTACTCACCACCGAAGAAACAGAAGAACCATCAGGCTTAAGAATGATGCAACCAATTCTAGTTGTGAAATCAGTCTCCAGCCAAGCTGCATCACAGTAAAGCACGAAAAACCAGGAGAAGGATTCGGTCTACGGATAGAAGGGGGAATGTTGCTTTCTCTAGGTGAAGCTATTGCAGATTTGAAATCAATGGTATCTTGAGTAGTTAAGCTAATACCCTGAATGATTTCTCTTCCCCTTCATAACCCTTGTATTATGCATCTTCCATAATATCCATAACCCGAAGCAGAGGAAGCTTAAGGAGTTAGTATCATCATGGACGTTTTTGGAGAGAATATTTAATAAACAAGACCAACTATCCTTGAAGCTTCCTCCCTAAAAAATTCCAGTATTCAAGTAGAGCAGACAAGCAAACCAAAACTGTTTTGCTACTTCACAGGCAAATAGTAAATGATTAATTGATTCATCCTGGTTATCACAAACTCCACAACACGGATCGATATTCAAACCTCTATGATGTAGATTAGCATTTGAAGCCAGATAGTTGTTATTAGCCTTCCATATGAATTTTTTTATTTTTTGAGTTGTTGGGAGCCCCCAAATTTTATTCCAGCCTTTAGGCATACTCTCTGATGAACTGCTACTACCATCTGCAAGAAGAATAGTTGTGCTTCTCTTCTTCAATAGTGCTGAGCGATACCCAGATCTAACAGTATAAGAACTAGATGAGTTGAAATGCCAAATGAATTTATCTTGGCTATTAAAACAGCTTACTGGAGTAACTAAGATCATGTTGGAATCAACCGGAGAGAAGATGCTTAGAATTTTTGCACAATCTCATCTTAAATGGGAGCTTAGCATAAGATCAGAGACCATTGAACATGATGGATGTCTTGCAGAAATTGTTTTGAAAGAAAAGGGTCGTGGTAGCCAGGGATCATCCCAGAT
The DNA here is from genome assembly GCA_028015215.1 of Gynostemma pentaphyllum. Taxonomy (NCBI): domain Eukaryota; kingdom Viridiplantae; phylum Streptophyta; class Magnoliopsida; order Cucurbitales; family Cucurbitaceae; genus Gynostemma; species Gynostemma pentaphyllum. Next base: position 45,224,108 of record CM051347.1, on the reverse strand, counting down.
CTGAATAGATTTCCCATTCCCAACTCTCTACCTTAAACCAAGCTCAAGAATCTTCCTACCTTCTAAGATGCTTCTCCAACCCCATGAAGCCTTATTCCCCGTCTTTGCCTCTAGGAAGGAACAATGACGAAAATATTTGGCTTTTAACACTTTAGACAATAGCGAATTAGGAATATTGATATTTTTAGGTAATTATGTAAACAAAAACAATAATTTTGATATTTTTTAGGTAATTATGTATTTCTCACGTTAATTAGAATTAAATTTCTTTTCACTCCTCTCAATTATCACTGGTAAATTAATTAAAATGATGAGAAGTTAATTAAGATTATCTTAATACTAAAATGATGAATTTTACTTATTTTTTTAAGGAAGATACTTGCCTACCTCCTCATGACTTCCTATGTGTCTCAATTCAATTGGCTATGATATATTAATGGATAATAAATAGAAATTTTTACTCATTAAATCAAATCGGAGCCCTTATTTACAAGTATATTGATGTTTCATTTTTAATTACAACAGTATCCGTTCTAGACCACTTTTGGTTGTTGTTCTCATGTAAATTCCCTATTATACCATTTTTTCTCTCTCTAATTATTTGATTATTAATTATAGCCGATTTTAATTTATCTTTGATTTAATCTCTATGATTGTGTATTTATTAATTTTGATCTTGTTTTCAAAATTTATTCCGATTTATATTCATAATTTTTCGAATTATTAATTTTGATTTTGTTTTCAAAATCTATTATTTATATTTTCAAAATTTCCATATCTTATTATTCCATATCTTCTTATTAATTTACGTTTTTTTTCCTTTTTACGTTCCTTTTGTTTCGTTAATTCCTTATTTTATGTAGAATTAGGGTCGTACTTTTCATTCCTCTTAAATTCATCAGTTCATTTCTTTCGTTCATGAGTTTTTTCTTCATCCTCTCATTTATGTGTTTGTCGTAAAAGATGGGTAGATATGTTGCTGTCAAGCTTTTTCATGGTGGAAGTTTATATATTTCTCTCTCATTATTAGATATTTTTTAGAGAGAATATGGTGATAGGATTTTAGTCTTGAAGAAGAAGAAGATGGAGATGAAGAAATAAAACATGCTCTGTGGAAGCTTTCCAGATTTATGTCGAATAGAGTAATGTACAAGATTGGATCGAAGACGAATCTTGATGTTAACGTTCACGATTAGGGATGTGCAAAAAAACCAGTGAACCGAAGAACCAAACCGAACCGAACCAAATTGACCCGTTCGGTCTGGTTCTCCAACCATAATGGTTTTTTTCGGTTCAAAAATAAGAAAACCGAATATAATCCGGTTTTTACCAGTTCATTAAATTAATGAACCGACAAAACCGAAACCGAACCGGTGTTATGTATTTTTTTTAAAAAAACATATATTTTATATTATATATAATTATTGTCTATATATTAATTTGATAAGCTAAAAAAACATCATAATTGAAAAAACCCTAAGAACTTTTCTCTCAATCTTCTCTCAGTCACCACCTTTTTCTCTCAACCAGCCACCATCCCTTCCACATCTTAACAGCCATGGATGGAATCTCTCACCATCACTTCCCCATCTCAGCAGCCATGGCTTGGTTTCCCCTCCTTTTAACTCTAATTAATTGCTAGATGAGGTCTGAATCTTCGAAGATATCGCCTCTCCATCACTGATTTAATCCTCTTTTTCTCTATTTTCGTGGATTCTTTTCTTTCTTCATCTCCATTTTTTTTATCAATAGTTTTCATGGTTTTAAAACTCTAATCTAAGCCTTCAAAACTCAGATCTGAGGTTCTAACTCTCAGAATCTGAGGTTCTAACTTTCAGATCTGACTTTTTTAACCTCAGATCTAAGGTTTTAACTCTCAGATTTGAGGTTCTAACTCTCAAATATGAAATGAGTTTTAGTTAAAATTGAGTTAATCTATGATTTCTTTTCTCAAATTACAAAACCGAAAAATCGAACAACCAAGAGAAACCGAACTGACCGGTTTAGCTAAAAAAGAAGAACCGTTCGGTTCATGATTTTTGAAAACCAAAGGTATTGGTTCGGTTTCTGATTTGTCTAAAACCGGACCGAACCGAACCGAGATCAACCCTATTCACGATATTCAGGTTAGATTTTGTTTAATAATGTTAAACTATACAATTTATTAGTTTTTAACCAATATAAAAATGTTAAACTAATCGATGTTTTAATCATTTTTTGGATCAAGATGCTCAGGTTAGATTTTGTTTAATAATGTTAAAATTTTTATTTATGTTTAATAAATTAAATTAACCGTTTTAATCATTTTCTGGATCAGAATATTCTGGTTAGATTTTGTTTAAGAATGTTAAACTATAGATTTTGTTTAATAATGTTAAACTATAGATCTTGTTAGTTTTTAACAAATATAAACATGTTAAACTAACTGATGTTTTAATCATTTTTTGGATCAGATTATTCTGGTTAGATCTTGTTTAATAATGTTAAACTACAGATTTTGTTTAATAATGTTAAACTACAGATTTTGTTTAATAATGTTAAACTACAGATTTTGTTTAATAATGTTAAACTATAGATTTTATTAGTTTTTAACAAATATAAACATTTTAAACTAACTGAAGTTTTAATCATTTTCTGGATCAGATTATTCTGGCTAGATTTTGTTTAATAATGTTAAACTATAGATTTTATTAGTTTTTAACAAATATAAACATGTTAAACTAACCGACTTTTTGTTTATTTTCTGGATTTTTAATTTTGTAGCTTAAAAAGTATCAATGAAGGATTTCTTGCTCTTGGAAAAGAAAACCGATGAAGGTTGATTTTGTAGCTGGAAAGAGAGTAATTAGTTAGATAGAATTAGATTTCCCTTTTATTTTTTAGTTTTTAATTTATCTTAAATCATGCACAATTTAAGGGATTTAATAAATTCCTTAAATATTGTATGATTTAAGGAAAATTAAATCAAGGTTTTTTTTGGTCCTTTCAACTTTTCCGGCGGATGGTTTTGTCTAGTTTTGTAATTATTTTGGAACATCCAATATAATTGTAATTTATATGCTCTATTTGATTATTAATGTTAATAGCCCTAATAAATATGTGATTTTTTAATAAATACATGAGACTCACTTATATGTTTTACTAAAAAAAAATGAGACACATAGGGAAGTTGGGATGAACTCCTCCTAATTAGTCAGAAGATGAGTATTTTTTTTTTAATATCAGTGTTCATAACCGGGATGCCATTTTAATGAATCTAAAAATATGAAGGTTTAATTGATCCAATAAAAATTTATATGAACAAGATTACAATCATCTAATAGTTTTTTTTTCTTTTCATTTTTGCCAAGAATTACCTATAGTTGAGGGAGGGACATCCTTTATTGCCATGTTGTTACATGGATAATTAGATCCTCTTAAATCTTTTTTTTTTCAAAGATAGATAAAATAAAAGCAAATAAAAAGATAGGATCTCACAAGCGGAGACTAAGGCACAAAAACAAAAACACTCCACTTAAAACAAGTTAGAAGAGAGATCCAACAAAACACAATAAAAAGTCAACAAGAAACAAAACAACAACAAATTAAAACATTTAAATAAGAGGATTTTCCAATTTATCCCTTTTTTTTCAATATAGTTTTTAAAAGGGTAAAATACAAATGAGACCCCTGTAGTTTTTTTCTAAATGCATGAACACCCTTTTATGGCTTGAAAATGGTAAATCAGACCCATGTGGTTCCAAAATTTTTCAATCAGACCCCTCCTCTTTAATGCCAATAATTTTCTTTTAGCCATAACTTATTCGTTTGAACTTTGATTTCGATGATTCAAGATGTTTTGGAATCTTCATTTCAGGCTCTACATAATAGTCACTTCAAAACTTTGAAATAATTAATAAATAAAAGGGTTTATTAACATCAAAATAGTAGTTATGATTGACACCATTAACTCTTTTGGTTATTGATGATTTAGAAGTTTTGAAGTGACCATAGCGTAGAGGTCGAAATGAGGATTCCAAAACATTTTGAATCATCTAAATCGGAGTTTAAATGAAGAAGTTACGATTAAAAGAAAAATTAATGGCATTGAAGAGAAATAGTTTGATTGAAAAAATTTGGAACCACAAGGGTGTGATTTACCATTTTCAAACCACATAGAGTGTTCAAGCATTTGAAAAAACCACAGGGTCTCATTTGCATTTTATTCTTTTTAAAATCAGACAAAAACATTAGTAAACAATTTTATTTTTAAAATTAAACACAAAAATTCTTATTATTACCGCTTTGCTACATGACTCATTTTTTTAAATTAAAAAATATCATTTCAAAAAAAAGGAAAAAAAAGATTATAATTACATCACAATCACATCAAGTAAGAAACACAATAAAAAGGATATTTTTTAGTCGATCCATTTCCATTCCATAGCCACGAACATAAAATAGAGATCGTGGATGAATCAAAGCCATGAATTTCTCTTCAAACTCCATCCCCACTTTTTCAATGACAACATTTTTCTAACCCCTTCTCCAAGCTACCATCATCTTCCTTCTCATTAATATATACCTTCAATTCCTAATCTCAATCAATTTCCATTATCAGTAACCAAGTTTTCTTCAAAATGGGATTGGTTTTTGGAAAGATTAATGTTGAAACTCCCAAGTACGAGGTTATTCAATCAACTCCAGATTATGAAATCCGCAGGTATCAGCCATCTGTAGTAGCTGAAGTCACATACAATCCTTCCCAGTTTAAGGGAGACAGAGATGGAGGCTTTACTCTATTGGCCAATTACATTGGAGCATTTGGTAATCCCCATAATACCGTGTCCGAAAAGATCGCCATGACGGTGCCTGTCGTGACCAAATCTGAAACGATAGCCATGACGGCACCGGTCATAACGAGTGGTGGGGTTGAAGAGAAGTTGATGAAGATGCAATTTTTATTGCCAAGCAAGTATAACAAGGCAGAGGAAGCTCCTAAGCCGGCGGATGAAAGGGTTGTGATTAGGGAGGAAGGGGAGAGGAAACTCGGCGTGGTGAAGTTTAACGGTGTTGCGGCGGAGGCTGTCGTGGCGGAGAAAGTGGAGAAGCTCAAGAAGAGTTTGGAGAGAGATGGGTTTAAGGTGGTTGGGGATTTTGTGTTGGCAAGATATAATCCACCATGGACAATTCCTGCTTTGAGGACTAATGAAGTTATGATACCAGTAGAGTGATTTTGTGCTTAGTACCTGTATAAGTTAACAATCATATTGGATCATCTTCTGTTTTCTATGATAAAATCAGTATCAGTTCTGTTTGAAAGAAGCTAATGGATTATAGATGATTTGTCTGTCATGTCAAAAGTGTAATTGAAATCTTACTCCAAACGAAAAGACTATCGATCTTAGATTTATTAGTAAGAACATTATCTGTATTGATTTATGATATTTTGGATAAAACTTGAAAACGAATCTGTGCACAAATTAATAAACGATATCATACTATGGAGATGTGAATCAGAGGTTTTTGGCTCGAAGTTATATTCGAGTTTTAAGTTGATCCTAGTGTTTAAAATGCTCTGATTTTATGAAAATTGTGTTTGAACGGTAGAAAACGATAGAGTTTGTTAAGCATAATGCTAAGGTCTAGAAAACCAATTAACCAGATTGCAAAACCAGAAGTCACACTCGGTTTCAGTTTGGGTCAATCCAAAATCGGGAACCAAACGATTATCGAGTTAGTTATTCCAACAGAACAGAGAAACATCAGATATAGATAATGCCTTGTCTGCCTCATGGTTAAAGGTCTCTACACAAACTATCTATGATGCTTTACGATGCAATAATTTACAGAGATGCTATAAGATTAGAGATGATGATCTCTTTATCATTCTTCAGTTTACGATACTCACACTCAACCCGAAACCAGCTTGACAATGATGAAGATGATGTTCAAGAGAATGAGAGGAAGTCTCAAGAATTGGCAAGCATGGATAAGCCCAATTACCTGCCCTTTCAGTGTGTTTCTTCTTTCTCTTGAAATATCTGCCAATATCCATCCTCTCCTAGCAAGGAATCGATCCTCATTTAGAATTGCAAATGCATTTGCAAATAGCAATAGTCCTTCCAAAAATGTCCACAATCCCATTTCTACAATCTCAAATAGAGTATGTCACATAGCTGTTAACTAAAAACCGACAAAACCGACATCGATTCGATCATGACTGCTAACGAGTAATCAAGTGATTCAAGCATATGAAAAGAAAACTATCAATCATCTATTGTAAAGTTTCTAAATAGAGCCTGATTCAAAGAAAAGAGAACTAAGCAAAGAACTTGTTTGAACTTTAAATAACTCAGAAAATCGAATACCATGAAAGGAAAGTAAAAGATGATCACAATCAATAACTTCCACGAATGAAAAATTTATGATTCTGATGAACTTTGTAATTAACGAAAAGAAAAATTGATAAACAAGAGATACCCAAAAACAGAAACAGAGCTTTCTTTCTTGTCTTTACTTTTCTTCCCACAGATTCAAAGCCAGCCAAGAGAAAAATCAGAGAACTAGTAAATATATAGAAGAATGATAATCTTCAATCGAACGGTTGAAAATGATTTTAAGATAAAGAAATGGGGTTATAGCCGTCAGATTAAATTCCGACGGTTTCCTATTAAAAGTGGAAAAAGACAGCGAAACCAGACAGTAATTTTAAGGTTTTGTGGATAAAAATCAAAACTTTCCCGACAAGACAGATAAATAAATTTCAGGTGAAGATATGGATAAACCCTAGAATTTGAAGCTGCTTCAATGGCTTCCTTTCATCTTTTTCCCTCAACCCTTTTCCTTCCCCATCTTTTGTTTTCTCAAAACCCTAAAACTCTGAAACTAAACCCATCAAAAGCTACCACCATCGCCGGTGACGGGAATGACACTCTCGAAACGCCGAAACCCTCCCGCCGAGGAAGAAAAAAGGGGACAAAATCGCGTTCTAAGAAAATCCCAGCTCAAGATGAAGAAGAAGAATTAATTGACTCAATAGCGGAGAATTATGACGATGGTATGGATTTTCCTTACGACGACCCTCCATTGATTTGTTGCTTTGGCGCTGTACAAAAAGAGTTTTTGCCCACAATTCGTGTACATGATAATCAAATGCATCAGGATAAGTATTCAGAATGGAAAATGCTTCAATGGGATCCACCGGAATTTGCTAGGGCACCCGGCGGACCGCCGTCTAACGTCGCGATATCACACGTTAGGCTTGGCGGTCGAGCTGCGTTTATGGGGAAGGTTGGGAAAGATGATTTTGGGGATGAATTGGTTTTGATGATGAACAAAGAGAAAGTTCAGACTAGGGCTGTGAAATTTGATATGAATTTTAGAACAGCTTGTACTTTTATGAAAATTAAGTTTGATGATGGAAAGCTGAAGATGGAAACAGTTAAAGAACCTGCTCAGGATTCTTTGCTTAGCTCTGAATTGAATCTTGCTGTGCTCAAAGAGGTAAAAATGGAGTCTGCTTTTTACTCATTGTTGTTGATTTTGATGAAAATTTCAAGTTTTTCATTATTGAAATTGAGTTCATTTTCATTGCAGGCTCGGATTTTCCATTTTAATTCAGAAGCTTTACTGTCGACTATTATGAGATCGACTCTCTTTAAAGCTATCAAATTGTCCAAGAAGTTCGGAGGGCTTATCTTCTTCGATTTAAATTTGCCGTTACTGATGTGGAGATCACGTGATGAGACTAGAGAATATATCAAGAAAGCTTGGAATGAAGCTGACATTATTGAGGTTTCAAGGCAAGAGTTGGAGTTTCTGTTGGATGAAGAATACTATGAAAATAAAAGAAATTACAGGCCTCAATACTATGCTCAAACAGTAGAACAAACCAAGAACAGACGAGATCATTACCATTACACGCCAGAGGAGCTATCTCCATTGTGGCATGATGGTCTCAAGTTTTTGTTTGTGACAGATGGGACATTTCGGATTCATTACTATTCTCCTTCATTTCATGGTGTGGTGATCGGTACTGAAGATGTGCTTATCACCCCATTTACTTGTGATCGAACTGGTTCCGGTGATGCAGTTGTGGCTGGTATTATGAGAAAGCTAACTACTTTCCCAGAGATGTATGAAAACCAAGATGTTTTGGAAAGACAGCTTCGTTTCGCAATAGCAGCCGGGATTATATCACAATGGACAATTGGTGCAGTGAGAGGATTTCCTACAGAAAGTGCAACACAAAATCTAAAAGAGCAAGTTTATACACCATCAATGTGGTAGGGTAGGCATACAACATCCATAACAGTACAATGAAGGTTTGATCTTCCCTCAACTTCAGTTAGAACATTTCATTGAATGTATAGGTATGACATTGAAAATCCTTAATCTTAGCACAAATTTTGCAGTGATTTTTTCTTGTCAAGCTGTTTCTTTGCAATGCTAATTAAATCATATAATGGTATTCTAACAAGTAAATTTTGATTATTTACGACAACATTATTGCTGATTTGGTAAAAAGTAGACTTCTATATGTACAAAATGAACGAAAGTGAGAACATATATAGTTGAAAAAAGTGGAAATATTTACCTTCCATTTCAAATGTTTATATAAAAAATCACTGTGGATAAGCAAAGAATAACGAATGAATGAAATATTTTTTCTCCACTATTGACAGGGAAGCTGTCTAGTATATGGAAACTAACCTATAGACAAACTGACTCTTCCTAAATCACTACCATAATCCTATTCTCCATTGATAAACCTAAAAAAAAAAAATTTGTACTTATGTTTTTGTAATAAAAGAATGGCGGCAAAACTTCCCGATCATCTATGCATCCGGGTATGAACTCTTGACTGAAAAAGTAGCAGTCAATTTGAGAAACACATAGCTGCCTGGTGCCTTGATCAATGTAGCAGAGCAACAAGGTCCCTGTAAAAATCAGAATTTTATCTCCGAAGTGAAACCCGAAGACTTTGTTTCTTGGCTGCTTTTTTTCTCAAAGCTTGATCCTGAGACTTGTCGCAAAGACAGCCGGGTAGAGGGTTAGCATAAAAATTCTCCTCTAGTCTTGGTGTCGCTCCTGGAAGTCTCATGTATGGGGCTCCAAGTCTGTCTTTATGCAAGTCTTTAACTTTCTTGGAGAAATTTTCCCAAGAGATGGCATTTTTATCCAACCGGTCGATCAATTTGACAAAATTTTGTCTGTAATCAAAACAGACAAGGATATCAAACTAAGTTGAAACACGAGAACAAGATAAACATAAAATTTATGGAAAAGAAATCTGGAAGCCAGGATGAGAACAAACCTGTCAGGTTTTATAGTCTTTCGAAATCCTTCGAACATCCTATGGCCCTGCACTGCTTTAGCCATATTTCCATCATAGGTGTAGACAAAGACATCACTCTCTACTGCTAAAATATAATCCAAGGCAGCCATGCGATTCTGATATGGCTTTAATGGCTCTAATTCTACCTCGGTTGCAAGAGTGGAATGAGAAAAGACATTAGGGTACTCCGATCTGAAGGCAGTCATGCTATCACTGCCATAAATCTCCCCGGCAACAATGTAGATGTTCGTCGTGGGAGGGTAACCCAAGGCCTTAAGCAACATGGCAGCCTCCCTAGGGGTCATTGGACATCCTCCTTGAAGTCGCTTCTCAAGGGCGTTTATGTCTTTCTCCTTCCAATGTTTGACATTATACCGCATAGTCGTGAGCTCCTTATCTTCCTTTGCTGTGAGGTTGTAGCTGCAGCCAGTGAATGCAAGCATGTCTTTTTCATACCTGAAATCGGAATTGACCTTGTTAGTTTGGATACTCATTATCCAACAGAAGACACCACAACAAGTTATTGAAACAGTGAGTACCTCAGATGGAGGGCAATATATGGTTCCCCATCTTTTCTCAGTCTATCAGCCAAGAGCTTCCCAAGATTCTCAATCTCCTCATTGAACCGTAGAGCCTCGTAATTGGCACGACATCTGAGCCTCTGAATGGGCATCGGCAAATTATTATTAGCAAGTCGAGAATCAGAATGGGTGAGCTTTAACACTTTGTGTTTCTTTAACAGATGCTGCATTTCTTGTCGGTAATAACTAGGCTGCATATGAATAAATATTTTAAGAAAAAAAAACAAGCAACAAATTGACTTCTATTTTACCGTATAAAGTCAAAAAATGACAATGTTTTTTCAGACCTTAGACCAGGAAACTGGAGCCTTGACATAGGGCTTCACTTTTGCCAACCGGGCAGGCAGGGCATCAACTATATCAATATCATCTTTCAGAACTTCAATGAAGTGCCTCCATTCAAATATATCTTTAAAACCACTGCATATATTACAGTTTTCAAATCATATGCAAGTATCAGCAAGCAATTTTTTTTATAAAAAAAGTCCGAAACTAGTAAATGTTTTGGGAGCAAGAAGAAAAAACCCGAAAAAAGTACCTGGGATCTGTCCAAAATGACTGATGATCAAGGGAAGGGAGAACAAGAGTAGCATTCATAAGCTTAGCAATAGCAACCATATCACATATCTGCAAAATATATATAATCAAATTTTAGTTTGTAAAGATCAACTATGACTTGGCTAACGAATCGACTCCGATAAAGCAGAGAAAAAACGGGTGGTGAAAACATATTTACCCCAGTTCTCATTTGATTCAGTCCACCATTGGCATGAACAAGAAGATAACCCGATGTTTTAGTATCAGTTTCTACATAATCAAGTTTTAAAAATGAGAAAATAAATAATTAAAAAAAGAGAGAACAAATAATTAAAAAAAAAAACTATATTAACATACTTATTTCTTTCTTGGATCGAGCAATGCACTGATAGAAATTGTCACTACTTGGTTTCATCCAAATTTCAGGAGTCTGCAAATCATAACAAATTTCATTAAAATAATATAATAAATGTACCTAACAACATTTAATTACATGAGATTTTATATTTAATTATTGCTGAGTTGTTCATTGAACAAGATAACGAAATTGGAATGTTTAAAACAAAAATTCAGAATTGAGAATCTCTAGACAAATAAAGTAATGTAAGATCCAAAGCGACAAGACAACGAAACAAAAGTAAAAAAAAAAAAACATTACCAAACAAAACGTTTAAAAAAATTCAAGACAAACAAAACCCAAATAGGAAGAAAAAAAAAAAAAACCAACCCCACCAAATAAAAAAACGGGTCATGGACTCTTCCCATGAGTTGGATGTTTCTAGTATCCCGTCCCCGACGGCTTATGAAATTGACCAATCAAACTAAAATTAAAAAAAGAAATTAGAAAAGTGAATTTGAATGACTTACAGAAACTTTCTCAAGAACACGTTTAGGCATAGCAGCTTCTTCTTCATTCTCAGCAATGGCATTTTGGGCTCTAGCAAAATCATCTTTAAACGTTTGAACTATCAATGGACCACTATCTCTCAATCCCATTCCCATATTCTTCCCATCAATCTCCACAACGTGAGAATTAAGCAATGAGAATTTCACGAAAACCGAAATAACCGCCATGAAAATCAAAAACACAAAAATCTTCCTCCCGAATTTCCTCCCGGATCCTAAAGCTCGAACCTTTCTCACCGTCCATAAAAACCCTTGTTCTATTTTACGAACACAAGTCTTTGGAAAACAACACAATCCCCGACAACGATTGAAAAAGTGACGAATCCTAGGATAACGATGATGATGATGATGAATATGATGGGACCCACCACTGCCGCCGCTGCTACTGCCATTAGAGCCGTTGGAATTGTCTTCTTCATCATAGAAATCAAAGAAATTCGAAGGTCGATTATCGGAATAATCGAAAAAGTCAGCGACTCGTCGTCTGGTTTTGGTGGGTCCGACGTGTCTTGGACTTCCATTGCCGGGATTGTTCGGACCGCCGGACGACATCGCCGGAAAAACACTACGTGAAAAGAAACCAAAATCAATGGAGAAGAAGAAGAAGAAGGAAAGGGAGAATTTGATTTTTGAGAGAGGGAAAAAAAAGAGAGAGAGAGGGTTGAAAAGAAGAGGAAGGCCGAATTGTATGGGCGGCAGAGGGTGTGAATCAATCAATTTTCGGTGTTTGTTTTTTATTTATAGCTTTCAGATTCTCTCTCTCAGAAACCAAATGATTAGAGATTTCAGATTTATAGACAGAGAGAAAAAGAGAAAAGGAGGCTCTTTTTTATGTGACGGAATTGCCCCTCGATATATTTGATTTTTGATATATGATAGATAATGATGTAGATTAGTTTATTATTTGAATTTGTTTAAGATGGAGATAAAAACGAGTATTTGATTGTGATAGAAAGTTTATATTTTTAAACTATACGTTTATTGAAGAGTAAATTAATCTTTAAAAAAAAGTTTGAATTGGTTCGTTTTGATAGTTTAGATATCATTGATATAATTTAAAAAATTAATCTGGTTGATGGATAATTTATCTTGTTTATATTCTTTTTATAATGTTTTTTCATACATCTTAATCAATTATAAAATTTTGAGATTTTAAAATATTTGATCACAATTTTTATTAAATAAAAGGTTTAAAAGAAAAAACGGAAAAACTAAAACTAAAACAATGATCAAACATGTAATTTGATTTATAAATATATAATCTTCACATATTAATTGGCAATTTTAGCTCAGTACTAAGACGTGTGTATTTCCATATAATTAATGAAATTAGTTACGTAGAGATTTGTTAAGCACGAACTAAAACACTTGTATTTTCCAATAATTAATGAAATTAGTTAGGTAAAAATGTGTTCATTGAATCTAATGTCAAATTACTTAATTACATATTTAATTAATCTCTTTTTTTTATTCAAATAAAAAATAACATGTTATAGATATATAGAATCTACCCATATAATTAATTCAACGTATGAGAACCTTACGTATATTGAATTAAACTCATATTAATGCATTTCATTGCACTTTGAATTATAATTCCAATAATAGTCTTAAAAGTATGTAGTTGTATTTTCTTTCCTTATGTTAAAACTGCCTAAAAAAGAACCTAATTTTATATTTTTCAATTGATATATTTTGTTTTTTAACTTTTTTTTTTCCCAATATGGATAGTTTCCAATGAATGATGATATTTAATGTGACAGTTGATTGTTTTTTATTTTATTTTATTTTCTTGGGGTTATGGTTTTTTTTTTTAACAATAATTACAATTGGTTTTCTTTGCAATGTGAAGTGTGAAAATAATTTAGTTCTAAAAATGGAAATACCTCCCTTGATATCATTAGTCCAATTAAAGGCAAGTAGATGTTACAATAATTTGAAAGTTGTTTACTTTGGATTGTTTACATAGAAATTGGATTTTTTCTCTCTCAATATAATAGCATAATTTCTCGTTACATTAGATTTGTAAACTTATTTGTATTATATCAAGTTGAAATAAGAATATAATTATTGAATAAATCAACATAATATAACTCAACACTCGAATTTGAGTTATTGAAGATAGGATTCGATAGATAAATAATTTAATATATAGAGTTGATTTGATAACTATTAATTCTTCTTTAAAGATATAAATTTATCCATTAGTTTCTTTATTTTGAAATTTACAACTAACAAAAATTTGCAAAAATAAAGTTTTAAAACTTGTTTTTATATAAATATAGTAGAAGAAAATTTTATTTTATTTTTTAAACAAAAGATAAAGACAAAATTTATTATCATTAAAAAGATTTAATAATAAAAAATGGCAGAACCAAGATTAATTCCCAGCAAATATATTTTGGCAGATTATTATAGAATATGGACGGAACTTACGAAGGATTATTTTTATACTTCCAAAGGGCTTTGTCTAATCTAATCTAATCTAATCTAACTAATTAATGCTAAATAAATTATAATCTAACCAATTAATGCTTAATAAAATCTAATCTAACGAATGAAAAATTCATCAACATCTGTTATCTTATCACTTTCTTGTAAAACGATGGCACTTCAAAAAATATTAATTAAGAAATGTGAAATCCACATATGGAAGCCCATACCTCCTTTTACGATTACCGTTGGACACATGATTAAAATAAGAAGGGATTTTTTTTTTTTTTACTTTTATAATTTTTTTTATATATATATTTTAAAATTATAATATACAATTAGTCCATCACGTAATTTTTAATTTAGTCCATATATTTGAAAAGTTTTATTTTAGTGTTTAACGTTTTGATTAAATTCAATTATTGTCGTTAACATTAAATTATTTAATAAAAAAATTGACATATCATTATTATTTGTAATTACCTGGATATTAATAAGGACATTACATACACTTTTTTTTTTTTAAATGTCACTTTTAGTTAATAGAGTTAATTGCAAATTTAACAATTTATATGTAATATTTATAAAAATATCATGATTTCAAAATATTTATAAATATAGCAAATTTTGAGAAGGTCAATCTATGATTAGTATTGAATTACCTACTTTTATAATAAGTGTATCACTGGTTCACACATTAATTATTATCGATCACTGATTAACACGGTAAAAATTACTATATTTGTAAATAGTAAGTGATGATATATTTATAAATATCACATTAAAATATATTACCTAATGAAATTACCATATTCGATAAAGATAAAAAGTATAAAACTCTTTTTTTTTAACAAATAGTTTATATAATATCCTTATCGACATTTAGATATCTGATATTCCTGATAGTTAGAAAAAATGTGTCACATCATTTTTTGGTCAGAGATCAACTATATGAACTAAGATTGAATTTAATCACAAAATGTATGGGACATAATTAGTTTATTTTAAAAAAATTAGTGACTAGATCAGAATTCAAGGCAAACGTTAAGAATTGGATATATATTTTAACCTAATTTTAATCTTAAAATTTAAATTTCACCAAATTGGACATTCAATTTGAATAAATTGTAGAATTAATATCTATCCCAAACAAAACTATAGAATTACTATAAGGAAACTAGCCAAAAAAAATACCAAAAATCAAACTTAATTAACTTCCAAAAAATGACTTCATCAGCTATAAAACTCGTTTATACATCTCCAAAATTAATTATATATAATTTATGGTTTTAATTTATTTTCTTACCACATACTTTAATTATTATCAATTTTAACGAAATTAAAATTTCAAAATGAAAATCCAAAAGAAAAATTAACCCAATTTTTCCATTATTAAATAAAGGATTTTATTACAAAGGGTAAAATAGGAATTTAGTAGTTCTCTCTCTCTCTAGAAGGGATTGGCGTTCCTTCATATGCATTGGAACGTTCCTCTGCATTAAAAGAGTGCCGTACATTCAATAATCACCTATTTCCGGTTCCACCTCAAAGCCGGTGCATCTGACTGACTTTCCACTTTCTGAATCTCTAATCAACACGTGTCACAATCCCACTGCCTCTCACTACTTTTTCCCGCCACTTTAAGCTGTCACATGATTGATGACGAAACACGATTTAGCCGTTAGATCCATCAAATGATGTCTTTTTATTTTATTCAATTGGATAGTAGATTTTTTCAACCTATTAGATGAATGAGTGATTATATATACGAAATAATAATTAATACTATGAATTATAAAATAAAATCATGTATTATGTAAATCAGAGTACATGTATATTAAAATTAGTGAAAATTTTATAATATTCAATGAATTTAGGTTTTAAACTATATATGTAAATAAGTTTTTGAGCTGTTATTTTTGTAAATGTTACGTGCAAGAACTCATTTTTGAAGAAAAAGTTTATAGTATCAACATTCTACCCACTCCTTCAAATAATAAAACATGTGTAAGTAAATTAAAAGTTGTGAACCATATTATTTATATATCATTTGTATAAATACACGTGGCATATAATTTAATGAGAAGAGTATTGAAAATTTTCAATACAATGATAGTACTAGAAATTTTCTCTTTCTTGTCAGCTTCTCAATGCGGGAATGAACCATGTGTACGGTGATGGGAGATGCGAGACCATGAAGTTAGAGTAGGTCGCGAAGTAGAGAATCCTTGACGGTGGTGCGGTGGATCAAAAATAGAATTGGACTTTTGAAAAAACGACAGTTCAACACGGGATTGTTTCGTCGTATAAATAATATAAGCTTTGCACGATGTTTGTCTTCGTGCCTTATTCTGATTGGTCTGTCATGTGACCAATTATCATTTTTTTCCACAGACAAAATACCACTAAAAAAATTAAATTAAATCGAAATTAAATAGCAAATCCTTATTAAAATTCCAATCGCAGAAAATAATAAATGGTTGTAGTAAATTAAAATATATATTTCTTATGATGATTCACGAAATCTGAAATTGAGATTGTTTATTAATACTGATGATTTAAAGGTGTCAAGGTTTTCAAAGGCTCTATGTTTAAAATTATTTCGATAAGAAATGCTTAAGAATATATTAGTTTATTATTTAGTTCTATTTATTGTTTAAAGTATTTATTTTAATAACAAACGGCTTAAGAACTAAACAATTCTATAATTTTAAAAGTGTTTTTTTTATGTAATTTTTTGTTTTGTTTTATAATTAAAAAAAATACGCATTTATAACTATCAAATTAAAAATCAGGAAAGAGAGTCGATTAGTTTCAATCGTTATTCAGTTGGTCAATTTTGATCGAAATTGACGAAAGTATCCTAAAGAAAACTGACATCGATCGAACGATCAGTTTTGATCAATTTCGTCAATTTTTCAATTTTAACTAATATCTACCTTTAAGAATTATATTTATATGTTTGGTTTTTTTTTTCCGAATGCCTCTTGACTTTTATAAATAATTTTGATAGTTCCATTAACATTTTTAAATTAATGCCACATATAGGTGCTTTTGGCCCCAAGAAAAAACAATCCTAACTAGTACTTTTACTTAATGTTGGCAAGTAACTTATGATAAAAATATTTCAAGTGTAAGTTTTATAATCGATTTTAAAACTTACTTCTCATAAATAAAATACAATTATAACGATATGAAAAACAAGATCAAATCACATCATACTCAATAAATCTAATATTTTAATACACGGGATTTATATCATTGCATACGAATGTAATCTATAGTTATTTTACAAAATGACATATACCATGAGAGCATATTGAGAGATTTTTATTCTCATCAAATGTAAATTACATATGATGTGAAAAGAGCTTTTCCAAGTTGCATGAAATGAGAGGAAAATGATTTATAATATTCAATCAGAATTGCATAATTAAATGTTGATTTCAAATAGTCATGGAAATTATGGTGTCGCATTCATTGAGAATTTAAAAAAAGAATTTTATAAAAAATAAAAAATGATTCGATCCGTATCTGCAAGTCAACTCTGACTTTGTCAACGGCCATAGTTGAGGTGATGAAAATGGCAATTTGCCGAACAATTGTTTTATTTAATTTATTTTTAAAGTGCTATAAAACCCTACACACTTTTGCTAAGATTTTCCAATTGCAACCAAACAAATCATTATGAGAAAAATGAAAACCAAACCTTTCTCCAAATGTCACTTTAGTCTTTATTCATGTTTGAAAATTGAAATGTCCTTTACTTTTTACCTTTTTTCACAAATAAACATAGTAAATATCTTAATAACAATTTGGATTTTTCAAAAAAAAAAAAAAAAAAAAAGGGTAAAGTACTCATTTGGTCTCTGAGTTTTGAAGCTCGTGTCTATTTGGTCCCTACGTTTTCAATTTGTGTCTAAGTGGTCCATGAGTTTTGGATATTGTGTCTATTTGGTCCCTGTGTTTCAATTTGTGTCTATTTAGTCCATAAATTTTAAATATTGTGTCTATTTACTCACTGAGTTTTCAAATTGTGCCTAAATGATCCCTAGATTATTAGAAATAAGTTTAATTCTTATTTTGTTAACTCATTAACATAATATCGACTTAATAGTGATGTAAAATGTTTGATTGATCAAAATACTGACATGAGATTAATAATTATGTCAAATTTTAGGCCTATATTTATGAAAGATCTAATCCTATCTTTGTATTTTGACCAATTAAACATGTTATGTCAGCGTTAAGTCAATAATCTGGTAAGAAGTTAAAGAATACGTTAAATTAAATACCAATTAAACTTATTTCTACTAGTTCTTGAAAATCTAGCGACCAAATAGACACAGTATTCAAAACGTAGGGACCACTTAGACACAAATTGAAAACACGGGGATCAAATAGACACAACATCCAAAACTCAGGGACCACTTAGACACAAATTGAAAACGAAGGGACCAAATACACACGACCTCTAAAACTCAGGGACCAAATGGGTACTTTACCCAAAAATATATTTGTCCAGTAACTACTTTATTTTAAGGAAAATTATACTTTATTTTAAGGAAAATTATACAAACCACCTCTGATCTATAAGATTATAATAATTACACCCGTGAATATATAATTTAAGTGAGTGTAAAATACCATTTTAATCCCTGTAGTTTCACTCAAGTTTCATTTTCGTCTTTAAACTTTTAAAAGTGAAATTTTTGGTCCATGCACTTTACGATTTATTCCGTTTTAGTCCTTCCGTCTAGGACAATATCAAAGGGCTTATGTGATATGTAATTGATGATGTGACATTATATAAATAAATAATGAGGTTGAATGACGTGAAAAAACGAATATACAGTGAGATTTAAAACTTCAATTAAAGAGAAAATGATGAAATCAACCCCACTATATATTCATTTTTCCATGACATTTAACCCCACTACATATTTATATAATGTCACATAACCAATTACATTTCATATAAGCCCTCTATTAGTGTCTTAGACTTAAAAACACAACCGAAAGGATTAAAACAGAACAAATTGTAAAATCCAGGGAGGAAAAATATAATTTTGAAAGTTTAAACACGAAAATGAAATTGAAATGAAAGTTTATAGACTAAAATAATATTTTACCTTTAAGTGAATGACCCCCTGAATTTTATAAAATATTAAAATTAGACCTAAAAATTTTAATTTAACAAATAATACATTTTCAAAACAAGTCGGGAAAGGACAAGATTGGAAAACTACTCGTCCCATGTGGATATTTTGAATTCAGGGTCAAGAGCGCAAGCAATTGAGGCGGGATGGGAGCCTTTCTCAATCTCTTAAAAAAAAGAAAAAACTCCTTTTTAATTTATAGAGCTTAAATTCAAGAGGTTTTTTTTTTTTTTTACTCAAAATAAATTCCTTCTCTTACTAAAGGTCCTATCTCTACGATGAGAGCTAGTGTTACGTCTTAATGCAAATTAATTCTCATAGTTGCTTCTATAAGTAACTCATCAATGCATTGACGATTGATTCAACTTTTTTTTAATCAATCATTAAATTTAAATATTGATTATTACCTAACCTACTATTCTTCAAGTTCAGTTTAGCGAAAACTCATATTAAATGTCTGATTTAAGATAATTTTGGAAGTGTTTAAAAATATTTGTATAACTATTAAAAAAACATTTTTATAAGTTATATCAAACAAGCTTAAATAATACTCATTCCAGGTTTTATGGAATATATTTCAACCATTAAATCAAATGTATGTTGTTATCGAATTAATATATATATATATATATTACCATGTTCATCGCACATATAATTTTACTTATTGTATGAGATATTTCTCACACACAGTTAAGCATGTGTGAACATGTGCTGGGTTCTTTCTAACACGACTACTTGAAATAGAATCAAAGACAATCAGAAGGGCACCGGTATGGTACCGGCCAAGGACCCCCCGACGATCAAGTTAGGTATGGTAGGTAGAGTGCGTTGCAAGACAAAATGTAGGGTTAGAGAATTGTGCACTTACTTGATTTGATAGGTTAAGGAATCTTTTATACTCTCTTGATCGTGGGCCTGCTTAACTGGGCTAGTTTAAGACTAGGTTTTATGGACCTTCTAGTGGCCCAATGGAAATTAGTTCACCCAAGTTGGGAATCAGTTCCCCTATACCGCTTTCTTGATGGGCCTGGACCCGTGTGGACCGGCCTAATGTGCACTGCCCGTATGAGGGATATTTTTACCTTTTGTAGTTTCCCCTATTTCCCGGATTGGAGAGTCCAGTGCGGGGAATTGAGTGTTCTTGAATTGATAACATGGCGCTTCATGTGACCTGTCATCAACTCCTTTGCTTGGAGGGACACGACTCTTCAGAAAATAGACCGTTTGGGCCTCGTAAACGTACCTGATTCCCAACGCCCTCTTTTGCGAATGCGGATCGTTGTGACTTCTCCCGCGTGCCGTGATTGTTTGATGGGTGTTTCCTTCTTTAAATAGTGTGCCTCCCCCGAATTGAAGGCTCGTTTTCCATTTCAATTTCGAAAGCCATCTGAGACTTTTTGAATGGCGAAAAAGCTATCTGTCTGGGACGTTCTGTTCTTCAAAGTTTTCTCAGTTTCGATTCAAGGTTCGTCCTTTCGCTTCCTCTTCTTCATTTTGTGTCATCTATCATGGATAGTTCTAGAGAAACCCCCGTGGTTAGGGGTGGCAGAACCCTTCTGGTTGTGGTGAGTGACAATGATTTAGACGATAGGGTTTTTGAGAGAGATGAGGCTGAATCTGGGGTCGCTGCCATCTCTCTTTCTCTATCTGCTATAGGGTCTGGTTCTGGTCCTTCGTCTAGGGGTGAACATGAGGGAAATGAGTCCATTGTAGATAACATCACCCCCAGACAGAGATCCCTTTTCTTCTTTGAGTGGGATAGGGTCTCTTTCTGAGTCACGCAGCGTTGGATGCCGAAAATATGGTCTCCTCCGTCTCTCTTCCCTTGGAGGGGGAGGTTCCGTCCTTATGGGCACCATTAGTTTGCAGGACCCTTCTGATCCCCCTCTCTCTAAGCCGATAGCTGTAGAAACAAGGAAGAAGAAGAAAACTTCCTCAAAAGGGAAAAAGGCCAAATTGAGACCTATCTCTTCCGCTTCTGCTCCTTTGGCAGAAGAGGGTTCTGCTTCAATCGTCACTGCTAGTGCGATAGGTCCTTCCGATCCTCCATCCCCTGAACCTACTCTTGAAGAGGTAGGGAAGAAGAAAAAGAAGAAGTCCAAGTCGAAACCTATATGGGAGATGGTCCTACCCATTGGGAGCCAACACTGACGCATGGGCGTCTTGATAAACTGAGGGTATAGTATGCAATCCCTTCTTAATTCGAGATAAGGCTTCCAACTGGATCAAAGCGGGTTCATCTTTCCCAGGGGACGGATGGACCACTCTTTACCCGATGTTTTTTAAGTGCAGGGATCAGTTTCCCCTTCCTCCATTATTAACCGGCCTCTTCTATGGGTTTAAAATCGCCATCATTCAGCTCCTGCTGAACACCTTGAGGACCTTGGTTACTGTCCTGGTCTTGTGCTTGTTAGGAATGGTGTCCTAGAACTTTTAATTATTTAATAATAATAATTTATTAAGAATAAATTACATAAATAAACATAAGTTCTTTATATTATCTAGATTGATTCAATTATTGATATTAGGAATATATGGAAATATATAAATATCAAACATTCAAATAGTAAACCCTAAGTTACTTTTATGAAATCACGACTTAGTATGTGAGTCATACAAGAGGATTAAAGTCGAGATGAGTAACTTAAACGTGTCTACAGTAAACGGATAACGTTTGGAAACCTTATCCTGGTAACACTGTTGATAGTTTCGCATTTTGTTTATAGACAAATGATCCAATCCTGATCATTCATGTGGGAGACATGAAATGGAAGTATCATATGCAATGTTGATTGTATAAGACAGGACCACGATGTTCGATCAAATTTCTCATTAGTACCGTTTACGAGAAATAATCGAAGTTTATCAACCGTGATAGATCTCAATCCTGAGTGAAATGCGGACTCCTATTTGTGGAGTTATGTTCTTTGACTCACATAGTTGAGAGCGATCTGTAAGAACGCTCAATACACTCCTGTTTTGGGAACATGACTAGATAAGTAGCTGAGAACTCATTTTCACGAGATGAAATTCATAACTTTCTTATAAATTAACGGTATCAGTGCGATACCTAAACATTTTAGGAACTTTAGGAAACTCCCTTGATGTATCGATTCGAGACATGAACAAGTGACGTCACGACTTCTATGGATCCAGAAGTATCTTATCTCTAGTTCGACTAAAGATAAAGTTCATTGGAGAATCAGCGGGAACACAAGGATAAAGCGGTAATTACAGGGGCAAAACGGTAAATTTATCCTTTGTAATTATGAGGGTTCCACGTGAAGGATAATATCACAGATATAAATAATGATAAACTAAATGGACAATAACTCATCTATAGTGAGGGGAGTTCAGCTATGAATCTATAGTGAAATTATTCATAGTTAGATAATAAGTAATTAACTGATTATGTATAAATCACTTAATTGACTAATTATTAAACCCATGATCTATAGGTCCATCGGGTCCCTATGCTAGCCCAAATATCGTAGTCGCGAAATCAAGTAGAAGAAATGGAAAGTATAAGTAAAGCGAATTACTTAAAATAGGCAATATTAATTGTTTAAATATTTAATATATTTAAACGGTAATTAATATAAACATTATTAATAGTTTAAATAATGAGTTTATTTAAACATGAAATTAATAATGAAATATTATTAATTAGATATTATTAATTATTTGAATATTGAGTATATTTAAATGGTAATTAATAATTTGAAATTAATTAACAATTATTAATTGTTTAAATAATTAATTTAAACGGAAATTAATAATTAAAATTAATTAATTAATAATAAAATATTGTCAATAAAATTATTAATTAAATAATGAGTTTATTTAATGGAAATTAATAATTACAATATTTATTATTAATTATTTAAATAATGAAAATTATTTAAATGGAAATTAATAATTAAATATAAATTGGATAATATTTAGTCGGGAGAAAATATTAATATTATTAATTGTTTAAATAAAATATTTTATTTAAATGGTAATTAATAAATAAATTAATTAAGTTGGACTTATTAATTTAAGAGAGAATTTCAAGCCCAATTGGATTAATGAACCCAATTGAGATTGGCCCAAAATAATTAATTAAATAAATTATAATTTTTTATTAATTACTATTGTAATTTTCGGCCATCATGGTTATTTTGAGGAGATAATTGTTTGAATTATATCCTAAAATAATTACATAGATTTATTTACCCAAGATAAATAAAATAAAATAAAGAAAATAAAATAATCTCCTATTTATCTATGGCATTTTCGAAATTGCAAGATAAACGAAAGAGATAATCTTTTTTCTTTTTATATTTATCTCTATAGATTAATCCTAATGTGATTAGGATTCCTATTTTCCTATAAATAGGAGGGTTGGGTCATTCATAAATCATACAATTCAATTCCTTAGAAATTTGGAATTCTCTCTTCCTCCTCTCCCCCCTTGAGTGCCGATTTTCCTAGTGTTATTGGGAAGAAAATATTTTTCTTCTTCCCAATTTCTTCTTAAGTTCGATCCCACCATCGGGTTTCGTTTGATCGATCGGGATATAGCGTAGAAGATCCGGTGTTGCTGAGGATTGATACTGTAAAGAAACCTCCAACCAATTCTCCAATTTTACTCAATGTAAGTTTCGGTTTGATTATAATTTTCGAGAATATAAGCATGAATCTACATGTTTTTCCACAATTTTCATGATGTTAATAGATCCGTTATTAAATGTTAATAAATTTACTAAATGAATTTCCGCTATTTTAGTAAATTATCCCTTCAGTGCTATGGTTTAGGCATTCAGCCGACCCTTGGGATGATTTCCCATTACTAGAATATTCACTCGAATTCCCAGGATACGCTGCGCTTCGTCCTCCACAGCCGCCAGGGTCTCTGCCTGGTTGACGAGCAAACCACGGGCGACAATGTTTGAAAGAAAGAATAGTTCTTTATCCGTGGTCCCGTCTTACCTGGGGTCGGACTCTTCTTGCTTATTTGGAGGATACTGGTAAGGGGATAGATCATCACCTTTTCTTTTCGCGCTCTTAATTACTGTATTTGCGTAGTAATTTTTGTGTTTTTTTTAAAGTTTTTGACATTCTTCTGAAGACAGCTTCTAAGGAAGAACTTTCACGTTGCGATCTTCTCGATAGGTTGGGTCCTTTTAATTGGAAGGAATTCACTCAGGAATCTTGGATATCCTTCGCCAAACTATGGTCCCCTCCAGAAGGATTTGTGCCTGTCACACGTTGTAAGTACTTTCACTCAGATCTTGCTCTTCACTACTTCTTTAGCGTCCTCTCTGCGGCTGATTCAGTTAGGTTTCCCTTTCAGGTTTAAGTTAAATGATGTTCGAGAAGCAAGTTCTCCCAAGTCAGAACTCTGTCAATCTGTTTGCTTTCATGGTTCTTCTCAAGGATGCAAGGAGAAGGAGGGACGAAGTAGGTCCTCTGCAAAGTCGAAAGAGAAAAGAGGTGGTCTAGTCCAGGATCCCATTGCAGACCTTCCCGCTCCAAAGCGGGAGAAGGATGGGATGATCGAAGTGTACACTCGCGAGGTAAGGGGTGCAAATGATTTCATACGGAAGCATCCGGAGATGGCCTTGTTAGGAATGGTGTCCTAGAAATTGTAATTATTTAAATAATTTATTTCGAATAAATTAAATAAATAAACATAAGTTCTTAATATTATCTAGATTGATTCAATGAATGATATTAGGAATATATGGAAATATATTAATATCAAACATTTAAATAGTAAAAGCCTAAATTGCTCTTATGAAATCACGACTAAGTATGTGAGTCATATGAGAGGATTAAAGTTGAGATGAGTAACTTAAAAGTGTCTGCAGTAAATGGATAACGTTTAGGAACCTTTTCCTGGTAACACTGTTGATAGCTTCACATTTTATTTATAGACAAATGATCTAATCCTGATCATTCATGTATGTGACATGAAATGGAAGCATCATATGCAACGTTGATCGTATAAGACAGGATCATGATCTTTGATCAAATTTCTCATTAGTATCGTTTACGAGAAATGATCAAATATCAAACTAAGTTTATCAACAGTGATAAATCTCAATCCTGAGTGAAATGTGGACTCCTATTTGTGGAGTTATATTATTTGATTCACATGGTTGAGAGCAATCTATAAGAACGCTCGATAAAATCCTGCGTTGGGAACATGACTGGATAAGTAGCTGGGAACACATTTTCATGAGATGAAACTCATAACTTTCCTATAAATTAACAGTATCAGTGCGATACCTAAACATTTTAGGAACTTTAGGACACTCATTTGATGTGTGATTCGAGACATGAACAAGTGCCTCCACGACTTCTATTGATCACAGAAGTATATTATCTCGAGTTCAACTAAAGATAATGTTCATTGGAGAATCAGCAAGAACACAAGGATAAAGAGGTAATTACAGGGACAAAACGGTAAATTTATCCGCATGAAATTATGAGGGTTCCACGTGAAGGATATATACAAATATAAATAAAAGATAAACTAAATGGACATAAGTCATCTATAGTGATGAGAGTT
Organism: Gynostemma pentaphyllum; assembly: GCA_028015215.1. Lineage (NCBI taxonomy): Eukaryota > Viridiplantae > Streptophyta > Magnoliopsida > Cucurbitales > Cucurbitaceae > Gynostemma > Gynostemma pentaphyllum. Next base: position 45,198,614 of record CM051347.1, on the reverse strand, counting down.
CAACTATGAATCTATAGTGGAATTATTCATAGTTAAATAATAAGTAATTAACTGATTATGAGTTAATCACTTAATTGACTAATTATTAAGCCCATGATCTATAGATCCATCGGGTCCCTATGCTAGCCCAAATATCGTTGTAGCAAAACTAAGTTATTAATTTAACTTTGGAAGAACAAACAATTTAAGTAATTGATTTTACTTAAAATTAGGCAATATTAATGTAAAGGGTAAAAATAGCCCCCCTATGTGCCACGTTCACACCGAGCCGGTTCACATGGGGACAGGCCCATCCGAACCATCATTTGAAGGAGCCTATCCTTCACGGGCGTGAAAGCCAATTAAGCCTAGTCTCAGACTAGCCCAGTCGACAAGCCCGCGATCAAGGAGACTATAAAAGGCAACCTGACCTATCAAATCAGGTATGTGAACCTAAAAACTATCAGTCATACATTTGACCGAATCTTTCTTGCGATGCAAGGCATACTCTCACCTACCACCACCTAACTTGATCGTCGGAGGGTCCTCGGCCGGTAACTACCGGTGTCCTTCTGACCGTCGTTCTTTGAAGTGTTTCAGGTAGCTTCTTCGTGAGGGACTAATACGTGACATAGCGTGTTCAACCGTGTGGAGGAAACCTTCAACGAGAAATACCCCACACAGTTTGGCGCCCATCGTGGGGCCGTTCATCTTCGATTTTCAGCTAAATCTAGATACTCACGCGGTACACACAAGTCGAAACAATGACCACTCATTCAACCAGACAACGAGCTCTCAATGAAAATACAGCCAGAGAAAAAGGAATAACCGACGATGCTCAGAACCTCAACGCGGCACCGGGAACCATCACCATCGTACTGGCAGAACATCGAGAGATGGTGGAAGCTCACAAAACTTTAAGAGAAGAAGTACGAGAAATGAAAGCCTTACTAGGGAAAGGGTTGACAACGGTCCATGCTAACAGACAAAACATCCTGAACGTAGATGATGGAGGCCTTTCAAAGCCGTGAACTGGCAAATCCCAAGCCAGGCGGTGGCGTCAAAGGGCCACCACCTCCAATAAAAGAAAGAATGTGCTGGGAGACAACTTACGGACCAGGCTGATGACTCGCCGAAGAAGGAAAAATGCTAGTCTGGAGATCTCATCATCAAAGGAAAAAGACGCCCCAAGCAAAACAAGCCCCGTCTGACAGACCCGAGATAAAGTGCCGTCCCAGAGGGATGCTGAAGGACATCAGGACTCGAGTTACACAGGAGGTGATGAAGAAAGCTCGACGTCCACCGATAAGAACAAACGCCGGGAAAAGCAGCAGAGGTACACTGACGCGAGGCAAATCCTCGAAGAAAAGTTGACGAAGAAGGCATCTGAGAAAAGAGCCAAACCTAACTAAGACACCCGAGAGCCGGGGGATTCCCTTTTTACGAGAGGAATCATGTCTTCCACAGTGAGGCATTTCATCCTCCCCAAGTTTGAAATGTATAACAGAACTGTGGATCCAATGGAACATGTGGCCCACTTCGTCAACACGATGGAATCCTCATGCGTAATTGGCCCTGATCTAGACGCCTTAACCTGCAGATTCTTTCCCACGAGCTTGAAGGTTCGCCCATGTTATGGTTCAACAACCTCCCCAATAGGTCCATTAAAACGTTTTCAGACCTATCGTCCGCTTTCCTTATCAAATATAGCGTGAGTCGGAAGTTCGCCAAAACAAACCACGACCTCTATGATGTGCTAATGGTGGAAAAGGAAGCCCTTCGGGACTTTATTGTCAGGTTTCGACAAGTCAAGCTAGAGGTCAAAGACTGCAACGACCTAGAGGCAGCGACCGCATTCTCACGGGCCGTACATCTAAACCACCCCTTCTCGAGGCCCTTCAACAAACGAAGGCCCACAACCATGAAAGAGGCATTGGACAGAGTGATGACAAAGATATCGCAGGACGAATCAGAAAGGGTGGCCAGATAAATGCGGAGAACAGGGTCAAAATCCGAAGGAATGTTGAAGAAGAAGGAACCCCCAACTGAGGAGAGAAAAGGAAGAGAACGTGGATGCTCGGAAAGAAGAAAGGAAGAGAAAAGAGATGAGGTGGAAAGAAAATCTGTATGGGGTAGGATCAAAGATCCAAATAAGCAAAGCCCAGAACGGATCCTGCACGCGGAAGTGGCGAGAAATTCCTTCCGAAAGGAAGGGAGAGAAAAGAGGTCGCGCTATGCCTAGAATAGTCTGGAGAGAAAGGAACCCTATTGCAGGTTCCACAAATCCAATGGGCAAAACACGGAAAACTGCAAGATCTTCATCCGAGAAAGAGTCTGTCAACGCTCACAAAACGTCTCATCGTGAAGTTGGACTCCCCATCTATCGGGTCGAGCACGCTTCCGAGGATATGATTAAGTACACCAAGAAAGATCTAGAAGACCTACACCTGCCTCACAATGACGCACTGGTGATAGCGATATCCATCGAGTCTGATACAGTCAGTAGGGTCCTAGTAGATCCAGGTTCTTCCATCAACATACTGTACATGTCCGCGTTCCGGAGTATGAAGCTAAGAGAACCAGATCTCACCATGAATTCCCAGGACTTGGTGGGATTCAACGGAACAGTGACAAGATTCAACGGAACTATCAAACTGTTAGTCCGAGTTGAAGGCGCAAATCCAATGGCCATTTTTCATGTCATAGACGCCCATTCAGGATACAATGTCTTGCTCGGAAGGCTGTGGATTCATGACATGGGGGCACACCCTTCAACTCTTTACCAGAAGTTGAAATACCCCACTAGTTATAAAAGGGGACCAACAGGTTGCAAGATCATGTTTGGTTGAAATCGTCAAGCTGAAGTCTTAATGCCAATCATAGCAGCTATAGAATCGGGGCCCTGAAAAAGGCCCGCCCTTCGCTCGACAGAGAATCAAAGCGATTGAGGACGGATCGATAAAAATCCAGATTCATCCAAAAGACCAGAAGAAAACGACGAGCATTGGGAAAGATCTGAAAGAAAGTCTGAGAGCCGGACTGGTGAACCTTCTAAGGAAGAGCTGGAAAACGTTTGCATGGGATCACACAGGCATGCCCGGTATAGACCTGGATATCATAACTCACAACCTCGAAGTTGATCCGAGCCAACCTCCTATCAAATAGAAAAGGTGCAAATTCACACCCGTGCGAAATGACATCATCAACGAGGAGCTTTAGAAACTTTGGAGGCGGGTTTCATCTGAGAGGTAAAATACCTAGAGTGGCTGTCCAATGTAGTGGTCGTGAAGAAAAAGAATGGGAAATGGAGGGCGTGTATTGACTTCACAGACCTCAACAAAGCTTGCCCAAAAGATTCTTTCCCGCTGCCCAAAATAAATCAACTGGTAGACGCCACAGCCGGTTATGAACTGTTCAGTTTTATGGACGCCTTTTCCGGGTACAACTAAATAAAGATAAACCCAAAAGATCAAGAAAAAACTTCTTTCATAGCCAATGTAGGCACGTATTGCTACACTGTGATGCCCTTTGGTTTAAAGAACGCAGGAGCCACGTATCAGCGCCTAATGAACCGAATGTTCAAAAATCTCTTGGGAAAAACAGTGGAGGTATACATCGACGACATGTTGATCAAGTCACGGAAGGCAGATGACCACCTAGCTCACATGGAACAAGCATTCAAAGTGCTGAACCGATATGGGATGAAATTGTGATAAATGCAAATTCGGAGTCCCGACAGGCAAGTTCTTGGGTCACCTAGTGACCAGCCACGGGATTGAGGCGAACCCCAACCAGATTCAAGTGATAATAGACATGCAAGCGCCCACAAATCTGAAGGGTGTACAAAAACTAACCGGGTGTTTGGCGGCATTGAACAGGTTCATATCTCGATCATCAGATAAGTGCCTACCCTTCTTCAAAGCCCTAAAAAGGAGCAAAGAATTCCGTTGGGGAGTTGAGTTCCAGAAAGCATTTGAGGAATTTAAGGTTTACTTATCTTCGCCCCCGTTGTTGGCCAAGCCCTAAGATAACGAAAAGCTATTCCTATACTTAGTGGTATCTGACGCAGCGGTTAGCTTAGCGCTGGTGCGCGAAGATGGGCAAACACAACACCTAATTTACTACGTGAGTAAAGCGATGGTCGACGTCGAAACACGATACTCGAAGATGGAGAAGCTGGCGTTAGCCCTGATAGTCGCTTCGCGCAAACTGAAGCAATATTTTCAAGGTCATCAGATAGTAGTGAGAACCACCTTCCCACTGAAAGCCATTCTTCACAAGCCGGATGTTTCGGGACGCCTAACAAAATGGGCGATAGAACTGGGCGGATACAACATCACTTACGAGCCGCGGATAGCCATCAAAGGGTAGGTTCTCGTAGACTTCGTTTTAGAGATGACTCCAGCAAGCTTGAATGAGACTGAGACAAGCTCGGCGTTGCCGGCAGGCCCCAGGATGGAAGCCTGGACCCTAAGCATTGACGGGTCCTCGAATTCAAGAGGATCCGCCACAGGGCTAGTCCTACCCCCGAGGGATACCTCCTGGAACAATCGATCTGATTCGGATTTGCAGCTTCTAATAATGAAGCCGAATACGAAGCACTGATAGCTGGACTGCAGAGAGCGAAGGAACTGGGAGTCGAGAACCTAAGCATCAGAAGCGATTCTCAACTCGTGGTAAACCAGGTAAAAGGGCTATTTGAGGCAAAGGATCCTAGAATGGAAAATATCTGGAAAAAGTTTTGTCTATCTTGTCTTAGTTCGCCGAATATAGCATCTGCCAGGTGCCACGAAGTGAGAATGGACACACCGACGCTCTGGCTAGCCTCGGGTCTGTAGTCCATACCAAAATGAGAAGAGTGATCCCTATCGATTATCTGTCCGAACCAAGCATTACTCTCGATTCGGATATAAGGAGTGAAGACGATGGAGGAATCAGATAAGTAATGCCGATAGAGCAGGATCTGGAGCCCGAGCCGGATTGGAGGAACCAAATCCTCAAGCACTTACGATATGGATCTCTACCCGAAGAGAAACTAGAAGCGTGAAAAATCCGATCCAAAGCCGCAAGATACTCGATCATCCAGGAAGAACTATAAAGGAGGTCCTTCAGCGGACGCTATCTAAAATGTCTTGGGAAGTCAGAAAGCTCTTATGTGCTGAAAGAGTTGTACCTTGGACACTACGGAAATCACGCAGGACCAAGGTCCTTGAGTCACAGAGCATTAACACAAGGGTATTACTGGCCCACCATGGTCAAAGACGCCAAGGACTTTGTCTCACGATGCGACAGGTGTGAGAGGTTTTCAAAAACGATTCATGCGCCGCCAAAGGCGTTGACGACAATCTCAGCACCATGGCCCTTCATGTAATGGGGTCTAGACCTAGTGGGAAAATTGCCGTTGGCCTCGGGTCAAAAATACTATTTAATTGTAGCGACAGACTACTTCTCCAAATGGATTGAGGTCGAGCCGCTGACAAATATTACAGAACAGAAGATCGAGATGTTCCTCTGGAAAAACATCTTTATCCGCTTTGGAATCCCCAAGGTCATCATCACTGATAACGGAACTCAGTTCACAGGAACGTCCATTCAAAAAATATTGCGCGGATAGAAAAGTGGAACTCCGATATTCAATACCCCGCTACCCACAGGCTAACGGACAGGAAAAAGTGTCGAATAAAACTATCATGGATTCTCTGAAAAAGAGATTGGAACGAACAAAGGGAAGATGGGTGGATAAGCTGCCAAGAGTCCTTTGGGCGTATCGGACCACCCCTAGAATCCTAACCGGTGAAACCCCATTCGCCATGGCTTTCGCGGCAGAGGCCGTCATCCCCACGGAAATGATAAACCCCATGACCCGGAGTTCAATTCCAGAAGCAGAAAAAGAAACCATGATGACAGAAGCTCTAAACTTGGCCGAAGAGAAAAAGGGAGCAGACACTAATCCGCCTTGTCAATTACCAGCAAAACTTGGCCAAGTAATTTGAAAAGAAAGTAAAGCAGCGCAACTTCAAAGTAAATGACTTCGTCCTGAGAAAAGTATTCCACAACACGCAAGAGCCCGGAGCGGGAAAACTGGGGTCGAACTGGGAAGGCCCGTGCAAGGTGATTGAGGAAGTCAAGCTAGAAACCTGTCACCTTGAAGACCAAAGAGGCAAACCAATTGCGAGGGCTTGGAACGCCACACATTTGAGGATTTATCGTGTGTGTTTATGAGAGAACTATGTAAGTACTTAGCCGAAGAAGCCCAATTTCAAATTAATATACAAGTATTACATGTTTTCTTCCACACGATCAGTCGATGCCTTTACAACTAAAAGCCCAAATCCGTTAGGCAAGTTACTAAGTCCCCCGTGGACTAAAAGCCCTAACCCTTTACGCAAGTTACTAAGTCCCTCGCGGACTAAAAGCCCTAATCCGTTAGGCAAGTTGCTATATCCCCATGGACTAAAAGCCCTAATCCATTAGGCAGGTCGTTAATTCCACCGCGGCCTAAAGGTCCTAATCCGCTAGTTAAGTGTTCAGAAGCACGAAAAAGGAATTTTCACAGAAAGTAAAGCAAGGAGATAACAAGTAAATAAAATGCCAATTTTTATTTCTCAACAAACAAGTAAGGCTCGGACCCAAACATTGGGAACTTGGCCGAAAGAAATTACAAAGATTGTACAAAATACAAGTTAGGGTCCTCGGCGACTCCGAGCTATGCCGTTCAAGGTGTCAACGTCAGAAACAATGAAGATATTCTCTTAGGAGAGGATGAGGGTATTGCCCCGAGAGCAACTTGTTAGGAATGGTGTCGTAGAACTTGTAATTATTTAATAATGATAATTTATTTTGAATAAATTAAATAAATAAACATAAGTTCTTTATATTATCTAGATTGATTCAATGGACGATATTAGGAATATATGGAAATATATAAATATCAAACATTCAAATAGTAAACCCTAAGTTACTGTTATGAAATCACAACTTAGTATGTGAATCATATGAGAGGATTAAAGTCGAGATGAGTAACTTAAAAGTTTCTACAGTAAATGGATAACGTTTGGGAACCTTATCCTGGTAACACTGTTGATAGCTTCATATTTTGTTTATAGACAAATGATCTAATCCTGATCACTCATGTGGGAGACATGAAATGGAAGTATCATATGCAATGTTGATTGTATAAGACAAAACCACAATGTTCCATCAAATTTCTCATTAGTACCGTTTACGAGAAATGATCGAATATCAAACAAAGTTTATCTACCATGATAGATCTCAATCCTGAGTGAAATGCGGACTCCTATTTGTGGAGTTATGTTCTTTGATTCACATGGTTGAGAGCGATCTGTAAAACGCTCAATACACTCTTGTTTTGGGAACATTGCTAGATAAGTAGCTGGGAACTCATTTTCACGAGATGGAATTCATAACTTTTTTATAAATTAACGGTATCAGTGCGATACCTAAACATTTTAGGAACTTTAGGAAACTCCCTTGATGTACTGATTCAAGACATGAACAAGTGGCGCCACGACTTCTATTGATCACAGAATTACATTATCTCTAGTTAGACTAAAGATAAAATTCATTGGAGAATCAACGGAAACACAAGGACAAAGCGGTAATTACATGGGCAAAATGGTAAATTTATCCGCTTGTAATTATGAGGGTTCCACGTGAAAGATATATCTTAGATATAAATAAAGATAAACTAAATGGACATAACTCACCTATAGTGAGGGGAGTTTAGCTATGAATCTATAGTGGAATTTGCTGGGGTTTCTGCCCTAAATCTTATGTAATCCAATTAAACTATAAATAAATAAAGGAATTATTAATTAGTAATATTTACATTGTCATTTATTATTAGTTTAATAAATGTAATCCATCATAAGATCCAGAGTTACGTATGATAACTTAAAGTGAGCATATGATGCGGGAAGATTCACTTAAGTGTAACTCAAATAGTCTGTGGTACATGAATAAAGGTTGGGTGCCTTATTTCTGGTAACACCACTAACACGGCCCACTTGTGAATTGGCACAAGTGATCTCATCCTGGATCGCTCATGTAGAGACATGTGAGTGGGGGTGTTCTTTGCAATAGAGATTGTAGTAGACTGGACTAAGATAAACTTATCGTCTTTTGGGAAAGCCGTTCTGAGAAAGACACTTCGTTTATCAACAGGTTGATCATGTACAATTGATCTTAATCCTTGAGTGGATTACGAACTCCTGTTCGCAAGAGACAAGCCTTTGATTTGCATAGGTGAGAGTGACTCGTATAGTTCGCTCAATATGCCTCCCACTTTGGGGATTGCATCTTGCTTATAGCTGGGAACGTAATTACACAAGAATTGGAATTCACTCTTTTCCATATAGGAAAATAGATAAGTAGTTCCCTTATGGCTCGATTCGGTCTTGAACAAGGGGCCCCATATTCATCTGATCAAGAAAAAGGTTAAAGACGCATAATGTAGATTATGTAAGGTTGTTCATTGGAGAATCAGTTGGGCTTAAGGAACAAGATGTATCATGGAGGTTAATACGGTGTAAATACCTAGCCATGGATACGAACTAACTTGTGAAGGATCAAAGTGTAGTTAATGATTATAGCCAATGGACATAACTATGTCTATAGTACTAAGAGTGCAACTCTAGATATTTAGTGGAGTTATCTAGGAGTTAATGAATGAGAATTAATTGATTAAAAGGAGTTTTAATCAATGGTAATTCTGGATCATTGGAGCTTAGTCCTATAGGTCCATTAAGTCCTCTGAGCTAACGCATGTAATCGAGAACATAAATTAATATGATTAATTTCTCTTTGGAAAATTGGAAATGAATAGAGGAGTCTATTCAATTAATTAAAGGAAATTAAATAGAGTATTCTATTTAATTATTAAATAGAAGAGTCTATTTAATTATTAAATAGAAGAGTCTATTTAATTATAAGAGATTAAATAGATGAGTCTATTTAATTAAATTAATTTTGTGTTGTCCAAAATTAATGGGGATTTAAATAGAAGAGTCTATTTAAATATTTAATTTGAAATTATCAAATTAAATGAGGAAATAAATAAAAGGAGTTTTATTGGAATAAATAAAAGGAGTTTTATTTATTTAATTATTTAACGGAATTGTTCCATTAAATAATGAGGAAAATAAAAATGCCCAATATTGTCATATGAGGATGACATGGGCGTGTAACCTGGGGTGGGGTCACACACCCCATTGGTCAAATGGTTGACCAAAAAGTTTGCATTTTTATTTTATTTAAAATATATGTATATCTTATTTTAAATTAATGGGATTAATTTAAATGGAAGATATGGAATAATATATTTAAATTAATATTGATTAATTTAAATAAAAGATATGAAATGTTTTATTATGGAATAAAATATAATATCTTTATTATTCAAATATATTATAGAATATCTTAATTAATTATTTATTAATTAAAAGATATTCAGAAGATTTTCTGATGCCTTGGTTTTCCTATAAATAGGACCTTTGGGGTGACCCCAAAACACACAACCAAGAGAGTTAAAGTAAAGGCTGAGGAAATTCCTCTCCTCCCTCTCTCTTGCGCCGCCCATAGGGTGATTGGGAAGAAAATTCTTCTTCCCAATTTTTTCTTTTTCCAAAGGAGATAGTGCCCACGCACCGATTCTCTTTTGTGCTTAGTGAGGAAGATCTTTTTGGTGTTCCCAGGATCGTAACCATCAAAGAACGAGGAAGAGTCAGACACTTCTCGACAAGGTTTAGTATTTCTTTTATGCATTTAGAATTTTGAATTTATTATACTGCAAGGAAAGATCTGTTGGGACTTCCGTTTGAGAACTCTTTTAGAGGCCTCAATCCCAACAACTGGTATCAGAGTAGTCTTGTTAATATAATATTTTCAAAATTATATGATGGGAATTGAAAACGATTTTAAAAACGGTTTTAGAATTTTGGTTTTGCGTTTTGGTTGAATTAGGATTTATTGGCCTAGGGTTTTCTTTCCTAGAAATTTTGTAATCGTTTTAGTCATATGGGATATCGATCGAAATGATGGAAGAAAGAAAAGATGAACCAGGATCCCTACGCATCGAAGGAGTCGGCATCGCGAGCCGCAGTGGAGAAGAACACCACGACCACGGCGGCTGCGGTGAGGTTGTTGCTGCGTTGTAACACAATGGAAAATTTTTTTTGAGAGGGCGGCGCGCGATTGGGTTAAAACCTTAGGGTGCTGCCCTCGGTTTTTCGGTTTTCGTTTTTTGGAGATCTGGAGATGTTCGTGATGAAGATTATTTCTATATTAGATATAGGTTTAATTTTCATAGATTTGGCCAATAGTATCCCAACCAAAATTGCTTATTTATTTATTATATATGTGATATATATAAATATTAATTATTCATGCATAATGTATGCCATAAATAATTATTCCCATCATAAATGCATAAATGCCATGATCATGCATCATTAATAGAGATTATTGATATTATGCTCATGCCTTGTATAAATATAATTGTTATATTTATTGTGCTAGAATTTTAATTAAGGGGTTAATTAGTAATTACTAGCAACATGTTTTAGGTTTTAATTAAAATGGTCTAAAAGAGTTTAGTAACCAATATTTTAATTAATTGTTTAGTTTTAAATAGGATTTGAAACCAAAACCTAAAAGATGAGGTGTCACTATTTTTAATTAAAGAGTTAATTAAAAATTAATGAAGTTGAGTTTATTAATTTAAATATAACTCTGGCTTGAAAGCTCTGCCCAAGATAAGAGGTTATTTAATCGTTCCATTAACACGGGACCCCTCTAACTGGGAGCGATCTGGGAGTCATATTTTATTAATAATTCTCTTCATTGAGACGGTGCATAATGTGTTAGGATTAATAGAGATTAATCACTTGGCTTTCACATTAAAATCAATCTAACCAATCTATAAGAGCTATTATAAGTTAGATTGAGCTTAGATATTAGAGGTAGCTTGGGTATATCTAAGTTAAAAGCCTTAGCTAGCTATATTGAGTGGGAGAAGGACAAGTGACAACGTGTCCTGCGGTCTCCAAGTTGGAATCAATGTGTGAGGTTCATATAAGGCTTCTGTGGTGTTGGTAACTCTTCACTCATTCCCTCCAGAAAGTAACCGTATGAATCAATACCCGGGTGATTCTCTTTGGGATAGGATTTTTTAAAGCTCTTAATGTTTGACTCTCCCTTCGGTGACACTCGTCAAGATAACTTTAAGCGATCTAAAACTTGGGTAACACTCAAAGGGATCCATTTAGAAAGATACTTAAGACTCTTGATGTTTGACTCTCCCTTCGGTGACACTCATCAAGAATAATATTTAAGTGATCTAGATGTTTCGCCTGACCAAAACATGGTAACTAATAGAATTGTAGGATATGAGATAGCTTGGGGATGTTCATTAGTTGAGAGGAGTCTCATTTTAGTGGGAGGGAACCTTGACCTGCCTACGTAGGCATCGTTCTTGTTTCACTAATATACCATGGCATTGAAATTGTGTTTTTAAGGTTTTAGAATTTCATTAAATGTGCATTCATGCATCACGTTTAATAGATGCCAAAAGTATGAATGAATGGATATGTAAAATTGTATTACTAAGCATGTGTTTATTTATTTATCAGCAATATGTTGAATAAAAATTTCTTGACTTGGAAAAACAAACCTACAATGAATGATGAGAACTATGACACTTGGGAATCAGAGCTATTTGATATTCTGGTCAATGAGCACGTTCATTTTGTTCTTTACACTGATTGTCCTGAAGGTCCAAACCCAATTTTTCGAGGCGTGTGGGATCCATATGAGAGATGGATCTAGAGGGATAAAATAGCTCAGATGTACATTGTAGAAAGACTTTCTTTCCATATGTACAGGATGGTAGAATTGGCTGCCACCGCACGAGAGATGATAAACATCATCCAGGACACACGAGAGAACCCTCAATATAAGTTTACTGGGCTGAAGTATGCAAGGAAAAGAAGAGCTTACGTACTGGTAAATATGATTTACTTAGTGACATTATGAGATACCGAGGATATGATCCTATTGAATTTATGGAAATTCAATTCACTAACTCAACTTCTTTTTGCAGACAGACGAATTTTCGAAAGTTCGTGAATTCAGCTCAGAGGATAATTTTAAAAGGAGAAAGATTGAAATCAATAATGGTAAATTCGATTTACTGTTCTTTGTTTTCAGTGATGAATTATGAGATAATTCTAAATCATAATCTTTTCTTTTGACAGTGGAAGAATGGAAAGGAAATAGAGATGTCATGAAGTCCGCGCTCTGGAGCTTGAAGAAGCTATTCTAGTCATTTAATGAACCATTGATAGGATCTATGTCATAGAAACTATTTTAATAACTTGTTGTTACTTTCTGTTTATGTTTGAGAAACATATGATTATTTTATTATGAATAAAATAAGTATTGGTTCATTTATAAAGTTGTTGGTTATCTTTAAATAAAATGTTTATTTTTCCTGAACACTGTTTATTATGTTCCCGGTTTAAATAGGAACATAGTTTCTTTGGGTTGTATTCGTAAACAACATTATACCGTGGATTTCGGTATTAATAAAGTTGATATTTTTAAAGATAGAAACTTTATTTGTTCAGGAATAGAAGATAATAATTTATATATACTAACACCGTTAGTATGTGCAACACTTTATAATACTGAGTTGTTCCAGACTGCAGAGTCTAGAACTAATAAAGGTAGAATTTCTAAAGATGAAACCCTTTTATGGCATCTAAGGCTTGGCCATATTAACTTCAATAGAATTCAAAAACTGGTTAAAAGTGGACCTCTAAGTAACTTAGAACTTGGTACACTCCCAGTATGTGAATCCTGTATAGAGGGTAAAATGACCAAGCATCCTTTTTCAGATAAAGGAAATAGAGCCACAGAACCACTAGAGCTTATCCATTCAGACCTTTGTGGTTCGATGAATGTAAAAGCTAGAGGTGGATATGAGTACTATGTGTCTTTTATAGACGACTACTCAAGGTATGGGTACATTTACCTGTTGCAATTCAAGTCTGAAACTCTTGAGAAATTCAAGGAGTTTAAAGCTGAAGTTGAAAAGCAACTTGGTAAATCTATCAAGACACTTCGATCAGATCGTGGTGGGGAGTACATGGACTATGAGTTCAAAGACTGCTTGATAGAAAATGGGATTACATCCCAACTTTCAGCTCCTGGTACACCTCAGTAGAATGGTGTAGCTGAAAGAAGAAATAGAACCTTACTCGAAATGACGAGATCAATGATGAGCTATTCATCATTACCAGAATCATTCTGGGGTTACGCATTGGAGACTGCGTTATACATTCTAAATAGGGTACCTTCTAAAAGTGTTTTTAAAAACGCCTATTGAGTTATGGTCGGGACGTAAAGTAAGCTTGCGTCACTTCCGAGTATGGGGATGTCCAGCACATGTGCTGAAAACGAACCCTAAGAAATTAGAATCACGGTCTAAGGTATGCTTCATCGTAGGCTACCCTAAAGAGACGCGTGGTGGATTGTTTTATAGTACTGAAGAGAATAAAGTATTTGTGTCAATAAATGCTACATTCTTGGAAGAGGACTATATAGGAAACCACAAATCTCCTAGTAAATTAGTACTAGAGGAGATGATTCCAAGTGAAACCACTAATGAGCCAACAATTGTTGTTGACTTACCTATCTCTTCAAATAGGAAGAGAAATTCTAGTCAAATCCGGTTAAGTCCCCTGTCAGAGTGGGAGGGCATCCAAGTTGCCTGAATGATATTTGGGATTAACTCAGGTCAATGATGGCGGAGTTGACCTGGAGGATCCATTGTCTTATAAGGAAGCAATGGTGGATGTTGACAAAGAAAAATGGCTAAAAGCCATGGATCTCGAGATGGAGTCCATGTACTCCAACTCAGTCTGGGAACTTGTAGATCAACCAGTTGGGGTAAAACTCATTGGGTGCAAGTGGATCTATAAGAGGAAACGAGGAGCCGATAGGAAAGTGGAGACTTTTAAGGCTAGACTTGTGGCAAAGGGGTATTCCCAAAAGGAAGGGGTGGACTATGAGGAAACCTTCTCTCCTGTTGCTATGTTAAAGTCTATTAGAACTCTTCTATCCATAGTAGCCCATTTCGATTACGAAATTTGGCAGATGGATGTCAAGACAGCATTTCTGAATGGCTATCTTGAAGAGAGTATCTATATGCTCCAACCAGAGGGATTCATTGTTTAAGGTGAAGGACAAAAAGTTTGTAAGTTGCTAAAATCCATTTATGGATTAAAGCAAGCTTCACAGTCTTGGAATAAACGATTTGACACTACGGTCAAATCATATGGCTTTGAACAGAATGTTGATGAGTCTTGTGTTTACAAGAAGATACTCAACAAGGATGTGGTTTTTCTCATTTTGTACGTGGACGATATCTTACTTATTGGGAATAATGTAAGGGAATTATCGGACGTTAAGAAATGGCTAGATAACGAATTCCAAATGAAGGATTTGGGAGAGGCTCAATATGTTCTTGGTATCCAAATAATAAGGAACCGAAAGAACAAGACGTTAGCGTTGTCTCAGACATCCTACATTGACAAAATAGTTGCCAAGTATGGGATGGATAAATCCAAGAAATGAGCGTTACCTTTCAGGTATGGGATTTATTTAACTAAGGACCAATGTCCTAAAACTCCTCAAGAAGTTGAGAGTATGAGACAGTATCCTTATGCATCAGCAGTTGGAAGTCTAATGTATGCGATGTTGTGTATTAGACCGAACATCTGTTATACAGTAGGGATAGTAAGCCGTTACCAATCAAACCCTGGTTATGAACATTGGGTTGTAGTCAAGAATATTCTCAAGTATCTTCGGAGAACGAGAGAACATGTGCTAGTGTACGATAAAAGGATTTGATTCTCAAGGGGTACACGAATTTTGATTTCTAGGCAGATAAGGATTCTAGGAAATCCACGTCTGGATCAGTTTTCACACTTTGTGGTGGAGCCATTGTTTGGAGGAGTATAAAGTAAAGTTGTATTGCTGACTCCACAATGGAGGCTGAGTACGTAGCCGCTTGCGAAGCTGCTAAAGATGGTGTCTGGCTTAGGAAGTTCCTAACCGATCTAAAGGTAGTACCAGACATGGACAAACCCATAACACTGTTCTGTGATAACAGTGGTGCTGTAGCCAACTCCAAAGAGCCTAGAAGCCACAAACGGAGAAAGCACATAGAGAGAAAGTATCACCTGATAAGGGAGATAGTTCAAAGAGGAGATGTTGTAGTAACAAAGATAGCCTCTGAGGATAATATTGCTGATCCATTTACAAAGACGCTTCCGGCTAAGGTGTTTGAGTGTCATATGGGTAGTTTAGGATTACTAGATAAATCTCTGTAAAGCTTTAGTGCAAGTGGGAGATTGCTGAGGTTTTTGCCCTAAATCTTATGTAATCCAATTAAACTATAAATAAATAAAGGAATTATTAATTAGTAATATTTACATTGTCATTTATTATTAGTTTAATAAATGTAATCCATCATAAGATCCAGAGTTACGTATGATAACTTAAAGTGAGCATATGATGCGGGAAGATTCACTTAAGTGTAACTCAAATAGTTTATAGTACATGAATAAAGGTTGGGTGCCTTATTTCTGGTAACACCACTAACATGGCCCACTTGTGAATTGGCACAAGTGATCTCATCTGGATCGCTCATGTAGAGACATGGGAGTGGGGATGTTGCTGCAATAGAGATTGTAGTAGACTGGACTAAGATAAACTTACTGTCTTCTGGGAAAGCCGTTACAGAAAGACACTTCGTTTATCAACCGGTTGATCATGTACAATTGATCTTAATCCTGAGTGGATTACCAACTCCTGTTCGCAAGAGACAATCCTTTGATTTTCATAGGTGAGAGTGACTCGTATAGTTCGCTCAATATGCCTCCCACTTTGGGGATTGCATCTTGCTTATAGTTGGGAACGTAATTACACAAGAATTGGAATTCACTCTTTTCCATATAGGAAAATAGATAAGTAGTTCCCTTATGGACTGATTCGGTCTTGAACAGCGGAGCCCCATATTCATCTGATCAAGGAAAAGGTTAAAGACGCATAATGTAGATTATGTAAGGTTGTTCATTGGAGAATCAGTTGGGCTTAAAGAACAAGATGTATCATGGAGGTTAATACGGTGTAAATACCTAGCCATGGATACGAACTAACTTGTGAAGGATCAAAGTGTAGTTAATGATTATAGCCAATGGACATAACTATGTCTATAGTACTAAGAGTGCAACTCTAGATATTTAGTGGAGTTATCTTGGAGTTAATGAATGAGAATTAATTGATTAAAAGGAGTTTTAATCAAAGGTAATTCTGGATCATTGGAGCTTAGTCCTATAGGTCCATTAAGTCCTCCGAGCTAACGCATATAATCGAGAACATAAATTAATATGATTAATTTCTCTTTGGAAAATTGGAAAATGAATAGAGGAGTCTATTCAATTAATTAAAGGAAATTAAATAGAGGAGTCTATTTAATTATTTAATTAATGGTGGAATTAAATAGAGGAGTCTATTTAATTATTAAATAGAAGAGTCTATTTAATTATAAGAGATTAAATAGAGGAGTCTATTTAATTAAATTAATTTTGTGTTGTCCAAAATTAATGGGGATTTAAATAGAAGAGTCTATTTAAATATTTAATTTGAAATTATCAAATTAAATGAGGAAATGAATAAAAGGAGTTTTATTTATTTAATTATTTAACGGAATTGTTCCATTAAATAATGAGGAAAATAAAAATGCCCAATATTGTCATATGAGGATGACATGGGCGTGTGACTCGGGGTGGGGTCACACGCCCCATTGGTCAAATGGTTGACCAAAAAGTTTGCATTTTTATTTTATTTAAAATATATGTATATCTTATTTTAAATTAATGGGATTAATTTAAATGGAAGATATGGAATAATATATTTAAATTAATATTGATTAATTTAAATAAAAGATATGGAATGTTTTATTATGGAATAAAATATAACATCTTTATTATTCAAATATATTTTAGAATATCTTAATTAATTATTTATTAATTAAAAGATATTCAGAAAATCTTCTGATGCCTTGGTTTTCCTATAAATAGGACCTTTGGGGTTACCCCAAAACACACAACCAAGAGAGTTAAAGTAAAGGCTCAGGAAATTCCTCCCCTCCCTCTCTCTTGCGCCGCCCATAGGGTGATTGGGAAGAAAATTCTTCTTCCCAATTTTTCCTTTTTCCAAAGGAGATAGTGCCCACGCACCGATTCTCTTTTGTGCTTAGTGAGGAAGATCTTTTTGGTGGTCCTAGGATCGTAACCATCGAAGAACGAGGAAGAGTCAGACACTTCTCGACAAGGGTTAGTATTTCTTTTATGCATTTAGAATTTTGAATTTATTATACTGCAAGGAAAGATCCGTTGGGACTTCCGTTTGAGAACTCTTTTAGAGGCCTCAATCCCAACAGAATTATTCATAGTTAGATAATAAGTAATTAACTGATTATGAGTGAATCACTTAATTGACTAATTATTAAGCCCATGATCTATAGGTCCATCGGGTCCCTATGCTAGCCAAATATCGTTGTAGCAAAACTAAGTTATTAATTAACTTAGGAAGAACAAATAATTTAAGTAATTGAATTTACTTAAAATTAGGCAATATTAATTATTTGAATAATGAGATTATTTAAATGAAAATTAATATTATTATTATTATTGATACAATATTAATTGTTTAAATACAAAGTTTATTTAAATGGAAATTAATATAACATTATCAATTATATCTTTTAAGGCAAGAATTAATGTTAATATTATTAATAATTTAAATAATGAGTTTATTTAAATAGAAATTATTAATATTATTAGTTAAATAATGAGGTTATTTAATTTAATAATAAATATATGAGAGAATTAAACTCAATTGGTTTTATGAAACAAATTGGTGTTAGCCCAAAATAATTAATTAATTGGATAAGATTTGATGAAAATTAATTATATTAGTTTTTGGCTAAATGTTTGTAAATTAGAATTATTATTTGAATTTTTCTAATTTTAAATATCTAAATATATAATTATTATATAAAGAAAAGTAAATAAATTATTAAAAATATATAAAATCTCAAATCTCATTCTCGCCGTACGTGCGTGCATGGTGAAGAGATTAGGGATTTATAGTTTTTTATATTTTTATTATTTATCTTTTATATATTTAATAATTAGGAGATAAGCATATCTATAGAGATTAGATATCATATTTTCCTATAAATTGAAGGGATGATTTACTAAACTAGCGGAAATTTATTTAGTAAATTTATTAACATTTAATAACGGATCTATTAACATCATGCAATTTGTGAAAGACATGTAGATTCATGCTTATATTTTCGAAAATTAAAAATCAAACTGGAACTTACAGTGAGTAATAAATGGAGAATCGGTTGGAGGTTTCTTTAAAGTATCAATCCTTAGCAACACCGGATCTTCTATGCTATATCCCGATCGATCAAACGAAATCCGATTGTGGGATCGAACTTTAGAAGAAATTGAGAAGAAGAAAAAATATTTTTCTTCCCAATTCTATGGGAAAATCAGCAATGGCTATGGGAGAGAGGAGGAGAGAATTCTAAATTTCTATGAATTGAATTGTGTTCTTTATCAATGACCCAAGCCTCCTATTTATAGGAAAACAGGAATCCTAATCACATAAGGATTAATCTATGGGGATAAATACAAAAAAGTAAAAAAAAAATATTATCTCTCCATTATCTTGTATTTTCGAAAAATATATAAATAAATAAGGTATTATTTTTCTTTTCTTTTAATTTTATCTTGGATAAATAAATCTATGTAATTATTTTAGGATATAATTCAAACAATTATCTCTTCCTAAAATACATGGTATGGCCTAAAATAGCATTAATAATTAATAAATATATCCAATTTATTTAATTAATTATTTTGGGCCAATTCCAATTGGGTTCATTAATCCAGTTGGGCTTGAAACTCTCTCTTAAATTAATAAGTCCAACTTAATTAATTAATTTATTAATTTAAATAAAATATTTTATTTAAACAATTAATAATATTAATATTTTCTTCCGACTAAATATTATCAAATTGTATTTAATTATTAATTTCCATTTAAATAATTTTCATTATTTAAATAATTAATAATAAATATTTTAATTATTATTTTCCATTAAATAAACTCATTATTTAATTCATAACTCATTATTTAAATGGAAATTAATAATAAATATTTTAATTATTATTTTCCATTAAATAAACTCATTATTTAATTCATAACTTTATTGATCATATTTTATTATTAATTAATGAATCTTAATTATTAATTTCCGTTCAAATAAAATTAATTATTTAAACAATTAATAATTGTCAATTAATTTCAAATTATTAATTACCATTTAAATATACTCAATATTTAAATAATTAATAATGTCTAATTAATAATATTTCATTATTAATTTTCTGTTTAAATAAACTCATTATTTAAACAATTAATAATGTTTATATTAATTACCGTTTAAATATACTCAATATTTAAACAATTAATATTGCCTATTTTAAGTAATTCACTTTACTTAAAATTTCCATTTCTTCTACTTGATTTCGTGACTACGATATTTGGGCTAACATAGCGATCCGATGGACCTATAGATCATGGGCTTAATAATTAGTCAATTAAGTGATTAACACATAATCAGTTAATTACTTATTATCTAACTATGAATAATTCCGCTATAGATTCATAGCTGAACTCCCCTCACTATAGATGAGTTATTGTCCATTTAGTTTATCATTATTTATATCTGTGATATTATCCTTCATGTGGAACACTCATAATTACAGATGGATAAGATTTACCGTTTTGCCCCTGTAATTACCACTTTATCCTTGTGTTCCCGCTGATTCTCCAATGAACATTATCTTTAGTCGAACTCTAGATAATATACTTCTGTGATCAATAGAAGTCATGGCGCCACTTGTTCATGTCTCGAATCAGTACATCAAGGGAGCTTCCTAAAGTTCCTAGAATGGTTAGGTATCGCACTGATACCGTTAATTCTTTAGAAAAGTTATGAATTTCATCTCGTGTAAATGAGTTCCCAGCTACTTATCTAGCCATGTTCACAAAACAGGAGTGTATTGAGCGTTCTTACAGATCGCTCTCAACCATGTGAATCAAAGAACATAACTCCATAAATAGGAGTCCACATTTCACTCAGGATAGAGATTTATCACTGTTGATAAACTTAGTTTGATATTCGATCATTTCTTGTAAACGGTACTAATGAGAAATTTGATCGAATATCGTGGTCCTGTCTTTTACAATCAACATTGTATATGATACTTCCATTTCATGTCTCCCACATGAATGATCAGGATTAGATCATTTGTCTATAAACAAAATGCGAAGCTATCAACAGTGTTACCAGGATAAGGTTCCCAAACGTTATCCATTTACTGTAGACACTTTTAAGTTACTCATCTCGACTTTAATCCTCTCGTATGACTCACATACTAAGTCGTGATTTCATAAGAGTGACTTAGAGTTTTACTATTTGAATGTTTGATATTTATATATTTTCATATATTCCTAATATCTTCAATTGAATCAATGTAGATAATAAAGAACTTATGTTTATTTATTTAATTTATTCAAAATAAATTATTTTTATTAAATAATTACAAGTTCTAGGACACCATTTCTAACATAAATATGACCATTGTGATTCATATTTTGTACACTTCTCACTTTAATTAGAAAAGTGAAAATTCTTTCTCAAGTTTTTGACCAATTGCCGATTTTTCTTAGGGAAAAAATTAGAAGAAATTTCCACAAGTCGGTTTTGCTTTCGATCGGGATATAGCATAGAAGATCTGGTGTTGCTGAGGATTGATGTTGTAAAGAAACCTCCAACCGATTCTCCATATATTACTCAATGTAAGTTTTAGAGTTTTAATTTTCGAAAATTTAAAGCATGAATTTACATGTTTTTATCACAAATTGCATGATATTAATAGTTCCGTAATTAAATGTTAATTAGTTTACTAAATAAAATTCCGCTAATTTAGTAAATCATCCCTTCAATTGGTATAAGAGCTAGTTTTAATAATCATGCAAATTTGTGAAGCTTTCGAAAATTTGGTGGGTTTCATAAAAAGTTGTTTTTATGTATGTTTATATAAATTGTGGAGGTTTGCTTATTGACTGTTTAGGTATTTTTGAGACACTTAGGATTTTAAATTTTAGTAGAAAATTTGTAAACCCTAATTTTAGGGTATAGGAAAAAATTTGTAATTTTCCCATACCAAAGAGGCATGAAATCGGCTACATGAAAGGGAGAAGAGAAGAAAATTTTTCTCCACCATTCCATGAGGTCCACGCTCAAGGAGAGAGAAAAGGTAAATATATGGTAAGATATTTTATCATAATTATCTTGTTATCTCAATTTAAAATTTTAAATATTTAAGATAAGGATAAAATCTTTTTAAAGATTATATCCCTATCTTAAATTATGAATTTAGAAATTGATATAAGATTACATGGAAAATATTTTCTTTATTTTTTCCATATAATTAAAAGATAATTATTTTAAAACGAGTATTTATAGAAATATTAAGGAGATAATATTTGCCTCATAAATACCCATTCCCACGCCTACACCATGGAGGAGAGAGAAAATTGAAGACTCAAGTTCTACAATGGAAGATTTAAATTAAGTTGTAATTTTAATTTTCCGTTTTAGAAATAGTGCCAAGAATATCGGTCAATTTAGCTATTTATTATTTAAATAGTTTATATGTATGATATAATTGTTTTAAATAATATTCATGCATAAAAGTATGTCATGTAGAAAATCCCACCATAGGTTGTATGATTTTAATTAATTATACATACATGCATCATGATATAATATGTGTTATTATATGCTAGTGTATGTGAAGCATGCTATAGTTTTATTTTATAAATGTGATTATCGAAAATTATATAAATTTATTCTAATTGTTTTTAGAATAAAGAGCATGCCTATTTAGTTCAAATTCAAAAGTTAAATCTAGTTTAAAAGTTGAATAGAAACTAAATGAATTATTTGTAATATGGAATTATTGTTTAAACAATTGGGTCAAAATCCATATAAGGTAAACAAATAGAAACTTTTAATTAAGGGTTAATTAAAAATTAATAATTGAGATTGATTAAATTGAACGGATCTCTGGCGAGAAAGCTCTACCCAAGCGATGAGGTTTTATAAAGTTTCCCTAACATGGATTGCCTCTACCTGGGAGCGATCTGGGAGAAAAGTTCAAATTAATAAATCGAAATTATTAAGACGACTCATAATGTGATTAGTTTTAATTAGGAAAACTTGAACAATCACATTTATAAAATTAATCTAACCAATTTAAGAGTTAAAGTTGATTAGGTTAATTAAAACTTGGATTAATGAATTTTCCTGAATTAGTCTAAGTTATGAAACCCTAACTTAAAATATTAAGTGGGAGAAGGAAACATGTCAATGTATCCTATGGTCTCCACTTGGATTAATGAATTAGCCTGAATTAGTTTAAGTTATCAAACCCTAACTTAAAACACTGCTGCAGGTGTTCATTCCCACAGGAAGGTTCTATTGTATAAATCAATATCAAGTTGGGTCTCTCGAAAGGGATAAAAAATTTTAAATCGAGTTGAAGACTAAATCTACACTTCGTAGACACTCTTCAATTTTTATTTAAAAGACTAAATTAGTGGGTCACACTTAAAAAGAAATTTGATAAAGTTTGTTATCAAAATTCTTGACTAAACACACGGTAAACAATGACATAGGAATATGAGTTATTCTGGAGTTGTCAATTGTTCGAGTGTCATCTCGTTTTAATGATGGTAACTGACCTATCATTTGACGGCACTTCACCGGTATCATTAAAATATCGTGACATAGTAACATGTTTTAGGGTTTTTCTGTCCATTAATATGTTCACATTCATGCATCATATTTAATTATATGTCGAAACTTTGAGTATTTGAATGTTGATTGCATGTTAGATTAATAAGATAAAGTTTATTTAAATTTCAGTAATATAACATCTTGTAACAACCCGTTACCAAGTAAGGGTATTTTCGTAATTTCTTAAACCTCCAATTTAAAACAACAAGTTTAATTTAATATTTGTAGATGACATGGATTGTCTCGTCATTACGATTCCAACGCAACTGACGGCTCGTCGTTCTGAGTCCCGATGAATGAGTTATGACCGTTTTTACATAGTGGCATTTTCGTAATTAACCAAAGTCGGGATTAAACCCTAAATTCTTCTTCTTCCTCCTCCCTAATCTGAAAAGCAGCCCCCATTTTATCACTTTTTCTCCCATTTTCGCCTAAATGACATCTCCTGGATTGAATTCTCCATAACTTCATCATCCGGACTCCGATTTACGTAAGTAAGTAGTCCATTCTGACCGTTTTTCCGTTATCTTTCCATTAATGCTAATTTCATAGCAAGATCAGTTCTTTATAAAAAGTTATGACTTAAAAACCCTTCGGGTTTGATATGATTTTTGGACTCTAATCGATTTGTATTTTCAAATTCATCGTTGTAGGAGGTAGCAAACTCCCCCCGCTTGTTTTTGTACCTAATGGATAGGTCTTGGCGGGAGGGGGAAAACCCCCCCGTTTACTAACGGCGGGGGGGGTAATGGGAATGTCCCGGGGCCGCCCCCCGCTTGCCAAGTTTTTTTTTTTTTATTTTTTACTACTTAATTATGTTTGAATTTGGATTACTTATGTTTATTGAGCTTTTGAAATATCAAATTAGAATTTGGATTGTTTGATAATATTGAATAAAATGAAATTGATTATGTATGTTTACGAAAAAATTATTTTTGAATTGTTACTTAAGGCTTTTATAATGAAAATATTATTATGTTTGAGACTTTTAGTTTATTGTTAAATACATTGTATATGGAATGGAAAGAAATAAAAATGTGTATTTATATAAGATTTATTTTGAAAATATTAAATAAAAAAAAAAAAAAGTCTTGCTTTTTTAAATGTTCCCCCCTGCCCCCCCCCGCCCGCCCCACCCCCCCGTTTACCCCCGCCCATGTTACATAGAAGCGGGGACCCCAAAAACAAAAAAAAAAACCCACCCCCCCCCCCCCCCCCCCCCCCCCCCCCCCCCCCCCCCCCCCCCCCCCCCCCCCCCCCCCCCCAACCCCCCCCCAACCCCCCCCCCCCCCCCCCCCCCCCCCCCCCCTTGTGAAAGGGGGGGGGGGGGGGTTTCCCCCCCCAAAGAAAAACGAAACCCCCCCCCCCCCCCCCCCCCCCCCCCCCCCCCCCCCCCCCCCCCGTGTTCCCCCCCCCCCCCCTTTGTATCGATATTCTTGGAATAGATTAGTTTCAAAAAGTGAGGATTATTTCCTTCATGTAAAGAGAAGTACTTATTGAAAATGCAATTCAAGGTGAGTAGAATTGTGTTAAGCTTTAAATTGTGAATGTTTGCATTTTTCTATTCTTTAATAGTTAAACCTCTGAATTGTTATGCATGACATTGGGTGATTTAAAGTAAGATAAAGTGGTTTTGGGGCTGTTCTTAATGGAATTAAAGTGTGGGTTAAAGTAAGTTATGAAATTGGACTAAGCATGCTTAAAAATGACTATTTATATCGGGTGTTGTCTAAGTTACTTCCTTATGATTATTGACTTTGATATTGGGTGTTTAAACTTGTTTTTGGATGTTTTAAAGTGTTCTAAAGCTGCTGGTTATGATTATCACATTGATGAATTAGTGCCCACTAAGCCAATAATTAAGCCTAGGTGGCTAGTTAGTTATTATTACATTGCTCTGGACTTTTGGAATCTTTTTCCCTATGTTTTAGGACTTTTTTGGGAGTCGTTTTATAGGCGTTACTCCGCCGAATTTTAGTTAGAATTTTAGTAGTTTTAGATTGCCCGAAAAAGGAGCGAAACTACACTAGTTTAGACTAGTTTCGCTTATAGACTTGTAAACTGGTTGGAAGTGACCCAAAAGTGTTATGTTGGGTGATTTTGGGTTATTTTGGAGTGATTAAAAGGAGAATTTTCCAGAATTTAGGTTTAGGGAATTTTCGGCCTAGAACGAGGGTATTTCGAGAAGTTTGAGTTTAGACTCGTTTGAACATCATAGTAGTGATGTGTGAATCATATTACTTTAAATTACCTTGGGTAATATGGTTGTAGGTTCGCATTAGGCAAGGCCTTGTCTAATGAAGAATAGCTGTTAGGGGAGATTATTTAGTGTGCACAACTTAAATAACACATAATCTAAGGCGGGTTCATTCCATCCAGGTACAATGGAAAAGAATATCCCTAAAGGATTTAAATTGTAGAAAAATTATGTTTAAATTCCTTATGGGCGTAGTCTCTCTTTGTTTGTGAATAAAGAGGAGATTAAAGGTATTAGACGGGAAAAGAATATCTCTAAAGGATTTAAATTGTAGAAAAATTATGTTTAAATTCCTTATGGGTGTAGTCTCTCTTTGTTTGCGGACAAAGAGGAGATTAGAGGTATTAGGAAAAGTTAAAGATCGAAAAGTTTTAAAATGAGAAAGAGAGTTTAAAACTGTTTCGAATGTTTTATTCTTTTAGTTTGCGGATTAAAAGATAATGTGGAGGAATGAGTTAAACTTTGAGAGTTTTGGGTGAAAGTGAATTTTCGGAAGTCAGTGAGGCCGATTAAGGACTTAAAGTCTTAGAAAAATCTCTCATGGCATGATTTTTATTTTAACATTTTTCTACTCATTGGGCGTAGCCTCATGATGCTACATTTATTTTTTTCAGGTAAAGGAAAGAAGAAGCTCGATGGCTGATGTGGTTCGAAGTGGTGTTCGGTTGGCATGGATTTGTACGCTGGCGATTTATTTTCTTCTTATTTTGTTTTCTTTTGGGAATTATTAAATTTCATGTTTTTGGTTTTATTTTAATTATGTGAAGTTGTTAAATTTCTGATTGAGAATTTTTTAGACAATGGTTGAGATTGTCTTGATTTTAATGATTTATTGTTTTAAAAATAAAACCGATCGGTTGTGAATGTTATTTGGTTTGATTTCAAATGAGAAGAATTTGACTTTTGTTTTAAATGCTTCCGCTGTCTTTATATTATGAATTCCACGTGTTTTGGGATTTTTTTTTGAAATTTCGAGTTGTTACACATCTACTTTAGTCACTATACTTGGAAAGAACAAACTAAACGATGAGAACTATGTTTCCTAGAAAAGGAAATGAATAATTTAAGTAAAGCGATTTACTTTAATAACTGACAATATTAATTATTTAAATAATGAGTTTATTTAAATGGAAATTAATATCATTATTATTAATTATTTAAATAATGTGGTAATTAATAATAAAATATTATTAATAAATAATTATTAATTATTTAGGTAATGTATTTACCTGAATGGAAATTAATAATTAAATATTTATTATTAATTTTAAATAATAGTGATTATTTAAAAGGATAATAGTCAATAACATATTATTATTAATTTAAATAATGTCGATTATTTAAATAGAAAATAATAAATATTAATTAATAATAAAATACAAAATCGGAATATGAATATTTTATTTGAATAATTGATTTATTTAAATAAATATCAAGAACTAATAAATAAGATTTATTAATAAGGAAGAATCTATAATTGAATTAATGAATTCAATGCATTTTGGTTCAAATTATTTGAATTATTAAATACCAAAATCGGCTCATATATAATATTTTAGGAAATAATTGTTGAATTATTTTGTCTAAAATAAATATATAAAAGAATGTTTAACCAAAGACAAATTAAACAAAGAAAAAAATTAGTTTTTCTTATTGATTTTATGCACATAAAATCGGCACGTAAGATAAATAAGAAAGAAAATTTGATTTTATTCTTGACATTTATCTTGTATTTATTTTTATAGTATTTCCTAATACAATTGAAAAAATTGTTTTCGGTATAAATACAAACGCATTGTTATTCATTCAAAAGCTTCTGATTTCAATTTTCGAAATTGAAAACTCTGCTTCTTCCTATTTTCCTCGTAACCGATTTTACAATAGTCTAAAAGGGAAGAAAATATTCTTCCTCCCAAAACCATAGTTTTCTAGTTTAGTTTAATTATTAATTTGTTTTTATTTTGAATTACGTAATAGCTATTGGTTCTCATTTCGTTTGAACCAAGTTTGGGAATATTTTAAATAAGAGTTATTTAGGTAGATATTCCTTTATAATTGTATTACAAAGTTCCAAAGCATGATTGGATGGTTATTCAAAATACGTGGTGTTAAAACAAATAAATTTCAAATCCAAATTCTAAACTCCGGATTATCTAAATAGTTATAAGGTTTAAAAATGTTTAAAAATTTAAGTCTAAAATTACTTAAATAAGTTAGAGGGATTAATCTCTTAAAGATGGTTCTCAAGGAATTTGAGATGATAACCATATTAATCCACGAACTTATGGGATAAGTAAAATCGAATACCTTTGATCTATCAAAGATAACTAGACTTAAATATAACTAAAGTTAGACATTTAGATGTTAGAACTTAAATGATAAGCAAACATTAAATCAATTTCTTATATTCCAAACATCCAGTTATTTAAAAGGATGTTTTAAAGGAGTACTAACTGATATGGAATAAACAAAACAGAAATTGGAAAGTATTAATTAGTGAATAATTGAATTCACAAATTATTAAAGAAAAGTTCAGTAAATCAGTGATACTGAAATGTTTAAACCTTACTTAAGATAGAAAAGAATTGATTTTATTTCAGAATAAAACAAGTAGTTAAACTACTTATAGAACTTTATTTGAGTGGGTCGTCATAGTATGAACCAAAGGGACTTAGTTTTTGATGTAGCAAGTAGGGAAAAACAATTCTTAATTGTTGGTACCAAAAATAAAGCAGCGTCCAAATAAAACTCATTGACTTCAAATTCAATGAATAAAGTTCAAAATGAGTGAAATAAAAGTGACATGAATTTTCAATAGTAGAGTTGAAAAGGGTCACTTATACTTATATATTATTTTTGGAAATAATAACAAGTATAGAATTGTAATCATTAAACAAATGAAAGTGGGGGAGAATGACTTTGTAGTGGGAGCTTAAGAATTTCGAGAATCCTAGAACCAATGTGACTAAAATAAAATTTACAAATAGTATGATAGTGCACGTAGATAAAATTGGAGATTTTATGAGTTGCACGGGCTCAAATTTGAACATGAATTTACTTCCATGTAAGAATTCGACAAAATACCTTTGTGAATTAAACATCAAATGAGTTAAGTATAAGTAAAATGAGTTTATACTAACTAAACTCTAGATTCACGTAATTACTATGTCGTTAGTGAATGAAAGGTGTATGAGCATGATAGTTTCAAATCAAAAGTTAATGGAGTTTATTTTATGGCAATAAAATATGAAATCTATTACACTTAATGAAACTAACATCAGACAAAAGAAATACATAATAAACAGATGAAAACGTTACTGATAAAGTATTAAAATGACTACCATGCCTAAGTAGTTGATAGTCATCCAGTTTGACTGGAATTACAAGTCAAATCTCCAAATATCTAGGCCAAGTGGGAGATTGTTAGGAATGGTGTCCTAGAACTTGTAATTATTTAATAATAATTTATCTCGAATAAATTAAATAAATAAATGAAAGTTCTTTATATTATCTAGATTGATTCAATTAACGATATTAGGAATATATGGAAATATATTAATATTGAACATTCAAATAGTAAAACCCTAAGTCACTCTTATGAAATCACGACTTAGTATATGAGTCATACAAGAGGATTAAAGTCGAGATAAGTAACTTACAAGTGTCTAAAGTAAATGGATAACGTTTGGGAACCTTATCCTGGTAACACTGTTGATAGCTTCACATCTTATTTATAGACAAATGATCTAATTCTGATCATTCATGTGGGAGACATGAAGTGGAAGTATCATATGCAATGTTGATTGTATAAGACAGGACCACGATGTTCGATCAAATTTCTCATTAGTACCGTTTACGAGAAATGATCGAATATCAAACTAAGTTTATCAACAGTGATAGATCTCAATCCTGAGTGAAATGTGAACTCCTATTTATGGAGTTATGTTCTTTGATTCACATGGTTGAGAGCGATTTGTAAGAATGCTAATACACTCCTGCTTTGGGAACATAACTAGATAAGTAGCTGGGAACGCATTTTCACGAGATGGAATTCATAACTTTCCTATAAATTAACGGTATCAGTGCGATACCTAAACATTTTAGGAACTTTAGGAAACTCTCTTGATGTACTGATTTGAGACATGAACAAGTGACGTCACGACTTCTATTGATCACAGAAGTATATTATCTCTAGTTCGACTAAAGATAAATTTCATTAGAGAATCAGCGGGAACACAAGGATAAAGTGGTAATTACAGGGGCAAAACGATAAATTTAATCCACCTGTAATTATGAGGGTTCCACGTGAAGGATATGTTACAGATATAAATAAAGATAAATTAAATGGATAATAACTCATCTATAGTGGGGGGAGTTCAGCTATGAATCTATAACAGAATTATTCATAGTTAGATAATAAGTAATTAACTGATTATGAGTTAATCACTTAATTGACTAATTATTAAGCCCATGATCTATAGGTCCATCGAGTCCCTATGCTAGCCCAAATATCGTAGTCGCGAAAACAAGTAGAAGAAATGGAAATTTTAAGTGAATTACTTGAAATAGGCAATATTAATTGTTTAAATATTGAGTACATATATAAACAGTAATTAATATAAACATTATTAATTGTTTAAATAATGAGTTTATTTAAATAGGAAATTAATAATGAAATATTATTAATTAGACATTATTAATTACTTAAATATTAAGTATATTTAAATGGTAATTAATAATTTGAAATTAATTAACAATTATTAATTGTTCAAATAATTAATTTGAACGGAAATTGATAATTAAAATTAATTAATTAATAATAAAATAATATTAATAAAGTTATTTATTAAATAATGAGTTTATTTAATGGAAATTAATTATTAAAATATTAATTATTTATTATTTAAATAATGAAAATTATTTAAATGGAAATTAATAATTAAATACAATTTGATAATATTTAGTCGGGAGAAAATATTAATATTTTTAATTGTTTAAATAAAATATTTTATTTAAATGGTAATTAATAAATAAATAAATTAAGTTGAACTTATTAATTTAAGAGAGAGTTTCAAGCCCAATTGGATTAATGAACCCAATTGAAATTGGCCCAAAATAATTAATTAAATAAATTGTATTTATTAATTATTTTATTATGATAAAATCGGCCATATAATGTATTTTAGGAAGAGATAATTGTTTGAATTATATCCTAAAATAATTACATAGATTTATTTATCCAAGATAAATTAAAAGAAAAGAAAAATAATATCTTATTTATCTATGTATTTTTCGAAAATACAAGATAATGGAAAGATAATATCTTTTTCCTTTTTGTATTTATCTCTATAGATTAATCCTAAACCCTAAACCCTAAACACACAATTAAAATTCCTTAGAAATTCAGAATTCTCTCTTTCTTCTCCCTCCCCACTTAGTGCCGATTTCCCTAGTCCATTGGGAAGAAATATTTTTTCTTCTTCCCAATTTCTTCTTAAGTTCGATCCCACAATCGAGTTTTGTTTGATCGATCGGGATATAGCGTAGAAGATTCGGTGTTGCTGAGGATTTGATGTTGTAAAGAAACCTCCAACCGATTCTCCATATATTACTCAATGTAAGTTTTAGAGTTTTAATTTTTCGAAAATTCAAAGCATGAATCTACTTGTTTTTATCATAAATTGCATGATGTTAATAGATCCGTAGTTAAATGTTAATTAGTTTACTAAACAAAATTCCGCAATTTTAGTAAATCACTCCCTTCAGAATGGTCGTGTCAACCGTCAGCCGTTCTCATCAAATACCTTTAAATATGCTTAATTAATAAGAATTAACCGCTTTAATTATGGCATAATGCATCCGTCGTTTCACATGTAGTGCCAGCTGTGGTACTTCACGGGATCCTCGACGTGTGTCACGATCCCAACGGCTTCCAGATCTTATAAATAATGTGATTGAACGCTTCTTTTTCTCATTTTTGAAACTATTCCAGAAATTTTCCATTTCTTGTCTCAAGCCTTTCCTAAATCAGATTTTCCTACTTTCATGGGGTTTTCCCATTCCTTTATGTTTTCTTCCATATTTGGCCTTATGTTGTGCGCCTCCCATTAAAGAGCCTTGGATGTGATCTTCAAAGTCTACTTGTTTTTATCACAAATTGCATGATGTTAATAGATCCGTAGTTAAATGTTAATTAGTTTACTAAACAAAATTCCGCTATTTTAGTAAATCACTCCCTTCAGAATGGTCGTGTCAACCGTCAGCCGTTCTCATCAAATCCCTTTAAATACGCTTAATTAATAAGAAATAACTGCTTTAATTATGGCATAATGCATCCGTCGCTTCACATGCAGTGCCAGCTGTGGTACTTCACGGGATCCTCGACGTGTGTCACGATCCCAACGGCTGCCAGATCCTATAAATAATGTGATTGAACGCTTCTTTTTCTCATTTTTGAAACTATTCCAGAAATTTTCCATTTCTTGTCTCAAGCCTTTCCTAAATCAGATTTTCCCACTTTCATGGGGTTTTCCCATTCCTTTATGCTTTCTTCCATATTTGGCCTTATGTTGTGCGCCTCCCATTAAAGAGCCTTGGATGTGATCTTCAAAGCCTGTTGGGTTAGTACCAGTTAGCTTGAATCTTGTGGGTGTGATCTTCAACGCATGTGAGGATCTATCCAAGATCTTGGGCTATTCGGATCAACCTCTCGTTTCGCCTCCTTCTGGCTGTATTCCAAATGTTTTTCCATCTTTGGGACAAATCAAAACATCTAGCGGAGGGAGCAGCACCTCACCGCAATCGACGCCGCCCGAATCTTGGTGTCTGGAGACTAACGTCGGGTGCAGACTTATCGGGCTATTTTCCGTCGGCCTCTAAAGTGGTGGGAAGAAGTCCCTTCCTTCTGAACCTGTCTCGGCTAGCATTCGAGGAAGGAGCCATGCTTCTCTTCCCTGAATCGGGGGGTGGTCTCCTGACTTCCATATCTGGTGTAGAGATTCCTCTCCACTGCCACCGTCATTGCCCTGGACAGACTTCGTTCGGACTTGTAGCAAATCTTTCCTTTTGTTTTTACGTAGCTCTTATATTTCTCTTCAATTGAGTTCCCGACATGTGGGTCAAAGCCTTACTTGTTTGTTATGAAATAAAGTTTGAAGTTTACTTCGTACCTTACTGCTTTGTTTGCTTG
This sequence comes from Gynostemma pentaphyllum, assembly GCA_028015215.1. Taxonomy (NCBI): domain Eukaryota; kingdom Viridiplantae; phylum Streptophyta; class Magnoliopsida; order Cucurbitales; family Cucurbitaceae; genus Gynostemma; species Gynostemma pentaphyllum. The sequence continues at coordinate 45,166,154 of CM051347.1, read as the reverse complement.
CCGTTTACCTAACTAAGTGCGGTGTTTCCAAATGTCCGTCTAATTAATTAGGGATCAATTGCGTAACAGATTTCAATCTTTTGCTTAATGCTCTAGTTCTTTAATTTTCCATGAACTTGGTGAATTTGCCTAAGGGATTAAGGCTTTAGTCCGCAGGGGACTTGGTAGTTTGCCTAACGGATTAGGGCTTTTAATCCGCAGAGAACTTAAGATGCTTTTAAGAAAAACTCTGTAATGTTTGTATATTAACCTTGAAAGGTGAGTCTGTTCAGTTGATTTTACATAGTCTTCCTACTTTATACAAGATATATCCTCAAGTGCGTCACATTATAGGCCCTCGGTATTGGTTTTCCGTATTGATCTTCGAGGCGATAAGTTCCTGGCTTGACTTCCTCGGTGACTCTGTACGAGCCTTCCAAGTTTGGTCCCAACTTTCCCGCTCCAAGTTTATGTGTGTTTTGAAACACTTTTCTTAAAACGGAGTCATTCACTCTGAAGCTGCGTTGCTTTACATTCTTCTTGAAGTATTTGGTCAACTTTTTCTGATAGCCTACGAGGCGAATAAACGCTTGTTCCCTTTTCTCTTCGGCGAGGTCTAGCGCCTCTGCCATCATGGTGTCATTTACTGCCTCTGGGATTGAGCTGCGAGTTGTGAGGATGATCATTTCGGTAGGGACAACAGTATCCGCTCTGAAAGCCACACCTATTGGGATTCTCATAGTGATTCGGTATGCCCATAGGACTCCCGACAATTCTTCTACCCATCTTCCCTTTCTTCGTTCCAGTCTCTTTTTCAAGGAATCCATGATGGTTTTATTTGATGCCTCTGCTTTTCCATTGGCTTGCAGGTACCGAGGCGTTGTATACCTAAGTTCCACCTTTCTATCAATGCAGTACTTCCTGATAGACCTTCCCGTAAACTGGGTCCTGTTATCGGTGATGATAACTTTGGGGGTTCCGAAGCACATGAATATGTTCCTCCAAAGGAAAGTTTCGATCTTTCGCTCGGTGATTGTTGCCAAGGGTTCGACCTTAATCCACTTGGAGAAATAATCAGTCGCAACAAGGAGATAACATTTCTGCCCCTGAGCAAGTGGTAGCTTTCCCATTAAGTCTAATCCTCATTGCATGAAGGGCCAAGAAGATGAGATTGTTGTTAGGGCCATGGGCGAAGCGTGAATGGTTTTGGTAAACCTTTGGCACTTGTCGCATCTGGTGACTAAATCCTTGACGTCTTTGAGCATAGTAGGCCAGTAGTACCCCTGCGTCATTGCTCTGTGACTTAAGGATTGTGGTCCCGCATGATTTCCGCAGTGTTCAAGATGTAACTTTTTTAGCACATAGGATCCCAAACACTTGAGATACGGCCCACTGAAAGATCTCCTGTACAGTTCTCCTTGGGTGATCGAATATCTGGCGGCCCTGGATCAGGTTTTTCGGGCATTCAATTTTTCTTCTGGTAGTTGACCGGTCCGTAGATATTCGAGGATTTGGCTTCTCCAATCGGATCCAGTTTCTTGATTATGCTCTATCGACATCGCTTGTTCGATCCTATCACCCTCACTCCCCTTGTTCGGATCGTGGTTTATGCTCAGTTTGGGCAAGTAATCGACCAAGATCATTCTTCTTGTTTCAGAACTTATTGTGGAGCCAATACTGGCCAGTGGGTCAACATGTCCATTCTCGGCCCTCAGCACTTGGATGATATCGTACTCGGTGAATAGAGGGAGGATGGATAAGACCTTTTCCAAATACTTGGCCATTCTGAGGCCTTTCTCTTCGAACAACCCTTTTACTTGATTCACCACAAGTTGAGAATCACTTTTGATATTTAGTTTTTCAACTCCTATTTCTAAGGCTCTCTGTAATCCAGCTATCAACGCTTCATATTCGGCTTCATTGTTGGAAGCGGTAAATCCAAAACGGATCGACTGTTCTAGGATATACCCTGCGAGGGGTCGACAGAACCAAACCTGAGGCGGATCCTTTTGAGTTTGAGGATCCATCAACGCATAAGGTCCATACCTCCTGATCGGGCCCGTAGACTATAATGATCTTGTCTCAACTTCTTTTGAAGTATCTTTGCTGACACTTGCTGAGGTCATTTCCGCCATGAAATCTGCAAGAACCTATCCTTTAATGGCGGTTCGAGGTTCGTAGACGATGTCGTATCCTCCCAGATCCACTACCCATTCCATAAGTCGCCCTGAAACATCGGGCTTGTGGAACACAACTTTTTGTGGAAAGGTTGTTCTCACCACGATTTGATGACCTTGAAAGTAATGCTTCAGTTTGTGCGAGGTGACAATTAGAGCCAACACCAGTTTTTCCATGGTCGAATATTGCGTTTCTGCGTCTACCATGGTTTTACTCACGTAGTAAATTGGCTGTTGGGCTTGTCCATCTTCTCGCACCAACACTGAACTAACCCCCGCATCAGATACTGTTAGACAAAGGAATAACTTTTCATTATCTGAGGGTTTGGCTAGCTGTGGGGGCAAGGATAAATAAACCTTGAGTTCATCGAATGCTTTATGACATTTGTCTCCCTGACCAAACTCCCAACTCTTTTTCAGTGCTTTGAAGAATGGTAGACATTTATCCTACAACCGTGATAAGAATCGGTTCAAAGCTGTCAGGCATCCAGTCAGTTTCTGTACTCGTTTCAGATTCGTAGGCGCTTGCATGTCTGTTATCAACTTAATCTAGTCGGGGTTAGCTTCGATTCCTCGACTAGTTACCATATGCCCTAAGAATTTTCCCGCCGAAATCTGCAAGTGCACTTATCAGAGTTCAATTTCATCATATACCTGTTCAGCACTGTGAAGGCTTGTTCAATGTGCGTCAGATGATCCTAGGCTCCCTTCGACTTAACTAACATATCGTCGATGTACACCTCCACTGTTTTCCTAGATAATTCTCGAACATCTTGTTCATGAGTCGTTGATAGTTCGCCCCAGCGTTCTTTAGCCCAAACGTCATTACTTTATAGCAATAAGTGCCTATGTTGGTTATGGATGACGTCTTCTCCTGATCCTTCGGGTTCATCTTAATCTGATTGTATCTGGAGAGGGCGTCCATAAAACTTAGCAATTCGTATCCTGCTGTAGCGTATACCAACTGATCTATTTTGGGCAACGGGAACGAGTCCTTTGGGCAGGCTTTATTGAGGTCGGTGAAATCGATGCATGCCCTCCATTTTTCATTCTTCTTCTTTACCACGACCACGTTTGCCAACCACTCAGGGTATTTGAATTCTTGGATGAAACCTGCGTCTAAAAGTTTCTTCACCTCTTCGTTGATGATGTCATTTCTTTCGAGCGTAAATTTACTCCTTCTCTATTTAACCAGAGGTTGGTTTGAATCAACTTCGAGGTTGTGGGTCATTGTGGTCCCAAACAAAAGTTTTCCAATTTTTCCTCAAAAACTCCACTAGTCCGTCTCTCAGGTCCTCTGCTTTCCCAATGCTTGTCATATTCTCTTGGTCTTCTGGATGAATCTTTATTTTTTCAGACTCGTCCTCAGGCGCTTCTATTCTCAATCGAGCAGAGGGTGAGTCTTTTTCGGGACCACACTCCTGTAGTTGCTTCAACTGGCATTGGGATTTCAGCTTTACAATTTCAACCATATAGAATCTTGAGACTTGTTGATCTCCTTTTATGATCCTGACTCCTCGGCTTGTGGGATAATTTATCATCTGATGTAGAGTCGATGAGTGTGCACCCATCTCGTGAATCCAAGGCCTTCTAAGTAAGGCATTGTATCCCGAGTGGGTGTCAATCACATGGAAGAGAGTCATAAGGTTCACACCTTCTACCCAGACTGATAGCTTGATAGTTGCGGAGGATTTTGTAGTCGTTCCGTTGAATCCCATCAACTTTTGGGGGAGTTCAGGGTGAGATCTGAGTCCTTCAGCTTTATATTGTGAAAGCCAACATGTACATTATGTTGATGGAGGAACCTTGGTCTATCAAGACTCTTCTGACGGTGTGGGTTCTGATTGATAATGAGATGACCAATGTATCATTGTGGGGAAGGTGAACATCTTTTAGATCCTTTCGAGAATACTTGATGAGGTCTTTGGAAGTGTGCTCGACCTGATAGACAGAAAACCTAGCTTCACGTTGAACCCTCTTGTGCGCGTTGATAGACTCTCCGGTGTAGTGGATTGAGCCTACCAAACCTACCCCAGGGATCAAGAATGGTGCGACTAATCTTTCACCGTCGTCCATGGCGTCACGTCTATCATTCCCTCTGCTCAGACCTTGTTCACAGAAATGACCAATCTTCCGAGTAATGATTTTACAGTTTTCCGTATTGTGCCCGTTTGTTTTGTGAAACTTACAGTATACGGACTCCCTCCTCTCGGTACTTTTCTGCACGTACATTGGCCTCTTTTCTTTCGGGACTTCTTCTTTTCTGAAAGAGCTCATGTCTACCTTCACTTGCAAAATCTGTTCCGGACTCCGTTTCCTCAGATCTTTTACTCTCCCTCACAACGATTTTCTCTCCGACTCTCTTCTTTCCTCATCCTTTCTCTTCTCTGAGTGCTTCCGTTCTCTTCTCATTCCTTCTTCATATTCTCCTTCATTCTTTCTTCATTCGCCTACAACCTTCGAACACATCCTACGCATTTCACGGGCTACCCTCTCTGATTAGTCTGGATATATTTTTTCCATCGCTCTGTCCAGCGTTTCCTTCATGGTTGTTGGCCTTCTTTTTTTGAAAGACCTCCATAAGGGAATGTTCGGGTGTATCGCCCGCTAGAATGCGGTCGCGGCTTTCAAGTCATTGCAATCCGGGACCTCCAGCTTGACCTTCCTGAACCTGACGATGAAATCTTTTAGTGTTTCCTTCTCCCCCATCAGGACGTCATAGAGGTCGTGGTTCGTTTTGACGAACTTTTGGCTCACACTATACTCGCTGAGGAAAGCCGAGGACAAGTCGGAGAAGGTTTCAATTGACCTTTTAGCGAGGCCATTGAACCACATTAGGGGTGATCCTTTTAGGCTTATCAGGAAAAGCTTGCAAGTCATCGGGTCTAGATTCTCAATGGGCATGCATGTGGATTCCATCATGTTCACAAAATGGGCTACATGTTCCATCGGGTCTCCAGTACTGTCTTACTTTTCAAACCTCGGAAGGATGAAGTTTCTTGGTTGTTCAACCGACATGATTCCTCTTATGAAGGGAGAGTTTCCGGGCTCCCTGGCATCGGCTCTAGGGTTTGTCTTCTTCTCAGGAAACCTGTTCGCTACATTCTCTTCGATGAGCCGCCTTATATCGGCGTGCTTCAATTGCTTTTTCCAATTTCGGTCCCTTCTAGTGGAGTCCGAACTCTCTTTAACATTATTCTTTGCCTGGCTCGAACCTTCCTTTTCCTTACTTGGCCTTTGAGGGGGTGCCTTGCTTTGAATTTTACGACGTGCATCGTTCCGTACGGAGCCTCGCTTACTTGGGGCAACCTTGTCAGACGAGGAAAGGTCTACCTTTTAAAAAAAAAATTAGAGCCTTAACTAAATTCTTAAAACTCCCAAAAAAAATGTTGTCAATATTAGTTTTTGTTTTTAAAATTTGGTTTATATTTTTAAAGTATTTTTGAAAAGTAAAAATCAAAACAACGAAAAAAAAACACATAACTATTACAATCCAACGGGCATCAACAATTCACTCTTAGTCTCGGTTAATAATATTAATTGAAAATGATAAAATACTTATTTTGAATTAATATTTTTCTCTCTCAAATAATAAATAAAAAATATTTAAAAGAAAAGAAAAGAAAATTGTCATATAAAAATTATGGGTTGGTATAATTCAAAGCTTGACTATAGAGTTTGGTATGAAAATGAAGGTTCATGCGTTGTCCCCTAACATATCAATTATTAGGGAATTGAATCAAACTTAAAAATCAGTGCCTTCCACAATTGTTTCTTTGTCACTTCAATTTGTTATTAATCACAAAGATATCACATTTATATTATCTTGATTTTTTTTAATCTCTTTTTTTCTTTTTTCTTTTTAAATGGAATTCCATAACCTAATTTTGTCTTTGTTTTTCAAACATTGAAGAGACTTATCCACAGTATGATAAGTGACTTATTAACTAATTAAAATTTGATAAGATGGTTAATTTAAAGTTGTTTGTTGAATATCAATTATCATAATGATAGTTCAACCTACAATATTTAGTTAATTAGATCTTAACGATTTTTTATTTATTTATATCTTTGTGATTAAGTGTGTGTACCGACAATTTTTTTTCTTCTTATTTTAATTTTTAAATTTAAATAATGTTTATAAAAATATTGTAGGGGTAAAGGATCGAACCACACACTTGTTTCAAAATTGAGGTTGTTGTTGTTTTTTTTTTGGTTGAGATTACATAAATTGGGGGAGGGGGGACTCGAACCTTCGACATCAAGGGAAATAGAATATACTAACCAGTTGAGCTATGCTCATGTTGGCTTTTAAAATTGAGGTCAACACTTGAATTAAAAATTTTAAAGTTAAATAAAGTGACACTTTTGTTTGGGGGGAGAAAATAAGGTTCATTGCTTAATTATTATTTTATTTTATTTATATTATAATTAAATAAATAAATAAATTGGTGATTAATAATTTGGTTTTGATAATTGCTGAAGAAAACGAGTCAAGTAATAAAGTATGGGGCCTCAACTAGCGAAATGGGCCGATTTCAGATGTGGACCAAACACTGACATTTAACTCTTCCTGTGCTACTTGACAAAACTGGCCTTTTCTATTTTTAAGGAAAATTATATTTTTATCTTTAGAAGGGTTACATATATAAATGTACAGAGTGTCTGAATCACACTCTTGTATCTAGGCCTCATCATATGGATAAAAAGCCGTGGCCTACCATCCATAAGTCAAGGTTGACGGGTGGTCGGCCGGCTACTTATAAATCAATGGGCTGGATATAGATCATGATTTTGAGCGCCGCCTGCGGCTTTATCCATAGGGCCTCATCGGCGGCCAAGACCCGGCCCTAAGCCCGATTCAAAACCCGTTCAAAAATTATTTAAAATATATATATAATATATATATATATATATTAAAAATTATAAAATATATATAAATATATTTTATATTTGAGAAAAATGCACATGATTTATGCATATAAGTAGGTGTCAACCTAGTTGGGATGTATTTACATTGCAATGATGCAAATTATTTCTCGAAAAAACAATTATGTAAATCTTATTTCTTGGTGAAATCATTATATTTCATTATTATTATTTATCCATTTTAGTTTGTCTCTTTTTAAGTTAAATTAAAAATATATATATAGTCAAATCTCTACTACTTCTAAAAGAGGCTAAATGTGGAGAATCATTGTGTTCCCACTTCACCCTTATTCTTTTAAATAATACCTATTTTATCCTTAATTATGATTTATCATTGGAACCAGAGTAATTATATATATAACTTAAATGTACATTGGGTCTTCGATTCACAGAACCTGAAGTTGGTTTAATATACATTAGATTGAAATAATAGCAAAAAACGAAAGGTCTTTTGTAAAAAATGAAAGGTCTCTTGCGCTTGAGCGTCCCTTTATAAGGTTGCCGGTACAAGCAAAGCGAGGAAGGAGATAAGGTCAAAATAAAAGAAGAAAATGGATTTTGAGGTTAGAAATCACCGTTTATTCATGTTAATCGAGGTAGATTGTATTCTGAATAATGTATGTTGTATTGAAATAGTTACATGTTCTTATACAAGAAGTCTAGGACGAAGAAGGAAAGTATAGCAAAATCAGCCCTAATTGATAGCCAAAATTCCATGTCTTCCACAGAAAATTATATGGAAATCAATTCCATGACTTCCGCAAGAATGGGATCACTGTCTTGGACGATGAATAAATTTGGGGTTTTTGAATTTCAAATGGATGGATGAAGTTTTGCTCAATTAAATTTGTGAGTTATTAAGGGATGCCGATGATTGCAATTGGGGAGAAGATAAATTGAAGTTGAAAAGCATGGAAGGAGAGAGAAGAATAACGAATGTGAAGACCAATATGTTCAAGGTTTACAATCTCATATCAGAGAAGAGAGAATTGACCACGTGTGGTCCGTGGGAGCATGTGCTGGCCTTTCACTCACTACGGCTTCTCTTTTTCTATCTTTCTGCTATGAATATGTTACTCTTTTTTTTTTTTAAATACTTACTTCCTGACCTCCTAATTATATCAATGTGATCTCTTTTTATTGGCTAAAAAAAATAAGAGAGTGTAAATTTATAAATTTTTATCAACTACGTGGGATCCATTGATTTGTTTTAATCAATAAGAATAAAACACAAAGGAAAGTCAGGAGAAGCCCCTCTGTGAGGAGCTAAGTATTTTCTTTTCTTTTTTAAGTTTTATTCTTATTCCAATTTAGAATTAATCTAAAAAAATTTAATTTGACCATTTTATATAATTTAATGATCTACTCAAGGGATCAGTGATGCTATTTGTAACGTGTGAATGTTTTTTTTTATAAATAGAATGTCATTTTATTATTTATACCATATAAAAATAATTATTTTATTTCATAATTTATTATTGTATACATAAAATATTTTATATCTTTATGGAGAGATTAAATATATAGTATAATATACTATTTGTATTATTAAATATTCTATAGGCTCTTATTGAAAATGATTTTTTCTTATTTGTAGAGTGTTGTGTGTCTCAATAAAGTTATAAAAAAATAGGAGTAAATGTAAATAAGAATAAAACATATCATATTTTGTATTTTGAAATTATTAGAGATGTCAAGATAGGAACTTAAACAAATTAAATTTCAAACATTTTCTTATTACTAAATACTCTCAACTATTCGTTACTAATTCATAAAAACATATCATGTAAAAGTTTACAACTTAAACGACCATTTTTCAAATTCACAATATGAAAACTCATAAGACATGTGCAATGCACGTATTGACCAACTAGTTAAGTTAAAAGAATGATAAATAAATTTAATTTAAAAAGTTTAATTTCATATAAAATAAAGTATAAAAATATATATATATATATATATATATATATATAATAACGAAATAATAAATTAAGTTCATCACTTTATAGTTAAATTTAAGTTAATTAACATATAGGAACAAATATAAATAAATAATTTAATAGTAAAAATTTAAATTAACTTTTTTTTCATCATTTTAGAGTTAAGTTTAAGTTTAAAAAGTTAAAAATAATTTTTTAAAAATACAACTAATAATTTAATGGAAATTTAATTAAATGCATAAAAATTTGAACGGCCGGGCCAAGCTCGCAAAAAAGCAGCCAGCCCTACCGTATTTTATCTCATGGGTCCAAGCCTGTGGGCTGGGCTTGGGCTTACCCTTTTAAGTCAGGCCCGGGCCAGGCCCTACCGATTTATAGAGCAGGTCTGCCAGGCCCGGTCCAAGCCCATTCATTTAAGGGCCGGCCCATTGATGAGGCTTACTTGTACCTCGACTAATCTTATTACAATTTAATAACTTTGACATAATTGTTGTTTTTCTTTCTTTCTTAATATTTCATTACAAATAAGGGAAGGGACTGACTCAAACCTATACCTATGACTAAAAGATTGAAAATATTAACATTTGATTAGGGGCGGCTCAAGGTTCTCCGAGGCCTTAGACAAGATTTAAAATGTGGTCTTTTATTTTTTTTCCTTTAAATAAATTTAAAATAAAATAATGTCTTATATAAATCTTATTTTTCTTACTTTTTAGGTGCAATTTTTTAATTAAATTTTCATTATCTAGATTCATCAAAAATATATTTTTTAAGTGATAATATTATTATTGGTTCAAATTCGGCAATCATTTCATTTAAGCTTAAAAACATTTGCATTTTTTTCCTTAATATTTTTTTTTTAAAAAAATTATTGACACAAAAGACATTATTTTTGCAAATAATACTTTAAAACAACAACGGTAATTCTTTTTAATACTTTCAAACGATCTTTTTCTTTACTAATTAAATCTTAAATATTTTTATGAATCAATTATACAATAAGTAGTAGAAACATGTCTAGAATTGTTGTTTTTAGGAAAAATCATGTCACTTTCTCTAATTGGACTTTTTTGTACTAATAAATATCTTAATTTAGAATCAATATTTTCCCATCTTCCGGATCATTTATATTATGAGCATAATGCATAGAACATAAATTAGAATCACTATCAAAATTATTGTTGTTTTCATTTATTTAGATTTCTTCATCATATTCTTGTGATTCTTCCGCAATTTCATCAAATTTTCCAATTTCAACTTTATTTTCATTTTTTTCTTCTACCTCATATCTTGATTTTATTCTATCAATCATTTTTATTACTTTTTTTACTCATAACAAATTTTTCAAGAGATCCTTTTTGAGATAGAATCATTTTCTCTATTCTTCATTTTTTTTAAAAAGAAATTTTTTCATATCCTGATTCGTATTTTATAATACATATAAAACATCAATATTAAGGATAAAATTAAAAGAAGTGAATCACAAACAATATTGTATTGAATAATATATTCAAAACAAATTACACAAAAACGAGAACTTTTAAAATCATCAAACTAATTGCTACTTTATAAATGAGAAGAGAATGAGAAGTGTTGAGTTTTTTTTACTGTTAAAAAAATACCGAGAATGCTTTGTTAATAGAACTCTCAATTTATAATTGTGGTTTAGTGAATTGTGAAATGAATAAAGAAATGAATGATAAGGTGAAAAGCTTTAATAAATAAGATTTCAATTTTTCAAACGAGTATTTAATTAATGTTTACATTTATGTGAGTAGTTATGGTGAGATTTCATAAATTGGAATTCGTCTTGTGAATTATGAATTATCAAGTAATAGTAGACATATATATATATATATATATATATATAAATAAAGGGTAAAATGCAAATAAGTGGTTTTTGCCTAATGCATCAACACTCTCTGTGATTTGAAAATGGAAAATCATACCCGTAGTTCCAAATTATCTCAATAAGACCACTCATCTTCAACACCATTAATTTTCTTTTAGCCATAACTTTTTCGTTTGAACTCCGATTTGGATGATTCAAGATGTTTTAGAATCCTCATTTCGGGCTCTAAGTTAGGGTCAGTTCAAAACTTCTAAATCGTTAATAAATAAAAGAGTTTATTATCATCAAAATACTAGGTATGATTTACATCATTAACGCTTTTGGTTACTGATGATTTAGAAGTTTTGAATTGACCATAACTTAGAGCACGGAATCAGGATTATGAAACATCTTGAATCATCCAAATCAAAATTCAAACGAAAAAATTATGGCTAAAAGAAAATTAATGGCGTTGAACGGGAGTGATCTTATTGAGATAATTTGGAACCACAGGGGTATGATTTGTCATTTTCAAACCATAGGGGTGTTCATGCATTTGACAAAAAGCACACGGGGCTTATTTGCATGTTACCCATATATAAATCATCTCTATCTCTACTATATTAAAAGGGGCTTATAAGGAGAAATATTTTTAGACAACTTTATCCTTTGATAACTCATAAATTTACTATTCATGCCATTACCTCTCCTTTTTTATAATTATCCTGTCATTATTTTTTCAAATTCGTTGTCTTTTGGTTTTGTATTTGTTACTAAAAAATGTATTAAATTCTAATTAATTAGAAACAATCAGAATTCAAAAAGTTTCATTCTTTCTTATGATCAAAACAACCATCAAGCTTCTCCATTAAATATTCAAAACCATTGATATTGAGTGGGCATCGGTTTGGTTTTTCACATAATTAAATGTCTCCATTATCATTTAAATTAATGGATACTTTAAGTTTGTGTCATTGGCATTTAAAATTCCATTTCAGTTTCGTTTTTCCTTTCTTTTTAATCTCAAATATTTTTCAAATTTTAGGATGAACACCATGTTTTGAAGTTTGGCAAACCCATGAAAAAAATATATATGGAGGAAATTGGATTTTCTATGTTTATTTTCTCTAACATATAACTAATATTCTCTCACAGTCCCTACTTTCCTTTTCAAGCTATCAGAGTTGATTTTTTGTGGGAGTTATTTTTTTCTCAATTACTCTTCAGAAGTTAAAATATTTTCCTATATTTTGGTTGTAATTTTCTATTTCTCTCTATAAAGAGAAGCTTCTATGAGAAATTTTTCATCACTTCTCCACACAAAGAGAGATTAGTGGGGTAGAGCATTCAACATGAGTTTGAATAATGGTGGAATGTGTGAGTGGTGAATAAGGAAAAGATGCGAAATATCATAGTAGTTGAAACAAACACAATAAATTATTGTCATTGTTTCTTTCTTTTTATTTTTTTATGGATCAATTATATAATTATTTATTTATATATTGTAGTGAAAAAAATTATCGTGAGTTTTTCTTTATTGATATAGGTTGTAATTTGGAAGTTTATATATTTTAGGGAGTTTCCTTTGATTTTGTTGCCCAATTACGGTTAAATCAAACAAATTCTTTTATTAGTACATGATGGTAAAATCTCAACAACGAAAAATGATGGTTAGATATATATATATATATATATATATATATATATATGATATTTTAATACAAAAATGAGTAATTTTATGTATTATTAAAAAATAAAATTAATTTAAAAAAATAGCTAAATCATAATGAATTTGTTAATGGAAAAATTATTGAGTAGAAGTATTTGATGTATTATTTGTAAATAAATCATTTTTTATAACTATTTATATTTATAAATATAACAATTTTTAGAGTGAATTAGTAACAACATAATGTAAAAATCTGTTATTCAAGGTTTTGAATGACCCAATAAAAATTTACTATATATTTCTAAATACTTTTAAGACGTGCTATTTTAATAAATAATACATAACATTTGTCTAGATTTGCAATTGTTTTTTTTATATATAAATTAGTTTTTATAAATTTATCCATAATTATACCCTAGATTTATTTCAATTTTTTTTCTATATATTAAACTGATGCCTTAATATCGGGATTACTGTACAAGGTTTACCATTAAAAAAAAATTTGTGAGTATGCAAGAATAAGAGAAAATTATTTTGTTATCAATTGAAAGAAGAAGAAAGATGGAGAAGTTATGTGCGTTTAAAAATATATATAAATATAAATGCTTTGATATTTTAAAATAATAATTTACTTAAAACGGTGGAATATATAGTATAATTAAAATAAAATGTATTTTCAAAGATAGGATTTTCTAATAATAAATTTCAAAAATGGCAAAATTTTAAACTAAAAAAATATACTTTAAATATTCATTGATATAATTAAAAAAAAAAAGCATTAAGTAATGAATATATCAAAATAATACAAACTGACCAAACTTAAAAAATTATATAATTGAAAACACCAATATAAATAGAGAGTCTACTAAAGGGTCTCATTGTGGCCATCCCCTCAAATTTATAATATCTACCATTGTTTTTTTTTTATCCCTTCAATTCGTTCTAACAATGCTTTTAATAGAGGATTCTCACCCTTTTACTAATGTATCATTTGGTTATCTATAAAGTTACTACAATTTATATTAACCTATTTTCAAGCCTTGAAATTAATTTAATACTAGAACCATTAATGTAAAATTATTTATTCAATTTATTTATGAAGTACTTAATAAAAATCAATTTTATTCAATGTAAAATTATTTATTCAATTTATTTATGAAGTACTTAATAAAAATCAATTTTATTCAAGAGTTGAGTAGTAAAATTAAGAAAATCTTAATAATTGAACATAATAAAATATATTATCATATTTTGAGTGTGTTTAATGTTATTTTGGAAAAATTATATAGTAAAATTTGAGAGACCAAATTTATAAAAAGTGAAATTTGTATGTGCAAAGCACGTGATAAAAGTCTAGTTTGATTAAAGGTTCCTTTAATATTTTTTTCCCTTTTTCAGAAGGTCTTTAATGTTATTAATTCAAAGAGTTTGATACTCTTTAGATATTTTATATTATGAAATTATATATCAATTTATAATTATTATAAATATTAATATGTATTACATATATCTAAAAGAAATGGGGCATTCTAAAATTCGGGGTCTTAAGCGATCGTTTATTTCGTCTATAGCTTGAATCGGTCATATTGACTATTTAAGTAATACTTAGGTTAAGATTTATCGACTATTTGGAATTAGGTATTTTTATTAACCAAAAAATAATAGTAGATTTCAAACATCTGCAACTTAAAAAAAAGATACTTATCGGTAGACAAATTAAAATGCACAATTTACTTAAAATATTACAATCAATTACATGTAGGTTTTAACATCCTGAAATCAATTTGAAATAAAAGTATTTTTATCATACGATGATTATCATATTATTTTCCACCAACTCGTTCTCTTTGTTGTAAGATTAATCAATTAATTATTGCTAATAGACGAGATGAAAAACATAGTGATATGGATAACAATATGCATATAATATTGCATCCATCTTGTCATGGAAATATGATTTATAATTATTCAAGATTATTCATCGAATAATATAAATGAAAATAAATACGTTCGAGTGAGATCTATGTTCTGGAAATTCAATTCCCTTATAAACCACATCAATCTCATTTCTTTCTTTCTTTTTTTATTCTGAGAAGTCTACATTTAATTTTTAAAATCACCTTCAAGTTTTTTTTTTATCTCTACTTTTGTGATGAGTCCAAAATATAAATTAGTTTTCATTCCATATATCAGTAGATTTAATACTTAAAAAGAACTATTATTTAATTTTCACTCCAATTCTCTTTAATTTTATTCCAGCTAAATGAACAAAAACTATAATTTGTTTTGCTAAGCCTCCAAACAAACCGACCTTAGCTCAGTTGGTAGAGCGGAGGACTGTAGTGGGCAATAACCATCCAGCCATCCTTAGGTCGCTGGTTCGAATCCGGCAGGTCGGATTTTTTGCCCATAAAATTATCTGAACGACATGTCGTTTTAGAAAGCGAACGATCTGTCGTATTCTTCTTCCCTAAGTATAGTATAGAGAGGCTTCCTTCCTTCCTTCCTAAAATCCTATTTTTGTATGAAATTCCACAAGCGAAGAAGAATCGACTGAAAGAAACCATTGCCTTCTGTAAGTATATTTTTTTAGATCAAATTTAGGGTTTTTTTTTTTAATTTTCTTAAATGTTTCTTCTTGTTCTGACTTAGGATAATCGGCTTTGAATTTGATTTAATTTGTGTTTTTTTTTATCAAATTCCCATTTCAATTTTTAGATTAATTTACTGAAGAGGTAGAAAGCAACTAGCGTGTTTTATATCTTGTTTGGTGTAATCTAATAAGATAGGTGAAAGGGGGAATTTTTAAGGTGGAAGCAAGCAATATGCTTCAGATTCGTCTTAGCAAAGTTCCACAAACCGAAACTGTCGGTACCGTTAAGCCAATTCCGGCGGAGACTGTCACGGTCGCATGCCCTGACCATCTTGTCCTTGCTGATCTTCCTGTTGCTAAAGGCATTGGTACTGCTACTGCTGCTTCTGCTGTTAAGTCTGTTGGTCGTAGGTCTCGCCGTCAGCTTGGCGAGCGGGCACATTTTTGTGTTCGATGCGATTTCCCGATCGCCATTTATGGTCGCCTGGTATGTGCTTTGGTAATTCTTGTGTTTTTGTTGGTTGTTATTTTGTTACATTCCTAAATGACAAATTTCATTTTAGGAATTATCTGTATATATGTATTAGGGCATTGTTTATGAAATAGAATGGAGGTTTAAGGTCCACAGATGAGATTATTCCAATATTTTACATGTTAATTATAAATGGCTTGCCTAATTTTCTAGAGCTAAATAGTGGTTTACCATTCTTGCAGAGCCCTTGTGAGCATGCCTTCTGTCTGGATTGTGCAAGGAGTGATTCTATATGCTACCTGTAAGTAAAAATGATTAGAAGGCGTTTTTTAACAAGATCTTTTAACATTTTTTATGTTTTGTTTAGATTGTCTGTGTGTCTGTCTACATTTTTTTATTTTCTGTTCCAAAAACTTTTCTCGTCTTTGTGTTCTTCGAATCTCAGCTGTTTTCTTTGATGGATACTTAGTACGCTACTCGTAGATTTTCTAATGTCAGCTAAGCCCGGTTGTTCATTCTATTTCTTTTAAAGAAAAATTTCAAGTGGTAGTTAATTTTATTGTAAATTTGAAGCACCAGAGTTTATCAGTTGAAGATCTATCAAATTAATGAACATTTTATGATTTTTAGAGAAGAAAGATTTCTTTCGGCTTATATTTGTTTGGATTGAAATTTGAACATTTTGTACTTGTAACCCAAGACTCAAAAGTCCTCTCTGTAGCATTTAGGTGACAACAATAAATATCCTATAACACGTCAGAATACGGGTTACGCACAGTAAAATATTAACTATTCATATGATTGAAATTCTAGCAAAAAAGAATATTTGTAGTTCATTACGATAATATTATGTAGATTTATATAAAAATTATGTCTTAAAGTCAATGATTTCTGTGACACAGTTGTGATGACCGTATTCAGAAGATTCAAACTATAAAAATGATGGAGGGGATCTTCATTTGTGCAGCCCCACACTGTCTGAAGTCTTTTCTGAAGAGGACTGAATTTGAATCTCATATACATGAGAGCCATGCTGACCTGCTAAAGCCAAATGCGGAAAAAGATGATGGAAATGAAATTGAGTCTCAGAGTGCCAAACAATCTACAGCTTCTGAGTCTACTGCGCGTGGTCCATCAAGACCAGCCATATCTCCAGGTGCCAATTCTCAGCTACAAGACCGGGAAGATAAATTCCATCGTCAACAATCTAGAGACCAACCAAGGGCTGGTATGCAGCAAAAGCAAACACCAAGTTTTGGCCAGAATCAAAATAGTGTGCCTGAAGACAGCAGTCATTCACAAGGCTTTGAACGACTTGGCCCTCACGGTCGCTTCCACCCACAAAACTTTGACTCACAGGGTGCTCCACATATGGAATCTGGTCAGTTTCCAGAGAAGCAGCAAGGAATTTTAACGGAGGCTCCATTTTCTCCGTATCCTCCTATGCAACAATCAATTCAGCCACCGAGTTATGTGATTCCAGCTAATTCAAATCCAATGTTGACTCCCCCTCTACCGTTTGGTTATCCTCCTTTTCCAATTGATGGCGCACAACAATATTACAATGCACCCTATGAAGTGCCGCGACAGGATTCTGCACCTGATGTTGGATCCGAGCAAGGGTCATTACTCGGTTTTCCACCAGGTCCGACAGGAGGTATGAATTACTCAGCAAATTATCCGCAGCCTTGGAACACAGGACAAACCGGGGTCTCATATGAGCATGCTGCTGGTCAAGGAATGCCGGATGGTTTTGGTAATATGATGGAATCCCCAGGAAAACGTGCGTTTTACCAAGGAGATTATAGACACAGTCCTAGAGGGTTGTCTGTGAATCCTTCTGCTGGTAATGCAATGGATTTGAGGGAGGGTAAGGGTATATTAGCACCACAGCCTATACAACTTCCTCCACCACCGCCACCCCCACCTTACTTGTCACAACATAAGCGGGGCAAGTATTATTCAGGAGATTTTGATCATGATGGATGGCAGAATGATAGCCGGGATAGCTTTGGAAGCGGCCAAGATTGATGATTTTTTAATCAACATTCTTTATTTTCTGTCATTTCCTTTCAGACTTTTTTTTTTATCAGAATTGCATCAGCTTGAGAAGGTCTGTATATTACTGTTTTGATGCCCAATAGTGAAGTTTTGCCCTTGTCTTAAGAACCACGCTTCTACATATTGTCGTTTGAGATCATATCATAGTGAATATGTAATATAGATCGTAGATAGATAAGTCGGACTTGGTGCGTTTGAGAAACTTTTAGAAGTGTTTAAAAGTTAAGTGTTAATAAAGGAAGCGTTTAAAAAAATTCTTTTAAAAGCAATCAGACCTTCAAAATATCATTTTTTTAAGGAATTTAGAAAAGCTATCTAAAAAACGTATAGTTTTTTCCCCTAATTTATAATAATTTAGTTAACGCAATAATTGCTTATTATACAAAGTTTAGAAGAAACTCGTGTAAACATTTCTTGACATGACATTTTAGAATTGAAAATATACAAAAACTATCTTGAAATGTTACAATCATTCACGGTGTGTTTGGAGTGTTTTTCATCAAGGCAAAAGTGCTTTTAAATTATCAAAAGCACTTCTTAAATACTATATTTATGTTTGACAACATTTTGTAAGCATTTTTTGTAAAAGTCAAAAGCACTTCAAAGTATTTTTCGAAGAAGTAACTATTTGGTGTTTTCTTAAGTGCTTTTGATTTTTTAATGAGATAATGTAAAAAATAGCCATATTTGGAGGGTCCAAATCGTTAAATAGTCACATTCTTTATTTTTTCAATTGCTAGCCATATTTCAGATTTTAGGGCATTTTTATACCAAAAATACCATTAAAAGCATATAGGTACATCATGTACTGTAGCAAAATAGTGACATGTACAGTAGCTACAGTGACTGTTTTTACTTTTTGAAGACATTTATTTTGTCCATTGTGTTGTGTATTAAATTCATGATCCATGAGATTTTGTTTTACATTTTAGATATTGAGGCTCATTTTTTGTATAATTCTTTCTCATTTTACTTTTTCGGACATGTTTTGTACATTTATACGTTTTTTATTTATATGTACGTAATATACGCAATATAACTTGCTCATCGTGTCAGTGACATTATACAGTACCTATACGTATAACACATATTTGTTTTATCCATTTATATGTTTTTTTATTTATATGTACATATTGTACGTATAATATATATTTGTGGGAGAGAGAAAAGAAAAAAAAAAAATGGTATTTTGTGATGGGGTGTATGGGAATAGTGGTAGGAGTTTTTGGTAAAGTTGTCTTCTTCTCTCTCCTTAATGTGGCTATTTAGTTTTATTTTTAAAGATGTGGCTAGAAAACCCTTTTTTTAAACCTTATCGCTATAACTTTTCTCAACACATTTTATCTCCCTAGCTTCTCTCTACACATTTATCTCTCTCTAACCTCTCTACACATTTTATCTCTCTAACCTCTCTATACACATTTTTTCTCGCTTTAAGTTCTTTTTCCACACTCTCTCTAACTTCTCCTCATACATTTTCTCTCTAAATTATTTCTACATAATTTATCTCTCTACACTTTTTTTTTTCTTTCTAAACATAAGAGTATAAAATTAAAAGCATTTCTTAAATGTTTGAACCAAACAATAAAATGCTATAACACTAAGCACTTTTTATCATAGTACTTGTGATAATAGATCTTTAACTAGAAGCACTTATTTTACAAACACTACCAAACACACCCTCACTTTTGAACAAGTTTACGTCTTTATGATGATAAATAAACGTTAGCTTTAGCTGTTCAGGTTGTATTTCACTTCAATAGTTCCTTAATCAAATCACCTAAAAGGAAGAAAGTGTTCAAAATTTGTAATATACCGTTTTTTAGATACATTTCTCCATCAGGAATTAGAGAATTTGAAACCAAAGTTATGAACAAAATAAAATCTCTCACGCTCCCTTCAACTTCACTCTAATCACTAATGAAGAGCTTTGACAACGAGGGGTGGTGAAATGACACCACAAAATAAAGTAAAATAAAAACTGAAAAAAAAAAGCAGGCCACAAAATGAGAGATAGATCAACTCAGTTTTTCTTTCTCCAAAATCCATTGTTGGTACGTGAAGACACGCTTCTCATCCAGTTTCACATAAAATCGATGCAACTTTCTGTAGATCAATATGGCATACTTATCGACGTAATCTTCATACTTCTCATACAATACAGGAATCGTAAGCACGAGTAAGATGCCTGTCATAGAGAAAATAATGCCCATGAAATTAACAATATGTGCATTTTAAATCGATTCAACGGAGAGAATTATGAGATAAGTAACAATACAATGAAGATTCAAGCTTACTAGTGTAAAGCATAGTGATTAAATCAGTCAAGCCACTGACAAAAGAAATTAGCCACAGGCAAGCAGCAACTTTGAAAAATAATCCGGGTTCTCTACCCAATGCTATATCTTGGGAAACAGAGAGCAAGGCATTCACATGCGAGCCAATGAAAGTTGCAGCTCCATTTACCATTTCTTCTGAGAGATGCAACTCAGGAAGGGGGGGAGCTGGTCTGTTAAGAAAGAAGGATAGAAGATTCAGAAGCTAATCTTGATCCAAGTACAACAAAAAGACAAGCTAGACTAAATTAACCTGGAAACAAGGAATCTAAAAAATTCATATAAAAAATTGAGATTGACATTGACAAAACTATGTTATTGTTTCTGCAAAACAGCCGGAAATGCAGCAATTCTTGCCAAGTAACAAAACAAAATTAGAACTTATAGGACTTAGGAGTCAACGGTTGAGCTAAAAGTACAAACTATATTCTGCATCAGCGAATTTTAGAATGCGTGAAATCTACTCCATTGTTTCATCTTTAGCTTGTTTGACTTAGAAAAAAATAGATTCCGATATGCAATCTATATTGATACATCACCATGTGATGTCTCACCCACCAACATCGCAAGTCTATAATCAATTACCCTCATTTTTCTAAAACATCAAAACACAAAACCCTCAGATATCATGCCCTTTTTCTTATTTGGTGATGGAGTATGTAGAACGCAATTCAAATAGGTTTTTAGCATAAAACTTGAGCACCAGCCAAATGGGATACCGAGATACACAAGGACATGAAAAACATATATATAAGTACATAACAGGTGCCTATGTAAAATGTTTTAAAAAAAAGCTCAGATAAAAATTACAAATCCTGACATAATTAATAGAGAAAGGCCTTCATCCTGTAATCCCAAACTCACATTAATTAACATTCCTTCAGTAAAGAAGAGACATTATCTCAAATTAGTTTACCTATTAAGAATGGATGCAGATTTGGCCCAAAGAAACAAAATGGTAACAAGGAGAAGCAAAACACTGGAAACCAAAGACAAAAGGGTATAACCAGATCTCTCCAAAACCACCCAAGCAGCTAGAGTTAGAAACAGTATCTCAAGAGTTAGATCCTTTCTCCTCCATAGTATTATATCTGCAACTGATCACATTAAACAATTATAAGTCAAACCAAATCCCATTCAATCAAAAGCCTGTTCTGAATGAAGAATCTAAAAAATTAACAATGCAGAGTTGGAAAAAAAATTGTGTTTATTAAAATTTCTATAAACAAACCATCAAAGCTTCACAATTTAGAATATTCAGATAGAAATAAAAAGAGGATCCATCAATTGAAAAAATTGAAAAAAACCCCAACAAAATTGAGAATAGGATCTTAACATACCAAGACCTCCACCAATGATTTCATGAAGAGTTCGTTGCCTAGAAAACAAACGATCAGACGAACCCATCTCCAAAGAAGTAAAAAGGAAGGATCTTTGATTCAGAGAGATTTCCAAGAATCAAAATGAAAGTAAAGAGAAGGGCTTTGAGAGAGAAAAGCAAAGGGTTGGCTAAGCCCTTCCCTTTTTTTCTTGTCGACCCTTTGTCAAAAATGTCACCTTTTTTGAGTTTCTCCGAGTCCTAATGGCTGCCATTGCAAGATATGGTAATGGCGTTTGGGACCAGCTGCCAGGTCAAAAGGGTCATGCCCCTCGTGGCTTTTCTTATTTACTTCTTCTTTATTTTGCCTTTGGACAAAGACAATTTGTATTCTAAATTCTAATTGATTTCCATTTATTTATTTCTGCTTAAGACATATTAGCCTTTGATCAATTTAATTAACCTTTTTTTTTTTTTTTTTTTTGGTTTTTGGTAGGATCCAATGAGAATAAGGTTGTTCTTGTTAATAACCTAAACATGAAAGGAGAAGAAAATTAACCACCTCCTTTTATAAATAGTAGACAAGTATTTTTTTATGGTGTGATTCCTTTGTAATTATATATGTATATATTGTCTCCATCCTTCTCAACAAATTTTAGTTTGAGTTGGGATATATGTATTCTTAGATCTTGTTCAATCTTATAATGAAAATGTAAAGTATTTGGTATAAGTAAATCTCAATCAATTTTGGTTTAGTATTCATTTTTTTTAAATGATGATATTTTTATGGAAAAGACTTGGGTCTGTCCATATCATATGGATCCAAACATCCTTTCCTCCGATGGAAGGTGGCCACATTGGGCACTCCTATTATTTAGAGAATTTTCTCTAATAACATAAATTTACATACTAATTATAATTACTAAAATATCAGAACTTCTTAAAAATTACTCAAATAACATAATTATAGTTCAATAAAAAATTGAACTATACTTTGTTATTTTTCATGGATATTTGCAATGAATTTGTTTGATTTTCGTTTTTTTAAGTTCAAGTTCAATAATTTATTGAACTATTTGATTATTTTTCATTATTATTTTCAATGAATTTGCTTGGGTTTAGTTCAATAAATAATTGAAATATAATTATGTTATTTAAGTAATTTTTAAAAAGTTCTGAAAATTCATTGAAAATAATATATATATATATATATATATATATATATATATATATTTCTCCATCCAAGGAGGAAAGGATGCCGGGTCAAAGAGCTAGATTGAGAAAAGATATGAGATACTAGAAAACTCCATTTCTATAAATTTTTAGGTTATTTTCTCTAAGATTTGCCTTTAAGAAATAGTCAATAAATTCTGAATTTGCATATGTTTCCTCCCGAGTTAGGAACTAGTCTAGCAATTGAGTAGTTAGTTGGAGGTTACATAACACTAACCAATGTTTGTCTCTCAGTTTTAAAACTCAATATGATGAGCTTGACCTCACTATTTTGTACAAACCAAACACAATGTTAATAAACCTCTACTTAACAACATTCTGCTTGACAACCCAAACCTGACAACCAAAACGACCCCTTAAATACTCAAAATAGTAAGAGAATACATGAATCACAAATAGACAATATAGTGAATATTTCTAGTAGCAACTAATTTGAGGAGCTTAGATACGTCCACTCTGAAGAAAACAACCATCTAATTTCCTAATTAAAACAATTTATAATCAACCTTCCCTAAAACACTTATTCTTAATTACTAATAAATCCCTAACCATATCTATAATAACCACATATCATAATCATATCAGATTATTCCATTTCATTCTTGATTCCAAAATGAATTATATCAAGTGTGAAGGGCAGCTAACGACAGTAATGATAGGAGTAGGAAAAACTAGAGAAACTGTGTGTGTGTGTGAGAGACTATAATTCTAACCTAAAGAATGACTTGCTTAAATTAAAATTTTAATATAATAATGGGGGTGGTTTTTTATTCTTGAAAACATTTCGAAGGCAAATGCAACTCTATACTCGGAACATTGTGATGATACAGAGGCCAAGCCAAGGGCTTGTAGCTTATAATTATTACAACATCAATCTGAAAAATGAAAGCGTGGAGGAAATAGTCTCACCACAAGGTACGACGACTGTGCAGCTAGGATATGACTTCAACTAGCTAATCTCAACAGGGATGATGGTTCCATTTTCCTGCACTTTCACTTCGGTTTATCTGCTAATCGTGTGCATCAGTCTTCAACCGGTAATCAAATAAAACATTAAAAATAATCTTCCTCACGCAGTTTCGTTGTTTGTATTACTAATTTTGTTTCGAGGGCTGGGAGGGACACATTCTGCAACATCTCTAGGTTCACTTTCATGGGGAGCAGCATCTGCATTGCCTCCAGGTTCCTTTCGTTTGGCGGAAACTTCTCCCGTATCTGTCAGCTCATTTTGAGGGGTGCCGATTTTGGTGGAGACTGCCGGTTCATTATCGAGGAAGGAAACTGCAGGTACATCTTGAGGGGTGCCAGCTTCAGGGGAAACTGGAGGTACATATGGGGGAGTGGCAGCTTCAGGGGAAGCAGCAAGTACATTTTGAGGGGAGGCAGGTTTGGTGGAAATTGCAGGATCACTTTGGGGGTTAGAAACTCCTGCCATGACTGCTGAGGAATCCATAAGGCTAGCAGCTATTGCAGCCTTCAATTCCTCATCCTCCATGTCCAAAAGCATTTCTGTCTCTCCGGACGAAAGAAATGAATCTTGCTGCTCCTTCCAGTTTATTCTTTGAGGTTGAGGTGGAGGTGGAGCTTGACTGGAGTTGCATGATTTAGTTATCCTCTCAGCATCCTCCGGGGACAGCCACTGACCATAACCATTAGAGGCTTCGGAGGAAGAGATGGGAAAATCCTTGGGGAAGTTTCCCCTCACTATAAAGATGCTCCAACCGAACCCTTTTAGGGAGTCCAAATAGGCTGAAAGGTAAAACTTAGAAAGATGCTGTGGAGCTGCATACAGACTATCAAAATTGTACCATTCCCCATTCACTTTTCTGATACAAAACCAATGATCTTGCAAATGACAGATAAATGCATTCTCTAGCTCAGGATCAATCTGTGCAGGTTCAGCAACTGGTGAATCGAGAGGGATAACCTGGAGATCCCATACCTCCAAAGCCTTTTGTAAAACCTGCAAGAAAATATGATAATGCTTTATTCAAATTTGAATATCTCTACAAGTTGCATGTATTGCTCATATTAATATGATAATTGCAAATAATGCGGTCCAATCCACCTTTGCAGTATTGCTTTGCCTTAAACGTTTTACCTCGACATTTCTAGGGCCCATAAATAACATAGAATGGTCCAGTTTCATAGAGCAAAGAAATAAGAACAATGACAAAAAAGAGAGAGAATGCTAAAAAAAAGTACACAAATTGATGTAAAAACTGTGATTTCACTAACTTAAGGAAACAGAAAATTTCATTAACAAAAAAGAGACTACAAAAAGGGTGATGAGAAATCAACCCACACCAACCGGATTACAACCGGATTACAAAAAATTTTCCAGTCGGCATTAATCAAAAAGACGTCATAATAACAAAAAGTTTTAGAAAAAGAGGCTAGAAGAGACACTTTATAGTGAATAATCTCTCAAGTTTCGTCAACCATCCTATGCTTACTATCAAAGATTCGATGATTTCTTTCCAACCAAACTAGATACCACAGTAAAAGCTATGCTTACTATCAAAGATTCACTAAGAACTTTAAACAGTAAAAGCTAGATGCTACATATCTAAAATTAATTATGAGACTTGCCATTGATATTCTACGGCCCACGCACAATAGAAAGCCATACAAGAGAAGAGAAGCACAACATGCAAGCTTTACCTATGTACTACCTATTCTCATATTCAAACCAAAAGGTAATGCAGGTTCACATGGCCTTGACCACTAAATTATTTAGATTCTAGAACACAATTAATAAGTTGTGTAAATAGTGAAACTCTCCACTTCTAACTAAAGACCACTCAAAAAAGGTATATTTATACATTAGAAGATAAAGAAATATATCCATTTTGCAATATGTATGCATTGTGGTCAAAATTCATTCACATTTCTAAATACTAATTTGATGCCGAGAACAAGTAATATAATGAGCTAGTTGCTACTTGCTAAATTATCAGGTGAAGTAGCAAGTATTGTTTCGAAGTATATCACGCACTGCAATTCCATCCAAATTTTACTTCATTACTAATCGCCCTCAGAAAATGACATTGAAAAAGCTTTTTCGGATAAGTGAACATGGTTTAAAAACCATCCATTACATAACAATGACTTCCAATACCATTACAAGTCACTGTATCAGATCTTCTGAAATTCAAAACTACAACAAAACAGCCATTTGGGTCACAACGGCTGTTCCCCAATGCAATAATAATTATACTTCCAATACTCTCTTCACTTAATAAAAAAAAATCACAATTCGAATTAAAAACTTACACATTAGAATATCAACAGCAGAAACCATCTATTTTCCAAAAACTAATCACATCTATTTTCCCATTACATTACTCCCCAGAAATCAAAATTGTTCCTTTCCTGTTCGATTAGATTACAAACATATATTACGAAAGAAATCAAACCTGGATACTGAAATCACCATCTAAGGAGACATTATGAGACTCCTCAGCGAGAAAATCGCCGGTCGTGGATCCACCAATCATCATCTGACGCTCTGTTCGATCAAGATCAGAAGCCAAAGCAGCTAAATCGAATTCAGAAAAGAAAGGACCCTGTAAAACCGTGTTCACACAATGCACAGCGCAGAGTTTCGATTCTTGTACCTCATGATATAACATCCCGCCATTGATCGCTCCCTCCATTATCAATTTAGCTTGAAGACGAAGGCGAAAGGGGAAAAGAGAGAGAGAGAGAGAGAGAGAGAGAAAGAAACCCTAGAATCTAATTAAGCTATTGTCCGATAATTTTCCTTGAAAGGGAAAGGGGGAAAAAAGACAATCTTTTTCTATCTTCTTCCAGTTAATCTATCGTGGAATGGAAGTTAGGAATTAGTACGTGTGAGAAACTGTTCCATTCGTGTGTTAGATCTAAGTCAGCAAACACAAGTAAGGTCTCCAACCTAACATAACCGAACCGAACCGAATCGAATTGAATCGAACCGATAATTTAAATTTTATCGGTTTGTTTTGAGGGGTTATTTAATTCGGTTTGGTTCAATCCAGGTTGTCTTTTACCCATTCGATTTTATTAAAAAAATATTATAGTCAATAACACTTTTTTTCTACTTTATATATAAAAATAGTAAAAGTTAGAATTTTTCAAAATAACTTTTTTTTTTCATTCAATAAAATAATTTATTTTCATTAAATTTTTTATTATTATTATAAAGGGTATAAATAGCCCTCTTACGGGACACATTCACACCAGGCCGGTTCACATGGGAACACCATCCGAACCAGCATCTGAAGGAGCCTATCCTTCATGGACCGAGTGAAAGCCCATTAAGTCTAGTCTCAGACTAGCCCCGTCGATGAGCCCACGATCAAGGAACTATAAAAGATAACCTGACCTATCAAATCAGGTATGTGAACCTAAAAACCATCAGTCATACATTGGACCTAATCTTCCTTGCGGCGCAAGGTATATTCTCACCTACCACCACCTAACTTGATTGTCGGAGGGTTCTCAGCCGGTACCACACCGATGCCCTTTTGACCATCTTTCTTTGAAGTGTTTCAGATAGCTTCGCCGTGAAGGACTAACACGTGACGCACCGTGTTCAACTGTGTGGAAAAACCCTTTACGAGAAATACCCCACACAGTTTGGCGTCCACCGTGGGACCGTTCATCTTCGATTTCTGGCTGAATCCAGATACTCACACGGTACCCACAAGTTGAGACAATGACCACTCAGTCAACCAGACAACGAGCTCTCAACGAGAACAGCCGAGACAAATGAGTAAACGACGATGCTCAGAACCTTGACGCGACACCGGGAACCATCACCATCACACTGGCGGAACACCGAGAGATGGTGGAAGCGTACAAAGCGTTGAGAGAAGAAGTGCGAGAAATGAAATCCTTACTAGGGGAAGGGTTGGCAACAGTCCATGCTAACAGCCAAAACATCCTGAACGTAGATGAGGGAGGTCCTTCAAAGCCACGAACTGGCAAATCCCAAGCCAGACGATGACGTCGAAGGGCCACCACGTTCTAAAAGGGAAAGAATGTGTCGGGAAACGACCTATGGACCAAGCTGACAGCCCGCCGACAAGGGAAAAATGCTACGTAAGTAAAGTGATGGTCAACGCCGAAACATGATACTCGAAAATGGAGAAGCTGGCGTTAGCCCTGATAGTCGCTTCGCGCAAACTGAAGCACTATTTTTTGGGTCACTAGATAGTAGTGAGAACCACCTTACCACTGAAAGTCATTCTTCACAAGCCGGATGTTTCGGGACGCCTAACAAAATGGGCGATAAAACTGGGTGAATATGACATCACTTATGAGTCGCGGACAGCCATCAAAGGGCAAGTTCTCACAAACTTCTTTGCAGAAATGACTCCAGCAAGCTTGAATGAGACTGAGACAAACTCACCGTTGCCGGAAGGCCCCGGGATGGAAGCCTAGACTCTAAGTGTTGATGGGTCCTCGAATTCAAGAGGATCCGCCGCAGGGCTAGTCCTGTCGACCCCCGAGGGATACCTCCTGGAACAATCGATCCGATTGAATTTGCAACTTCAAATAATGAAGCCAAATACGAAGCGTTGATAGTTGGACTGCAGAGAGCAAAGGAACTGGGAGTCGAGAGCCTAAACATTCTCAACTCATGGTAAATTAGGTAAAAGGGGCTATTTAAGGCAAAGGATCCTAGAATGGCAAAATATTTAGAAAACATTTAGTCTATCCTCTCTCAGTTCACCGAATATAGCATCAGCCAAGTGCCAATGGCTGAGAATGGACATGTCGACGCTCTGGCTAGCCTCGGGTCCGCGTTCGGTACTGAAACAAGAAGAGTGATCCCTGTTGATTATCTGTCTGAACCCAGCATTACCCTCGATTCAGACATGGGGAGTGGAGACGATGGGGGGATTAGACAAGTAATGTCGATAAAAAAGGATCCGAAGCCTGAGTTAGACTGGAGGAATCAAATCCTCGAGTACTTACAATCTGGACTTCTACCCGAAGAGAAACTAGAAGCGCGAAAAATCCGATCAAAAGCTGCCAGGTACTCGATCATCCAGGGAGAATTATACAGGAGGTCCTTTAGCGGACCCTATCTAAAATGTCTGGGAAAGTTAGAAAGCTCTTACGTGCTGAAAAAGTTGCATCTTGGACATTGCGGAAACCACACAGGACCGAGATCCTTAAGTCACAGAGCGTTAACACAATGGTATTACTAGCCCATCATGGTTAAAGACGTCAAGGATTTCGTCTCTCGATGTGACAAGTGTCAGAGGTTTGCAAAAACAATTCATGTGTCGCCCACGACCCTCACGACAATCTCAGCACATTAGCCTTTCATGCAATGGGGTCTAGACCTAGTGGGAAAACTACCGATAGCCCTGGGTCAAAAGTGCTATTTGATTGTAACAACAAACTACTTCTCCAAATGGATTGAGGCCAAGCCACTGGCAACGATTACAGAATGGAAGATTGAAATGTTCCTCTGGAAGAACATCTTCACCCACTTTGGAATCCCTAAAGTTATAATCATTGACAACGGAACTCAATTCACAGGAAGATCCATCTGGAGGTATTGCGCAGATAGAAAAGTGGAACTCCGATACCCCGATACCCGCAGGCTAATGAACAAGCAGAGGCGTCGAATAAAACCATCATGGACTCTCTAAAAAAGAGATTGGAACGAACGAAGGGAAGATGGGTGGATGAACTGCCAAGAGTCCTTTGGGCGTATCGGACCACCCCTAGAATCCCAACCGGCGAAACCCCATTCACTATGGCTTTTGAGGCAGAGGCCGTCATCCCCACGACCCAGAGTTCGATTCTAGAAGCAGAAAACGATACCATGATGGCAGAAGCACTCGACATGGCCGAAGAAAAAAGGGAACAAACACTAATCCGTTTTGCCACCTACCAGCAAAACTTGGCAAAGTACTTTGAGAAGAAAGTAAAGCAGCATAGCTTCAAAGTGAATGACTTTGTCTTGAGAAAAGTATTCCAGAACACGTAAGTGCCCGGAGCAGGAAAACTGGGACCGAATTGGGAAGGTCCGTACAAGGTGGTTGAAGAACTCAAGCCAGGAACCTATCGCCTCGAAGACTAGAGAGGCGAACCGATTCTAAGGGCTTGGAACGCCACACACTTGAGGATTTATCGTGTGTGAAGATGAGAGAACCATGTAAGTACTTAGCGAGAGAGGCCCATTTTCAAATTAATATACAAGTATTACATGTTTTCTTCGACATGACCAGTCGATGCCTTTACAATGAAGAGCTCTAATTCATTAGGCAAATTGCTAAGTCCCCCGCGGACTAAAAGCCCTAATCCGTTAGGCAAGTTGCTAAGTCCACCGCAAACAGAAAGCCCTAATCCGCTAGTCGAACACTCGAAAACAAGGAAAAGAAAAGTTTACGCGGATATAAAATGTCGAGCTAACAAGTAAATAAAATGCCAAGTTTTATTTAACAAAAAACAAGCAGACCCACATCTCGGGAACTTAGCCGAAAAAAGCTACTAGATTCGTACAAAAATAAACTAGATCCGAGGAATCTGCTACAACTCCGAGTCGAAGCTTCCAAAGGAATGACGTCGGGAAGGTCGAAGCGATCTCCGAGGCAAAAATGATGATTCTGCACAAAGAGAAGGGTAGCCATCCGACTAGCCGTGCTCTGCGCCTTAACGGATATTAGAAAGTAATCATGCTTTCACCTGAAGAAGAAAAAGTAAGTATGATATCACTCCCGAGGAAAGACGGAGAGACACCATTCCTACCACCCTCTGACCGAGCAAAATACTGCTTCTCCTATCAAGTCAAGGCGGGCCCAAGTGCTGAGAACCGAAGTAGTACCGTTCTCATCTGACGTCGCTCCGCGCTCGACTCAGGGAGAAGCGCATTTCTCGCCTCCTTAAACACCAAACGAGACGCCACCTCTCATACTGAAGTCCCTGACGATGTCATGATGAGGGGAACCATCGAGGGCCGACAAGGGAGTTGTCCCCTCCATCGCTCGCTCCAGTTCCCGAGTAACCTACATATATTATCCGCCAAAAGCCTTGGTCCATCCAAGCACGAAAGCCTTCTCCGGAAGCAAAAGTCTTGGTCCGTCCAAGCACGCAAAGCCTTCTTCTGAAGCAAAAGTCTTGGTCTGTTTGAGCATTCCTTATCCTTAAAAATAGAAAACGTTGGAGTGTTAAAATGTAAAAAATCTTGGTCCGTCCAAGTATTCTAAGCTTTCTGCGAAAAAGAAATCCTCGAACGAACAAAACCAACTAATGTTCTAAACCTAAGGGAAGAAGAATTCGCAATTTCAGAACAAGTTAAAAGGCATTTAGTAAAGAAGGCAAGAAGACAAACCAAGTAGATATATGGAGGGAACATGTATATCATGTGTCTTCAAAGGCAAAAGAAATATGCGTTCAAAAAGATCAACCCAAAAAGAAAATAGTTCAAGGTGGCAGACAATAAAGGGGCTCCACAATCCGGAGTTTTACCCTGGAGAATTCAATCAGAAACTTAAACGGCTTTGGTGGGGTCCTTGGCCATCGCATCCTCGCCTCCGCCAACATGGGCACTCGTACCTTCGTCGACCCCGCTGTCATGAGAAGTTTCACCCTCGGGGCTGCCAGCTTATTGGCTTTCTCAATCAAGTCTCACCGAAGATCAATGGCGTCTTCATAGGTGATCAGACTAATTGGGCCTCGAAGTTCCTCATCCATCTCCAATTGCGCTTTAATCGAATCCCTCCCGACCGATAAACCAACTAGGGTTGACTGAACGGAAGCCTCAGTTACCCTGGCCAATTTCCCTTGGAGGTCGTTCACAACATCTTTAAGATGGAGGAGTTCGGACACTTAGGCTCTCAGTGAGCTGTTCTCCAAGATGGCTGCATCCAAGTCCTCACTTACTTTCCTCAGAGACTCGGCCTCCCGGTTCAAACCGTCCATAGCCTCAGATCATTATTTACAGGCAACATTTAGACGCCCCAAATTCTTGACCCGAGCAGCCTCAACCTCATCATACATTTGCTCGATGTCCCTGTTGGATTTATGGAGATCCTTATTCTCTTTCCGGATACGCTCGAGCTAAGCGGATTGGTCAGACTTCTTAGCCTCTAGCGAAGAAATCCTCTTATTGGTCGCCGTAAGGTCAGTCCTCAGTTGGAGACCCTCGACCAGCGCCAATTCAAGGGCACGGGATTTACGGCTACTAGCTGTTGCCTCAGCCAATTTGCGCTCTAGGTCGCTATTTTTCTGCATCGAACTCTTCAAGTTGAGGGCCATTTGGGTCGTGGCCTGAGTCCTCTAGAGAAGCAAACACGTTTAAAGACATCGAAATCGACTGGATAAATAACAGAGAGTGAAGACAAAAGAGTGAACTCACTAACCAGCCAACTACGGTAGCACATACGGCTGAAAGTCACATCATCGCTATTATAGTCAAAGAGGGGCGGTTTCAATTGCATGACCCCCAAATCTAAAGCAAATCCAACCTTGTCCATGGCCTGACGGAGGTAGTATTCATTGGAGAGAGATCCATAGTCGAAGCTGGGTCCTAGAGGAGCGAACAGGCGAAGAAAAGAAGGTCCATCACCCGCGGTCCCCTTACCAGCGCCCAAACCCCATCTGTTGGAGGGGGAATAACCTCCAGTGACGGGCCGGACGGACACAAGGTTCCGGCGTCTAGAGGCCCATTGGTCGTCCGATCGTTATCCTATTCAAATTCCTCATCAGAAGATAAAACATTGACATGATCAGAAGAAAGCGAATCTTCCTAAGAAGGAACCGATTGATAAACCATCTTAGGATGCTTCAGAACGAACTCATCCGCACCCTATACTGGGCGTTCATACGCCCAGGCAACTCCACTCCTCCTTCGTTTGAGATCCGGGGTGTAACGTCCCATTATTTTGAAGTGAAATTTTTTTTATTATTTATTTATTTATTATTATTTTATTATATTTTATTTAATGTTATTTATCTATTTATTTCAATTTAAGTAATTAGATTAATTATTATTTTTGTAATTTCGATTTTAGTAGTTAATTTCGCCCGAAATCCTTTTTAATCGTTTTTAATATTTTAAATTCGTTTTGGTGACATTAATAATTATTAATAAGCCAATTAATAATTATTAATCACCTTTAGATTTATTTAAGAGCATCGGGTTTCGTTTTATAAGTCAAAAGTCATAAAAGGACGCAACCGTCATTTCCAATTTCTTAAAATATCTAAAATTACTATTCATTTATCTTTAAATATCACCAAAGTTGACAAAAATCATTTCATCTTCTTCCTTCTCCTTTCTCTTTGCCGTGAGCTTTCTCTTCTCCATGGATGAGAAGACTTTTTCTTGGCTTTTCTTCGTTTCTCGGCGGATCATCGTGTTTTTGGTTGCGTTGGATTGGTAGGGACGAGGGCTACCTATCCAACCTAGCTTTTCGGAGTTTCCCATTCTCTAAGGGAAGTCCCAAACAGTAAGTTTTCGAAACTTTTTAGATGGTTTTGTTCGTTTTTTATTATAAATGAGTTTTGAAGTTGAAATCATGAATTTCTATCATGGAATTTGACGATTTTGAGCCCGGATTTTTGAAAAACACTATTCACCAGAAAATGCACACTTGTTCGCATATTAGTTATGAGTTGTAATATGTTGTGCAATTGGTGAATTGTAGGTGCGATTGCTCGGTTGTTGTTTCGTGGAAAGTGGAGATTTGGAGTTATTTGGCTAAGGTGAGAATAGTTAGGATTTAAAGTAATCTTAGAAAACGAATAAGTATGATGGTTTGTAGAATTGGAAACTAAGACTAGAATTCAAATCTAAGATTAGAGAGATGTGAGTTAGTGCCCTTAGGATTAAGAGTTAATCCTTTAAGTAAGAACTTATGAGTTCTCGAGGAAAGTATTGAATCTTGGAAGATTCTAAGTTAGATTCGTTTCGAAGCTAGGTTGGATCATTGGAGGTTAAAAGAT
The DNA here is from genome assembly GCA_028015215.1 of Gynostemma pentaphyllum. Taxonomy (NCBI): domain Eukaryota; kingdom Viridiplantae; phylum Streptophyta; class Magnoliopsida; order Cucurbitales; family Cucurbitaceae; genus Gynostemma; species Gynostemma pentaphyllum. The sequence goes on along the minus strand of CM051347.1, from coordinate 45,132,666 downwards.
CCAAACTTTTATATAGAATGATTAATAGAACCTCGAATTATTGGAAGTTTAGAATCCTTGAAGGTTAGGTTAATCGTTTAAGTTATGTTTATACTTTTATTAATGTAGCGGAGTTCGATTTACGTATCGTTCGTCCGAGATGCTTATCTATTTTACTTTATGTCATTTACTTTATATCTTTTACTTTATGCCCCTTTACTTTATGCTTGCATCAACTACTTTAATTCCGCACTTTATTTATTTACTTTTACAAGGATATGCAAGCATATGCATATCATATTGCATCATACCATTCTCGCACCATTCATGAAAAAGAAATGAAAGTGAGAAAGAAAAGAAGGGGAAGAATGTTGGAGCCTACGGGTAGTGTCCGCATCACCTTCAGAAAAAGAAACGTAAATGAAAAAGAAATGAAAGTGAAAAAGAAAAGAAAGTGAAAGAGAAAAAAATGAAGAATGATGAACCCTACGTGGAGTTCACATCACCTTCAGTGAAAAAGAAACGAAAGTGAAAAAGAAATGAAAGTGAAAAGAAAAGAAAGTGAAAGAGAAAAGAAGGAAGATTGATGAACCCTACGTGGAGTTCACATCACCTTCAGAGAAAAGAAAGAATGTGAAAGAAAGGAAGTTGAATGCTAGCCTACGGGATGTACGCATTACTTCTTCATGCATAGGGAGTTGAATGGTAGCCTACGGGATGTACGCATTACTTCCTCATGCATAAGGTTGAATGGAAGCCTACGGGATGTCCGCATTACCTTCATTCACGCACAAAAAGGGCAATTGCGAAGTCCTACGGGATGCTCTCATGCATTCATGTTTATGATAGATGAAAGAGAGAATCGAGAAGTTGTATGATGTGCAAAGAATATTTACTTTTCTTACTTATGTCATAACAATGTTGATGGATGAGTATTGACTATGATTATTAGTAATATCATCCTTAGAAAGTATAAAACGAAATTACCTGGAGATTAGAGAACTTTAGGAGTGAATTGTGTCAGATTAATTGGATACAAATCGGAATACGAGTTTGAGGTCTATCTCTACTTTTTATGCTTATTATTCTCACTGGGCTTAAGTTGTTAGCTCATGATATTACAAAAATTTCAGGTAATGCCCTGGCTAGAGGTCGAGGGAGAGGAGATGGTGTTGTATGATCGAGGGATGACGACTTTGAGATGGACTAGGTTGTTGTAAAATCCATGTAAATGGTTTTGTGAACTTTATATAATTTTGGAGTTGTATATTTGTAAATGGCTCTTAAGAGCTATTGTCTTTTCTTTTATGATTATAAATCATTTTGAACTCCTGATAGGAACCTAATGTTCCTTGTGTTTTTAGATGTTTGAATTTAAGATGTAAACAGGTTTTTGGTTAGCCTATTTTCAAACATAATCAAGCCAATTTTTATTAAAATAAAAGACTTCCGCTGTGTTTTCTAATTTAAATTATTTTAAAGTGACGGGTCATCACACGGGGAGTCCTTGGAAAGATCCGCGGGAGAATCCGTAGGAGGATCTGTAACCACTGCACCCTCCATAGAAACTTCCGGAGCGCTGATCACCACATATTTCCCACTTCCTAAAGGACGAGGACCCTTAAGACCGGCCGCCTCTTTTCCCTTCCGGTCGCGTGGGGGCACCGTTGTAGACCTTTTCTTTCCCATGTTCTGAAGAAGGGCAAAGAAAGCATCGGAGTCGTTGAAGTTTGGAATTGGGGTGGATGGAACGACCGACATCTTCTTAGAGAGACCTGCGAAACAAACAATTTGAATAAGTTCTGAATCAATTCTCATATGAAGCCAAAACCGAAAGGTCAAGATGGAACACTTACGAGGAGCAACTGGAACAAAGTTCGGCGGAGGAGTCTAGAGATTTGAGGAAACCAACCAAGGATGTTGGGTAAACTCTTCCCAGTTGAAAGACCCTAAATCCTCAAGAATCTTGCAACGACCGAGAGACTCCTTGGAAACGCTTTTTAGGAGAGGATTCTTCGCTGAAACAAGAAGACAAAAACAGTTAGTCAAAGTCACGGTTGAGCTGAACATAAAGCAATTCGGAACTCGTTCCTCACCCTCGTCCTCCCAGGAGGTGGGAAGAGTTCGGCCCCCGGACAAGATGGGGCCACGGATGAAAAACCCGAATTCCTTCCACTTCTTGTCACAAGAATTCTCATCTACCAAGGAAGACGTCGCATGACTTTGAAGGAGAAAATGCATCATATCATGAACATTCGAACGAATAACCCAAAAGCGGGATACCATGCCCAGGGTGGGTCAGAAACCTAAACCCGAACCTATGACGTCGAGGGTAATCAAAGACCTCAAAGTGTTCGGCATAAGTTGGCCCAGGGCAATACCACAACTCAGAAGGAATTCGTTACCAGATGAGGAAGGGGAAATCGCACTCCCCACTGAAAGAACTTTGAATAAATAGAAGTTCAATCATCCCCCGTGGAAAGATAGACCCGCTTCGACTCGAGGGAAGTCTCATCTCGAAATCCTCAGAGATGCCATAGTGCTGAGATCGACCTGGGTTATCTCGGACAAGTAATGAACAAGGCCTTTATCTTCCCGGATACCCTTCGGCTGAGACCCTTTCTTCTTCCTCACAACCTTTTTCCCCGTCGGATCAACGGTAGGAGATCTAGGAGAGTTGGAAGCAACAACATGGTCAGCCGAGGAGAGTCCCTCTCCTTCCAATGACACAGAAGCAGATGGGGTAGCCTTGGATTTGGCCTTACCGCCCTTGGAACGACTTTTCCTTTTCTTCTTTTTCTTTTGAGCCGCCTCCAAGGCAGGGACAGGAGAAAGAGGATGGGAAAAGTCGGGAACTGGGCTGAACCTACCAAGATGGAAACCCCTCCCCTCAATGGTCGAGAGGTAGGAAAAAGGGCGGGATCCACATCTAAACTAGCCTAAATTTTAGAGAGAGACCCAAACCCACTCATAGACGGAAGAGAATCTTCTTTAATCGGGGAACGAGGGAAAAACATAGGCTCGTTCCCCTCAGGCTCAACCCGAGACGAGGGAACAGTATTAGTCCCACTAGTACGAACAGAAGAAAGGGAAGCACCAGACATAGCCCTCTAAAAAACCAGACCGTCATAGTCATCATCCCCTACTACTACCCCGGAGTCCTATGGCCTCTAACTACGGAGTTTTCATCAAAGTTATCCATGGCAAAAAGGACGAAGAACAAAAGCAGAGTTGAAAGACTAACCTTCAGAGAGGGACAGGGAAAACTTCGAAGGAACGGAGTGAAGATGGCAAAGAATCGTTCGAAAGCGAGTGATCTCCAGGAGATTTCAAGAATTCGAAAAGCAAATGAGCTTTTAATTCTGAAGAAAAACCCTATTTAAAAGGGGGGAAACACGCGTCCAACCATCGCGACACATGGAGAGGGACGCAACGATCTGAATCCCTCGAAGCCCATTGGAATCCAAACATTCGAAAACCTAACAGGTCAATTTTATGAATAACCACATCTCTTGGAATGGATAGGTTCACAGAGGGGCGCGACGACCTGCGAAAAGATGCCACCGAAGGTCCAAATCACAACGAGGCCGAGCGGTATATTTTTCGAGAAGTCGTGACCTCCAACTGTCCCAGGACGATATAAGGATCAGGACGGACATCACGCCTTCGATTTGAATATTTACTATTCCCTGACACCGGACTTTCAGACCCAGGAAATAGGGGAAAACTGTAAAGGGTAAAAATAGCCCTCTTACGGGCCATGTTCACACCAGGCCGGTTCACATTGGGATAGACCCATCCGAACCAGCATCTTAAGGAGCCTATCCTTCATGGACCGAGTGAAAGCCCATTAAGTCTAGTCCCAGACTAGCCCAGTCGACGAGCCCACGATCAAGGAACTATAAAAGGCAACTTGACCTATCAAATCAGGTATGTGAACCTAAAAACCATCAGTCATACATTTGACCTAATCTTCCTTGCGGCGCAAGGTATATTCTCACCTACCACCACCTAACTTGATCGTCGGAGGTTTCTCAGCCGGTACCACACCGGTGCCCTTCTGACCATCTTTCTTTGAAGTGTTTCAGGTAGCTTCGCCGCGAAGGACTAACACGTGACGCACCGTGTTCAACCGGTGTGGAAAAACCCTTTACAAGAAATACCCTACACAATTATTAAATGATCAATCTTATTATTATTTTTATGTTTTAAATTGAAACTTTTAAAATTAAAATACATTAACTTTTCATATTTTATTATATTTTAGGTTTTTGATAAATTCATTATACACTAAATGGAAAAAATTAAAAAAATGTTATTTTTTAAAAAATCTAAACTTTTTATTATTATTTTAAATTGTAAATTAAAAAAAAAATATTTAAAAAAAGTCATTTTTGAAACTACCCCAATAAAATTAAATTGAATAAGGAAAATATAAATATAAATTTAAATATTTAATTATTTGTAATTCTTTTGAGATAATTCAATTTTTTGTAATTCTTATAAATGAATTAGAAAGGGGACAATTACTGAAATAACATATTTTTACACACTAATTATTGAAATGTCAAATTTTTTTTGAAAATTACTCAAATAGCATAATTATACTTCAATAAATTTATTGAACTAAAAAAATTAAAAAAAACTAATAAATTTAATGAAAAATAATCAAATAATTCGATAAATTATTGAACTTGAACCTAAAAATGAAAAAACAAACAAACAAATTCATTAAAAATATCCATTAAAAATAGTTCAATAAATTTATTGAACTATAATTATGCTATTTGAGTAATTTTTAAAAAGTTCTAATATTTTAGTAATTAGTATCCAGATATATGTTATTTAAGACAAATTCTTATTAGAAGTTATCATATCTGATAGCTTGGAAGTTATAAACCTACTTAACAAATCTAGATCGGCCTCCGTTCAAGCGCGTCGTCTGGCGAAACATGCAGACCCCTGGCTTCTCTTTCACCTGGGAGAATTCTCTTCCCCCACAGGTTGAAGCATCTCCAAGGGATTCTTAGGTTTCTTCGTGTAGCTGGCTTTCAGTTTTGTTTTCTTTTTTTTTTTCGTGTTTTATGTTGGTATATTAAAAAAAAATAATTATCATTATAAAACTCAAAAATACAATTTCAAATTCATTTTAACTTAAATATATAATTATATGTTGGGTTAAGTACTTTACGACTTTTATCAACTTTCGATCATACTTTTCAAAAGTTTCACTTTACTCTACATATTTTTTATTTAACTTAATGTATAATTTTCGTCACGAGTATGATGCTCATTTCAATCAAGATTTAATATTAATAAGATTTTTGTTAAAAGGGAGACTCAAATATTTTAATGAACACTAATACCTAACCAGTTAATAAATAATCTAATACAAAACAATTTTCTACCAAAACAGTACAAATACTACACAAAAATTTAACTAATCAAATATATAATTTAACAAAAAAAAAAATGTAGTTACAAGATTCTAAAAACCCAAGGAAAGAACTTTCAACTGAGAAATCAAGTGAGTAATACCAGACATCTTGGTCTTCATCAAATACAAAGCATACTCTCCATGAAAAGCTGCTTCCATTAGACAAGGAACATTCTCAAAGCTCATCTCTATCAATGGTCCATCATAATAAAAATAACTAAGATTTTCTGCTGACAAAATCTCCAGTTTTTGCAGATTTCTACAATTCCTTATCACTAACGATTTCAATTTCAGTTCACAAAAACCATAAATCGTCAATTCCGAAAGCGTCGACGAATCGTCGATAATCAATTCCTCTAAACACATTGATCTCCATAAAAAATACTCCACAGTTTCTCCATCAACTCGTAATGAACTCAATCGAAGAGTTTTCAGTGATTCGAATTCATAATCATAAAGATTGTCGATGTGGATATAATGTCCATCGAATTTGAATTCCAATTCGAGCGATTTAGCTCGCTTTCGCAAAGCGTATTCGATCCAATCGTGAATATCATCGCCATGGACATGATTTTCAACAGAGATACAAGCTCTGAATCTCTCAATCGTAGGACGTTGATGAACTTTCATAACGAATTTCATCCAGTTGAAGAAATTCTCTTGATCGTCGATGGAAGTCTCGCGCGTGATATTTGAACAATCGAAATCTAACGTTGATGAATTGAGGATTAAAGATTTGCAGAAACTTCTCAATTTTCGCGATAAACGGCTAACGCTAGCGAGATCGTTCATCGGCAAGAGAGATAGAATCAATAGAAGCATCTCGTCTGGTAAATCGTTGATTGAGATAATTGAATTAGGTTTAGGAAATTGATACATCGTTCGCTGTGAAATTCCAAAATTATGATGAGAAAGATGATAGTAATGAGGAAAGGAGAAGAAGAAAACGCCATTACTGACCTTATGGAGTGGAAAATCAGAGGAAGATTGCAGGATTCTCTTCATTTCTTAGTTCAATCAAAACTCAACAGAGCCAAGGAAGAAGACGATCATGGATTTTGCCGCCGAAATAACTTTAAATAATCGAATCCAAAGAATCAAAAATTTTAGATTTTCTTATAGATTTTTTTTAAAAATAAATAATTATAAATGGCATAAAATTTGATCATATTATAATTGACATGTAAATCAAATATTATTGGATTATAAAATTTAGCGGGACCACATATTTATTAAATATAATACTATTAAATAAAAATTAAAAACCCCTATTAAAGACTACATTAAATAAATAAAAGATTTAAAATATTGTAGAAGCTCGGCTCCTCCACCTCATTAGTTACCATCTAAATCATCGTAAAATAATTAGTATAATTTTCGAATCATTTTTAAAAAAAAAAATTTTTTTTGTTAACAAAATTAACATATTAAACTTATTATTTTAAATAACAATTTATAATTTTCCCCCAAATAATTTAGCTATTTTTTTAATCCTATTTATTAATATACATAAAAGTATCCTTTAAAAATAGATATTTTTGTTAATTATTTCATACGAATATTTGAGATAAAGTGCATCCCACAATAACTCTATTGTTGTAATATTTATTTTTTTTAAACTCTATTGTTAAGTTATATAGAGTTTTTTTCTAAATTTTAAATTATGTATATAAATTTTTTTAATATGAATAAATATTGAAGCTTTATTTGGCAAAAGCCCCTCGTTGGATCCCCCCTACGAGGCTCAATCGTTGGCTCATATCCAATCCAAACATTAACTACCTACCACAAATTTGATTCCGAGCTTTAGTTAGTCACTTTGCGCGGCCATAGAGATGGTGCTCATCCATCTAAACACGAAATTAGTATAGTTAGTGATTAACTTGTTTATAAAAATATTATATTTATAAATATTTTAAAAAATACCATTAAGGTTGGGCGGCGTGGCACTAGCCTCTATCCTATGTATAAACGTCAATCACACATGACACATAGATTTAAAATTTTGATAGTATTTACAATTTAGGGTTCTTTTGATTATCCTTTCCCGTTTCTATTTCTTGTTTCTTATTTCTCCTTCTTGTTTCATATTCCTATTTTTTTAAAAAGACAAACATAAACATGTTTTGATCGTTTTTTTATTTTTTTTTTTTTTTTTTTTTTTGAAGAAAAAAGAAATAAAATATGTTTTTTTTTTTTTTTTTTTTTTTTTTTTTCCCCTTTTGAAAAAATAAAAATATGTTTAAAATATTACAACTTTAAATGAAATATTTAAAAATATTATATCAATATAATTTTTAGATATTTATAATACATTTTATAAGTCAAAATGTGACATAATTTATCAATGTGGTTAAAATTTTGGAAACAAAGAATGAAAAACAAGAAATTAGAATTTTTTGTTTCTAAAATTTCTGCCCAATTTTGGAAATGATTTCTTAGAAAAAGATAAACAAAAATTAAGAAGAGTTACCAAACAACTCTATTTCTTAAAAAAAGAATAGTAATAATAAACAAAAATTGAGAAGATTACCGGGCCTTAGTGATTGAATTTATCATTATCATAATTTTAAATTTTAAAAAAATCATTCTATTGACGAACCCAAAAAAAAAAAAAAAAGTCAATAAACAAACAAACAAACGAACTTTATTTTCAAATTCTGAACATTTTTTTTAATAAATAATTATCCAATAAACTCACTGAGTGAGCTTACTTTATGTTACAATATTTTTGTTTAGAGACTTTATGTTACGATTTTATTCATTTAATTTATTTATATATTAATACTTAATTTTCATTGAAACTAAAATACTTAAATGTAAGGTATATTAAGGCCCCTTCTGCATTTGAAAATTTACAGTTTTAAATAACGTCAAACATTTTTTTAACTTGAACATACTATAGCTCTAATTTAGTAAAATAAATCTTAGTATCTTACCATTGTACTAAACCCGGATTAACCTCTAACCTTTTTATTACAAGAAAACTACTGATACAAAATGCATTTTTATATGACTAACGACAATTGTCTAAAATTTACTGGATTTATTAAATTGATGGGTAGGAGAAGAAGACAAATAGTCTAATTTACCAGCTTTTTGAAGACCTATTGAAAAACACTCCTCCATTATCAATGGATAATCAGGTAGAATAAACACCTACTGTACTTGCCATTGATTATCGAAGAGATCTCACTATAAATGATTTCCTTCTTTCTTCGTTTTGTCACGGCCTTCGATTCAGAGAAAAACCGAGATTCGGCTGCTACTAGCTTCTCCTCACCATCCTTGAATTTGTAATACCAATTTTTGTTAAGATATGAAGAAGCTCTTCCAAACATCACTTAGTTTCTTCCCTTTTTTTTCTTAAAGATAACTATGCGGATCGCCTTACAAAACGGTTCTCAAACGAGTAGATCGTAGTGGTTATTACCACTATATAGCAATCTCACTGGATTCTTGGGTTTTCCTTTTCTTTCGCCTTTGAACTCAGCTCCGTATTCTGCAATTGGAATGAAACTGTAACCTCGCCAACCTTTTGTATGCTGCAAAACCAATTTGAAAATGCATCAGAATTTTCATTTTGTGGCTAAAATCCGATCAAATGGACCCAGCTAGAGAACGTGTTTATTGTTATTCTTCAGTCAAGTGGATTTGTTAAGTTAAATGGGGGAAACACCTCATTACCATGTTCCTACATTGTTAATCCAAGAAAAAACTGAAAAATATCTTCAAGCTCATTTCACAAACCAACACGTGTACAGTCATTGATTTAGGAAACTTGATCGAGAAAAGTATACCTCGTGCTCTGGTATGTAGACGATGATAGGCTGCTTACAGAGCTTTGACAGCACCTGATAGAGATTGAAGATCATGGATCATTACTTGATGTCAACAAAGGTCTTTTTGATCCACCTAAGTGAATAAAATTAAGTAGAAATTGTGAAGATGCATTGGAAGAGAACTAACCAAAAGCTCCGATTCTCCTCCCCAGAAATCCGGTCTTTGAATGCGTCGACAGTAACTACAATAATAGTTCCAAAAGGATGCAAAGGCATGTTAAAATTAAAAAATACCACGATCTGAAGTCACAACTTCATAAGACCTGCAAGAGCGGGAGGAAAAAAAAGCATGAAAAAGAGAACAAAACTAACCGTTCGAGAGACTCCTCGACAGTAATTGCCACAAGGGCTGCTTCAAACTGCCGTCTTTCTTTGCCATTATCACAAATAACTTCTTTCACAGCCATGCGTAAATCATCTGCATGTTAATTACATCAGCATCAAATTTCTCCTAAGCTCATCAAGATAATATAGCACAAAACAATTCTAGAAACCACAAGTAGGTATTTTCTCCTTCAAGAAAAATGGGGCACTATTTTTTTTTTACCGAGAACTGTTGACATTAGTGTCATTATTATTATCATCATCATTGAAAAGAATCTGGAATAACATATTCCCTAAAACAAAGAGAAATACAATTGTTGAGCCAGAAAGCTTGAATGAGATTCACACAACACAAGTACTCACATAAAAGGTTCTTAGTTATAAAATAAGCATAAATCAAGAGAGATTGAAGGACTCTACAATATAATAATCGAAATAGGGAGTTTGAACTCTAGGACAATCGAAAAATAACCTCCAGGACCAGAAAACTTCTTTTTGCTCCCTAAATATTCCTTAACAAATTAGTTGGATGATATAGTAAATGGAATACTTATCAACACTTTCACTCATTCAATCAAGGTAAAAAATATGTAACACAGCCTCAATTAACAATTTTATGCCTAGAGAGGTGAAGCAAATTGGACATATATATCAAGCATGCCTGCATCATTTTTCTCCTCGAACGGATTAAGCGGGATACCCCGGTTGAAAGCCATTCCTTTGGCCTGAATTTATGAACAACAAGTCAGTTTAAAAGGCAAGAAAGTTAAAAAAAAAAAAGTTTAATCTTAATGTAAGTGAAAGCAAATACATCTACTAGTACTTTCGATACAAATTCGGTATGAAAAAAAAAACATATATTTGATATCAAAAAACAAGAATTCAAACAAAACAGAATCAATAGGAGAAACAAATTCAAAGAGTAAAAAAATGGAAAGCGTATAGAGAAAGAGAGGATACAAGGGCACGAAACAGACAGCGACCATCTCCGGTAACTTTTCGGACCGAGAATTGCTCGGATTTAGACAATGCCGGTGATTCCTTAACCCTAAGAAATTGAATTTATGATTCTACAATCAAAACAAGAAGTTGGTGATTGAATTCTAAAAGCAAAATGAACTTACAGTGGTGGTCCAATTCTAGCAAAGAATGGAGAAATGGAATGAACGGGAGAAGAAACGAGCTCAAATTGAGCAATTCCTTGTTTCAATTGCTGCAGAATTATCTCTGTAAAAAAAAAAAAAAAACAAAAAACAGAGAGAAGGAGAAGAAAATTAGAAAAGCAAAGGGAAAGAAAAGAAGAAAGAAGAGAGGAGTTAGAAGTAAGTAACCATTAAGAGGCTTCTTCTCTGCCATGATATCGTCCATGGAGAAAGAAGATATAGCTTTTATTTTAAGAAGACTAATTTTATCAAGCAAGGACCAAGGTGAGACTTGAGATGGATAGACATCAAATTTGTGTGCATCACCTTGCCTAAACAAAGATTAATTCTAAAGAATCAAAGTTATCCCGTATTTACCGATGATTTCGAAGTTTTGAATGAAAATATAGTAGAGCTAAAAAAAACAATCATTTAAATAAGAGTTGGTGTTGAGGGGGAGAAATTTTATTTTTACCAATTTTTAAGTATATTTGACCAAAACGTTTTATTTACGTTTTTTTTTTCATTATTTGAAGGGCAAAATGATTTTGGGTTTATGAACCTCTATTTAAATTATAATTAACGCTCACTAAATGATTATGGTGGGGTGAATAAACAAAATTATTAGTTTTTATTTTGTATAATATTTAAATTGAGAAAAGATATCACTCATTTACTTAATTTTACAAAAAAATAAAATGTCAAGTGGATTTTTCATTCCGTAATGCAAAGTTTAGAGACGGAATTAGACTTTAAAAATTAAGAGATAAAAATAAAAAAAAGTTCACTCGATTAAAATAGATTTTAAACCGATTTAATGATAAAAAAAGGGTTAATTTCATATTAGACCATAATAAATAGGTATAATAGCATTAATACTTATATGTTTTATAAATTAGCAAACTTACCCACTTTAACTCCACGCGCCGTTTAAGGGAACAATGAAAAGACGTTTTCTGCCCTCTATTTATTATGGTATACAACATTTAAGGAAAGGACGTGATGATAATTGTTCAAAACAGAAAACATGGAATCACCGCCATTTATGGTGTTTTTTGGGCAAAATTGATATTAAAAAAAAACAACCGGTATTAGTGAATAAATGTGAATTAATGTGGATATTCTTGATAATATTTCAAAAAAAAAAGGGACTGAGATTTTTTTTTATATATAAAATAACATTTAAAATGAGTGATATAAAAACTTATGAATTGTTGGAATTAATTCTAATAACTCATTAGATTTTATCTTGAAATCAACCTATAATACTCTTGGTAAAAAATGAACTTAATAAAAAAACATTGAAAACAAAAATCTATTTTTTTTTATTAATATTATGGATTAAATTAGAAATGAACCAAATGTACGCTTGAACTATGGAAAATTAAAAATTCATTATAAATATTCTAAACATCCTTTTCATTCCTTAAATTTAAAATTACACACTTTAATACAAGAAAGGAATAACAGCCTTCCTACTTTTAGGATAATCTTCCCCAAATTTATCCACATACCACAAATGGTTCGCACGTGCCCTAGGCACCAAATTAGCACACGTGTAAAGAAAAAACCCAAACCCAACCCATGACCACGTCATCACCGACCAACCCAACCACTCCACAATTTCTCCCAGGTAATTCGGACAGCTGACCAAGTCAAACCACCCACCCCTCGGCACCTTATACCCTTCTCCGCCTTTCTTCATTCCGACCAGAACCTCGTCCGACCAAATATTAACCGCCATCCCCGCCACAAAAACCATCAATCCACCGAAAAACCTCCACCAAAACCACCCATCATCAATATCATAATTTTTGTAGTGAGAAACCCACCTCGCCTGTAAATAAGAATTCAACAAATTAAACCCAAATGCCAAAGCCGCCACTACCACCGGAAAACCACTAGCGGTATTCCGACAAGGTGGGTTTCGAAAAAGAAGTAAAGGGTAGAGACAAGTGCGATGGAAATAGTGAAAGAGGAAAGGAGAGATGAGAATGAGGGATTTGGGATTGGAAGAGTGAGAACCGAAGGGAAAGAGAAGGAGAGTGAGCCAAAGAGTGGGGCTTTCCATGAGAAACCAAGCTAACGGCGGAGAAATGGTGGGTCCCCACCCTCGACGGCGATGTTTTCCATATGGGGCTTGGAGATAACGGAGGGCGACGGCTGTTGGTGGTCCGATGAGGTAGAGGATGAGAAGGCAGTTGTGGAAAAGGGTTTGATCTGAATCCATTTGGGATTGGTTTTGTTTAAAATCTTGAGTGAGTGATGATTTTGAGGAATTTTAGGAATAGAGAGTGTGAGAGAATATATGAATGGGATCTTGTGAGATTTGTAAGAAGGATTGTGATCTATATTCTTTTTTAAATTGAAGAATATATCTATGCGATAGGGTCAAGTTTGTGATCCAGATCCAATTTAATGGAGATGAATTTTGAATTAATTTAAGATTCTTGCCTTTAGATTTCTGTAAATCATAGACTTCAATAGTGAGAGGATTTCCTTTCTTTCTCGGGATTAGTTTTTCCCTTTGTTCAAATGTCTCAAACGTTAATATGAAATAATTTTATAATAATATTCTTTTTACAAATTTGATTGTCCATGCTCTGTTTTCATTCTTTGATGGAAAGATCAAATAGAGTTATTGTCTAATTAAGTTCATTTTTAATTTTAATTATATACTAAAAGAGTTGTTGATGAAACCTTGCGGGAAAGAGAAATTGCTCTTTAATTTGATCAAATAGTAGTTGGTTTTGTTTAATAAATGTATGTAAATTTCAACTTCTTGGACATTGATGTTTTTTTAGTCATAAATCAAGCTTTTGAGATGCTAATGTAATGATATTACCGCACATTTGAATTTGATGATTTTATTCAACCCACATTTATAGCAATTTTGGTTTGATAGGCAACTTCTGATTCGTGGGAATCTGTTTTAAGTTTCTGACTTTGTTATGCACATATATAGCTACATAAGTAAGAGAGTTGTTATCATAAATGACAATTAGTATTGATTTGATTTTCTTGTCTTCCATTCTAGTGAAAAATGATTTGTATAGAAATGAGAGATTGAAAAGAAAAAAGAGTAAATAGAAGGGAAGAAAGATGGAAAAAACAAAGTGCTTGGAGTTCCACAGTTGAGGGTAGGAAGCTCTTTTATTGAAGTGTTAATACCATATGCATTAGAACTGATGATGTTCTCTATATTTCCATGGAACCTTTAGCATCACCATGTTCTTGGGTTCTCTTAGCTTTATTTTCCTCTCATCTCATGCTACTTGTTTTAATGTTTTGTTGAATACCTATCAATGCTTATAATATCTTCATAATTTAAGATTTAAAAATTACTTTTTAAAAATAAAAAGATAGTTGGATATTTGAGATCTAGATTTTCCACCAAATACATTTTGGTTCGCGGTCTCATTTCTAAATTTATGAATATCTAACCAAACACACTAAATTTTTGAATCTCAATTCTGAAATATGAATCTAATACCAAACACAATTTTAAATATCTTAATCTCAATTATGAATTATGAATCTAATTACCAAACACACAGTTTCAAAATAAACAAATTTACAAAATACAACTCTGAATTTTTTATAATTCTCTGATTTCAAATCATGTTTTCCAGATTGCCAACCAAACAAGCCTTATAAACTCTTAGATCTAATTAATTTGATCTCATACTTTTATTTTCTTTTACCTTTTCTACCTTAACTATTTTATGAAATCTAATTTAAGTTTAACCGTTAGATTATAATCTTAAATCTCAACTATTAATTTTGAATTATAAATAAACCCATTTAGATTTTTTTTTTGTTAAATCTAACGTACAGATAATTAGATTCACATTTCTTTCATTATGATCATTGTTATTCAAGTAAGTTTGATTGTCATTTCATCTATTAAATGTGATCGTTCTTAATATTATTTAAATATGATCTTGTTCGTAATTGTTTTTCTTTAATGTGATTAAATGTTATCGTTGTCTTTTAAATGAGATCGTTCTTTTTTAAACGTGATCGTTCTTGATCGTATATTTTATAATGTGATCGTCGTTCTTTATATTTGTTTGTAATTTTTTTAATGTGATTGTTCCTTTTCAAATGTGATCGTTCTTTTTTAATCGTGATCTTTGTTTTTAAAAAATATGTGTTCGTGATAACACCAAATTTAAAAATCTAATAAAAAAAATCAATCATGACATACCTGAATCTTCAAATGACTATGAAAATTTGAAAGGGAGATGGTAGAGTTGATAGTTAGGGAAAAAAAGAGTCCATTGATTAAGGGAAACCCAAAGAAAATCTTACGTAAGATTTCAGTTGAGTACACCCTGTACCATACAGAGATTTTTAGTCTCTGCAATGTAGAATTTTCCCTATGCATTAATGTTTGCAAGAATATATGAATGGGATCTTGTGAGATTTGTAAGAAGGATTGTGATCTATATTCTTTTTTTAATTGAAGAATATCTCTATGCATTAATGTCGATTTTATTGCAAGAAAATCTAGATATAGCTTAATTGATTAGATATAGCTTAATTGATTAGAATATATTAATTAGAGTAAAATGTAAGAATGATCCCTGCACTTTCACCCAATTTCAAGTATGATTCCTGCACTTTATTTTTTTTTCAAAATACACACCTTCACTTATCAAGAATCCATCATTTATTAAAAAACATTCATTTTAATATTGAAATATTATTTCATTTTTTTTAACATTTTATTAATATTTCTTAACCTTTATGACTAACCTTGGGTAAAAAAAAAGGGACCCCCATTGTTTACATTAGTATTTAGTCATCGTTTACCTAAGAAAAATTATTATCTCCTTCGAAAATAACAATCTCCTCATCAAGATTTTTACAATAGCATTCGAACTATGTCTTTCATTCTGGTATAAATCGAATCAGGTAAGGTAAGAATCGAACCACGAATTAGGCACAAACTTCAGTACGAAACTTTAGAAAATTGTGGGTCCCAATTTTTTGACCCAAGATTAGTTGAAAAGGTTAAGAAATATTAATATTCTATTAAAATGTTAAAAAAAAGATTAAAATTATAACTCAATGTTAAAATGAATGATTTTTTAATAAATGATGGCTTCTTGATAAGTATAGGGGTGTATTTTGAAAAAAATAAAGTGTAGGGGTCATATTTAAAATTGGGTGAAAGTGCAGGGGTCATTATTGCATTTTACCCTATTAATTATCTTTGAACAGTTTGGCTTCGAGCGGTCAAATATGACTTAACTAGTAAGATATTAGTATTCACTTAAACTATTTAAGTCTTCTTTCTATGATTTGATATGATATTATACAAAAATTGATTGTTCAATTCTCTAATATTCGGATGGTCTATTGTAGAGTATATTTTAATTTTTTTACATATTGTGAAAAATGAAATAAAAAAAGCAAACAAACAAACTGAAGTTTAATAGATGTTTAGTAATACAACAATAATAGAAATTATTCCTAGTTTTGCTAGCTAGAATAGTTTTGATATTTTATAATTTTATGTTATTTTTGAAAAAAGAAACTCTATAAAGGATTGATAGACTATATGATGAGAATCCCAAAAGTTCTATCATCTTATGGTGGCAAATGAATTGGTGGAAGAATACAAGAGAAGAAAAGAGAAAGGAGTTATCATCAAGTTGAATCTTGAAAAGGCTTATGACAGTGTGGATTGGGAGTTTTTATTGGATATTCTGTCTCATAAAGGCTTCAATCCTAAGTGGTGTAGATGGATGAAAGTGTGTCTTCAAAGTGCCAAGTTTTCCATCCTTATTAATGGCAGACCTAGGGGTAAGTTTGGTGCTTATAGAGGTGTTCGGCAAGGAGATCTTCTTTCTCCCTTCTTGTTTCTTTTGGTGGCTGACAGTTTCAGTAGACTCTTTATAAGAAACCAAGATAGAGGCTGGATCAAAGGGTTTAATGTGGGTAATCTTGAGGTTTTTCATTTCCAATTTGCGGATGACACTTTGCTTTTTCTCACTTTGACAAAGATTGCATCAGTAACCTTGTGATTCGGTGCAACAGTTTGAAGAGGGATCATGCCTGAAAGTCAATTTCCTTAAATCTTCGGGTGCTGGCATTAATTTGGAGGATGAGGTGCAATGGCTCTTGGATAATGGTAGATTTGTGGTTAATGAGCTTCCTTTTGTTTACCTTGGTTTTCCCCTTGGTGGTAACTCAAACACCTTAGCTTTTTGGGATTCGATGATTGATAAGATTCTCAAACGTATTACCAAGTGGAAAAAGATCATGATTTCTAGAGGTGGCAGACTCACTCTCATCCATTCCATTTTAAATAGCCTTCCTCATCTATTTTTTCTTGGTTTTTAAAGCCCAAGTTCTGTTACTAAGGCCATTAACAAGATTCTGAGATCATTTTTCTAGAAAGGAGTTGATGGTAATGTTAGCCACCTTGTAAAATGGGACTTAATCATTCCCCCAATTGCCCTGGTGGTCTGGCCTTTAGTGGTATATGAAGCACAAAAACAAGGCTCTTCTTCTTAAATGGCTTTGGCGATTCCCCTTGGAACTTAATCATCTCTGGCATAAGGTGATAGTGGGGATTCATGGTTTGGAGCATTTCGGATGGAGCTCTAATATAAAGAGAGGCTGCAATAATAGATCTCCCTGGAAGCACATTTTTAATCTTAAGACGATCATGGAGGCTAATTATAGCTTCTCAGTGGGCAGGGTGACTCTATCTTGTTTTGGGAGCAGATTTGGTTGGGTGAGAACTCCCTTGCTTCCCTTTTCCCAAATTTATATCATCTAGCTACTTTCAAGAAGCGCCCGGATAGCAATTTCTGGTATGTGGAGCACAATTTGTGGGTGGTTGAGTTTAGAAGAAACCTTAAAGATGATGAAATAGTTGGTTGGATTGACTTCTACACTCTCTTGGAGCCTATTAGATTATGCAATAGGGACGATACTAGAATGTGGAAGCCGGATTTGATGAATGATTTCTCTACCAAATCAGCTCTAAAGATGATGTGGAATGGCTTTGATGGTAGTAGTAAGCCTGATATTGCTCTAGTTTGGAAAGGGAAGTCTCCTCTGAAAATCAAGGTGTTTCTATGGTTGGTTTTGAAGGATGGCATTAATTCTAACCATAAGCTTCAATCCAGAAACCCTTGGATCTCCCTCCAACCCAATTGGTGCAGCCTTTGTATGAAATGCTCGGAGACCACAGGGCATCTCTTGTTTGATTGTAGTTTCTCGCAAGTCATTTGAACCTCCTTTTTGAAGGTTTTCAACATGGAGTGGATTTTCCACAAAGGTCACGAAGCCAACACTATGGCCCTGCTTGGAGGTTCTAGTCTGTTTAATAAAAAACAAAGACAAATCCTATGAGATAACGGGGTTAGAGCTATACTATGGAAATTATGGCTTGAACGTAATAGGAGGATTTTCGAAGACAAAGATAGATCTTGGGTTGAGATTTGGGAAACTTGTGTTCTTAATGCCTCCATGTGGAGTGTAAGTTGTAATTCTTTTTGTAACTATGCTCTCTCTCTTATTGCCTCCAATTGGAAGGCCTTTTTGTAACTCTCTTTCGCCTCTTTTTGGCTCTTTCATATATCAATGAAATAGCATGTTTCTTATAAAAAAATATATAATACATGATGTCGCCTATTATAATTTTTCAAAATATTAAAAATTAGTGTGGATGGGTTGTGGCCATTAACAACTTATAACCTCTTGACAATATCGAGCTTGTAGAGATAATCAGACTCTTCTTATCAATAGTATATCATGTGTAAATTTATTCTAAATGAAGAAATCGTTTATTCTAAACCATAAAATAAAGGGGGACAAAAACCTACCTTTTCTCTTGCATGTTATGGCTTTTAAAAACGTTTTTTTTTTTTTGTAGTTTTCAAAAAGACTTTATTTAATTCAAAAACATTTTTGAACACTTCCAAAAGTTATCCTAAAAGTTATCCCAAACAGACACTAAGTTTCTCAGACTTCAAAAAGACTTGAAAATTAACAACTTATAACCTCTTGACAATATCGAGCTTGTAGAGATAATCAGACTCTTCTTATCAATAGTATATCATGTGTAAATTTATTCTAAATGAAGAAATCGTTTATTCTAAACCATAAAATAAAGGGGGACAAAAACCTACCTTTTCTCTTGCATGTTATGGCTTTTAAAAACGTTTTTTATTTTTTTGTAGTTTTCAAAAAGACTTTATTTAATTCAAAAACATTTTTGAACACTTCCAAAAGTTATCCTAAAAGTTATCCCAAACAGACACTAAGTTTCTCAGACTTCAAAAAGACTTGAAAATTAACAACTTATAACCTCTTGACAATATCGAGCTTGTAGAGATAATCAGACTCTTCTTATCAATAGTATATCATGTGTAAATTTATTCTAAATGAAGAAATCGTTTATTCTAAACCATAAAATAAAGGGGGACAAAAACCTACCTTTTCTCTTGCATGTTATGGCTTTTAAAAACGTTTTTTTTTTTTTTTTTGTAGTTTTCAAAAAGACTTTATTTAATTCAAAAACATTTTTGAACACTTCCAAAAGTTATCCTAAAAGTTATCCCAAACAGACACTAAGTTTCTCAGACTTGAAAATTATCTAATATGCTCGTCACTGAATGACTCACCCTGTCTCTAACAATTGTTGGATGTACAAATGATTACAAAATTTCGAGTCAAGTTGTATTGATTAGCGGATCATGATGGAGACTCAACTCGGATTCAAATCATAAACCATACATTATTAAAAAGAAGTATAACTCTTGATATAAAACTTTACTATATTTTCTAATTATGAAAGTCGGATTGCATTTCATCATACTGGATAAATATATAGACATTATGTTCACATAACACCACCAGATGCACTACAGTTTGAACCAAACTTTGAACAAGAAATGTTGGAAGTAAATTGCATAACCGAGCATCGAAGAACCATGGAAACAGTTATTCTGGTAATATTTTTCCGAATTATGCAGCCCATACCTGAGCATACTTAACTGGAATTTAATGCTCTCTTCAAAGCATTCTAAGTTCAGGGGAAGAAGAATGGCTTCAAACTATCCACAGTAGGAAAAAAAGCATCCAACAGATAGCAGAATGGCTAAAAGTGAAGCTTGACCGATCTTCTGTGTACAAGGAGAAGCACTACCACATCGACAAAAGAACTGCTGGTCTGAGCTGATTCTCCATCAGGAAATGCATATACAATTGTGGTATTTCTTATCAGATAAACTTCTGCCATACAAAACCAACGGGGCATGTTAGTTGATTCGTAAGTGCTAATATAAAAAACATGTTTGTAATAAGAAAGCAGCGTGCAGAACAATACTACGGCTTTATTAGATTTTTGGCTACATCTTTTATAATCTTCATCCATTTGAACAATATACTTGAGAGTGAAATTTCTTTGCCTTGTTCCGTAAAAAAATATCACTGATGCTACTAAAATTTATCCCTTAAGTTCTGGCAATTTCCTAGGTGTGTCAATGTTTTCATGCAACGGCCACAGATTGGATTGTTTTCAATAGAAAAACTTGCTAGTATAAAGCTTCTCCTAATAGCACAAAGTCAGTGATCCCCATAATTTTAATTTTAAAGAACAAAACTACGAAAAATCCTTTATAGCCGTTTCATTAAAGGGTTTGAGAAACCTGAACTCGTGTAATATTGGGGGGGGGGGGGTTGGATAGTTGTCTTTGGTGCAGTATGAGTTTGTATATTATTTGAAAAATAAGCATTATAGTTAAACATGAGTTTTGAAGAACTACGATACGCTGTACAAATCCGTGTCTTTATTTTTCGATAATAAACTGAATTCACAAAGCCACATTATAATTTGCAAATACATGAACTTCAGCTTGATATGCAGTCAGACAGAGAAGATCCAAATAACCAATCGATTTACTCACACAATCAACTTTTTTTCTACAGTTTTAATCTTAAAATCTTTCAGAATCACAACCAAAAAATATGCAGATAAGAATGGAGAAAACTTACAAGAGAATCAGAAAGCCTGCAAAACAGGTCTTTTCCCCAGCCTTTTGATTTCTCTATCCATATTTCCTGTAATCATTAATCCAAACATCTTGAAATCACATAAAAGAGACCAAAATGGATGTCCAAAAGATGCTGGAATGTTTTTTTCCACGAAGAAATGGCTGTACCAAGCAAATCCATATCCAGAAATCGGTACAAAAAACAAAAACCACCAACTAAACAGTAATGAGCAAATTAAGAAGAAAATCGAAGAAAGAGTTCCTATAAAGTGCCAGCGTCTTGTCGATGGTTTTGAGTGCTGGTTCATATAGAAAACCCAGAACTCATCTAAACTCCTGAAATTCATAAATTCAGAGGATAAAATTAAAAACCCAAAAATCAATTCCAGGGAATTTACAAACCCAACTGAGAAATTAACAAAATTGGATTTCTGACAATCGTTCTTGAAAACCCTAATTAAGAAAATTAGCTTCGGAAAACCAAATTTCTCAACTTTGATCCTTTAATCAGAACTCTATGGGTGGGAAAATGGAAGCAAACTTATCTACAAACAGAACCCACAAAAGGTTCTCGCAAAATTTTATCGAAATTCTTCGCAGATGATAGAAAATTTTCTAGGTTTTTTTTCAGTCAACTACTCTTGTACTAATGGTGGAATTTTCAATTTTTTTTTTTTTTTTTTTTTTTTATGTTGTCTTGTTCGAAAAGGCTACCAATGAAATTTTCGACATTCTTATCAGAATGGAAAATTTTGAAGCCATATTTGGACTTTCTGTTTCGTTGGTATTTTACTATTTGGGAATTCAGATGGTCTTGAGAAATGTCGGCAATAATTTATTCAAAAAAAATAAATTGCAAATAACACCCGATTTCAGTCAAATTCATAAATAATTTCTATAATTTAAAAATATGAATGGTAAATTATGCGCTTATAATTCTAAATTACGTCATTAATAAAAAAATGGATTAATGGCTTCAAACATACATAATATTTTGATGATAATAAACTATTTTATTTATCGACAATTTTAAAGTTTTTAGATATTGATTCAAATTAAAGGGAAGGACTCGACCTAAAAAATACATATTTTATAATGTTTAGTCAATAGGTAATTTATTATTTTTAGGTCAATTAATTTATTAAATATCTCGTTGATAATGTTTGATGATTAAGCCTTTATTAAATGAATATGATAAAAGATGATATATTATTAATGATAATTTGATGTAAATAAAAATTAACAAGACAATAATTCTTTTTCAATATATTACATTAAATTGAGGAAGCAGAGACTCAATCTTTAACCTTAAGAGAAAAGAGCAATATCTAACCAGTTGAGGTATCCTCTTTCCAATAGCTATAACTCTCACTAAAAAGCACTATCAACAAATCCTATCAAGTTTTTGGAATTGGAAATTAGTGACAATTTGATTTTGTTTAGTGTTTTCACTCTATGTTTTTAAAAGTAAAGCTTGATTATTAAGAAATTTTCAATTTTGTAATATTTTTTAAAACATTGTGGAAATCTGATTCAAATTTTTAAAATTGAAAAAAATAGTTTAAGATTTTATAAAGTAAAAAATAAGATTAAGAATATTACAAACATATCCAATTCCTCCACTCATATTAATCTCTATAATTTACAATGGAATTACAAGTAAATAACACAAAAAAAAGGACTAAATTATTGTATAAGCATGAAAAAAGAATCAAATTAAAAAATGAACTAAGCTTATTAAAAAAAAAAAAAAAAATCAAAATGCCTCCACTAATGGGAAATTCCACAAGTTTCAGCAGGCTAAAAGTATTGATAATGTTGGATTAAGTTGTTTGAAGTAGATGAACTTAAAAGACTCGCTCCCCGGTCGCAAACAGGTTCCAGAATATCGCCGTGATGAAGTAAATAATCGCGGTTACGGTCAAGAATGCCTGAAAGGATCCAAGCCATTGTACAAAGTAACCTGTCCCAATTGTGCTGATAATTGCTGCTAATGTCCCTGCTGAATTTGAGATTCCTGCAGATAAAAAGAGAAATTTATAATGTCAAGTTCCTTACGTGAAAAAACAAAATGCAATTTCATTTTTTGTAAATGAACAATAAGTATACCATGGAGAAATCCCGCGTATTGAGGCGCTATATCCTGATCGAATAAAAACGAAAACATCTAATCAGTTTAAAATAGTTCTTGAGGAAGGAAAAGAGAGACTGTGTCAAACATGAATGAAAGGGTAAAACCTACTTGCATATTGAGGAGAAATCCGGCCTGGCTGAAAGAGCTCAAGCTCAATGCTACTGTCAGCAACACTGCTGCAACCGTTGGTGTCATTGCAAAATTTAAGCAAAGTAATGACACTCCAGGCCCGATGAAACCGATGGACTGTTGATCGATAATTTCTTTAGTTTAGTGATTGAAAAGGTATATATTCATATTGCACAAGGCGTGCTGCTTTCATCACATTGTCTATTATCAATTTCATTACATCTTGATCTTAAACATGTCAGCTAAAGTTGTTGATTGATACATTTCTATTAAGCGAGATGGGAATGCAGAATACCTGCATGATCTTTCGGACCAATGTCACAGAGTAGCCTGCTTTCATTAAATAGTCTGATGCTGCACCTGCAACATAGCCAGAAATTGCCATCGTCCCCCACGGAATAGCGCTAAACCATGCCGCTTGCTTCAAGTTCACACCAAATACCTACATTAACCAAAAAAGTTGAGAAGTTCATGATAATCTTCCCAGCATTACGAAACTCTTGGCGGAGTTAGTTTCATAATTAATCGAGTGGATCCCGAGAAATAAGAGAAGTACGAATCCGAGTTACTTACGGTCTTAAAATAAACAGGCATCCAAGAGAGTAGCACAAAGTATCCCTGAAATGAAAAACAACAATTGAAGACGACTCAACATTGTCTATTTATCTGAATTCCTTAACTTTTAAAAGAAAAACTCACCCAATTATTAGTCATATTGGCAAATATTATAGCCCATGTTGGTAACTTTGAAAGTAGAAAACTAATGGGTGGGTGTTCCCCATTATGACTTGGAGAATCATCCTTCCCGGCTTCGATCATTCGCAATTCTGATACGCTGATATACCGACTCTGTCTCGGATGATTTGTTACACCACGAATCCATGAAATCAACCAGACGAGACCGAGAGACGAGAATAAAACAAAGGGACCGGAAACTCCAACTGAGGACAACATGATGGGGGTTAGGAGTAATCCAAAGACATTTCCAAGATGAAATCCAGCCATTGACATCCCAACTGCACTTGCTCGTTCATTGCTGGGAAACCACCTAAATACATATTCCAAAAGTTAAATTGAGTTAAATGAGTCTATCTCAAAACCATAAATTTTCATTAGAAAAAAGTGATTGGCTACTCAGTTTCACGTCTATATTATATCAGATATTTTGGTAAAATTTGTGATTTTTTTTTTCAATTATGATGTTAAATATTGCCTCTTACCGATCAATAAGAACTCCTCATGACTTCTATATATGTCTTATTTTATTGGATCAAAATAATAGTAGAATTCATATCTTTATCAATTATGAATAAATAAACCAATAATGTTAGTAGACAGTAGCTCCTACTAAACGATCAGAAGGTAAGATTTTTTTTAGTTCAATTACAAATTTAATCTCTATGGTTTGATGTATGTTTTAATATAGACCCTATGGTTTTAAAAGTTTCAATTTAGTCCAAGATTTGATAAAAGCTCACAAAACGTCTCTTTCACTAGTACATTAACATGTCAAAAAGCCTCATGTTTATAGGTTAGTTAACACTACGTCGTTGTCACCAATCTCTGTCACATGGTTGTCATTCAAAGAAAAAAGATAGATAAACAATGTGTTAACCTTTTCAAAACGGCGATGACGATTCATAAGTTTTTATTATATTATAAGGATTACATTGAAATTTTCAAAATCATGTGAACTATATATGGACACAAACCTCAAACGATAAGGACTAAATTGAAATCTTTAGAACCATAACGATTAAATCAAAACAAACCCTTAATCATAAGGACCGAATTTATATTTAAATCCATTTTTTAATAAATAATTCGATAAAAAGTAATATACGTGAAAGTAAGAAGACGTTCCTTCTAACCCGTGAAGAGCCAATTATCGTGTTTACCTAGACAACAAGGTGGTCATGGAGGGGAGAGCAACACCTTCAGCAAGACCAAAGAAGGCACGAACGGCCAAGAGACTTGTGGTTGAGTGATTAGCAGCCAAGGGAGTGAGAAGTGTAGCTAAAGACCAAAGAGCAACACCCCAACCCATCACTCTTTTTCCTCCATATCTATCAACCAATGCTCCTCCAATTACTGATGAGAATATATATCCCCATAGAAATGAAGACTACAAACACAAAAACATTTCCAAATGTCATCAGTAAAGATTAATAAAAAAACAATAATGATTAGCCATCTACCTTGACGGATCTAGAACTACATTTGAGAGAGGCAAGAATAATGTACAAATATATCTTTAAAAATTCTTTTTTTTATTGTAAATCACTAAAAAAAAGGCAAAACCATATGTAATTTATCATTATTTCTTATTTGTTACTAAACCTATATTTATAATTACCTAAGAGGTGGAGGCGACCAATATAAAAGAATCTAATAAAAAATAGAGTCATCTTTTAAATTAAATTTATGAAATTATGTTAAAAATAGCATTATGAAAATAAAAAATTAATAGTGAACCACAAGATTATTATAGTTTTTAACACACATTTATAAAATATATATCTATATAATTATTTTTTCTTAATAATAAATTAATATTAATGATATAATTACAAGAAGAAAAAAAATTCAAAATGACAGGGAGGCATGTGCCCCCCTAGTCTTTCATTAAGTCCACCAGTGGCCATCTAGATTGCTAGATAATACTGTTTTTTAAGAGTATCTTGGAACGGTGTTAATGTCAACACAAAATGTAACATTTTGAAACATTAAGAACATAAATGAAACTTTTGAAATAATAGGGATTGAATTGAAACATCAAAGACGAAATTAAAAAAATTCATATACATCAGAAATCAAAAGTTATATAAGTAAATATAAGGGGATAAAGGCAACTAACTTTACAATTTTTTTAAAAAAAAAATACGTTTTTCCAATATTATCTTTGTGATTTAAACCATATGGTAGATATAACTAGGGGTGAACATGGGGCGGGGTCGGGGTACCCGTTTAAGCCAAAAAAAAGGCACCCGACCCGACCCACCCCATATAATTGTCGGGTCGGGGTACCCGACTCCACCTCGTTTAAGCAAGTTTTGTTAAAAAAAAAGGAGGCAGAGAGACAATAGAATAGAATTGCTGCTGACTTGGTGAGAAAAAAAAAGAAATAAAGTAAAAGAAAAAGAAAAGAAAAAAGAAAGGAAAAAAAAGGTGGAATGCGTGGGCTCTGCTGTGCGTATATGGGGTGGGGGATTTAAAAAAAATAAAAAAAATAAAATTAATCAGGGTCGGGCCCTAATGGGGTCCAATCCCCATGCCTCGACCCCGCCCCGTTTATTAAACGGGACTATATATGCGAACCCGATCTTGACTAAGCATTTAAATGGGGGTAGGGTAGGGTAGGGTAGGGTAGGGTGGGGTGGGGTGGGGTGGGGTGGGGCGGGTTCGCGGGGTACTGGGGTCGGTGTTCACCCCTAGATATAACATTTTAAACACTTAAAATTAAGAAAATATTGCACCCAATACTTAAATGTAAAAATAGTTAACTTTATTAAAAAAAAGTTTCATTATTAACATCTAATGATAAAATAACAACAATTAATTTAATTATTTTTTAAAAAATCACTCTTATAGTATACAATCTTCTACTCATTTAGGGTATTTATAAAATTGGTAGTTTTCTTATAGTGAAAATTTTTGGGGGAAAAAAAATCAGAAATGTAATGAAAGAAAAATATTAATATGTGGGCCAGATCAGGTTTTATGGAGTCGTCCATGGAGGGAATTGGTAGGGTTGATCGGTAGATAAATTGTCTCTTTCACAGTTTTCTTGTCTGCAAATCTACTAGCGACGTGGCGGCGGCGGCGCCTGTCTTTTTTACTTCCAAGCAAAGTCAATCTTGCCTTTACAACCACCGTACCGCCGATGACTACGTTTCAAAAAAAAATAATAAATAAATAAAATGAAAATTCAATCTATACGATACCCATAGACCTAACAAAATGTGTCAAACCTAAATCTAAACTTTAATTCTACCCATCAAACTCCTAGATTTATAAAAATGATGTAAGTAAAAATTAATTTAAATAAAATATAAAACAACATAGCTCGAGTCATGTACTCTCTTATCATGAGTTCGAAGATTGAGTCTCTGCTCGCCTCTTCCAATTTGATGTAATATAGAGTTGGCTCGCAGGTTTAAGTTGTTGAGTACAAGATTTGTTAAAATTATGTTATGCTTTTGTTAACTCTAAATTAGTGTAAAATGTCAAAAATTATAAAAATAAATGAGTTTGTTAACTAGATTACGAAACCAATCGTCCTTTATTTTAAAACTGGGAGACTCAAATCTCGTGTAACCTCAATTTTTTTACCTTGTGATTGTGAGCCAAAAACTCTCTATATAATAAGTAAAAATCAAGTTAAAAAATCTATTATTTCCTAATTACAAGGCCACATCTTTATCAAAATCGACCCCAAAAAAAAATCTCAAACTTTTGGACTCCTTTTTCTAATTTTGATATAACATTAGAAAAAAAAAGCAATAAAAGGTGTTTAATACAAGAATAAAAATCTCAAAAAGAGTGCTAATATCAAATCATTTGGGAATATTGACAGAAGTTGTAAATTTGAAGCAACACATTTTTTGAAAATCAGGAGTTATAAAAATTATTTTTAACAAAAATATAAATATATGAGAAGCATAAAAATGTATAGAAGGAAAAGAAAAAGTCAACTTTACGATTGTTTTTTACTAAAGAAATTTAATTACTAGACTGAACAAAACGATGTCAATATTTAATACCCTATTAATTATCAAATCAAAACCGAAAACCAAAAACACAAAACCAAAAACCAAAAACCAAAAACTTAAAAACGAAAAACGAAGGTTCACCTGAACAATGCCAAGGAAAGAACTAGACCAGCCATATTTAGCAGCAAGAGGAACAATCGCCACCGACATAACCACTCTATCTGCATTACACAAACACATTACAAACGCCGTTAACCCCACCACCTTCATCCTCTCCGGCACGGTGGCTCCGATCTCCCTCCTCCCTATCGGTATCCTTCTCTCCATTCCTTCCGCCGTACATCTCACCGGAAAACCCCTTCCTCTAACGGAAACTAACGGTCTCGCCGATTCTGATGGCTTCTTCAAGATTCTTGATTCAAATACCGAATGTGTCCTTCGTAATCTGATCAAACTGGATTTATTGGGTGAAAAACAACAAGGGTAGTTTGGAGATTTTGAAGGAATGGTTGAAGGTTTAGATGGAGATGGAGAAAAAGCCGCCATGGGAGAAGAAAGGATGAAGCTTTGCTTAAAGAGAGAAATGAGAGAGAGATTTTAATATGGTGTTTTTGTTTAAATAGGGTGTATTATTTTATTTGGAGAAAATGTCAAAACATGATCGTTTTTTTCAATAAAATTTATTATTTTATACCCTGCATTTGTTTCTTGCTCTATCTTTAATTATATTTTTAAGAGAAATAAGGGGAATAAAAAGAACGTGATAAAGTTTTTTTTTCTTTCTATATATATATATATATATTCATGAGTGTTCGGGTTAGTTTACTTTACACACATCTCGACTAATTTTAAGAGACAATCACACGACTCTACAATATTTAATAAAAAAAATTGTAAGATAATATCTTAAATGAGTATCATATATGTATTTAAATTTATGATCTCAAAACTAAAAGGAAGTCCTTTGACCCCCAAATAGGAGTGTTCACGGGGCGGGGCGGGGACGGGGAATGCATTCCCCGTCCCCGTCCCTCTAAATTCCTCGTTCAAAGAGGTCGGGACGGGGATTCTCCGGGGAACGAGGAATTCAACAGGGAATTTTCCCCGTTAAAAAAATAAAAAATGAAATAAAATAGAAATATTTGAGTTTTTATTTTTAAATTTAAAGAGATTGGGTTGGGCTTGATAAAACTAAAAGGAAAGATGAGCTTAATAAAAGTAATAGAATAATTGGACTAATAAGAATTGAACTTAAAATATTAAGATATTTGAATTAATTACACCAATAACCAATTTAATTCACTTAATTTCAGTTTTAATGGTTGTTTCATATTAATATCAGATTTACCCATAAAACACCATTTATGGTGGCGATTCTGGTAGATTCCGATTTCATTGTTTACCTTATTACCCTTTTATCTCTCCTAATAACTATATCTCATTAATTACATATCATTTAATTAAGGAAAATTTATCGGGGTATGTTTCGTCATTTCACAATGTAATTTAATTTTTCTAGTGGTGGTTTTGGGTAGTTTTGATATATATATAAAAGATTGTGTTTTTTTGAAATAAACAACATTAATTTGTCTAATACTGAAATTAACCCAAGATATTTTAAAATAATCTATAAATATGTATTATTTTCGGGGATTTAATGAGGGAACGGGGTCGGGGTCGGGGACAGGGACGGGGACGGGGAAATTCCCCGTCCCCGAAACTCGAATGAGGAATTTTTCATCTCCATCTCCATTGGGAACGGAGATTCTCCGCCACTTTTGGGGCGGGTCCCTGCGGGGAAAATGAACACCCCTACCTCTAAACCACGTGATCGAATGATTTGAAGGTGGGTTGATTTTTTTTAAAGATAGGTCTAATAAAATAAAGTAGTCATTTTACCAGTTTTTGTTTTTTTTTTTTTTTTTTACAATACTCATTTTACATTATAAAAATGAGTAAATGGATGGTAAAGGAATGTGATTGACCAATAATTGATTATTAAATTATTAGCATAATTTATAGACATATTATTGTTGATTATGATGGGGTAGAAAATCTTTTTATTTATAGTTAGATATTTCAATTAACAATAATCAATTATGGAGCTTTGGAAGTATTTAATATCATACAAAATGTGAATATTTGTAGAGAACCTATTATTTAATTGAAGGGTCATTTTTTTTTAAACATTGGCCACATAAATGTCGATCATTTTTGCTATTCAATGACTACACTTGTTACTTTCTTAATTTTAGGGTTTTAAAAAGACCATTCATGTAAATATGAGATATCCAAACACTGAACCCATATTAAAATATATAAATCCACATAAGAAAGATTTAAAAAAAAAAAATAGTCTAAAAAAGATATCTTTTTAAAATAACATTAGACTCACTTCTATATTCATACCTAAATTTAACTTTCCTTGAGGTCTTGACCAGTTGAGTTGGGTGAGAAAATAGGGAGGGTCAAATCCGTCAATGACTAGAAAGTTATCTAACTTGGCAAGGTTAGTTGGTTCCATCCCCTTAAAAAATCAAACCTCTTTATTATGATCGAATCAAGTTTTTTAATTTTTAATTTTTTCACACTTTTATGTGTAGGGGTTGGAGTGAAAGTCAATTTTTCCCCCTTTGTCAAGCAGCCTCTCAATTTCTGTTGAATTTCATTTCACCAACTCCCTATAGTAAATGAGTTAATTTCTTATAACTATATTTCTTCGATTTGATGGTATATTATGTATATTTATTATTAATGAAAAATAAATAATATGGTCCCTGTTTTTAAGGCGATTTATTATTAGCATTAACGAATCCTCTATAACTTTATCATATTGATATGATATTATTTATTTTGGACCTAATTTCATATCATTTTACTTTTGGTTTCATTCAAAATATGTCATAGTGATGGAGATGTTACTCTCTACTCATAAACTCATAAAATTCCTATATTTAACCGATGTGAGATTTGATCGCATCTCAACACTTATTATTATTATTGTAATGAATATAAAATACCTACAATGAAAAATAATAATAAAAATTCAAGTCCAAAGTAAGAAAATACGTGTTGAAAAGAAATGACACGTTGATTTTTTAAATAAAGGGTGACACTACAATTTTTGTCCATTCGATACTTGTCCCCCCACCTTTATGAGAAATTAATTGCGAAAATGGAAATACAACTTTTTTTAGGCAAATTATTTATTTATTTATTTTTAAATTTTGAGGCTTGTGTCTATTTTATCTTGAAGATTTAATTTGTGTCTATCTCGTCTCCTAAATTTGAAAGATGATCAATCTGGTCCATGGCATTAATTTTTTCCATTCATTATTGTAAAGAAATTTATTTATATAGATTTGAAAACTAATTTCATGGATTAAATAGATTTTATTTCTCAAAATTTATAGACAAAATAGACATAAATTAAAAACTAAGGATCAATAAACTTATTTTTTAAAATTCAAAGATAAATTAAACACAAATTAAAAATTCAAGAATCAACAAGCCAACTCAGGGACAAAAAGAAAAGATATATATATATATATATATATATATATATATATATATATAAAAGAAAGACTGACCAAAAGTAGATGCAAAGTCTTTACATCCCTAATATTGGCGCAGAGTTCGGATTTTCACCTACCACCGTGGTCCGGTCCGTGGTTACGATAGACATTTCAAATATAGTTGAAGAAACAATCTATTTTTATGTAGGATAATTACAAATTTAATATAATATCTAAAATAAATATAATTAATTATTCAAATATCACCTCAAATAACATATTTTTAGATATGTATTTCTATTTATGTCATTTATTTATTTGACTTAAATATTAGATTTATTATTAAAAAAATGGGATCAAACTAATTAATTATTGAAATAGAAGCAACTACATGTTTTTCTCACTACTTTGTTAATTCTCCTTAAATTATTAAATACATAGGTTATTGAGTCTTGTAATTATTGTTAACCAACATCTAAGTTAAACACTCAATTATGTGATAAAGATTATCATATATGGAGTGATTACTATTTAAGATTGACCATAGTCAATCAATGGTTAATTAATTTAAAAAAAAATTAGAATCATAATTTTTTTTAAAATATCATATCTATTAAAAATAAAATTAGAAAATTGTGTTAAAATTTTTCTCGTAAAAGAGAGGTAAACTGTTCCATGGTATAAAATCAAGGATTTTAATTACATTAGTGTAATATATCTGAATTCAAATTGGTAAATTTAGAGATGTTTGTTTGAAATTTGAATCTTCCCTTTACCATCGAAATAATAATAGATTAGAAATGCTTGGTAATTTATATTTTGTAAGCTTTTCAAGAATGTATCATGGTTCATCATGTGAAAATTTTCAAAACTAGCGGCGTTGGTTGATTCTGAGGAGTAAAAAAGGTTGAATGAAAAAGTGAGTGGAAAGAGTTTCACATACTCATTTTATTTCCCATTTATCATTTTTATGGGTAAAGATTCTACATTCACATTATTTTTACTATTTATTCACATACATTGTTTTCTTATGCATCATTTTCCTAAATCCCCAATAAACTTTTGTAGATTTTTTTTGGGTAAAATATCATTTTGGTCCCTGAACTTTCACTATAGTTTCGTTTTCATCCCTGAACTTTAAAAAATGACCGATTTCGTCCCTGAACTTTCCATATCATTTCATTTTCGTCCTTTCGTCCATTTTTCCGTTGATGGCTGTCGAAACCAGCAAAAATAATATACTCGCTTCCTAAGATTAACTTATAGTAGTGGTAAGTAAGGTCGATTCCATAGGGACTGGAGAATTAACCTATTGTTATTGACTAATTAAAAAGGTGGGGTTTTTGAGTTTTGTAAACTAAGAAAACTAAGAATATTTAAAATATAAAGATTGATATGAGAGAAATTCCAACTAGAGGTATCATCTTCGTTATGGTTTGTTTGATTCGATCATAGACAAAAACATACTTTCAAATTCTTTTCTAGATTGACTTGAGTCATTAAAGCCTAATTAACAACTTTTATGTTCTTCCTTAATTTGTCGACAGTCAAGATACGATCTAATGACTAATTTCCTAATTGATAGACAACCCTAGAATACGATAATAGGATTTAGCCTTTCAAAAGCATTAAGAAAAGAAGAACAATCAATCCTCGCCAATAAACACAGTACGACCGATTTATTTAGACTAAATCAAGATTTCTCACAATATGAATCAAATAGTTTCCTAAATCAATTCATACCATTCGTCACTTAGATTAGAACGATTCAAACAATTACGGATTCAAATGTTCTAATTGACTAATTATCAAAACAATACCTGGGCAAAGGATCATATTTGCACAAACATCAATTCAATAATAGAGAGAAGCAAAGAGAAATCAAGAATAGAAAACAAATTGAAATCTAAATTAATGAATAGGTCTCACGAATTCAAACAAACCAAACGTCAAATCAATCTCTAGTTAGATGGATGAAATTAGCTAGACATGGCCTGAAAAACCCTAAGCAAAAGTCGAAAATCGGAAAAAGAAGAAGAAGCTAACCTAAAAAAAATTATAAACTAAATATATATATGAAAAATTGCACTGCCGCTGCGGCGGTGGGTGAGATAACAAAAGAATCACGATTTTTACGAATCCGTTGCTGCGGCGGTGGCACGTGGGCGCCGCGGCGCCCACTCTTGGGAATTTTGGCTTGAAAACTGTCTGCAGACTCACCGCTGCGGCGGTGAGCTCCTGGGCGCCGAGGCGGTAGGCCAATTTTTCAACATATGTTGTTTTTCATCATTTTTCGCCTCGTTTTGCCTCGTATGACTTGGATTCACCTGAAATAGAGAAAACAAATGAATTCATATTAGAAACTCTATGGAAAAAGCAATAAATGGGGATTTAAACATGAAAGAACAATGATAATAATCAACATATCAAATACCCCCAAACTTGAATAATTGCTAGTCCCTTAGCAAATTTTAGAATTAAGCACAAATTATAACTCCGGCCTCAGGTAAACGAATCATGGTAAACTCAGAAATTTTAAAACAACCAAACTTGTTCACAAAAAAGACTAAGATATTCAAAGCTTCAAACAAAATCCCAAGTGTGTGTGTGAGAGACCCAACCTTAATCAATTTAAAAAAATATTTTTGCTTGCAAATCATAGAGATCCATTGTTTCACTATTCTTAACAAGAGTTAAATCTCGGGCTAACCTCCTAAAATCAAAGTTAAAGGGAATGGATTACCCTCACGGGATAGTCGCTCTAAACGCTCAAGTGTCTAAAGGAGTCATTTGCTTTCACTCAAGTTGGTGTATGGAAAACGATTTACCATAGGCTTGCAAATATATCAAATTTAAACCGATTTAAGTAAGAATTCGGAAACATAAATCCAAGGTTCTTTAAAGGTTGTGATGGGGCTTAGGTGGAAGGGTAGATGGAAGACATTTAGGCTTAAAAATTGAGAGATTAGTAGAAGTAATTTCAAAACAAATCAATCTAACTCAAATTTTTCTTTGAAGAACAACCTCAAAATCAAGACTAAATTGCTTCAAACTTTTCTTTTCACCTTTTTTTCTTTCTTTTGACTTTCTTTCTAGATTTTCAATGTCAACTTTTTCTTGCACTTTTCCTTTTTCACAAATATTTTTTCTTCTTTTCTCTTTTTTTTTTTCAAATAACAACACAATTTCATCATTCTATCAATCTTTTTAAACGAGACATAAATCTTTCTAAACGCATAGAATCTCTCAATTGGGTGAAAAATGAGACAAAAGAATGGAAATGTGTTATTCCTTATGTGGCTAAACATGAAAGAAAAGGCCAAGTCTCTAAGTTGGATTTCTAAGAAAATTAAGTTCGGTGGGCCTTTAGAAAGCTAAAATTGGTTCCCCTAATTTCCCTTTATAGACTTCAAGCACCCAAAATCAAACAAAAACAGTTTCAAAATGCATAACAATGCAAGTTCTAGAAATTGCTAACCATGCACGACATCCACTCAATGAAGAAAAGAGAGCATGAAATATGAAGTAGATGCTCTAAGGCTCTAAAACTCACAAAGTGGCTAAATGTAACCCAACCCAATTACTTCTCAATTAGTTAGAAAGTCGAGAAATCACCCTAGTCATAGCAAGTGAAACTAAAATAAGGAAAAAAAAACTATTGAATCTCAAATGTGAAGTTAAAGTAAGGTTGAGTGTGCATAAGTGCAGGATTAAGTGTGAAACAAAGACCATCAAAGTATTAAGGGTGAACAAGCCTAAGAGTTAGACAATCCCTAAAGTTTTGCATGATCGAATAAAAGGTGTCATCATTGGCCATCTTCGTTATTTTTTTTTTTTTGAAAACATAAAAATCAAAACTAAAACCAAGCAAAACAAAGCAAAAAGCAAAGCAACGGAAACAAAAAGCAAAGAAAGAAAAATAAAACCTAAACTAAACGAAAAAAGAAGCTAAAAGTGAAAAACTAAATCGAGCTATCTACCCCCAAACTTAAACTAAGCATTGTCCTCAATGAGAATAAATTAAAAACAAGGTGGTAG
This sequence comes from Gynostemma pentaphyllum, assembly GCA_028015215.1. Lineage (NCBI taxonomy): Eukaryota > Viridiplantae > Streptophyta > Magnoliopsida > Cucurbitales > Cucurbitaceae > Gynostemma > Gynostemma pentaphyllum. The sequence continues at coordinate 45,097,395 of CM051347.1, read as the reverse complement.
AAACAACTTCCCTGAATGAGCAATCCTCAGAAGTCGGATCATTTATAGCTCGGGAATGAGAGAAAGTTTGGTGAAAACATCATGCTTCGGCATGCATATCCCTTCTTTGATCCTAATTTCTCTTTTCCTAAAAAAAAAACAAAGAAAAGAAAACAAGTATAATTAAACTAATGCATGAATTAAAATAAACAAAGATTTTTTTTTGTTAAATTAGAATAAAAAAATAAGAAAAAAGTAGATAGAATTCAAATGCTATGAATTAAAATGTTGGGTTGTCTCCCAACAAGCGCTTTTGTTTAACGTTTTTGAGCTAGACGGTGTTGCTTCTTCTGGTCAAAACACATCCCATATTAATTTGACAAATTTTCTAATCATTATTTGTAATCCTGAAACAATGAAAATTTCATATAAAGAATTATTGAATTCATCAGTATTTAAAAATTTGAAAATTTCAAAAGTTAAAGGATCAACTATATCAGTGATAACAAAATATGAAAATTTGTCATTAGAATTTATCATGGAGTCATTGATATTAAATTTGTTGATTTCTCCATCAAACTTTATTGTGTAGGTTTCATCATCTCCTTTTTCTTCTTCCTCCTGAAAAGATTTGACAATGTTAGAAGAAAAATTAGGAATTTGTATTACCGCCATTATTTTCTCACTTTTAACCACTTTAGGATGATAATCAGTTAAAGTTGGAGAGACAACTTCATCTTCATCCTCTTCTAAGATGCATCCACACTCTATCTCATTCAAACATAGTTCTTCTTCATCTGTCAAAGTAATTGCACTAGGGTGTTGAATTGATTCATCTAAAGTTGGAGATTGCAAATTACCTTGAGATGTCGTTCCATTTACTGTAGCCTCCAGTTCATCTCGTTGAGCTTGCAATTTTTGGCTCCTTTCCAAACTCTCAATATTTACATGTTGGGTGTACTCTTGGAACTATTGAGTGGTCTTTTGGAACTCTTGAGTGTTCTGCTGAATTTGTTCAATAAGTTCTTCTAAAGTTGGACTTACCAGATAGGTGGAATGTTGAGGTGGATCATATGCCCTTGGTTGATGATATTCAGGAACTCTTAGAGCATAATTCAAATCAGAATGATCCCGCCAACCTGGATTGTAACAATTAGAATTGAGATCATATCTTCTTTGAGGTGGTCCATGAAAACTTCCTACGACATTGGCATATTCATGTGATACTCTTGTTTGTTGTAACTTTTGTGCAACTAACTAATGTACAAGAGTAGTAAGGTGGGCCAATTGGTTTTCAAGAGATGGATTGGAAGTGGATTGTTGAGGTGGATTGAGATGTGGCGGTTGGAATTCTTGGTAATATGGCGTTGATCCATAATTGTAAGTTGGATGATCTCTCCATCCGTAATCATAAGTATTTGAGTATGGATCGTTATACATTTTCTTTTGGCCTAAGGATCTGAAACACTAAACAAACAATTATAAATAAATAAATAAATAAATAAAAACAATAATTTAACTAACACCAGTCCCCAGCAACGGCGCCAAAATTTGATGGCTGTCGAAACCAGCAAAAATAATATACTCGCTTCCTAAGATTAACTTATAGCAGTGGTAAGCAAGGTCGATTCCACGGGGACTGGAGAATTAACCTATTGTTATTGACTAATTAAAAAGGGGGGGTTTTTGAGTTTTGTAAACTAAGAAAACTAAAAATATTTAAAATATAAAGATTGATATGAGAGAAATTCCAACTAGAGGTATCATCTTCGTTATGGTTTGTTCGATTCGATCATAGACAAAAACATACTTTCAAATTCTTTTCTAGATTGACTTGAGTCATTAAAGCCTAATTAACAACTTTTATGTTCTTCCTTAATTTGTCGACAGTCAAGATACGATCTAATGACTAATTTCCTAATTGATAGACAACCCTAGAATACGATAATAGGATTTAGCCTTTCAAAAGCATTAAGAAAAGAAGAACAATCAATCCTCGCCAATAAACACAGTACGACCGATTTATTTAGACTAAATCAAGATTTTTCACAATATGAATCAAATAGTTTCCTAAATCAATTCATACCATTCGTCACTTAGATTAGAACGATTCAAACAATTACGGATTCAAATGTTCTAATTGACTAATTATCAAAACAATACCTGGGCAAAGAATCCTATTTGCACAAACATCAATTCAATAATAGAGAGAAGCAAAGAGAAATCAAGAATAGAAAACAAATTGAAATCTAAATTAATGAATAGGTCTCACGAATTCAAACAAACCAAACGTCGAATCAATCTCTAGTTAGAAGGATGAAATTAGCTAGACATGGCCTGAAAAACCCTAAGTAAAAGTCGAAAATCGGAAAAAGAAGAAGAAGCTAACCTAAAAAAAATTATAAACTAAATATATATATGAAAAATTGCACTGCCGCTGCGGCGGTGGGCGAGATAACAAAAGAATCACGATTTTTGCGAATCCATTGCTGCGGCGGTGGCACGTGGGCGCCGCAGCGCCCATTCTCGGGAATTTTGGCTTGAAAACTGTCTGCAGACGCACCGCCGCGGCGGTGAGCTCCTGGGCGCCGAGGCTGTAGGCCAATTTTTCAACATATATTGTTTTTCATCATTTTTCGCCTCGTTTTGCCTCGTATGACTTGGATTCACCTGAAATATAGAAAACAAGTGAATTCATACTAGAAACTCTATGGAAAAAGCAATAAATGGGGATTTAAACATGAAAGAACAATGATAATAATCAACATATCATCCGTTTGGGTCGTTAACGGAGGCTGACGTGGCTTTTTTTAACAATATTTTAATATATTTTTTATTTTATTATAATTTTAAATGGTTATGTGTCAATTTTTTTATTCTCTCTCCTCCACTAATTCCCTCTCTCTCATCCTCATTTCTCTCTGTCTGCTCTATTGTCTTCAACCATCCCCATCAAGAGACTTCAAATCGTGAAGAGAGAAAAGTCTTAGAGAGAGAGGGGGATGATTCAGATCGTGAAGAAAAAGAAGAAAGGGAGACCATTAAAGAGGTACAACATTGTCAACCACCCAGATCTGCTGCTTCAACAAAAAAAATTCAAAGAAACCCAATTCAAATTGTTTCCTTTTCAACAAGTTTAAGATGAAAACCCTAAAATCAGGTAAAATGGGTATAAATAAAATTGAAAGAATAACTAAACAAGAAGATCAAGATGGATGAGATTTGAACTCACGAACACCATGTCTTGGAGTAAACAACAACTGGATTTTCAGAAATGGTAGTTTTCACACTCTCTTTGAGTCTAGAACCAAATGATGAAGAAGAAAAAGAGAAGGCTATGACTGAAACATATTTCTTTTTTCTGTAGCCATTGCTAAATTCTGAAAAAAAAGGAAAGGAAAGAAAAAGATGAGCGGTGGGAGGAGGATTATATTGTCAAAAAAAAGGAAAGGAAAGAAAAAGATGAGCGGTGGGAGGAGGATTCACCAGGAGAAGAAGGTGGAGGGGAAGAGAGAGAAATGAAGAGGATAGAGAGAAAAATGGGGAGAGGAAAAAGATTAAAAAATTATTAAAATCATTATAAATTAAAATAATATTAAAAGAAGCCACGTCAGCATGCCACATCATTAAAATTACCACGTCATCAATCACTGACGATCAACTAACAGAAAAGTTAACAGAAGGACGAAAACGAAACGATTTGGAAAGTTCAGGGACGAAATCAGTCATTTTTGAAAGTTCAGGGACGAAAACGAAAGTGGAGTGAAAGTTCAGGGACCAAAATGGTATTTTACCTTTTTTTTTTATAATTATAAATGGGAGATAACACACCTTATATTTTGTAAAATTATAAATGAGATTAATATCGCTAGTATCCTCATTAATTCATCCAATTTCAATATTTCCGGTGGTTATAATTTTATTTTATTTATACCCAAAAAACACCACATTTAGCTGTTAATATGAATTTTCCGGCAAAACTGTTTACCATTATGCCCCTATTTATTTCTCTTTCCATTCATTTCGTTTTTTTTATCTGTTACCTTTGATTTTGGGATTTTTTTTCATTAATTACACATATCTTTTAATTTTTAAATCTTGAAAATCAAATCAATTTTCCTTACCCTTTCGCATGTTCTTTTTCCTCTTTTATTACGTATTTTATGTTTGTTTTTTTTTAAATTTGCTTGATTCATGGGATTTGATTTTATCAATCTGTTTCCTTTTGTATATTATTATCGTTTTAGATTGTTGATTTCCTTTCTTGTTATTTTCTTATTCCAATTCAAAGATTTGATTTTTCTCCAATTTTCTGGGTTCTTCCTTCATCATTTCATTCGAATCGTGAGTTGAACGGCCTATTCTCATCAACCATTCCTTTTATTTTTTACAGAAAGCCATTCCTTTAATTAAACATAAACGAACTGAGGTTGATGTTTCGTTTGGTCGGAATTTCTACCGGATTTCGTCATATGGAATTTCTACTGGAGTTCGTCAAATTTAAATTATATTCAAATTTGTATTTTCTTTCCATACTTTGGCCGGTGAATATTCTCCCATCATCTTCCTTACAAATCTCATATTCCTTTACACGGATTGTTCTTCAATTGCAATATGTGTTTCACCACGTCTATTGGCATCACTCGTCATGATACAGTTGATTTCTTCTCCGACGATGTAGATATTGTAAGTTTTTATGCTTGAACATGTAGATCTTGTAAGTTTTCACGCTGCTTTTATCCAGATTTGAAGGATATTATTAAAATGTTTATTTTTGTTCAACATTTATTTTTATTTTCTATTTACATATCTATAGAAACTTTGATCTCTTTTTCATCTCCAATTGTTTTTCTCTTTCGTTTTTGCTACTTTTTATCTCTATATTTTGTAGGAGGACGAACAACAAGGACATTCAAATTTTCCTAAATAAATGTTTACTAAAAGTAAACTGTATTTAAAAAAAATTTACCTTTCAATTCTCGATGAACTCGCTTTCTATGTATTTTGTAGATAAGTTACTTTTAGTACAATGTTTATTTTAAAAGCCTATTTACATATGTTTTCAAAATCGTTTCATCAATTTTTGTGTTCGGTATCAATTTTAAATGCACATTAATAAACTGTTTACTTTTTATCTCTGTATTTTTTAGGATGACGAACAAGAAAGACATTCGATTTTTCCTTGAAAAAGAAGTCAGAAGGTTGAAGAACAAGTTAGAAGTTTGAAGATTTTTTATTTTATTTTTTATTATAGTTTTTATTTTTGTTTAGATTTGATTTTTCCATTAATTTTGTAAAATTTAAGGGATTTTATAAATTTCCTTAAATTTTACACAAATTAAGGAGAAATTAAATCAGGGGTATGTTTGTCCTTTCACAATGTAATTTAATTTGGCCGGTGGCAGTTTTGGGTACTATTGATATTCAATAAAAACATCCAATATATTTGATATATCCATAATTTTTTTGATTATTAGTGAAATTCACCCATTATAAATTACATGCCTATATATATTAATTAATTTTAACGAAATTAAGACACAATCTTATAATTTATAAAATTATAAATAATATTTTTCTATTAGTAAAACAAGTCGTGTAATTAATAAGATGTAAAGTTCAAAATTTAGATATAATTGTGATGTTGCTTTCTTATCTCATGAGTAAAACGCTCCATCTTACATGATATAGCAAATTCATGTTGGAACCGAAACTCAAATAACAACAAATGATTAAGCATCGGTGATGTATATCGATATCGACACTGTTTACATAATCGAAATAGATTAATAATAACAAGAATTTACTTAATACGAAATACTGAAGGACAACTTTATAAAGTGTAAATCTTCAAAGCACGGTCAAGCCGTTGTCCTGAAGTCGATATTGCCCCGCTCGGATTGTTTGCAATTCAATGGAAACTCGGCTCGACAGGATTCGATAAAGCATTTCGTGAGAACAACAATCAGATACTCACGAACCTGACAAAACCCCTCAAGAACAGCTCTCCAAAGCTTTAACAGAAAAGACTTGAGAAAAGAACAAACACACGATAAAGAAAAGATCAAATTGATATTTTTCAATTGAGTTAGCATATCTCAATAGTACAAAATGGATTCCTATTTATAAGAACCAAATTTGTAACTCACGAAATTGGAATAAATTCACAATTTAATTCCAATATTAAATTTCAATAAATGGCTATAAAGATTGAATGCAATATGAGAAATAAATTTAATTCTATTTAGAATTAACTCAATTAACTTTGTTAAAAGACTTTCAAATTGAAAGTATTATTGATCATATATATATATATATAAAATCAAAACTAAATGTGATTTTAGTTTTTGATTTAACACCAACTTACTTTCAAACATTATTTTATATATATCACATTATATATAAAATTTCCAATAATTCATTTTCCCCATATCAAACGTCTAGCTGCCTTTGGAGTAAAATATGTAAGGATAATGTTTGTTGGGACTCCATCATGGCCTCTTCTACATCAATATTTTTAGGAACTCTCCAACTTTTTTCACCGAGAATTCACTAGAGACAGTTAAGGATCCAATATCGGAAAGAAGAAGGTACTTGACAAGATATTTTAGTTTTTCAATCATTTTTTTTTCTTTTGGAATGAAATTTCATAACATTCTCACTTCCCAAAATAAGACTTGAGTGAGAAAATGCAACCATTATTTGAAATCAAAGCCCCCATATTCTCTAACATGAAGAATGAACGGAGATGTGACTAAATGAAGCTGCCATGTGACTCCCCCTCATAATCATTACAAATGTAGTTTTCATAAGCGAGAGAACTCATTCATATAGATTCAATGGTTAAAAAATGGTGATGCCACGTTACGATTATATTGAATAATTTCTCGAATGTACGAGGAAACAAGTAAAGGAAATATAATATTTGACAACAGATTAGAAGATAATATACCTGATAAGCTTAGAATTGTACCTTTTATAATCCTCTGTGTCTCCACAAACAGAATTCTGAATCCAATGAGTTCTTTAAAACTCACAAATCATGGCCAGTATAGAAACATTGATGGCAAAAAAAAATATATAAACAAAAGGCAATAGACAATTAGAAAAATGAAAGACTACAAAATAAACTCAGAAATATTAATGATGGATTTCGGTCCATATGGAGAAGAAAAATACATTTTCAACCATCATATTGAAACATAATCTTAGCTATAATATGATTTCATATATCATTGATTTGAAGGAAAGCTAATAGAGGAAACAAATGTTATAAGTATACACGATTTAGCTACGTCGAATTCCGTGTCACCTTCTTATAAGTATACCACTTAGCTAGCAAAAGATACAAAAGAAAATTAAGCAGACTCAATACAACCAAGAGCCAAAAGAAATAATCAAGATGGTCCCTTGTTTAAATTGTGAGGTATCCAACCAAGCTTCCCATTTCTAGTAGTAACTCAAGTCACAATCGTAACTAGTACCGTGCTCAAGTAATTTCCCAAACCGAAAGTGGTGAGCGAAAGAGCAGACATCATGCTTCTCATTCCTTCTGGAGCTTGGTTATAAAAGAACTCTAACTGTCCTGCAAAGGTGAAAACTTCTGCACTCCCAATAAGAAATTGAGGAAGAATTTGCCAGAGAATTGACATGGGAACTTTTTTGACTTCGTATAGACCGTTCTTCCTCGCACACTGGACAATAAATCGATCGTACACAAGAGTCCAAAAGAGAACACCAAGGGCATTGAAGTTTAAAGGCAATGGACATGGTTTTAGTCAGCTACAACGGATGGGGGATAGGACTTGTCATCTCTACATTCTCCATGATAATTGCTGGTGTCTTGGAAGTTGCTAGGCTTGACTACGTCAAGAAGAACGGTCTCTACGACATCGAAAAAGTTCCCATGTCAGTTCTTTGGCAAATTCTTCCTCAATTTCTTATTGGGAGTGCAGAAGTTTTCACCTTTGCAGGACAGTTAAGAGTTCTTTTATGACCAAGCTCCAGAAGGAATGAGAAGCATGATGTCTGCTCTTTCGCTCACCACTTTCGGTTTGGGAAATTACTTGAGCACGGTACTAGTTACGATTGTGACTTGAGTTACTACTAGAAATGGGAAGTTTGGTTGGATTCCTCACAAATATTTAAACAAGGGACATCTTGATTATTTCTTCTAGCTCTTGGCCATATTGAGTCTGCTTAATTTTCTTTTGTATCTTTTGCTAGCTAAGTGGTATACTTATAAGAAGGTGACACGGAATTCGACGTAGCTAAATCGGGTATACTTATAACAGTTGTTTCCTCTATTAGCTTTCCTTCAAATCAATGATATATGAAATCATATTATAGCTAAAATTATGTTTCAATATGCTGGTTGATAATGTATTTTTCCTCTCCATATGGACTGAAATCCTTCATTAATATTGCTGAGTTTATTTTGAAGTTTTTCTTTTTTCTAATTGTCTATTGCTTTTTGTTTATATAAATATTTTTTATGCCATCAATGTTTCTTTACTGGCTGAAAGTGCTCAAGCTCAATGCTACTGTCAGCAACACTGCTGCAACCGTTGGTGTCGTTGCAAAATTTAAGTAAAGTAATGACACTCCAGGCCCGATGAAACCGATGGACTGTTGATCGATAATTTCTTTAGTTTGGTGATTGAAAAGGTATATATTCATATTGCAATAGGCGTGGTGCTTTCATTACATTGTCTAATATCAATGTCATTACACTACAAAAAAACTGCTTATTTGCGAATAAAAAAAAAAAAAACCCCCCGGGGAAAAAAAAAAAAAAAAAAACACAAAAAAAAACCAGAACTATCGTAGTCAAAAAGTGGGTCGTTAAGAAAAATTTGCGACCCGGGATCATAAAATTACGACCATACTATTTTTGGTTGTAAAAAGTCAACTATAAATATTACGACCACATGGTAGCAATATTTGCTACTTTGTGGTCGTTTTATATTGCCCATAATTACGACCATATCAATATTTGCTACCGTCTGGTCGTAATTATGAACACAATAAAACGACCAAGTAGCAAATATTGCTTCGTTTAATTGGGCCCATAATTACAACCCTAGGGTAGCAATATGTGCTACTCTAGGTTTGTAAATATTAGTATTTATTTATTTATTTTTTAAAATAATATTTAAATATTTGCGACCGGATAGCAAATATTTCAATTTATTATTATTATTATTAATTAAAAGTTATTTTATTATATTTTAATTAATTATTAATTATTATTTATTATAAAAAAAAGGAATACAATAATAAAATATAGGGTAAAGTACTCATTTGGTCCCTGAGTTTTGGAGCTCGTGTCTATTTGGTCCCTACGTTTTCAATTTGTGTCTATGTGGTCCCTGAGTTTTGAATATTGTGTCTATTTGTCTGTGTTTCAATTTGTGTTACTTAGTCCTGGAGTTTTCAATATTGTGTCTATTTGGTCCCAACTTTTAAGTTGTGTCTAAATGGTCCCTAAATTATTAGAAATAAATTTAATTCTTCCTTAATTTGTTAACTCATTAACATAATATCAACTTAATGGTGACGTAAAATGTTTAATTGATCAAAATACTTACATGAGATTAATAATTATGTCAAATTTTAGGCTTAGATTTATGAAAGATTTAATCATATCTTCGTATTTTGACCAATTAAACATGTTATTGTTGAAATTAAGTAAATAATTGGAAAAAAAAAAAAACGTACGTTAAATTAAAAACCAATTAAACTTATTTCTAATAGTTCTTGAAAATCTAGGGACCAAATAAACAAATTTTCCAAAACTTTTATAAACAATTAGACACAAATTGAAAACGCATGAAAAAACAGGACACAAACTTAGACACAAATTGAAAACGTAGGTGTAGGATCGGTATGGCAACCCTAGAGGGGGGTGAATAGGGTTTTAGGTTAATTTAAAAAAAATTCGATTAATGATTTCTAATTAACAATTTAATTAAACTTTTTAAGCTCAAACAATTAAAATGAATTTTCTACTAAAATTCTTTCAAACAAAGTGAGCTATTTCAACTAAGATAGGAAATATCTTACTACTATCAATTTCTAACAATCAATAATAACTTCAATAAATATTATGCTATGAATATGTGAAGCATCAATTAATTCCAATGATTGATATTTAATGATCCCAATTAATATGCACAATAAATATAAAGCATTCAATATGGTGCAATAAATAAAGAGGATAGGGTTTAAGAAATGACACCAAGAAGTATAGTGGTTCGGCCAAAAACCGGCCTAGTCCACTCCCCGAGCGCCTCTCGGGAATTGTATACCTTTTCCGGGAGGAAGTACAACCCAATCCTTTTCGGGCTCAAGATCAAACCCGACTCTTTTCCACCGGGATCAAAGTCAAACCCAAACCGTTCTTTTTCCGGGCTCAAGAACAAACCCACGTTCCTATTTCACGGGCTAGGAAACCGACCCAATGTGTGAATTATAATTTTTCACACAAATACAAATCTCTCAAAAGATTAAATATGAAAATCGGAGCTCACGATATTACAAGGCTCTTAATAGCCAAATAAACCACTCAAAATAAAACCCAAAATGATGTAAATAATAAGCTTGAAGACCTTTAACAATGGAGGCTCAAATCTGATTTTTCTTAGTTAATTTCCCACGAATTTTCGGCCATATGTAGAGGAAGAAGATGAGCAAAAGGCCTAAAAGCACCTTGCCTCGCCCTGGTTGGTCAAGCAAATAGATATTTGAATTAATAATAATAATAATATTAATTCCTCCCGGTCGAGGGCAACCGGGCGACCAAATACGTTATGAGACGACTTCAAATTCGGTCAGGAAGGCTGATGGCCCCGTTTGGGGTTGCTGTTGAGGTGATTTTTTCATAATTTTAACTGTTTTTGTTGTTCGGTAAAAAGATTAACAACAAATTTTAGAAAAATCACTTCCCTAACCACCTGATTTTGAGAAGCTGAGCACAGGTTGCTTTTTAAAATTGATTTTTGCATAATCTATCAAGTAGTGGGCCGAGATTTCTGTGAGCACCATGATGCCAAAATTTCACACGTCCCAGATTTATATTTTGATTGTCATAATATTTATTTTTAGAGATAATTGAAATTAAATTATTATAAATTGTACTTAATTAAAATGTAATGAATATATGATAATATTTAATGTAAAATAAAAATGTTGGATTTTAAATTAAAAGATTAAAATCATGAATGATTTAATTATTATAAAAAAAATACTTTTATCAATTTATTGAACACCATCAAACGATGATATAATTTTATAAGCTTTTTGTGTATATTAAAAAATAATAATATTTTTTTCATTAAAAATATATATTAGACATAAATTAAAATTTAAAAAATTTAAACATCATCATAATAATTATGTCATTATAAAAATAGGTAAGTATGTATAAATCAATTTATTAAATTTAATTACTTATATATCTCACAACACTTTTAAAAGTTGAATTTACCAAACACTAATTTTTTTGATAAATATATTATAAAAAAAAAATTTTTTTTTTTTTTTTATTTTTTTTTTTTTTTTTTTTAAAATAATAATTTTTTCAAAAATTAAATTAAAAAAAAAAAAATTAATTTCCCAAAAAAAAATTTTTTTTTTTAAAAAAAAAAAAAAAAAAAATCAAACGATGCCAAACTAGCCCAATAAAATAAAGGTCTACGTGAACCGCATTAGCTAAAAGATAAGGGGGAAAAAAAATTTTTTTACAAAAAAAAAAAAAAAAAACAAGAAAAAAAAAAAAAAAAAGAGGGTTTTCTAAAAAGAGAAGAGAGGAAGAGTAGTTATGGTTAGTTGGGGAAAAAAAAAAAAAAAAAAAAAAAAAATTTATTTAAAATTTTTTTTTTTTTTTTTTTTTTTTTTAAATTTTTTTTTATATTTTTTTTTTTTTTTTTTTTTTTTTTTTTTTTTTCCCCCCCCCTTTTTCAGATTTATTATTATTTTGAAATTTATATATATAATTAAAAGAAAGGCGGGAAGAAAAAAACGCCCTTGATTTTATTATATTTTATTAATTTTTTCTTTTTCAATTTATTTTTAATTATTATTTATATATTAAAAAAAAGGAATACAATACTAAAATTGATTAGTACTTTTTTTAAAAAAATTTTTTAAAAAAACCAAAATAATTCGTATAAAAAAAGGAAGTAATAAATCTCAAACTTTTGGACTCCTTTTTCTAAATTTGATATAACATTAAAAAAAAAAGCAATAAAAGGTGTTTAATACAAGAATAAAAATCTCAAAAAGAGTGCTAATATCAAATCATTTGGGAATATTGACAGAAGCTGTAAATTTGAAGCAACACATTTTTTGAAAATGAGTAGTTATAAAAATTATTTTTAACAAAAATATAAATATATGAGAAGCATAAAAATGTATAGAAGGAAAAGAAAAGGTCAACTTTACGATTTTTTTTACTAAAGAAATTTAATTACCAGACTGAACAAAACGATGTCAATATTTAACACCCTATTAATTATCAAACCAAAACAGAAAACCAAAAACCAAAAACAAAAACTTAAAAACAAAGGTTCACCTGAACAATGCCAAGGAAAGAACTAGACCAACCATATTTAGCTGCAAGAGGAACAATCGCCACCGACATAACCACTCTATCTGCATTACACAAACACATTACAAACGCCGTCAACCCCACCACCTTCATCCTCTCCGGCACGGTGGCTCCGATCTCCCTCCTCCCTATCGGTATCCTTCTCTCCATTCCTTCCGCCGCACATCTCACCGGAAAACCCCCCTTCCTCTAACGGAAACTAACGGTATGATTTTTTGAAATCCATTTTGATTCATTAATATTACTATATAAAGGGACCTTTGCTTCAAAAGAAAAAAGATAGGCACCCATTATTCTAACCACTTTCTCAATCCCTCTCTCTCCCAAATAGCATTGGTCACCAAATATAATCTAACAGTCATAATTCATTCTTACCCAATCCCAACAATCACCTCCTACGCTACGTGAATCACCAAACAAATTCACAAGCCACATATTGTTTAACCATTCACTATTTGAAGTCACCATTGTAAACATGTGAGTAGCATTCTTCATCTACTCATTCATATATTTTTATTGGTTTAATAACTTTAGGTATTATTAAAATGCATGATTGAATTGTCATAATTTTGCATTTTAATTGTCAAAATAAAAATGTGATAAAAAATACATTTTCATACATTTTAAAATTTTGACACGTCATGTTGTATATTAAATTTGTCACATGTTCATGCATCTTAAAATTAGGCCGTTTATCAAATTGATATAACCATCAATAATGCCATGTAATAAAATTGTCATGCTTTCATGCTTTTTAATTTGATGCATTTCTTTCTTTCAGTACTGGATATAACTTTTAGAAATAATAAAATTGAAAACATTGTTTTAAAATTAATCCATTTGAAATAAAATGATTTATTAAATGTTTAAAATGGACTTGTGAAGATATTGAAAAAATAAAAAATGTCAAAAAATAGAAAATTATCAAATTAAAAAGAGTTTTTTTTTAGTCAGTAAGTTTAACAGATTAAAAAAAAAAGGTTAAAAAAAGAAGTTAACAGATAAAAAAAAAAGTTTAAAAAAATTTGTTTAAGTCATTTAGTTTTTTGTTTTTTATTCTAACAAAAAGAAATGTTTTTGAAATCTGTTAAAAAAAAAAAGAAGGTTTTTTTTTTAAATGAAATTCCTAAAGTCAGTTTTAAAAAACAAAAAAACAAATTAGAAAATTTTAAAAAAAAAAAAATACATATTTCAAAATATTTTAAAATAATAAAATAAAATAAACTCAAAATTAAAATAAAATGTTTTAAATAATGGAATTTCAAAATTAAAGCAAAAATGTTTATTTTAAAGAAATAATTGCACCCATGACCATATTAATTCACTTAAATCTATTTTTTAGGGTTGTTTTTTTTTTATTTCATAATTACCCAATAACCACCATTTATGGTGGTGATCTGGTGGTTTTCGATTTGATAGTTTACTATTTTACCCTTTTATCTCTTCTGATAACCATATCTTATTAATTACATATCATTTAATTAATAATTTTATTTTTTTAATTTTAAAAATCAATCTCCTTGATTTTAGGAATCACTATTTAAGGATAATAAACTCTAACCTAAATTAGATTATTCTCCTTCTTCCTCATACGTTTTCCACCATTTTCTTCATTGCCAGAAAACGCCCAAATTCAAATTCATTCGTAGAGCGGAGATCTCCGGCCAGTCCAAGCTCAAATCGGTACCATCGTTTTTCGATTTATACTCGTGCCTTTTTTGGATTCGATTAGTGCTTAAGATCTACTTCTTTCTTTCGATTCTTTCTCTGGAATTGCATCAAAATTCTTTCTTTTCTTCTTCCTCCTTCGTTTTCCCTTTTCCGTTTTCTTCCTTGCACAGAAATTGCCCAAGATCGATGTAACGTCCCGGTATTTTACAAGGAATTTATTTATTTGTTTGTTTATTTACATTATTTAAAGCATTTAATTTCATTTTAGAGTTAATTAATTTAATTTAGAATTTATAACTTAGATTTACGATTTCATTTCGTTCGTAAATCCTTTTAATCATTTTATTAGCTTAAATTAGTTTTGGTCATATTAATAATTATTAACGGGCCAAATTAATAATTATTAATCACCATTTGGCTAGTTTAAGAACTTCGGTTTCGATTTATGAGTTAAAAATCATTAAAGGGACGTATTCGTAATTTTCGATTTCTTAAAAATATCAATTTACCATTCATCTTCTTTAAAAACCCCAAAGTTGACCAACGATTGACCAAAGTTCATTTTCTCTTCTCTTCCTTTTCTCCTAGCCATTAGCCTCCATTGATGTGAAGAGATTGCTTTGGGTTTTTGTCGTTTCTCAACTATTTTTGATGTTTTTGATTGCGTTGGATTGCTCGGGATGAGGGCTACATATCCAACCTACCTTTTCGATCTTTCCCGTTCTCTAAGGGAAGCCCTAAAAAGTGAGTTTTCAAAACTTTTTATATGGTTTTGTTTGTTTTTTTTTTATTATAAATGAGTTTTGAAGTTGAAATCATGTATTTCTATCAAGGAATTTGCCGATTTTGATCCCGGATTTTTGAAAACACTATTCACCCGAAAACACTATTCATCCGAAATTACTATTCACCCGAAAATCATAGTTTTTCTCATATTAGATATGAGTTGTAATATGTTGATCGATTGATGAATTGTAGGTGCGATTGCTCGTTTGTTGGTTCGTGGGAACTTGGTTGTCACGAGAGCATTCGAGATGAGAATAAATAGATCTTAAAGTAAACTTAAAAACCGAATAAGTTGAAAGATTTGTAGAATCGGAAGTTGAGATCAAGGTTTAAATCAAAAGGATTAAAGTATGCGAGCTAACATTCTTTGGCTTGGGAGTTAGTTCTAAGTGAGTGAGAGAACTCATGGATTTCTCGAGGGAAACGTTTAACTCTTGGAAGTTCTAAGTTTAGATTCATTTTGAAGTTTAAGAATGATTATCGGAAGTTGAAGGTTTCAATTATAATGGGGTGAATAAGAAACTTGATTATGGAACTTTGGATTTGTAGTGGAAGCAATAGAATCATTTGAATTGGGGACTTTTTGATAAAGTTAGTAATTCAAGTTTAACTGAAGGCCGTTTGGCTTGATTTATTTCCTGTTTTTCTTATCAGAAGTTCCTAATTTCTTATTTTATGTATAAAGGGTAATTCATGATCCATTTATCGTTATGCCCTTTCGATCACTTTTAATGTTTATATTTATTTTTACTCGTACACTTTGAATGTTTATATTTATTTTTGCTTGCACACTTTGAATGTTTATATTTATTTTTACTTTCACACTTTGAATGTTTATTTTTATTTTTACTTGCATTTAAAAGCATATTCATATCATATCATATTGCATAATCGAAATTGGGAGGAATAATGAGGCATGCTAAAGGACTGGGGACTTTGCATTGTCTGGTATCATTCGTTTTATGTTTATGTATATGTATTATGAGGAATGCTAAAGGACTACGGGACTTTGCATGATCAAAGGAGATGGATAATGAGATAATGATGGAGCTACGCGAGTTCACATTATCTAGTATTATCCATAATTACTATGATACATATACGAGGATACGAGGGTGCATTGAACCTTGTATTCGGTGGGTGAGATAATGAGGTAATGATGGGACTGCGGGACTTCATTACCTGACATTATTCACTAAAGGTGGGAAGATATTATTGATATAAAGGTTGAGTGCCATTTACACTTGTTGAGCGAGATAATGAAGTATTGATGAGACCGCGAGACTTCAATACTGTCATTATAAGCATTTTATGATTATATTGATGTAAAGATTGTGTGCCCTTTACACTTGTTGAGCTAGATAATGAAGTAATGTTGAGACTGCAGGAGCTTCATTACTGTCATTATAAGCAATTGATGGTTATATTGATGTAAATGTTGTGTGCCCTTTATACTTGTTTAGCGAGTTAATGAATAATGATTAGACTACATATGCTAATATTATCGTCATTAATCGCAAATTGTGATTATTGAATATGTTAAGTCCGAGTGAGCTTAACATTATTTTATTAAATATAAAGCAAAGGTAAACCTTATTTTTATAGCCTAAGTCGCTATAAAGAAAAAGAAATGAAACATTATGTATGACATACATTTCCATAGAGAAAAGAAATGAAATACGATGTATAGCCGATTGTTGTAGGAGAGATGAATGAGATTGAATTGTATAATGAGAGAATACAAGGGTGTATTGAACCTTGTATAATTATTATGATATATAAATATAAGAGAACTAGATTCTCAATTAATTGGAAGATCTTGATATTGGAGATTAAACACTTGAATATAAACCTTATATATAGTATGAGTTATCAAAAGGATGAACCAGAAAGAGATATGTGATATGAAAACATTCTTCTAAATGTTGGGAGTTAGTTTCTCGAGTTTTGGAAGTTTTAGTAAAGAGAATGTAAGTTTTTCTTGGACACAAATCCGGATGCGGGTTTGGAGTCTAATGTTACTCTATTTTCTATTTATTTTCACTGGGCTTGCTTTTAGCTTATGATATTATAAACATTTTCAAGTAATGCTCGGGGTCGTGAGAGAGGAGCTGGTGCAGTCTGATCTAGTTGATGATGATGGCGGGATGGACTAGAGATACCTTTAAAGTCCACGGACACATTTATTTCATGTTTTATCTTTTAAATTGTATATTTGTATATAAGCTCATAAGAGATTTTGTTTTATATTTTATCACTTTGAACTCCTTTAATCTTTACACAGGAATTGCATTTCCTGTCGTTTAAATTCTCTAATTGTGAAAAGTGTAAACAGGTTGTGGATAGTCTAAGTTTTCAACATATCCACGCCAAATTTTTATTAAATATTAAGTCTTCCGCTATAATTCGATTTAAAATGATTTAAAATGAATCAAGTGGTCACAATCGACTTTCACCGCTTGTTATTCATGGCTGCTACAGGTTTGTTGATATATAGTAAACTATTTATTAAATATAAACGTTTTTTATATATGGCTGCTGCTATCTGCTACAATGTTAATGGTTGCTGCTATATGTTTGTTTATCAATAATAAACTGTTTATTAAATATATACAGTTTCCATGGCGGTTTTACTGATTGTTTTTTCAATTATACAATGTTTATCAAATATAAACATGTTTAACGATTTATGATTTTGTTTTTCAAAAAATATTTTTTATGTTCTTTTTTTCAATTTAACATTTGTATTTGGTTTACTTTTGTTCTACTTTTTTTAAAGAAAATAAATACTTATCAATTTTTTTGTTTATCACTTATACACAGTGACGGCTAGAGGATGATCGAAGAAGAAAGCAATTCGATATTTCCTGGAAGAAAGTTAGAAGCTTGAAGATTTTGTTTTCTTGTATTTTATATTTTTTAGATTTAATTTTTCATTTACTTTTTGTTATAGTTTTATTTCTGTTTAGATTTGATTCTTCCATTAATTTTGTAAAATTTAAGGGATTTTCCTTAAATTTTGCACAAATTAAGGAAAAATTAAATCGGGATATGTTTTGTCTTTTCACAATATAATTTAATTTCACCGGCGGCAGTTTTTTGGTAGTTTTGATATATATATATATATATATATATATATATAAAAGATACGGTTTTCTTGAAACTTTTATTTATTAAATAGTTATTACTGAAATTAACCCTATTTTAAAACTTAAATACAATCCTATGATGGATTTTGAGAAGTAAAATTCTCAATTTCTTAAGGTGAAATTTTCCAATTGTTGGATAAATGGCCATAACCCCATCTATTCTTATTTCAAATTCTTACTTCACTTTTGAATTTAAGAAGAAATTAAATGGGACATTTGTTTTTCTAAAATAAAACTAACAATTTTCTTAAATAAAATGAAGGACCATTTTTTTAATTTTAGGATAATATTAGATAAAATGTGGTAATTGTTTTTTAACAGGTGTTGTAGGGTGCTAACACTAGATGTGTAAATGGGGCGGGGTGGGGTGTAAACAGGGTACATCGTTTAGACCCCGCCCCGTTTAACGCTTTTTTCCTCACCCTGCCCCGCCCCAATTATCTCTATCCCCCGCCCCAGACCTCACCCCATTTATTAAACGAGGGCGGGCCGGGGCTAAATGTTGTGGGGGAAATTGTTAAAAATACACGATTTCGTATTTTTTTTATATTCAAAATTCAATTTTTCAACGATAATAGTGCATAATAGAGCATAAATTAACACAAATAAAACTTTTCATCATAATCCATATCAAAATAAACCTAGGAAATTTAAATTACAAAAAAAAAAAAAATTAAAGTAGATAAACGAGGCGGGGCCGGGGTGTAAATTGGGGGAAAAAATCCCCCGCCCCGTTTAATAAACGGGGGAAAAAAAATTCCCCCGCCCCATTTATTAGGCAGGGAAGCGGGGTCGGGGTTTTAGCTTTCACCCCTAGCTAACACACCTTCCCTACACACAATCGCCTCCCGAACCCAATCTTATTTTCCCAGACCATTTTTTTTGTTTTAATTTTATAGGTGACCAATCACACCCAATATGGTTGGTGGCGACTCTAAACTCACTTTTTCTTAAAAGAGGATGTCGGCGGCTCTGTGTCGCAAAAGACGTTGTGACAATATATATAAGCCACGTGAAAAAAAGAAAGAAAGAGATATTTCACACTCTAAATTTAATGAGTGAAAAATATCAAAATGGCCACATTTGAGTGGAGATAATCGCATATGAACCTATTTTCGAATATACTAACATTGTATGGCCTATTGTTCTTTTTTAATACTTTTTAGCCTAAATTAGATTTGATTATAATTTCCATACCAGATTTGCCCTTACTTATTATAGATTTTTAAATATTCTTTTTTTCCTTTTCAACTAATTTGCTCCCTTGATTTTAGTAATCCTTCCACTTTTTATGCCCCAACATTAATTCTTCCAATTTTCTTTTATCTTTCTCTCCATATCAATTTTTTTTTTATCTTTTACGCCTCCTCTCTCGTTTTTCAATTTTACGTATCATTCTTCTTCTCTAGAGTTTGTTAATCTTCATCTATTTTTTTCTTAGTCTCCTTTAAGTTTTTATTTATTTATTTTTTTTCATTTATCGCTTTTCTTCCTTTACACTGGAATCTGGAATTTCACGTCGAAAATTTGAGTTTTTCCCCACCGTTTAAGGAGTTCTTGAGCGAGTTTCAAGGTGTTTTCCTTTGGGTTTCTCATTTTACTTCGATCTCAAACGATTTTGATCCATACCAAGCTTTTTCCCTTCGCCAGAATTACCGTCTTCGATAAAGGATGTATTTTTGTACTTTTCTGTGTTTTTTCTGCAGTTTTTTGTGTTTTTTCACTTTTTTTTTTGTGTCTACATTATGAAAATATGTACTGTATAGTACATATTTGATAAATGTATATTATTATTGATAAGACAAACTCAAATGTCAAGTTCAAACACCCGATGCTATTATACTTAGCATGAACCCTTGAAGCATGAATTCAAACCCTCCCTAACTATTCGATTTCAACCATAAGGAAAGACTAGAAACAGATTGCCCTATGTGATCTAAAAATCATGAAACGGACAAACTTTTACGTTCCATCATCTCATGACTCGAAACACTCCACAAGTTGGTTGATCACTCCACTCTTGAATGTTTCTAAACATGTAATCTAAAGCAAGATTACAAAGGGTGAGGCTCTCAATGTGCATAAAAATGCTACATTTCATTCAATCTTTTGAATCTCTCAAGTCTTACAAGTCTTCTTTACGATGTCTGATAAGTGGCCTATTTATAGGCTTAAAATACAAGGGAAATTTCGTTCATAATGCTCCCGTAACAGCCCTATGATGTCCCTAGCTTGTAACCCCCAAAATTAAAGCAAAAAACTTAAGTTACATTCAGCTACTAATACTTTGTAACCTACAAGTGATCAAATACATTGCTAACTGATATTTTAACTCTCATTGTGAAGCTTGCAAATGATCATTAAATGTTGTCTTGAAGTTGCTTTGAATTCCAATGAATGATGGTTGAGTTGGCTTGAATGAAGCTTGGGTTATCATCAATGCATCTTGGGCTGTAGTTAATGCACCTTAAGTAGACTTGTAATAAATGAAATTGGGTTGCCATTAATATAATCGAAGTGCATTTAATGCAAGTACTCTTGAAGCTTTAATTCCTTAAATGCATGGCTACATAATTCATATAAATTATGTACACATATTATTGTACCCAAAGCATATAGAACATGTATTGGTATATTTTATCAATATGTAATGTATTGTACTGTACGTAATATATAAATGTATCATATTACGTACAGTATAGTACAATACATATTATATAGAATATATACACTATTGTATAATATTTTATTTTCACTTTTATTTTCATTTTAGTATATAAATGTATTTATTGTATAAACAAATAAACTATACACTATACATTTTTATTATTTTTTTTACAAATCAGTGCTCTATTTTGTTGGTACATTTTTTCTCAATGGTTTTACATCATTGTACTGTACGTATAATATATGAACACCTCATCTCTTAATTCTCCTTTTTCCTTCATACTTTTCATTGATTTTCGATTTTTTCATATAAATTCTCTCTCTTCAGTTTTTCTTCATTGATTCATTTTTCAATTTATTTCAAACCCCTTTCTCTCTCTTTCTTATGGAATTTTTGAATTTAAAACTTCCTTGATTCATGCTTGCTTGATTTAAGGATAATTTTCAAATGACTATTCTCTTTCTTCTTTCATAAGGGTATTTTCATCAAAAAATACTGTATATCTCCTTTCTAAAATCCTGCATAGGCTAAAAAGTGTTATTTTTTATTGGTTGGCCAAAAAGCATTATTTCTTTAAAAAAGAGGCTACCTACTTGATTAACCCCATTTGAGTGTACTTTTTTCCTACTAGCCATGCTTTTTATATTATTTTTTTTAGCAACCTTAAAGATAGAAATGCCCTTAATGTTAAATCACACACTCTCTCTCCTCCTTCCCTTACCGTCCATTCTTTTTTTTTTTTTTTTTAATATTAACATAACTCTTTCTACTTTTCATAATTATTTTAAAAATATTTCTTCTCGTTCTCGTTTTTTCATAAATATTTTTCACCGTTTTTTGTTCTGAATCTCGAAGATCTAAACTAAAAATAGCATGGATTTGAAGAAAGGTATTACTTCTTTTTTTAGTTTTTTATATTTTTTTCTTATTTTTGGTCCTTTGTTGTTTTATGTAATATATGTAATTTCTTAATAGTGTTTTTTGTGATACATGTAATGTATGCAATATACGTTATTTTTTTTGTTTATCTTTTCAAGGTGGTGTTTCTCTAAATGTAGCTTTTTTGTAATATACGCAATATACATAACTGTTTTTGTTGTTCGTTCTGCTTATGTTTGCTTAATATACAGTCTGTAACATACGTAATATACATATTTTGTTTTGTGGTCTGTTTAAAAAAATATTTTTTGTAATATATGTGATATACATAACCATGTGGTTTTCTTCAGTTTACTATATTGTTTTACTAAATGTATATTCTGCAATACACGCGATATAGGAAATGACGAGTGGTTGATGTACACCCCATTTCTTTTATATTCATTCTATAATATACGTAATATAATATACATTTCTTTTTATTTGTTTGCATATTAAGTATTTTTTTTGTACATTAAGTATTATGTAATTAACACTCTTTCGTTTTTCATTTGCAGATTACGTATATTACGTGCATCTACACCTTTCTCAAATACACTTACGATGCGAAAGACGATATACCCAATATACCCGATATACAAAACACTTTTCATGAGAGGAGAAACTATAAATAATATACTAAAATGAATCTAAAAAATTGAATTAAAATCAAAGTATGTAGTATAAAATCAAAACACAAAAAAAATTACAACAAATACTAAATACACTATGAATTATGAACACTATACTGAATATACTAAAAACCGGTGAAAGAAAAAATGCATTGGGGAAGAAAAATTGCATTGAAAAAGAAAAAATGTTAGAAATGTCAAACTACATGTACTATACGTGTCAGAGGTGTCAGACTATACTTGCCATCCTCGGTAAAATTGGTATATTAAAAAATTGAATAGTAAAAGTGGCTACCTAACACTATTTTGAAAAAAGGTGGCTACTTTGGTATTTTTGATCCAAAAAGTGATTATTTTGATTCTTCACCCAAATTTAATAGAGATAATCTAATATTTAGCCCAAAATGGCTATACCCTATGTTTTTCTAGTTTTTTTTTAAATTTCTTATATGTTTTTATAGCCCTTTAAAAGTATGATTTTTGTTTTATAAATACTTGATTTGCTCCTTATTTAATTATTTTCCTTATTTTTTGTTCCATGTTTCTCTCTCTCTTTCTATTTCCATTCATATTCTCTCATTTTCAAATCAGATCTCCCTGATTTTTTGCATTTTCATTTTTGTTTTGCATTTAATTATTTCTTTTCCTTTTTTTATTTATTTCTCTCTCTTTTTTTAAACGCAAAATTCCAGATGAGATTCTTTGCTTCCTCATCTCTCTCTTTTCTCTTTTATTCTCTTCATCAAATTCCATGGCGCGAGACAAAAAGCATGATGCCGGATCTAGAATCAAATTATATTCTTTTCCTCATCTCTCAATTTTCTCTTCTATTTTTTTTCCTCATCTCTCTCTTTTCTCTTCTATTCTCCTACATCTAAGTTTTGAAATTGAGATCTAATGGCGGATCTGGAATAGAAACGGAAGCAGAAACAAAAAGCATGGGCGTTATCGGATCTCGAATAGAGGTCATGATGCAAAACTCATTACCCATCGAAGAAGACAATCTTTTTAGAAACCCAGATTGGTAAAGTACAGTATCAAATTCTTATCCTATACATTTTCATCTTTTTCATTCATCTAACCATACCTTACCTCTTTTCGTGTACTGTACATAAATATATAATATTATGTGCAGTATACTAGACTACTTTATTATTTCTTTTTCATACTATGCATTAATATATTATATTATGTACAATATATATCACTTTATTACATCTTTTTCATATTGTACATAAATATATAGTATTATGTACATTATATATTATTACTTTATTCCATCTTTTTCGTACTGTATATAAATATATATTACTTTCTTACACTTTTTTCATATTGTACATAAATATATTATATTAGCTTATACTGTACATTATAATACTGGATGTGCGTACAGTATCACTATATATAATGTACATCGAAAGAATTTTTTTGAAGATTATGGGGAAAAATTAGTTATCAGTTTTGAAAAGTTAGATTTTTTTTTTGTTTAGTTTTTATTTTTTTTAATTTCTAATTTTCTCTCTTATTTTCTTATATGGTTTTTTCATATTTAATGTTTCCTTGATTTAAGCATCTTCAAATCTTATTCTCTTTCTTCTTTATTTTTTCTTAATTTTAGTAAGGGTGTTTTGGGTATCTTACCTTTCCAATAGGCTATTTTGTTTTATTTTTTTAGGGTCATTTTGCTTAAAAATATCTATTTTTGGGCTATATATCAAGATAATTATATTTAATATTTAGAGTTGTATTGCAAATAGTTTTCAATATAAAAGAGATTTATATATGTTAAGTAGGTTTGAAATGATCGAATGATTTGAAAGTGGTGGATTTTTTTTTTAAAGATACTTCTAATAAAATAAAGTAGTCATTTTACTTGTTTTTTTCTTTTTTACAATACTCATAACACATTATAAAAATGAATAAATTGATGGTAAAGGAATGTGATTGACCAATAATTGATAATTAAATTAAGAGAATCATTTGTAGACATATTATTGCTGTTAATGATGGGGTAGGAAATCTTTTTGTTTATAATTAGATATTTCAATTAACAATATTCAATTATGGAGCTTTGAAGTATGTAATATCATAAAAAATATGAAAATTTGTAGAGAACCGAAGGGTCATTTTTTTAAATATTGGCCACATAGATGTCAATCATTTTTGTAATTCAATGACTACACTTGCTACTTTCTTAATTTTAAGGGTTTTAAAAAGGCCATTCATGTAAATATGAGATACCCAAATAGTGAACCCCATATTTAAAATAGTAGATTCATACTGCGTGCGTTGCACTTGCACGCGTATTCTTTTCAATTTATCAAAATTTATTTAAATGTATGAAGTTTTAATTTTCATTTTCCCAACATTGATGAAATTATTTCAAATATATTTAAATTCTTGAAAAAATTAATCATATTTTTAACTTTATTTTAATTTAAATACTTTTTTTTTATAATTAGTTAAATATATTGTAAAAATTATTTTAATCTAATAAAAAATTTAAAGAATTATCCTAATTAGTTTCAGAGTTTTAATTATTTTTTTTATTATTTTACCTGCTCTTAGTTTCGTTCTTTAGTTGTTTTGTTATAAGAAAAACAAATTTAAATGACAAATTACCCGTGTCTCTTAATTAAAAATTAATTAAGTTTTTGTTTGGGAAATTCTTTTATATTATTTTTACAAAATTTATTTAATTGAATTAAAAAAAACAAACAAAAAGTAGTATATGGATTTTTTAACATTGTTGAATGATTAACGAAATTTTTTTTAAAATATTTATAAAAAATTGGTAAATAACTATATTCAAATATACTTTTTAATATAAGTTTGAACATATTTTTAATTTCTTCACCTTTAATATACATGAAAATTCAAATTAATATCAACAGTGTATATGTATTGAATATAATTTTTTTTAGATAAATATAATATGTTATTGGGTAAAATACCATTTTGGTCCCTGAACTTTCACTCTGGTTTCGTTTTCGTCCCTGAACTTTCAAAAATGACCGATTTCGTCCCTGAACTTTCCAATTCGATTCATTTTCGTCCTTCCGTCAGTTTTTCCGTCTGGGTGTGTAACGGTGGCCTACGTGGCATTCATTAATTGACGTGGCATTAAGTATGTGGGCAATTGTTATTAATGACGTGGAAAAAATAAGCTGATGTGGTATTTTAGAAATGATGTGGTATTTTAGAAATGATGTGGCATCATCTGGATGAATCTGGACCATCCATTTCAAGAAACAAATTAGTATCTCACTCTCACTTCGAATGCTGAAGAACTTTAACTTCCATCCCTAAATTAACTGCCCTAACATTTGATTTTAGTTTCAGAAATCTTGCTTGAGACGAAGACGAATGAGAATCGAAGGGTAAGCGAGGAGAAGCGAAGAAGAACGAAGGTGAACGACGTGAAGGACGTGAAGGAGAATCGAAGCCATTTGCGAAGCCCTGTTCTGATTTTGCGTTTCTGGTACACTGGTTTTGTGAAGAAAAAATCTGAAAAGAGGTTTAAAACTTCTTTACCTTACACTCAGACTTGAAAGCCCTAACCTTGTAGAAGCCCTAACTGATTTCGCTAAACCCTAAGTGATTTCTGTCTGCAATTTGGAGGAAAAATGGTAGATTTGCAAGAATACTGTCGTCTAGTGATACATTACAGAGGACGTTTAGATTATACACCGAAGTTCGCTTATGCTGGGGCTGCATCTTCTACTCCTGGATCTGGAAGAGGTAGGGGAGCTGGAAGAGAAAGGGGAGCTGGAAGAGGCAGGGGAGAACCAAGATCCAGTGGATCTATAATAGGCGGTGGAGCTGGAAGAGGTAGGGGATCTGCTGCTGGAAGAGGAAGGGGATCAGCTGCTGGAAGAGGAAGGGGATCTACTGCTGCTGCTTCTGCTGTTCATAGAGATGAGGAGGCTGCAGCTGCTGTTCATGGAGCTCATGGGGCTGAAGTTCAATCTGCTGGAAGAGGAGTTGGCCACACATATCTAACAAGGAGAAGAAGTCATGTTACTTCTGGATCTGGACCAAGTCAAGAGGATGCCAGTTGATTTTCTGTTTGTTTAGATTTTCTGTTTGTTGTTTTAGGGTTTGTAGACTATTTTTGTGCACTTATGTGCATCTGTATTAGGTGGACTTGGCAGGTGAATGGGGATGCTTTTTGTGAACCTATGGTTTTGTTTTATTGATGTACATCATGGGACCACATGTCCTTATTTTGTGTAAGAGATTCTCACAATTTACAATTTCAAAATATTCTCTTTTGTTTCCATTGTCTTCCTGAAGCTTTACAATTTCAATAAAAAATAAACAAAAATTTCATTCACGGCACAAGTTAAACACAAACTGATAACTATGAATTCATTTCATTTTATTAATCCAACTAAGACAATACAGAGAACAAGAGATCGTTGTTCATAAGGGATGCAACACAAACGGTCCTTTTGAGGGACTAAAATTGAAAACCTGAAACATTGCTACTTAAAATGCCTGTTCATACTACCTATTGACAGACATTTCCGGTTATTTGCGACTTCCTAAGAACATGTACATAATCAAACCTATAACTAAAACCATTGATAAGTAACAAGCCCTCTTCCACTTTACTGCTTCCTATCTTCTTCTTCTTGACTTCTTAACATCATCTTTCAGTCTGTTTATGACCATCATTTCGTGATCTGTGAACTCGCATCATACCAGGAGAAAAAACCCACATCCTTGACGAACCTCCCTATGAAGACAATTGAGTAAAATAACATATCGATTAACTTCATAAAATAATTTCAAAATTAGAAAAGAACAATTTGTATAAATCTAACCTTGTAATACGCACAACCAACGAATCTACGCCCTGGGTTTGCATTTGTCCATGATGTCTGAACTTACCACGAACTCCACAGAAGACGACGCCACGACCGATTTTTGGTAACTTCTCCTCGATCCCGATCCATTGTTAATACTCGATTTGAGTTACCTAAACTGGTTTCAGTCGACATCTGCTACGAGTTATGATCTTGCTTCTCCTCTTCGTCGATTCTCAAGGAGAAGTTAGAAAAATCAGAACAGGGCTTCGCAAATGGCTTCGATTCTCCTTCACGTCCTTCACGTCGTTCACCTTCGTTCTTCTTCGCTTCTCCTTGCTTACCCTTCGATTCTCAGTCGTCTTCGTCTCAAGCAAGATTTCTGAAACAAAAATCGAATGTTAGGGCAGTTAATTTAGGGATGGAAGTTAAAGTTCTTCAGCATTCGAAGTGAGAGTGAGATATTAATTTGTTTCTTGAAATGGATGGTCCAGATTCATCAAGTGTGCTTAATAAAGGTCCAGATTCATTCAGATGATGCCACATCATTTCTAAAATACCACATCAGCTTATTTTTTCCACGTCATTAATAACAATTGCCCACATACTTAATGCCACGTCAATTAATGAATGCCACGGCAACCGTTAAAACACAAACAAAAAGTAGACGGATTAAATCGTGAATGAAAATGAATTTTTGAAAATTTAGAAAATTGGGAGAAATCGGTCATTTTTGAATAAAGTTTGGACATAAACGAAACCAGAGTGAAAGTTCAGGGACCAAAATGGTATTTTACCCTATGTTATTTGAATATATGATAATAATTTATTGTATTAGTGAATTATTATTGAATTTATTATTAATTAAAAAATAATTAAAATGTACATAATTAATACATAAGTGGTGATAAAAAAAAATACATAAGTGGTAATTAAATGTTAATGGCATATTTTGTAAATTAAGTGTTGAATGAAGGGTAAATGTTATAAAAATAATGGCATATTTTGTAATTATAAAAATCAAGTGGGGATAAAATGGTCTAAAAATGTTTCTTAAACATCACACCTTTTATATAATAAGGATATAAATCTACATAAGAGAGATTTAAAAAAAATTAGACTAAAAATGATATATTTTTAAAATAACATTAGACTCAATTCTATATTCATACCTAAATTTAAGTTTCCTTGATAAAGATGGTAAAATTCCCCGCGGGTTAGGGGCCACAACTCTATAGGGGCGAGGAATCCCCGCTTTATAGGGTTAGGGGGAAAATTTTCCCAAATTTATTTTAGGGTTAGGGGATGGGAACACATTCCCCGCCCCGCCCTCGACCGCGAACCCGATATTTTAATAAATCTTATGTATTTTGTTTACTTTTATAGTTATTTAGTAGAAAAATATATATAATATGGTTATATTAACTTATAAATTATAAAATGTTTAATATTATGTTTTATTTTTATCTTAGAAATGTATATTTTAAATATATATTCTTTTTTTATATTTCTTTTTAAATAAGAATTAAAATATAAAAAGGGAATTTTCCCCGTGGGGAACCCGATCCCCGAACCCACCCCGATTCTTTGATTAGAGGATAGGGTAGGGTATGAGGATTTAAAATCCCCGCAGGTTAGGGGATGAGAATGGTATCCCCGATCCCACCCCGCCCTGTTGCCATCTCTATTCCTTGAGATCTCGACCAGTTGAGTTGGGTGAGAAAATAGGGAGGGTCAAATCTGTCAATGACTAGAAAGTTATCTAACTTGGCATGAGTGAAGCATATTTTTTTCCCTTTTTCAAGCAGCCAGTCAATTTTTGTTGAATTTCATTTCACCAACTCCCTATAGTAAATGAGTTAATTTCTTGATAACTATATTTCTTCGATTTGATGGTATACACTACAAGAATAAGGAGTTCTACCAACGTTGGTATTGTCAGCGCACTAGTCCCGTGTTGGCAATACCACGTAAGAGATCACCATCACTGGCGCACAACACATGCACCGGCAATGGTGGACCAATACCGGCGCAGGATTCGTTCTGTGCCAGTATTGAGTGGGCAGAAGCCCAACGCTGACGCTTGACTTGACATGCGTCGGCCCAATGCCCGCGCATGTTTGTGTGCACCGGCGATACAACTAACATTTAAAATGTCTAAAAGATTGGTAATCTCACCATTATAAACCAAGAGCAATCTCGTCGATCCTCCAAAACCCTCAGTATCGACCAAAACGACGACGAAGGATTCAAGCGGTGCCGCCTTGACGTCTAATGCTGGCAAAGAAATCTCCGATGGCATTGAAACTTCTAACGATGGTGACCTTGGTGATAGTGGCTGTTGTTGCCTAAAAATGGAAAGCTTCCACGTAAGCAACGAACTAAAAATATGGAACGAGTCGGATGTAGTGCGCTGCACTGGAGGTGCTGCGTAGGTGATGTGCTGAGTAGTTGACGAGTACTGTATGTACCTACACAGGAAATAAAGAGAGCACCGGTGTGGTGCAGGCCTAACACCCTCAGATGCTTAAGTCAGTGCAAGCAGAGCTAGTGTGTCAGAGAGAATTGTAGTAGAAATTAGTTACCTAATAAATGAATTTCTTCCCCTATTTATATGAGAGGAGGTTGATGACATCATCGTGCCACGTGTCGCATCGGGATTGGGTCACGTGTTGCTTCCCCAATGACGTGTCACTTGTTGGTCATGCCACGTGTCATCGTTTGATTGGATATCAATATAATGTAGTTTCTTGGTCTTTGATACGTAGTCTTATTAGATGACATAGATGTAGACTCTCAGGACTATGTAGACGTACCTTCCTAGGCGATGTAGACGTAGCCTTCCAAGCAGTGTAGACGTAGCCTTATTAGATGACGTAGACGTAGACTCCCAGGCGACGTAGACGTACCCTCCTAGTTTACGTAGCTTTATCTTTTCAGGTGATGTAGACATGCCGATTGTGCATTCTTTGAACAAGTTTAGAAATTCCACTTGTACTGTTATAATTTCACCCACAACAGTGGCGATGATGAAAAACTGGAGGAACGAATCGAAACATTTAGCAAGGTGGAGATTAAAGAGGTTTCTTAATCTTTGTTTCAAGCTTTGCTTCTTATCGTCTTTTTTTTCCACTTTTAATTGAGATTAGCTTTATCAGCATTGAATTTTAACTAAATTATGATTAGTTTTTTTCTGTACTGGTATCCGTTTCATTTTTTTTATGAACTTTATGTTTCTTCTATTATCTTCATTGTCAATTTGAAGTTTCGTAGTCTTTTTGTAGGTTCTGCATTTAAATTCTTGAAATTGAATCGATGTATTGGGAAGACGAGCATTTGCAATAATACTTAGAACGATTCATGTTTTTTATGATATGATGTTTTTTCTGGATATGAAAATGAATTACATACCGATACCTTTGTTCTAGATATTGTGGATCGTTGATTACTGAAGTTGGTGAAAAATTTGAATGAATTCAGTGAGTTTTAATTTGGAAATTGGAAGAGCTTCAGTATGTGAGGAAGTGTTTTAAGTTGTGAATATTGGATAATATAGTCATGGAACCAAGAAACTGTTGTTGCACGTCGTGAACTGTGCGGATTGTTAATGATTTGGTTAAAAAATGTTCTATTTGGTGTCATTGGTTGAGATCTTTATTTTATTACTTGACTGTTCTTATGTAAGTGGCTATATTAATTGCTAATGATTATTAATGATAATGACAGTATATTTGTCCTTTACATGGTTTGGAAATTTTATAAGCTCAAGTTTGCTTGAATTATAGGTATCTAAATTATTTTGATTACATGTCTAGCAGAATGCCTTGGCTGAAGCAAATAATGCGAAATTGGTTGTGTTAGTCATTTTCCTTTCCCAACAATGGTCATTTTTTAGTATTTTTTTGTCTTGTGTTAGTCATCAAATGATTCCCAACATTTGAACTGTCAGTGTTTTAGTCATTTTTTGAAAAGGGATTTGTTGTGTTAGTGTCCGTACTTAGTGTTAGTGATAAGCATTGATGCCATTTATAATAAATGATTAATTAGGTCATGAGTTATAATAATTGTTTTATATGTTTAATATATTTATGTATTTTTATTTGCATTTTGATTTAATCAACTTGCTCTGACAGTTAATTGTCTTGTGTTTCATGGATATGTCATGTTTTGGGATATTTGGCAGTGGGTTGGTAATTATTGTATTTAAAGTTTGAGTTTCTTGAAAATTCGATTTTGGAGGTATAGAGAGCCTACTATCTTATTCTTTCCTTGTTTAGAGGGTGTAACATAAATCTTCTTATTTCACTCTGACCTCATTTGATATCATCTCGGTTTTCTGTTTTCGACGTAAATATTGTTTGTTATTCATCCATATTTTTGGTTATCTGGCAGGCTTGCTGGTTGACTACTTATTTTCTTGTCATATTTTTACCTTTTAAGCATCTTACCATTTACCAAGCATTTGATGAGTTACTCGGATTCCCTTTCAAGACATCTTGAATGTTGCAAAACCGAGTTTTTGATGCTTCTAAGAAGTAATCACATATCATAAAGCCTTCATCAGAGGCTGTGTTTGCAAGTGAGGTGAATAAGCTAAAAGCAGATCAATTCAAACCCACTGAGCAAGTAACTCTCATTTTCCTATTTTTGTAGATATGTAATTCTTCACTTATGTGTTTTGCACGAAGATTAATAGCTATATTTGTAAATAACGCTCTTGTGGATTGTGCATTTTGCAATGGTTTGTGATGAACATCCTTGTGGTTTGCAAAATCTACAAGTCACTGGCCATTAGTTTTTCTAACAAAATTGATATGCTATGTGTGTCATTCACATTAAAAGAATAAAATTTAACAGAACCTGTTTTTTAGATATTGAGATCGAGTGTATCTTCACAAGTGGATATTGTCCAAACTCAACTAACAGAGGCCCTCATAACCATCGAACAACTTCGAGCTCGTGATTTGGCACGTGATAGAGAAGCCAAAGAACTTCGAGCTCGTGATTTGGCACGTGAAGCAGAAACTAATAAACTTCGAGCGGACTGGGATGAGTTCTTGAGAAAGTTTCAAGGTAGAGATGTGGGAGTGGGAGTAACGATGCTTAGGATGTTTGTTCTTTGTTAACTCTTTACTTATTGTAGTACTTTCGTTTATTGTAAAACTTTAGATATTTCTTTGTTTTTGTTAAACTCTAGTTATCTTAGTAATTTCGTTTTCTTTGTTGTCTATTTCAAATATTTGGTAATTATCAAAATTTCTTTTAGTTCTCTGTTTTTCTGGATATTGGTGATTACGAAATATGAAATGAAATTTAATAGTGAAAAAGGTGGCATTTGGGGGCGCCTAAAACAAGCAATTTTTTTTAAAAAAAATAGGCGTATTGCCGACAGTAATACCCCTGTTTTTACACATTTTTTGAACACTTTGCTGGCGTGATGGCGCTGACAATACCCCTGTTTCCACACAATTTAGTCAACCATTTGTCGGCGCTATGGCACCAACAATACCCCTCTTTTTACACAATTTTTTTAACCCTTTACAGGCGCGATGGCGCCAGCAATGCCCTCATCTAACACCAACATTGAATTTTACGCTAGAATATGATAAATCGGGGATGTATAAAGCATCCCCGACGTATGAAAATAACACGCCGGGATGCTAAAAAGGGTTCAACCCGAAAATTAATTACCGGCGTAAATACCGACGTAGATTTTACATCCGCGAAGGTATTCCCAACGTGCAACGAGAGCATCCCCGATGCACATGTGCGTTGGTAGTGCTCTTATATTTTGTAGTGATACTATGTATATTTATTATTAATGAAAAATAAATAATATGATCCCTCATTTTTAAGAGGGCTTATTATTAGAAATAACGAATCTTCTTTAACTTTATTATGTTGATATGATATTATTTATTTTGGACCTAATTTTATATAATTTTACTTTTGGTTTCATTTAAAATATCTCATATTAATGGAGATGTTATTTTCTAACTATAAACTCATAAAATTCCTATATTTAACCGATGTGAGATTTGATTGTATTTGTAACATCCCATTACTTTTGGAGGTAAATTTTATTTATTTATTTATTATTTTATTTAATTAAAGAATTTAAGGTTAGTTTAAATTTAGTAATTTCAAATTAAGTAGTTATTTTCGTTTGAAAACCTTTTTAACCCTTTTACTACTTTAAATTAGTTTCGGTGACATTAATAATTATTAACGGGCCAATTAATAATTATTAATCACCTTTTGATTCATTTAAGATCTTCGGGTTTCGTTTTATAAACAAAATCATTTAAAAAGGACGTAACCGTCATTTTCTAAATTCTTAAAAATATCAATTACTATTCATTTTCTTCTCCTTTTAAAAGTCAACTTAGTCAAACAATTTGCTCATATTTTCTTTTCTTTCCCTCTCCTTGGCCGAAACCCATCCCCCCCCCCTCTCTCTCTCTCATCTTGGCTTTTCTTAAATACTCGGTGGATCGCTGTAATCTCAATTTCGTTAAAAAGCCCTCGATCCAAGGATCGTTTCCAACCTAACAATCAAGGTTTTCATCAATTTTCTACAAGCCTCAAGGTATGACAAAGTTTCTAAATCAAGCTTTGAATAGTGTTTTAATGGAGGATTGAGATTGAAATCTTCAAATTCACACACCGAAGCTGGAAGATTTCAATCGAGGAAGTCGTTTTAGACAATTTTAGAAACTTCCCTAAACCCTAAAACTGAGTTTGAGTCGAAAACCCGTTCCGTGTGAATTTCTCTCACTTGGCCTTGGTTAGGGTGTTTAGTTTGCTATGATTTCGTATTTTACTTAATTTTTTGGAAATCGATTATTGTGTAAAACACTAAAATACGGTTACCCATTGATAACTCGAACCTCCAAAGTATCCGAAACCAACCCGAAACACCTCTAAATTGCATAAAAGCCGGAAAACCGAACCCGAGCCCCTCTTTCCCTTGTATGGCCGAGAGCTCCATAAGGCTTAATTCTGGGGTTTTCGTCGTTTTATGCGTTTAGTTGTCGTTTGCTCAATTTTCGGTTAATTAATGATTGTTAGGTGTATTTGATTTGTAGGATTGTGATTGCTTGCGTGGTTTGGATCTCGACACTTTGGGAACTTGGACTTCACTTTCTAAGGTGAGTTTAAAATGGAAGTTAGTAATTTTATGAATTAAATTTCATTACGATATTGTTTATCAAGGTTAAGAGGGAAATTAATTTCTAGAAGTTAATACTTGGTTGGTGACTTTAAACTCAGAAGTGAGTGGAGTGACTTTGGAGTTCTAGTGAATTTGGGTGAATAAGGTAAAATTGAGTGTGTTTAGAAGTCTTGTAAGATGAATTGAAGAGTTTAGATGCAATTGGAGATTTTAGATGAAAGTTGAAGTTTAAGGTACTTTGAGTGGTTTGGGAGACAAAGTGGCTTAGAAGTTGCACTTGAGAGTTAACTAGTGTAATTTTAAGTAGTTTATGTTCTTTAGTAGCTTAGTAGAATTTTATCTATCTAACTTACTAGGGAGCTTGTGGACTTGTGATATGGTAATACTGTACGGGGTAGTATGTTGATGTTGATCCATACGGTAACCCGTTACAAGGATTTGTGATATGGTAAGACCGTATAGGGTAGTATGTTAATGTTGATCCATACGGTAACCCATTACGATGACTTGTGATATGGTAAGACCGTACGAGTATGTTGATGTTGATCCATACGGTAACCCGTTACGATGACTTGTGATATGGTAAGACCGTACGTGGTAGTATGTTGATGTTGATCCAAACGGTAACCCGTTACGATGACTTGTGATATGGTAAGACCGTACGTGGTAGTATATTGATGTTGATCCATACGGTAACACTTTACGATGAAACTGGTTTGGTAACAAAGAAAGTTAGTGTTACAATTACATATATTCATTAGAATGATTAGAAAGACTTAGTAATAGTTGGTAATTTTACTTTAAGTTTTAATATCTTTACTTTATGAAAAGCATATTACGTATTATATGATTGTGTAGAATTTGGAATGTGGAATGGGTAGTAAAAGTGAAATGTAGGCCTTTGGACACAATTTCCGGTATGGAATTTGGTTCATAGGATTACTTGTTTTCATTTTATTCTTACTAGCATTTTTATACTAATGTTGCTACATTTACAATTTTTCAGGTAAGACTCGTGGCAAAGGACGAGGTAGAGGAGGTGGCACCGCGTACTTATCGAGACGATGGATGGACAGAAATATGGCTAGTTTTGGATTAGCATTCTTGAAATGCTTACAAACATCTCATCATATTTTCTTATGTTGTATTTTTGAGCTCGGTGGAGCATCTGTATAATGTGTAAATGCCTTTGGATTTTAAAACTTTCTTTAGAAGTTTTATCATAGATTGGAATGCAGATTCTATGTTTATTGTTTTCTCTAAAAAGTAATGAAGGTTTTGATAATCCGATTCTTAAACGAACCCTTGTTTTTCCTCAAACAAGTTTTAATCATAGGATTGGAATGTAAGTATTCCAACACTATTATGTTTATTGGATATTATATCCTACAATGAAAAAATGGTAAGAAAATATATGAAATGAAAGGCACATTGGTTTTTTTGATAAAGGGTGACCCTTTTTTTGCCATGATACTTGTCCCCCCCCCTTTAGAGAAATTAACGAAATGAAATGCAACTTCTTCCTTTTTAAGGTAAAACATTTTTTTCTTTTCTTTTTAATTTGTGTCTTCTCTCTGTCTCCTAATTTAAGTCATTTTCATGATATTAAAAAGGATTTTTTATGAGACACCCATTTTTGTCCCAAGGTCGTTTTAAAATTTAAGTTTAAAAAAAAAAAAAAAAAAATAGTATTCCAACATAAAAAAAAATAATTTTTTATTTTTGTTTTTTTAAAATTAGTAATTAGATTTTTAGGATAATGTATTGTATTTTTTTTTTTTTATTGTTCTAGTGTTTGTTTTATTACAAAAATTGTTTATGTGTCATTTGTTTTTTATTGGAATTAATTTTGTTTTAGAAATAAAAATAAAAATAATAAATCAAGTCAATAAAGTTGGAAAAAGAATGAATAGGAAATATTTTTAGGTGATCAATTATAATGAATTGAAATGACACATTGGTTTTTATAATAAAGGGTGACACAACATTTTTTTTGTCCATTCGATACTTGTCCCCCTACCTTTATGAGAAATTAATTGCGAAAATGGAAATGCAACTTCTTCCTTTTTTAAGGTAAAACATTTTTTGTCTCTTCTTTTCCCCCCCCCCCTTTTTTTTTTTTTTTTGTTTTTGTTTTTTATCTACTTTTTTGAAATAGGATAGATTTATTAATTAATATCATCAAATTTTGCTTAATTTGTGTCTATCTCGTTCAATTTTTTTTTTTTTTCCTTCTAATATAATACATTAGTTAATAATAGATTATTCAATTTTTTTCAACTGATTCAAACCAATTTGTCTTATTTAGTTTTAAATTTTCTTTTTGTATTAAATTTTGTTTTAGCTTGTCATTTTTTTTTTCTGCCATTTTAATTTACAAATTTTTGTTATTATTATATTATGCATTTTTAAACTTAACTAATTTTTTTTTCATGGATTCAATAATTACGTTGATTTTGTTAATTAGTTAGTTTGTAATTTAAATGATGCTATATTCATATTTAGGCCATTTCTCAAAAGTCTATTAGATATAATAGACATAAATTGAAAATTTTGGTGTTTTTTCTGTAAAATTTTTTTTTTACATGAGGAATGAAATCGAAAATTATATTTTAAAGTTAAAAAATAAAATAAACACCAATTAAAATATAAAATTGGAATCTTCCAAAGCATAAAAATTAACAAGTCAATTTAAATATAGTAATTGGAATTAATTAGGATACTAATTTTCCAAAAGATAAAAATTAATAATTTAAATATAGTAATTGGAATTAATTAGGATACTAATTTTCCAAAGAAAAAAATTAACATTTAAATATGTAATTGGAATTAATTAGGATCTATTTTCCAAAGCATAAAACTTAAAAATTTAAATAAAATCATAATATTAACAATGATTTTAAATATCAATTAAAATTTACTAAGGTTAACCTACCACTTTTCAAAAATACAAAGATTAATATCAAGCCTTAAATAAAATTTATTAGTATAATAATTTCCATTTAACCATAATTAAAAGATTTGTAAAATAAAAGTAGGGGCTAAAGTGAAACTACCCTAACCTAATATTTGACCAAATAATTCATAATTAATTAAAATTTCCATCCTTTTAAAACTTAAAACAAAAAAACAAACATTAACCGGCAAACCCTAACTTTAGGATTTTCCATGAGTTATCTACAAATTTTCTAATGGTTTCGACATAAAGAATATTGATTAATAAACATAGATATTTAAAAATAACCAAAAAATAATTCTTGTTTTATAGATAAAGGCTTTCATTAATAATACCCAAATAAAATAAAATAAAAAAAATCTGTTTTTAAACCGAACATAATAGGTGCTAATACCTTCCCTATTGTGAATGAAGAACCTATAGTCAAAAGTTAGTAGACCATCCTTAGTTAATGAATTGGTGCTAATCACACCCAATTTGAAACCAATGATTAGTGGCCCATTCCCTTTTTTTTTTCGCGTCGCGTTCGTGACATATAGACATTTAAAAACTAATTTCATGGATTCAAATAGATTTTATTTCTCAAAATCTATTGATATAATAGACATAAATTGAAAATTCAAGGATAAATAAAATTATATTTTAAAGTTATAAAATAAAATAAACACAAATTAAAAATTCAAGAATCACATAGAGACAAGTCAACTTAGGGACAAAAAGAAAACAGTCTTAAGCTGATGCTTCTTTAGGCCCTATATTGGCCATTTTCACATACCACCGTGGTCCGTGGTTGTGTATAGACATTCAAAATATAGTTGAAGAAACAATCCATTTTTATGTGGGATAATTGTTAGAAAAATAATGATGTGATTGATATGCCTTTGAGGCGTGAAACAAAACATTGTCTTTAAGGTGATGTTTGTCCTTTATTATTGCTGTAGAGATATCCGACAAATCACCTCCAGGATACCACAAAGCCAAAATCTGTAGGCAGCAATTCTACAGATTTTCGATTACTGATCCAAAGAAAATAGTGTACTATAGAGAGAGAATAAAAATGCCATAGGAAAATCTGTAGGAAGTCATCTATTTAAAATAATGGAAAGTTACAATTTGAAAAGTGATATGAAACCCTAGGAAATTGATAAAGAAACCCTTTGATGCACAAAGAACCCCTTAGATGCAAATCCTAAAACCCCATGAACAAAAAGGTAAAACCTTTGGAAAAACAAGAAAAGAAGATTATTCCAATGATCAAAGACCTTGAAATAAGAGAACTTGTTCTTATTTCAAGATTGAAACAATTCACAAACAAACTAGATCAAGGTTTGCTTGAATGTTCCTAAAACATGCAACCTAAGAACAAGGCTACAAAACTAAGCAATTTTAGCAAAGCAAAAAGCAATATTATTATCATATGAATTCTGAGTCTTTAGGGTTAAAAATGAGGCCTTTAAATAGGCAAAGAAACCCTAAAAATAAGCTAGGAAATTCGGATTACAAAGAGCACAAAATCTGCCCAAAACTTGCCTTATGTGAAATTGGCAGATTTTGTGGAAAATCTTTTCTAAAGAATAATATCTTTCCTAATCCTTTCCAAACATATAAACTGAATATAAAAGGCCTAAAACATGTCCTTTGGCCATGGAAAACATTATAAAAAATCCCTAAATGCATAAAATAAATAGAAGACTCAAATAAGGAAAGTTGTCAAATATGGAAAGTTTGCAACTTTCTCTCTAAGCTTCATTCTTTGAATCGATTGCACAACTTGTCCAAATTCTTCTTCCAATTGCACATGCCACAAGTTGAAGTGCTTTAAGTCTTCTTCCTTAGCCTCAATGTTCCAATCTTCAAAAGTCTCCTTGAGTTTGCTCATGTATGCTTGACAATGGATATTCAAACCTTGTTGCAATTTCTTGGTCTTGGATCTTGTCATTGGCCCTTGAACCATCCTAAGCTTGTCTATCTTGACTTGTGCTCCATGATTCATATCATCCCCTCCCTCTTCAAAAAGATTTGTCCTCAAATCTGATTCATCACCTACATCAAAAGAACTTAAGTCAGAAACATTAAAAGAAGCACTCACATTATACTCACCTGGAAGATCAATCTTGTAAGCATTGTCATTGATTCTTTCTAGCACTTGGAATGGACCATCTCGTCTTGGATTAAGCTTGGATTTCCTTTGCAATGGAAACCTCTCTTTTCTAAAGTGAACCCAAACCCAATCTCCAGGTTGAAAAACAAGTCTAGTTCGGCCCTTATTGATCCTAGAAGCTACTTTGTTGTTTTGCTTCTCAATTCTTTCTCGAACCTCCTTGTGTAGCTTTTGAATCCTGTCAACCTTAGTACTAGCATCAAAACTCACCAAATCAGTAGGTAACATGGGCAATAAATCAATAGGAGTTGTTGGATTAAAACCATAAACAAGTTCAAAAGGAGTGCATTTAGTAGTACTATGGACAACCCTATTATATGCAAACTCTATGAATGGCATGCAATCTTCCCAAGTTTTATGGTTTTTATCAATTATAGCCCTAAGCAATGTAACCATAGTCCTATTGACAACCTCAGTTTGACCATCAGTTTGGGGGTGACAAGTAGTAGAGTACATTAATTTAGTCCCAAGCTTACCCCACAAAACCCTCCAAAAATGACTTAGAAACTTAACATTCCTATCACTCACAATGCTTTGAGGAATGCCATGCAATTTAACAACTTCTCTAAAGAACAAGTCAGCAATGTGTTTAGCATCATCAGTTTTAGTACATGCAATTAAATGACAAAGAGGGAGATGCATGGAAGTTCAAGGTTTTTGATCTGGGAGGAGTTAAACAATTCAAGGCACTAGAAAGATATCAAGACGCTTATAAATCTGATTTCCAAGGTAAGTATGCTTTAGGTGCTTTTATTTATGTTTTTAACTTAAGTTTTTGCAATGTAGGTAAAGTTTTAGATTCGAGGACGAATCCTTTTCAAGAGGGAGGGGATGATATGAATCATGGAACCTCACAAAAAGCTCAAGGACCAATCACAAGTTCAAAGATCAAGAGAAGCATTGAACATCCATTTACAAGCCTACATTAGCAAAGTCAAGACAAGCTTCGAAGATCCGAGCATGGAGGCTAACAAAGAAGACTTGATGCACATTAATCAATGGAAAATGCATTTGTAAGAAGAGAATTGAAGACTTGTTCAATCAGAAATGAAGAGAAGAGCAAATTAGGAAAGTTGCATCACTTTTGCAAACTTTCCTTATTTGGACCACTTTCCATATTTGTTCCCGAACTTGCCATATATGATGTCCACGAATTTACAATGTATTTGGACATGTTTTAGGCCTTTATTTATCAGTTTTAATGCTTAAAATAGTTTAGGAATGATATAATATCTTCTAGGGCAAAACTTTCCTAAAATGCAACAAATGCACTTAAGGAAAGATTTGGCAGATTTTGTGCCTCCTTGTAATCCGAATTTCCTAGCTTATTTTTAGGGTTTCTTTGCCTATTTAAAGGCCTCATTTGTAACCCTAAAGACTAAGAATTAATATGATAGAAAATTGCTTTGTTTTGCTTATTGCTTGGTTGATTTTACCTTGCATTTTGTAGCCTTGTTCTAGGTTGCATGTTTTAGAAACATTCAAGCATAACTTGATCTATTGTGTTTGTGGATTGTTTTGATCTTCAAATAAGAACAAGTTCTCTTATTTCAAGGTATTAGATCATTGGAATAATCTTCTTCTTCTTTGTTTCCAAGGGTTTTACCTTATTGTTTATCGGGGTTTTAGGATTTGCATCTAGGGGTTCTTTGTGCTGTCAAAGGGTTTCTATTTCAATTTCCTAGGGTTTCATATCAAAGAGTTATGATTATTCATAACAATTACAACTCTTGGTAATATTCATAACCCTTGAAACTTTTACTAATAGTCATATCCATTAAGAATGATTAGTTATTCATATATGAATGGTTATGTTCCTTGGGAACAAACATGACTATTCATAATAGTCACATCCATTGATAAACATTGCAACTTTTCGTTATCAGATATAACTAATTACTCCGATAAATAGATTTATTTCAATCTATCTTCAATAATCCCCCACTTAGATTGTAAGAAATTTCATAATACACTCAATTATTATTATGCTTTCATGAAATTATCTTTCAATTTAAACTTTCAATTAGTGAAAACCCTCAAAGCTTTAGTTAAGTTATTAGTGTCATTAAATTGATTAAACTGAAACTTAAAACACTAAATCCGGAAATATCTTCACACAGAAAAATATCATTTCCTTTGAATAATTTATTTTACTTATTTTACTTAGCACTATTTTGGCATGTGCTACCTCCTGGGTTCATGGATATTTACAAAATTATTTTCTTAAATTTCGTCAGAAGTGGCACCACTTCTATATCCGTATAAGTGAATTTACTGTATACTTCATTAAGAGTTAAAAAAAACTCAACCTTTGTCGAGATGACAAAATACAATGCCATTTAACTTAACCACACATATCAATAACTTATTATTACCCATTAAACTATTAATACAAAATATATATTAGTGGTTGGGTTCCCATTAGTGGTGATTTTCTTTAATAAAAGGTTTTAAGCCCAAACCTTTTGAAGTAATTCTTATTAAATCTCTCGAGAGTCCATTTGTAAAAGGATCAGCCAAATTGTTACTTGATTTTACATACACAATAGTGATTATTCCATCAACAATTAATTGTCTGACAAATTTATGTCTTAAACAAATATGTCTAGATTTTCCATTATAAATTTTATTATATGCTCTAGACGTAGTTGCTTCACTATCACAGTGCAAAGATATAGGTGGCATGGGTTGTGGCCACAACTTGATTTCTAACAACATATTTCTCAACAACTCTGGTTCTTTGCCTGTTGTTGCTAAAGCTATAAATTCTGATTCCATTATGGAATGTGAGATACACATATGTTTCTTAGACGCCCATGAATCTGCCCTTCCAACGAGTGTAAATACTCATCCAGACGTGACTTATTATCGCTTATACTAGTAATCCAACTAGCATCTGTATAATCTTCTAGCACTGCTGGTAAATTATCCAACTCACTAGTTCTTTTAAGATATCCCAAAATTCTACCAATAGCTTTTCAGGTGATCAATACTCAGATTATTTGTGAATCTTGATAGTTTGCAAACCGTCAATGCTATATCGGGTCTTATGCAATGCATAGCATACATCAAACTTCCAATAGCACTTGCATATTCTAGTTGGGATATTGACTGGTTGGAATTTTCAATTAACTTAAAAGAGGAATCATATGGAGTATTTGCCTCCTTTATTCTTAAATGTTTAAATTTAAGAATGATTTTCTCAATATAATGTGATTGAGATAAAGCATAAGCCCACTATTTTTCTTTACTTTTATTCCTAAAATAGTATCAATCTCATTTAAGTCTTTCATCTTAAAATTAGAAGTAAGATATTTCTTAGTTTCTAAAATGCCTTTTATATTTGTACCGAAAATTAACAAGTCATCTACATATAAACAAATGATGATACCATAATCATTCGTGAACTTTGAATATATACACTTGTCAGCACTATTATGAACAAAACCATGAGATAAAGTCACATGATCAAATTTCTCATGCCATTGTTTCTGTGCTTGTTTAAGACCATATAATGATTTTATAAGTTTGCAAACTTTTTTTTTCTTGTCCAGGCATAATGAAACCTTTAGGTTGTTCCATATATACCTCTTCATTATGATCACCATTTAAGAAGGCAGTTTTAACATCCATTTGATGAATGTATAAATTATAAATTGAAGCGAAAGCAAACAATACTCTAATGGATGTTATTCTTGCTTCTGGAGCATAAGTATCAAAATAATCTATTTCCTTCTTTTGTTTAAAACCTTTAGCTACTAATCTAGCTTTAAAAGTTTGAACAATGTCTTCTGTATTGTATTTTCTTCTAAATATCCATTTACAACCTTTGGGATTAGAACCAGGTGGTAAATCTGACAAAACCCCAAGTATTATTAGACATTAATAAGTCCATCTCGTCATTTATTGCTTCTCTCCATAAAACAACATCTCTAGAAGTCATAGCTTCTTTGAAAGTTTTAGGATCTTCTTCTATATTTACACTACAAGAAAAGTTGCATTTGGAGTCCCGGGTGTAGCGACGAAATGCGCCTCTAATTGAAATTAGCGATGAATTTAGAGACGAAAAAGTTGATCGCCAAAAAAGGCGCTGCTTGAGAAAAATAGCGATATATTTCGTCGCTAATAGAGACAAAAAAATAATGAGACGCTATAAAAATGTTGACTATTTAGAGACGAAATGCGTCGCTAACTTTAGCAACACAATTATTCGCTATATTTAGAGACGAATTGCATCTCTAACATAGAGACACATTAGGCCTCTAAAAAAGTCAATTGATTGACTGTAGCGACGAATTGCATCTCTAAAGTAAGTATTAAAAAAGGTATTAAGAAAATAGGTAGAGACACATTTCGTCGCTAATTATTCATATTTTTTTAAAAAATTAATTTTTAATAATTAATAAAAAAAATAAATATAAAAGATCTAAAAAAATATTGTTTTACAAAAAAAGTATTCCAAAACAATGTAATAAAATATCCATAATGAAAAAAACTAAGGAGGGTGCGTATGACTGGAATCAGGACGCATAAAAGTAGATCCAGAACCAACATCGGCATTAAGGTTCATCCATACCTGAATCCGCTCTTCTAAAGCATCTTGTTGATCCTGGAGTTGATCATGGCGTGCTTTACCACAGCTCATTGGCTTCCATCTGTAGGCACAAGGATTCGTTCTCTCGCCTCAAAGCCTCGGTCTCAGCACGTGAAGAACTCGAAGCACGCGACTGGTCAACATAAAGTTCCCTCCTGTAAGCGCCAAGACCAGGGACCGAACCATCCGGACGAACACCACCAACTACAAGAATGAATCGTGATGGTTTTCCTGAGTAGGTTGAGACTTTGGAGTGGGTAATAAGGAAGTGAGCTTATCTTTTACTTTTCCCTACAGAAAGTAAACAAAAATATTTATGAGTAATTAAAAATATATATTAATAAATAAATTAGAAATCACGAAAAAAAAACTAACATGTAATTCTTGTGCCCGGTCATCTACATAAGTGACCCCATCGTGACCCTTCGTATGCAGATGGAGAAACAAGTCAATCGGGGCTACCTCACTTCCATCTTGAGTCTGTGAAAATGAGAAGAAGAAAAAAAAATATCATGAAAACATTAACTTAATTAAAAACATCAAAGATGTAAACAAAATACTACAAGTACTTACCATCATCTCGTAA
This sequence comes from Gynostemma pentaphyllum, assembly GCA_028015215.1. NCBI lineage: Eukaryota > Viridiplantae > Streptophyta > Magnoliopsida > Cucurbitales > Cucurbitaceae > Gynostemma > Gynostemma pentaphyllum. Next base: position 45,052,700 of record CM051347.1, on the reverse strand, counting down.
TACTCGCCGTGGCTGCGAGTCCCACCGGTGTGCATAGCCGAGTTCGCCAGTCGATTGGTTGAATTGATTTGAGAGATGAGCAACTCCTCGGGAGTCTGACTATCCACTAGCACCTTCGGACGAGCCTCCTCAGTCATCCACAAAAGCTTTTCAGCTGGTTTATTCTTCACCTTGCTGATGGTGTCCCTATAGCGTTTCCCCGCCATTTTGTGCCATGGTTTGTAAATAACATCATCAGTGAGATCTGCAGGGAATGTAAAGTGTTTCTGGAAAAAAAAGTATCAAATTGTTAGAAATTTAAAACACTATTAAATAAAATAAACCCTAAAATTTATATACTTTACCTTCCATGTCTCAAACCAACGCAGTTTGGAGAGATAAAAAATGTCCTTCCATTTTCCGAACTCGGGGCTCTTCTTGTAAACATCGGTGAAAGTTCGAAAAACCCTACTCGATGGATGCAATCTATAAAAAATACACAGAAACATATATAGCTTGAAAAATAATTAATGTATAAAAAATTAATGATTTAAACAAAAATAAAAATAAAATAAAGTGCACTAACTTCTTTTTCGACATCCTCAAGACCACCCCGGTGATAGGCAACTGCTCGATGGCAGGGGTGTCAGCCGATGCCGCTGATGTGGTCGGGGCAGTGGGTACAGGTGTGATGGCTACCTGTGTATCCCATAGTGTAGCTGCACTGTCGGATGTGGCAGGAGTATCAAACTCCTGAGAACGGGGTGGATGTCGCATTGATGTAGACATCTACGAAACAATTAACATACAAATTAAATTAAAAAAAAATAAAAACATACTAATTAACTCTAACTTTTGACAATAAACATACTAATAAATTTAAAATCAATAAATAACATACAAATTAATTAATTAATTATCACTGAATTAAAAAATTTAACATACTAATGAATTAAAAATTAAGAAATAACATACAAATTACTTAATTAATTAACATTAAACTAATCAACACAATCTTCTAACAATTAACATACTAATAAATTATAAATTAATAAGTAATTACAAATTACTTAATTAATTAAACATTAATTTAATTAAATCTAAATATGAATAATAAACATACTAATTCATTTGACATACTAATTAACAATAAGTAAACTAATTTTACCAATTACCAATTAACATTAAACTAATTAACAATAACAATAAGTAAATTAATTTTACCAATTCAATTAAACTAATTAACATTAACAATAACATTAAACTAATTAATTTTACAAATTAATCAATTAACATACAAATTAATAAATTAATTAATCATAGAAATTTACATATTTTTTTTTTATCTAAATACACTAAAAACATAACAATTAACCCTAATTTTTACAAATTTACAATTAACATATATAAAATAAACAATTAACACACACACACACACATATATATATTAACAATTAACATACAATTTATATATAATTAACAATAACAATAAATTAAACAATAACAATAACATTAAACTAATTAAACACATGCTAATTACACTAATAACATACCAATTTATATATACAATTAAACTAATTAACACTAACAATAACAATAACATGAAACTAATTAAACACAAATAACATAACAATTTCCATACAATTTCATGCTAATTACACTAATTTGAAAAAAGAAAATTGAGAGAAATTACCGTTGTTCGAAGCTTTAACGGGGGCAGTGGAGGCAGCGAGGGAGGGAGGACGACGGGGAGGGCGTGGTGACGGAGGAGAGACGAGGGGCAGTGGGGGAGGGAGGGAGGGAGTTCCGATGGAGATGGCTACGTGGTGGCGGAGAAGATTTGGGGAGCGAGGGAGAAAAGAAAAGTGATGGGGGGAAGGGTTTGTTGACCCATTTTAAATTTATTTTAGCGACTAAATAAGGCGCTGAAAGAAATGAAAAGACGCCAGCTGGAATATGGATTTTAAAAGAACGGGCCATTAATTTTTTATTAGCGACGAAATATGCTGCTAAAAAAATGAAACACGAACAGCCATATTTTTCAGCTTTATCGATATAATTCGTCGCTACAATTAATGAAAATTTTAAAATTAGCAACGAATTGTGTCTCTATATTTGAAAATATCCATTAAAACGTTTGATCTCTTCAATAGAGACACATTTCGTCGCTATTAGGGAAAGTATCCGTTAAAGGTAATGATTGCCTCTTTAGCGATGAAATGTATGGCTATATACTGAATGTTCTAGAATTCTATTACTTTTTAGCGATGAAATGTGTCTCTATAGGTTGATCCTCCTAGAATTGTAAAATCCCATTAGCGACGAAATGTGTCTCTATCCGTTGAATGTTCTAGAATGTAAAATCTCATTAGCGACGAAATGTGTCTCTATCCGATGAACATTTTGGAATTTTTCTTTCCTAAGCGATGTAATTCGTCTCTATGTTCATATTTAGAGACGAAATACATTGCTATTATATATGAGAATTTTTTTTTGTTCCCTTACAAGTTTAACAATTTAAACAACATCTTCAAATTCATCGGTGTTGGATTTAGAACTATTGTCCTCAGTATCTTCTTCTTCATCCTTAGAAGGTTTAGGAGATGAATCATCAATAAAAGGGAGATCAATATATAAGCCATCGGGATCAAACAATATTTCTGTTCGTCATTTAACGGTCGAGCAGTTTCAGAGTTTATTCCTTCATATATTTCACGACTCTGCACCTCTTCTTCTTGGAAAGCTACAAATTCCTCGCTGTCTTTATCTGGAAGACTTTCGTCAATGTGACGAGGTCTCACTTTGCAAACAACTAACCAATCATTGAATTGTCTAGATGTGATGACCCGACATATTTAAAAACCCGGTCGTGGATACGCAAGCGGAAGCAAGGAATTTAGAAACCAAAATAATTACTTTCATTAAAAAAAAATGGAAAATTCGGCATGTAGTATTCGTAAAGTCCATGCCTCACATACAAAATAAAGTAAACCTGTTTTATTTCCAGAATCATCGGCACGTCGGCCGGTTCAGAGTTTCATAAAAACCATAATCAAAATAAAGTTCGGTGCATCGGTTTAAAAGTCTTATACAAACATAATATACATAGATGTTTATCTCAAAATCAAAAGAAAAGACTCCTATACTCCCAAAGTATACGGCTCGCGTGACCGGGGACCAATCCAAAAGCTTCATCTCGGCATGATCAACGAGCACCACCTGCCGCTCCACGCCCTCGTCCTCGAGCGTTACCTGAAAGGTGATGTAGAGCACCTTTGAGCATGACACTCAATGAAAACAAAAGAATATGAACAGTGATCCGGAATGACCATGACATAATGCGAAAGTACATAACAACATGCTAAAATATACGAATGAACTACAAATGCTTTGTGTTTGGATGATGGCTGTCGCAACGTGATTGCGACGCGGAGCGCCAACGTCCAATTTATGGGCCTCTTCGTAAAAGAGAAAAATTTGGAGTCGCCACCAACCAAATTCGGGTGTGATTGGTCACCTGATTACTAAAAATTGTCTACGAAAAACCAGATCAGGTTCGGGAGTCATTTATGTGTAGGGAAGGTACTAGCACCCTACGACATCCATTTAAAAAAAACGGTTACCCTAATCTTATCTTATACTATCTAATTTCAAATTATTGGTCCTTAATTAAACTAATTGGTGAAAATTTGATTTTAATTTATGAAAACAAATGTCTCATTTAAATCTTCTCTTAACATCAAGAATGATGTAAGTTCAAAGATTAGTTGAGCGGGGTTATTACCGTTAATTGAACAAATATCGGAATTAAGAATTCCTCACCTAGAGAAATTGAGAGTTGTTAGTTTCTCAAAATCCCATCATCGGGTTTGTATTTATATTTTAAAACATTTTTATTATTTTATTATTTAAAATACTTCTTATTTTATTTTAAAATAGCAAATCTAATTTATTTATCCTTATTAAATAAAAGAGAATAGTTTTGAATTAATATTATTATAAGATGTATATATTTAATATTTTATCAGAAAATACTATAAAATTTTTAAAAAAAGAAACACACTAATAAAATAAAAAAATAAAAAAAAATGTTTTGAAATATAACGACCCACATTTAACAATTAGAACACGAGACATTAATTTGATTATGCTTAAAAATCAATAACACGAACCAAACAGACATATGCTTTTAATATATAATTGAATTTAAATGAATATAATGGAGTTGTTAAAATGCTAGATTGACAATGTCACTGACATTAATAAAAACTCACTTTGACTCTTATTCATTCATTAGTTCACAACAGCATATAAAAATAGGTCATATAAAAGTACAAGAAAAACAAAGTAGACTAAAATAAACTCAAAAAAACAGAGAAGGTTTATGCTTTAATTTTCATAAATAATGTGTGAGATTAGCATACCTCTATGCTTCTAATTATGATGTGTATGAACCGTGGTCCAAAATTCCGGCGGAATTTGTCTCCAAGAGTAACAATTGATTCGAGAAGAAGGATGAATATGGTATTGGGTTTCGGTGTAAAATGAGATGGGAATTTTTAGAATCGAAATCTTGGCCTACCGTGAGAGAGTATTAGATAGGAGGATTCTAAATTTCTAGGGTTTTCTTTTGCAAAAAAAAATAAAAATCTAGGGTTTCTACCGTTTTTCTCTGTGTTTATTCTAAGAGGGAGGGCTCTTATTTATAGCAAAAATTAGAGACATTTAAAATAAATTGAGATAAACTTAAGATGATAATAGATAATACTTAGAGATTAACTCAATCTAAATCAAATAATATCTCTACAAATTTATTTAAATCTATCTCAAATCCTATTTATCTTTGACCATTTCAAATTAATTTAAAAATTAGCTACCTTATCTCTACAAAAATTTAAAATAACAATTTTTAAAATAAATAAAATCGAAAATTATTTTATATTTAAAATTAAAAGCCAATTTTATTTTTGAAATAAAAATTGTCTTTATCATTTAAATTTAAAACAAAATTAAAATCTAATTATTTTTAAAATAAAAAATTAATTTTATTTTTGAGAATAAAATTAATTTTATTTTTAAAACAATCAAATTTTATTTTTTATTTCAATTTTCTTTATTTTAAAAATAAAAAATTAATAAATTTGGTATGGACAAAATACGGTATCTACAATGGCAACTAGTCATAACTCTTTGATACTACAAGCGTTACCAATACAAACCCGGCGTCTCACTACGCCCATATTACAAAACCAATCAACCTTTTAGCCGTAGCTCATCTCAGTTTCAAACTATTTCGATTCACTAGCACCCGGGTCATTCTAAAGTAGCACAGCGGGGCTCCATCACTTCTCTGCCACGGTAACCACGTGTAACGTCCAACACCCATACACCGTTACACAAGTTACAACCCCATGGCCACATAACGATCACATGATATGCATGAGTGGAATGTATGACATAAAATAGATTAACATGCTCTATCATAACATGATTATATTACGAGATATCGAATCAACAAATGTAATTAGATCAACTTTTTCAAATTAGGCATATGACTCAATTTTTGCTCATAAAGTGTTCATATTTCACATATTCACTTGGTTCGTGATCACAACTAGTTTTCGAGCATAATCAAAAATTATCAAATATGCATAATCATAGCCCCAAATCTAGTATATGACTCGTTCATGGACTATGAACATAAGAATAAAGCAATAGGCATGCTTATATAATCAACTAGCCAAAACAATAATTCTATTTTAGGCTATCTAGCATTTCGGCTCTTTAACCCAATGTCGGAATCGATATCTCTTCTCGTTACTTCACTTTCTTTCAATCTTTACCACCCAAACCACAATTAATTATTATTCACAACCACAAAATCTATTCCCGACATAGTCCGAAGAGAAATGGGAATACCACACCAATCACCCTTCCGATTCTTTTTGTTCTCACCTTCAACGTTAGCTCCATTTGTAATCGCTCGCCTTTAGCCTACAACAAGTTAATCCATATATGTTTAGGCTAATATAAACATTACAAATCATCCATAACAACCACAAATAACCCCGAACCCGGTTAGTGACACAAGTGCCAAAACTAATTGATTCGGGATGAAATTTTCGGTCAAACAAGGTGTACTTATGAAATTTTCATTGGATTGATGCTCTAAGGTGGTTTCATTGTTTAAATATATCCATTTAAACACCAAATGCTCCAGAATTGATAATATTTCACTAAAAGTCAAGGAATGCCAAAAAATAAGAAAACTAGTCCAACAAAAGTGCAATTTTTTTTATCAAAAATGGAAATTTACCAAAAATTCACTTAATTGATCTTCCAAAGTGTTTTCCATGTATAAAATATACATATAAATATTCAAACTTTCCAGAATTGACAACCTTTAAGATTAAACAAAGAAACATCCAAAACTAGCTAAGTTTAAAACTAGCATTTTGGCCAATTTTGAGATTCTAACAAAATTCATTTCCCTTCCTTTCCAAGTTTTTTTTCATACATCTTATAATCATATGAACACTCTTAAAACCAGAATTGAGAAACTTAAAGTGATGGTCAAGAAATCCTAAAAATCAAAGAACACCAAAAGCTTCAAAAACGCCATTAATGGAGTTTTGTAAAAGCTTGAACCCACTCTTGTCTTTTACCTTTTAAAAAAGCTTAAGAGTAAGTTCATATACATCACTTACACCACCATTTCCAGAATTTAAAGATCAAAAAGAACCTTCATATAAACATCCTTGAAGAAACCCCAATCAAATCCAAAGAAAACTAGCCAAAAAAGAAAATCTAGTTTAGTCAATACCTTGAGTGTTTGCTCAAATCTTCTTCCAAGACTTGTTTGGATCTTCCTAATATGGTGATTCTTACATGAATCACACAAAAACCCTTCAAATTGATCCAAGATCGAAGAGCAAAGTGAGTGAAATTGGTTGAAGAAAAATTGGGGGGGGGGGGGGGGGGGCTACGGCTTTGAAGAAGAAAAGGAAGGGAATTTGTAATTTTTTGTCTTTTCTTTTCTTGTTTTCCTTTTAAACTTTTGTTTTCCTTAATTAAAAATGACAACTAAAATCAATTTATTTCCAAGTCCCTCCACCTCTTCCAATTAGCACCAAGCCCTTCCACCTCTTAAATTTATTTCATACCCCTCATCTTCTTTCTTTTGCTAACCAGCACTCACTCAAAGAAATTAACTATGGTTAACTTTGCCCTTCAATTAAAATTTCACCCATAGTTAAACTAACCATGGTTAAATAATTAACCAAAATACTTATAATAATCAAATAAAACAAGTCAAAATAAAGACAATTCTTAAATATTCTACAAAAGTTCTCGGGTCCTTACACTAGAAGACGGATAAGGCAGAAAATACGTTTGAATCACTTGTTGTGCCAATACAAATCGAACATTTGTGGACATTTCCTTTTTCTTATTCACCTTTAAAATCTGCAAATGTGGTATTGTAGGGGATTGAGGCCTCTAAAAGAGTTCTCAAACGGAAGTCCCACGGATCTTTCCTTGCAGTATAATGTTAACAAAATTCTAAATGCATAAAACGAATACTAACCCTTGTCGAGAAGTGTCTGGCTCTTCCTCGTTCTTCGATGGTTACGATCCTGGGACCACCAAAAAGATTTTCCTTGCTAAGCACAAAAGAGAAACGGTGCGTGGGCACTATCCTCTTTGGAAAAAGAAAGAGGAAAGAAAAATTTCTTCCTTATACCCTAAGGAGGGTGGCGGCGGCAAGGAGAGAGGGAGAGGAATTTTCCGAGCCTTTGGTTGCTTAACCGTGTGTGTTTTGGGGTCACCCCAAAGGTCCCCATGTAACGTCCCGTTATTTTGTGATAAAAAAAATTTATTTATTTTATTTTAATTTAAGTAATTAAAGTTTATTTATTTATTGTTAAATTAGAATTTAGTAATTTATTTCATTTTAATTCATTTTAATGGTTTTATTTATTTAAATACGTTTTAATGGTATTAATAATTATTAACGGGCCAGTTAATAATTATTAATCACCATTGGGATAGTTTGAGATGTTCGGGAGTCTAAAAAGGGCAAAGTCGTAATTTCCAAAATTGCAAAATATCTAAAAACACTATTTGACTATCTTCTTTAAATGACCATTGACTCAAAATTGACCAAAATCACTCCTCATTTTTGCTCCAAGGCCGTGAGCTTCAAGAGAGAAAAGTGAGATTTTTTATTTCGTTCGTTTCTTGCCCGATCGACTTGATTCCGGGTCCATTGGAAAGGTATCGATCCTATGATCCTTTTCCACCTAGCCTTCGTCCGTTTCTCTCGTGTTTTACGGAGATCTCGGTAAGTTTCTCTTGAAACCCTAAGCTCCAAATAGTGTTTTAATGGAGTTTTACTTATTTTCTTTCGATTTCTTGCCGTGAAACTCGGTGTTTGTCAATTCAGGAGTAGTTTTAAGTGTTTTTGGAAACTATCCCATAACCCTAAAACCGAGTTTCAGTTGAAACCCTTCCCGTTTGAAATTTACCCTTTTGGGTTTGATTTTGGGTTAGAAATTAATAAATGAATGTTTATTTAAATTCAATTCGGGAAAGGGATTAATATTCGAAAACCCTAATTATCGATACCCATTGAAATCGGGATTATCGATTTTTCTTAAAACCAACTCAAAACGTATTTAAATTGCCTAAAAGCCGGAAAACCAACCCCGAAACTCATTTTTGATGTTAGGGCCGTGGGCCTCTTTGTGGGATTTGTTGGGTTTTTCATCGGTTTGTATGTTTAGTAGTTGTTTGATCGATAGTTGGTAAATTATTGATTTTGTGATATAACTTAATTGTAGGTGTTTTCGAACCGCGTGGTTGATTGCTCTTATTGTGTTTAGGAGCAAAGTCTTCACTTTTATTAAGGTGAGAATAGTTAGGATTTAAAGTAATTATAGAAATCGAATAAGTGTGAAGGTTTGTAGAGTTTGAAACTAAGACTAGAATCCGAATCTAAGATTAGAGTAAAGTGAGTTAGTGCCCTTAGGATTAGGTGTTAATCCTTTAAGTGAGAACTTAGGAGTTCTCGAGGAAAGCTTTGAATCTTAAAAGATTCTAAGTTAGTTTTGTTACGAAACTAAGGTTGGATCATTGGAAGTTAAGAATCCAACTTGTAATTAGAACGATTAATAGAACCTCGGATTATTGAAAGTTTAGAATCCTGGAAGGTATAGTTAATCGTTTAAGTAATGATTGTACTTTTATTATTGATACCGGAGTTCGATCGATATATCGTTCTTCCGAGGTTACAATCTATTTCTTTCTTTTTACTTAATGTCATTTACTTTATGTCTTTTACTTTATGTTTATTTCAGTTACTTTATTATTCGCACTTTACTTTATTTACTTTGTAAGTATGTGCGAGCATATCATTGCATCTCGCACCATGGCATATTGCACCATGACATCTCGCATAAAAGAAGTACAGAATGTTGGAGCCTACGGGTATTGTCCGCATTTCCTTCTGAGAAAAAGAATGAAAATGAGAAAGAAAAGAATTACAGAATGTTGGACCCTTCGGGAATTGTCCGCATTTCCTTCTTCATGCATTTTATGCATATGATTGATGAAAATATATATATATCCTGGATAGAGGATCGAGATGTTATATTGTTATGAAAAGTTATTTACTTTTTCTGTTTATGTCATAACAAGAATTTTGATGAGATTAAGACTACGAGAGTTAGCAGTATCATCCTTTAGAGAATGTAAAAAAAAGAATTCACCTAGAGTTTGGATGATTTTAGGAGTGTATGTGTCAGTTTAATGGGACACAAATCAAAATGCGAGTTTGAGGTCTATCTTTACTTTTTATGCTTATTATTCTCACTGGGCTTAGTTTGTTAGCTCATGATATTACAACCAATTTCAGGTAATGTCTTGGCTAGAGGTCGAGGGAGAGGAGGTGGTGCTGCGTGATCGAGGGATGCTGACCTCGAGATGGACACTTTTGTTTGTAAAGTTTATGTCTTTATTTTGATGAATTTTAAAACTTTGATGTTGTATATAGCTCATAAGAGCTTTTGAGGTGGTTTTTATGATATGATTTATTTGAACTCCTGATTTGGACTCAAAGTCCATGTGAATTTATTAGATTGAAAAATTAGGATGTAAACAGGTTTTCGGCATGCCAACTTTCAAACAAAACCACGCAAAATTTTCTAAAAATAAAAGACTTCCGTTGTTTTCTCTGAATTTAATTTATTTAAAAGTGACGGGTCGTCACACCCCAAGACCTCAGAAAATCTTTAAATATCTTTTTACTTATTAAATAATTAATAAAGATATTCTAAAATATATTTTGAATAATAAAGATATTATATTTTATTCAATAATAAAATATCTCATATCTTTTATTTAAATTAATCAATTTAAATATATTATTTCATATCTTCCATTTAAATTAATCACATTAATTTAAAATAAGATATTCATATATTTTAAATAAAATAAAATGCAAAACTTAGTCAACTCTTTGACCAAGGTGGCGTGTGACCCCACCATGGGTCACACGCCCCTATCATCATCTCATGACAATATTGGACATTTTATTTTCCTTTTTATTTAATGGAACAATTCCGTTAAATAAATAAATAAATAAAACTCATTTAAATAAATAAAACTCCTTTTATTTATTTCCTCTTTAATTTGACAATCTCAAATTAAATATTTAAATAGACTCCTCTATTTGAATCCCCATTAATTTTTGACAACTTCAAAATTAATTTAATTAAATAGACTCCTCTATTTAATCTCTATAATTAAATAGCCTCCTCTATTTTATAAATAATTAAATAGACTCTTCTATTTAATTTCACCATTAATTAAATAATTAAATAGACTCTTCTATTTAATTTCTTTTAATTAATCAAATAGACTCCTCTATTTGTATTTGCCTTAATTGATTTGACAACTTCAAATGAAATGCTTGAAATCGTTTTTCCAAAGAAATTAATCATCACTGATTTATGTTCTCAATTACATGCGTTAGCTCGGAGGACTTAATGGACCTATAGGACTAAGCTCCAATGATCCAGAATTACCTTTGATTAAAACTCCTTTTAATCAATTAATTCTCATTCATTAACTCCTAGATAACTCCACTAAATATCTAGAGTTGCACTCTTAGTACTATAGACATTGTTATGTCCATTGGCTATAATCATTAACTACACTTTGATCCTTCACAAGTTAGTTCATATTCATGGCTAGGTATTTACACCGTATTAACCTCCATGATACATCTTGTTCCTTAAGCCCAACTGATTCTCCAATGAACAACCTTACATAATCTCCATTATGCGTCTTTAACCTTTTCCTTGATCAGAGGAATATGGGGCCCCGCTATTCAAGACCGAATCAGTCCATAAGGGGACTACTTATCTATTTTCCTATATGGAAAAGAGTGAATTCCAATTCTTGTGTAATTACGTTCCCATCTATAAGCAATATGCAATCCCCAAAGTGGGAAGCATATTGAGCGAACTATATCGAGTCACTCTCACCTATGCAAATCAAAGGATTGTCTCTTGCGAACAAGAGTTCGTAATCCACTCAGGATTAAGATCAATTGTACATGATCAACCGGTTGATAAACGAAGTGTTTTTCTGTAACGGCTTTCCCAGAAGACAGTAAGTTTATCTTAGTCCAGTCTACTACAATCTCTATTGCAGCAACCCCCACTCACATGTCTTTACATGAACGATCCAAATGAGATCACTTGTGCCAATTCACAAGTGGGCCGTGTTAGTGGTGTTACCAGAAATAAGGCACTCAACCTTTATTCATGTACCACAGACTATTTGAGTTACACTTAAGTGAATATTCCCGCATCATATGCTTAATTTAAGTTATCATAAGTAACTCTGGATCTTATGATGGATTACATTTATTAAACAAATAATAAATGACAATGTAAATATTACTAATTAATAATTTCTTTATTTATTTATAGTTTAATTGGATTACATAAGATTTAGGGCAGAAACCCCAGCAGATATATTTCGCATCCCACCTTGTTGGATTGTCTCAAACCACGTACAATTAAACAGTTCGGTACGCTTTACACTCCCTCCTGTATATTCAAGCTCAATAATTTCATCAATGACTCCAAAGAAATCCTCTTCACTGTTTCCGAACACTTGACCCTTGATGCATACGTCGCTGCTGCCTGTTGCTCTATTATGTGAATGAGATTTTGCTTGAAATTTGTAGCCCTTCCCTAAATAACCAGAGTATGATTTGGCAATTCTAGCAGGTCCTTTTGCAACATTACTATGTGATTATTTGTAACTAGTGTCGTTGGCGAATCAACCTGCACGACAATTAACTTTGGTTGAGGAATAACATAATTGCATTTAGATGAACAACTATAACACGTAATCATACTCACGTAAGCATAAAACCATGAACGGAAGTCTCTGTCAATTATGATCCCCTCCCCAGCTGCGTTCAGTCCAGGACTTCTTGGTCGTACAAAAACTATACGAATAACCTATTATTGAAAATAATATATTATAAATTTGGAAAGGAATCAATATAACTCTTTCACATATTATTTTAGTTCATGCTTACTCGATATATGGTTCCACCTCCAGCCAATTATATAACACATACGTCTGTGCGATGTGATACTCTTCCTCGTTCAGGGGTCTCCGCACGGGCTTTCCAATAGTTCTTCCTAATACTGTAAAAATAGACAAATCATTTGGATCGACTCCAGGAAGAAGTGAATCTTGAACAAAATTTCGCTTCACTATTCTGTATTGTTCTGCAATTCATTGCTCAAAGTAATATGAGCAGAACGTGGCGTAATTCGTCTCTGAAAAATATTGGAGGAAAAATTTCCCACCAACTTTAGCGATGAAATAAGTCTCTAAAAAATCAGTTTACTTTATTTGCCTAAATAGCGGCGTAATTTGTCGCTAATATAGGGTCAGAGTTAGACGCTATTCTGGCGGGAAGTTCCCCTCCATTTTTATAGTCAAAATATTAATGATCACTACAAAAAACTCTGGTACTAGCCACGCGCGATCGTGTCACTAATACTATACCTTCACGTCTCCAATAGTCTTTGGTGATGTGAGCCACGCGTCGCCACACAAGTCATTAATACCCCGTCATAAATGCCCGATTTGAAAATTAGTGACGCGCAATTGCAACGCGTCATTGATGCGGTCAAGCATCTGCCACGCCTATCATGCGTGGCTGATGCTTACTAATTAGCCACCAATACGTGGCTAATGGCCGGCATCTTCCACGTTTGGCATGCGTGGCGAATGACTTATAGTTATTTGCCACGCAAGGAAAGCGTGGCTAATGCTCATCATTAGCCACGCAATTGCGTGGCTATATGGGTTATATTTTTTTTATAAAGCTGCTTATTAGTGACGCCATTGCGTGGCTAATAGACTCTAATTTTTTTTTTTAAAAAAACTATTTGTTTAGAGACTTCCCAAATGCATACTTGTAACAAACATATACATATTCATATCTCTAAACACCAGACAAGCTAAATCATTATATATTTAATAAAATAAGCAGTTTTACAGTCAAATAGGAGTTTACAACATAAAAACACAGTTTTACTTAAGTTAAAGAAAAGTTTGCAACATAAATAACACAGTTGTTATAAATTACAAACTAGAAAGTCTCCAATTATGCATCACTGCCTTCACTACCTTGGCCCTCACCCCCACCCCCTTGAGATTTAAAGTCTCATGAGCACGTTCATATCCTCTTGAAGCTTCTTATACTTCTCTTCTCGTTGCAATTCACGCATTTTATATTCCTCTTCTCGTTGCAATTCACGCATCTTATATTCCTCATCTCGTTGCAATTCACGCTCCTTAAGTGCCTCAATAGACAAGACTCATATATTTAACCATTTGTTGCTATACAAAACAATAAACATATGATATAGAGTTAGTAAAAAGATATAATTAAAAAAAAAACCATAATGTGCATTTGAAATCAATTAAATATACTTACGTGTTGTTCCCTTTCCAAATCGCTCACCCACTGATCCTTTTTGTAAGAGTGTTGTGTCTCAAACACATCCACCCATGTACTTACGTGTTGTTCCATCATATGATACACAATCACATGAGCGAAGGAAAATAGGTAAAGAACATTTCAGTTTTTTGTTTGATTTTCCATCAGAAAAATAAAACTACAAATACATTACAGGTTGTTATAAACGAAACCACTTTTATGAATCTCAATAGGAACAAATATAACAAACGAGTTTCAAAGTTTGATGTATTTATCACTCCATTTGGTTCAAAAGCATCATAGTTATTCACCAAATACTTTGCAAGGCTAGACAAAACTATCACATTTCAGACACACAAAAAAAAGCAGCATGGATTTCTTAAATGGAGAAGAGGGAAATGAGCATAATCAGATTGAACATTTATTGATGAAAATAATCAAAACATGTGAATTAAAATAGAAATTTGATTGTTGGGATAATGAAAGAAAAAAAACACAGTCAAACAAAATATCAAACATTTGGTGGGCAACTTACATGTACGCTTACAGGCAGCAGGGAAAGCACAAAGAGAGTGTGAGTCTTGTTCCTTCTCTTACCAAAGCTTCCCGGTTTCGTTGCTTTAATTCCCCAAACAACAAAAACATATCAATAATCTCATGAAACCAACTCTTCCTAATTTACAAAAATATCTATTTTTAAAAAAGCCCTAAAACTCTACATCAACCAAATCTAAACTATTTTGCAAAATAAACCATTAAAACTTACCTAAAAACGTCGAATATTGAAACCTTGGCTGTTAAACGGAGTAAAACGGCTTTGAATCGACAAAAATTGAAGAAAACTCATGATGGGGAGAAGAGCTCGCGCGGCTGAGGCGAAGAAGAAGAAAACAGAATGTGAAAGAAGAAAAGAAAACGAGTTGTGTTTTTTTTTAAATGCAGACTTATTGGTGACGCACGACGTTGGTCAGTAATGGGCCTATCTTGCGTCACTAATGGACCACTCCAAAGCCAAAACTTGCGTTTTGGATAAGTGGCCTGCATAGCCATTGGTGATGTTGAGTCAACAATGGACTGTCCATTGCTTACTCAAACAATTGGCGTGGCCAATGGGCCTAACCATCATTGACGTTGTGTCACTAATGGGCCATTCCAAATTAATTCATCTTCATTGGTGACGTTGCTGAAGGGATGATTTACTAAATTAGCGGAATTTATTTAGTAACACAAATTAACACTTAATTTAGGATATATTAATATCATGCAATTTGTGATAAAAACATGTAGATTCATGCTCGTTTTTTGAAAATTAAAACCCTTTACTTACATTGAGTAAAATATGGAGAATCGGTTGGAGGTTTCTTTACAGCATCAATCCTCAGCGACACCGGATCTTCTATGCTATATCCCGATCGATCAAATGAAATTCGATTGTGGGATCGAACTTAAGAAGAAATTGGGAAGAAGAAAAATATTTTCTTCCCAATTTTGAATAGCAAAATCGGCAAAGGGAGAGAAAAGGAGGAAGAGAGATTTTTCAATTTCTAAAGAATTGAATTGTGTGATTTATGAATGACCCAACCCTCCTATTTATAGAAAAATAGGAATCCTAATCACATTAGGATTAATCTATAGAGATAAATACAAAAAGAATAAAGATTATCTCTTTCCTTTATCTTGCAATTTCGAAAATGCCATAGATAAATAGAAGATTATTTTATTTTCTTTATTTTATTTATCTTGGGTAAATAAATCTATGTAATTATTTTATGATATAATTCAAAGAATTATCTCCTCAAAATACATGTCATGGCCGATTTTACCATCATAAAATAATAAATAAATACAATTTATTTAACTAATTATTTTGGGCCAATTCCAGTTGGGTTCATTAATCCAATGGGGCTTGAAATTCTCTCTTAAATTAATAAGTCCAACTTGATTAATTTATTTATTAATTACCATTTAAATAAAATATTTTATTTAAACAATTAATAATATTAATATTTTCTCCCGACTAAATATTATCAAATTATATTTAATTATTAATTTCCATTTAAATAATTTTCATTATTTAAATAATTAATAATAAATATTATAATTATTAATTTCCATAAATTAAAAATTTTATTGACAATATTTTATTATTAATTTAATTAATTATTTAAACAATTAATAATTGTTAATTAATTTCAAATTATTAATTACCATTTAAATATACTCAATATTTAAATAATTAATAATGTATAATTAATAATATTTCATTATTAATTTCATGTTTAAATAAACTCATTATTTAAACAATTAATAATGTTTATATTAATTACAGTTTAAATATACTCAATATTTAAACAATTAATATTTCCTATTTTAAGTAATTCACTTTACTTAAAATTTCCATTTCTTCTACTTGATTTCGCGACTACGATATTTGGGCTAGCTTAGGGACCCGATGGACCTTTAGATCATGGGCTTAATAATTAGTCAATTAAGTGATTAACACATAATCAGTTAATTGCTTATTATCTAACTATGAATAATTCCACTATAGATTCATAGCTGAACTCCCCTCACTATAGATGAGTTATGTCCATTTAGTTTATCTTTTATTTATATCTGTGATATATCCTTCACGTGGAACCCTCATAATTACAGGCAGATAAAATTACCGTTTTGCCCCTGTAATTACCGCTTTATCCTTGTGTTCCCGTTGATTCTCCAATGAACTTTATCTTTAGTCGAACTAGAGATAAGATACTTCTGTGATCAATAGAAGTCGTGACGTCACTTGTTCATATCTCGAATCAGTACATCAAGGGAGTTTCCTAAAGTTCCTAAAATGTTTAGGTATCGCACTGATGCCGTTAATTTATAGGAAAGTTATGAATTCCATCTCGTGAAAATGAGTTCCCAGCTACTTATCTAGTCATGTTCCCAAAACAGGAGTGTATTGAGCGTTCTTACAGATCGCTCTCAACTATGTGAATCAAAGAACATAACTCCACAAATAGAAGTCCGCATTTCACTTAGGATTGAGATCTATCACGGTTGATAAACTTAGTTTGATATTCGATTATTTCTCGTAAACGGTACTAATGAGAAATTTGATCGAACATCGTGGTCCTGTCTTATACAATCAACATTGCATATGATACTTCCATTTCATGTCTCCCACATGAATGATCAGGATTCGATCATTTGTCTATAAACAAAATGCGAAGCTATCAACAGTGTTACCAGGATAAGGTTCCCAAACGTTATCCGTTTACTGTAGACACGTTTAAGTTACTCATCTCGACTTTAATCCTCTTGTATGACTCATATACTAAGTCGTGATTTCATAAGAGTAACTTAGGGTTTACTATTTGAATGTTTGATATTTATATATTTCCATATATTCCTAATATCATTAATTGAATCAATCTAGATAATATAAAGAACTTATGTTTATTTATTTAATTTATTCTTAATAAATTATTATTATTAAATAATTACAAGTTCTAGGACACCATTCCTAACAGTTGCGTCACTGATGGGCACACCATTGGTGACGCCCGTGTTTAGCGTCACCAATGGTGAGCATTGACCACTCAATTTTTTTACGTGGCTAATTCTTGCGTCACTAGTAACACAGTTTCTTGTCGTGGATAGACTTTTTTTAAGACACTAAATAGCAATGAAATGTATTGCTAAGATCACACCCACCATCAATCTCATTGATGCAAGATTTGGTCACACTATTTAGCGATATATTGTGTCGCTAAAAGTCGAACTTCGAATTAGAGGTGTATTTCGTCACTATTTAGCATCCCACATATTTGGACGCTAAAATTAGGTCGCTAAAAGAATTTTTCTTGTAGTGTTAGTACTATAGGTATTGTATTCAATCCCTCATCTCTATTTCCTTTTAACAAGGAACAATAGCTTCCGAAGATATAAAATCTTCACCAAAACTTTTTTCTTTTCTTATTCTTTGACTTCTTTTTGGTTCTATTGAATTGTTTGGTTCTTTCCTCTTAATACCTTGAGATATAGTAGAACTTGAGTCAAGTTCAAGTGTTTGAGTTGGATTAGTCCTATCTTATGAATGGTTGAGATGAGTGGTTGGATTAAATTAAATTTCAATAAATATTTTGGTTCTCGATCATTGTAAGGTATAATATAAAATAAATTTTCACTTAAAAGTTGATGTATGAGTTCAAAGTTTCAAGTCGACAATAAATATTGTTCCAACCTTCAAATTCCTTCTTTTCTTTTTTGTATATCAAACCATTGTGTATTTGAATTTGGAACCAACATATATACATGTACTTCTTCAATTTATCATTTTATTTTAAATAATAAGTTTTATTTAGTAAAATAAAGTGAATTGTAGAAAAAGAAAAATTGGAAAAGCAAAACCACGGTGCAAAATAAAATTTTCATATAAATTTATACTAAAACGACAGTGATTAAGATAAACAATATTACAATCCGCATCACATGAAGAAATTTGTCTATAAAATTAGTGAATTACGAATCAAATTAAAAATTAAGATTACCTCAAGGTCACTACTCACTTGAATTCCTTCAATATTGTCATCCAAATATTGTGACATGCTCATCTTTGACAAACATGGTCAAGTAGTATCTAAATAAGGTTCTTAGTGAATTGAATTTCTAAATATAGATTCCACCATAATGGATTAATAAAAAAAAATTCCACGATCTCGTATGATTAGAAAACGGAGACGTGTGGAAGCTAATTGAGATCAATTCTTACTCATAAAGAAATTTGTCAAATTTCTTTGATGATTGCAATTCATGGGAGAGTTCTTACCAGCGAAGAGATTGATTTCTTCAAATTTATTCTATCTATATAATATATAATGCTTGGGTCTACGGTTTTTATTTCGTGAATTACAATCGTTTAGGTTATGCAATGAATGGTAAAGGAGTTGTCCTCCCAATGCATGAAACCGGGCCAATTTCACAAATTTTCATGGAGGCTATTCCATTTCTGAATGATATTCCGTTTTTCAATAGCATCGTTAAATAATGGGACAATCCACTATATAGCCCAAAATGACTACCCCTATGTTTTTATAGCCTCTTAAATTTGTTCGGTTTTTTTAGCCTTTTTAAAGTATCTATTTTTTATATATACCCGTTTTACCCTCATTTAATTTTTTTTTCAAATAGTTGATTTTGTCCATTTAATGATTTGCTAACCGCATTTAATTCAATTTTTTCTTTTGTGAATTCTGATTCTCTCTCCAATCTTCAGTTTTTTATATATTTTTTATTGATTTTGTTTAATTGTTCCTCAAATCGTGGGATTTTGTCTTCTGATTCCATTATTTTGAATTTTGTTTAAGGTTTTCATGTTTCATTCTTTTGCTTTAGTTTCCTTTTGTTTCATTTTTTAATATCTTTCATTCATTTGTCTGTCAATCTTCATTCATCCTCTCTTTTCTTATTTTTTATGGATTCAATTTTCGTTGATGTTAAGTCTTCTTCTTCTTTGGATAGATTTTTAAAAAAAATTTGGTTCTTAGGATGTTCTTCATTTGTTGAGTTAGGGTTTGCGGTATTTTTTTTTTTAAATCATGATTCCTTAGATCTGCAGTTTTTCAATGGCCAAGGTCGAAGGTCTTTTCTTCTTCTCTTTTTTTTTATTGATTCGATGTACAGTTCAAGTTTTTTTTTATTATATTGTACATGAATATGGTTCTTCTTCTTCTTCTTATTCTTATTATTTTTCAAGCGTTTACTGTACAATATAAGTTTTGTTTATTATATTGTACATGAATATGGTTCTTCTTCTTCTTTAATGTTTTTTTTATGCGTTCACTTTAGCATTTTCATATACTATACGTAATATAATAGTGTACAATATATTATATTACTTTATTACATCTTTTTCATATTGTGCATAATGTATTGTATTATGTACAATATATATCAGTTTCTTACACTTTTTTCGTATTGTACATAAATATTAATATTATGTACATTATATATTATTACTTTAATGCATCTTTTTCGTACTGTACATAAATATATAATATTATGTACAGTATATTATATTACTTTATTACACTTTTTCGTATTGTACATAAATATATTATATTATATTATATTATATTGTACATTATATTACTGGATGTGAGTAAAAGATTTTTTTTAAGATTATGGGGAAAAATTAGTTATCAGTTTTGAAAAGTTAGATTTTTTTTTTTGTTTAATTTTGATTTTTTATTTAATTTCAAATTTTCTCTCTTAATTTTTTATATGGTTTTTTCATATTTAATATTTCTTTGATTTAAATATCTTCAAATATTTTTCTCTTTCTTCTTTATTTTTTCCCTTAATTTTAGAAGGGCATTATTGTATTTTCATTTCCATTTGAAAATTCTCTTGGTCATTTTGTTTGATTTTTTTCTTTTGGGTTATTATGCTTTAGTTTTTTTTGAATTTGGGCTATATACCCAGTTTTCCCTTAAATAATTGAAAAGGTTGAGAGGGCATATGTGGACTTTTATAAAACTCTAAGGGTGAAAGTGGAATGTAAATTTATCCACTCTTAGCCACTTTTAGAGGAGTAGAGATTAGTGTAATGTATTTGAATTCAAATTGCTTAATTTGGAGATGATTGTTTGAAATTTGAATCTTACATTTACCATTGAAATAATAATTGATAAGATATGCTTGGTACTTTATCTTTTGTAAGCTTTTCAAGAATGTATCATGCTTCATCATGCGAAAATTTTCAAAACTAGCCGCATTGGTTGATTCTGAGAATAAAAAAAGTTGGATGGAAAAGTGAGTGGAAAGAGTTTCACAGACTCATTTTTGTTTCCCACTTATTTTTTATATGGGAAACGATTCCACATTCACATCATTTTTACTATTTATTCACAGACATTATTTTCTTAGGCATCATTTTCCTAAATCCCCAATCAACTATTGTAGTTTTTTTTTAGCCTTTTTAAATGGGAGATAACACCATATAATTTGTAAAATTATAAATTACATTCCTATTTTAATTAATTTTAAGGAAGTTAAGACATGATCTTATAATTTATAAAATTGTAAATAACATTTTTCTATTAGTAAAACAAGTCGTGTAATTAATAAGATGTAAAGTTCAAAATTTAGATATAATTGTGATATTGATTTCTTATCTCATGCGCAAAAGGCTCCATCTTACCTGATATATGGAAATTCATTTTCCCTATATCAAACATCTACCTGTTGGTGTTAATATCACCAAGATCTATACATAATATGAAACCTTAAATCATTATAAGAATAAAATTACCTGGATCCATTGAATACTTGTTGTTTATCCTTAACCTGAAATCAAAACGGTGGGATTGGTCTTCCTCAGTTAATCACCACAAACCTTTGATGGGTAATTCTCTCTACTTGATGGGGAACAAGAGACTGTAGAGATGATTAACATATTGGGGACCATAACCCTATATTTATGTTATGTTAATCTAGGGTTCCCATTATCCCCTAGAATTAACAGAGTGGTTTCTACTCAACGGGCCACACCAATTGGAAAGTCCATGGGCTTTAATTTAAATGATCACTTAATGACCCAATTAAATAGCATGTTAATATAATCACATAAATAAAATATGTTACCCATATTAAATAATTAAATATTTTAACAATCTCCCACTTGGGTAACATATGAATCCTGAGGTAATTATATTAACCTTATTCTTAATTGTACACTTGAATGCTATTTCACTTTGGACTTTCCCTTTAAAATTCAATCTGATCCATTTCATATACCAATATGGAACCAAAGCGCCTTTTGTCACATGTACAATCGTAACTCAGCCTTCTAAAGTCACCACACCAAATATACTCAATGTCATGACATAGATCAATGTGGAAGAGTAGCATGAAAATTTTATGTAAATGTGATCCAAACATATCTATTTTCAACTGGTCCAACTTAATCTTTATAGAGATCCATATATATTATAAACACACAATATATATAAATGAGTTCAAATAAATAAACCATCATCTTAATTCTGCAGAAAACTCAAAAGAAAAAGTTTATTGAACAACATAGGTGTACTTAAAATTACTCCCACTTAACCAAGGTATTGTCAAAATAAGTGACACCCATATGAGCAACATGCTCATGAAAGACCTTAGGTACTAGACCCTTGGTAAGTGGATCTACTAGCATATATGTAGTCCCTATGTGTTCTATAGCTATCAAACCATTATGAACTCTCTCTTTAACGACAAGAAACTTGATGTCAATGTGCTTCGACTTGGTTGAGCTCCTATTATGATTGGAATAAAGAACTGCTGAATTGTTGTCACGGTAAATCTTTAAAGGTCTTTCAATACTATTAATTATCTTTAGACCTGTGACAAAATTCCTTAGCCATATTCCATGATTAGAAGCCTCATAGCATGCCACAAATTCTGCTGCCATAGTAGAAGAAGCTATAAATGTTTGTTTAGCACTTCTCCATGAAATAGCTCCTCCAGCCATCATAAAAATGAATCCTGACATGGAACGCTTACTGTCTTGACACCCTGCAAAATTGGAATCAAAGTACCTAACGATCTCTATACTGTCTGATCTCCGATAAGTGAGCATGTGATTCTTTGTTTTCTGTAGGTATCTCATGACCCTTTTGGCTGCTTTCCAATGCTGCACGCCAGGATCACTCAAATATCTACCCAATACTCCCATTACAAATGCAATGTCTGGGCAAGTGCAAACTTGAGCATACATTAGACTCCCAACAGCTGAAGCATAAGGAATCTTCTGCATTTCTTTTCTTTCAAGGTCACTTTTAGGACACTGACTTAAACTGAATTTGTCTCCCTTAGCTATTGGTGTATCTCCAGGTAAAAATTCTTTCATGTCATACCTACTTAATACTTTATTGATATATCCCTTTTGTGTCAGCCCTAGAATACCTTGAGATCAATCTTATAGTATTTGAATACCCAACACTAAAAAGCATTGCCAAGATCTTTCATTTCAAAGTGTCTTGATACAAAGTTCTTAGTCTCATGCAACAAGTTTATATCGCTACTTGCAAGTAGAATATTATCAACATACAATACCAGAAAGATGTACTTACTCCCACTATTCTTACGATACACACAATCATCAACTACATTTGCCTCAAAACCAGAAGATGTAATGACTTTATAAAATTTGTGGTACCATTGACGGTAAGCTTGTTTGAGTCCATAGATGGATTTCTTCAGTTTGCAAACCATAGTCTTTGAGTTTCCTGATACAAAGTTTTCTGGTTGCACCATATAAATAGTTTCATCAATGTCACCATTGAGAAACGCTGTCTTTACATCCATCTGATGTAACTCAAGATCAAAATGTGCTACTAGTGCCATAATAATTCTAAAAGATTCTTTCGAAGAAACTGGAGAGAAAGTCTCTTTATAGTCTATGTCTTCCTTTTGAGTAAAACCTTTAGCAACTAGACGTGCTTTATATCTTTCAATATTGCCTTTTGAATCCCTTATGGTTTTAAATATTCATTTACAACCAATGGGTTTCTTTCTTGATGGCAATTCGATAATATCCCACACGTCATTATCATTCATTGACTTCATCTCATCTTGCATAGCCTCAATCCACTTATCAGCCTTAGAACTTTGCATAGCTTGTTGGAAGTTGATAGGATCATCCTCCATAAGACCTATACTATCTTCATGTTCTTGAAGGACTACAATGTAATCATCTGAAATTGCATTTCTTCTTTCTCTAACAGATCTTCTTAACGACACTTCTTGAGTTTGTTGAGTTTGCTCTATGGGAATGACATGAATGTCTTCATTATTGACTTGAAGAAGAGTAATGTCAAGTATTGAAACTTGATCCTGAACATTATTTTCCGTAGTTTCTTCTTCAATGATAGTTGGTATGGAAACCATACTATCACCAGAAGTAGTTATTTCTTCTTCAAAAGCAACATTCTTTCCCTTATCTCCCCTTTCAAACTCAACATCCTCAAGGAATCTGGCATTTCCCATTTCAAAAAATGATCTTGAAGTAGGATTGTAAAACTTAAAGACTCGAGAGTATTCAGCATACCTAACAAAATTGCAACTGATAGTCCTTGAGTCTAACTTTCTTTCATTTGGCCTATAAGGCCTTGCTTCTGATGGACATCCTCATATATGTAATTGTTTTAGTATGGGTTTCTTTCTGTCCACAACTCATATGGAGTTTTATTAACAGTTTTGCTTGGTACTCTATTCAATATATAAATTGCGGTCTTTAATGCTTCTCCCCAAAGAGATTCTGGTAGATAAGAGTGGCTAATCATACTTCTTACCATATCCTTTAAGTGTCCTATTTCGTCTTTCTGCAACACCATTCATACTGGGTGTTCCAGACATGGAGTATTGAAGAACTATCCCACACTCTTTAAGGAAAAGCGCAAAGGGTCCTGGACATTGTTCACCTGATCCATCATACCTGCCATAGTATTCACCACCACGATCATATCTGACAGCTTTTATTTTCTTTCCAAGTTGAAGTTCAACCTCAACCTTGAAAGATTTGAATACGTCCAATGCTTGAGATTTTTCATGAATTAAAAATAGGTAGCCATATCTAGATAAGTTATCTATAAAAGTGATAAAATAATGTTGTCCATTCTAAGAAGCTTTAGGGAATGGACCACATATATCAGTATGTATCAACTCTAAGACTTCTTTAGCCCTTAAGGCACCTGTTTTTCTTTTGTTTGTTTCCTTCCCTTTGATACAACCTACACAGACCATGTTATCTGTAAAATCAAGGGAATCAAGGATTCCATATGACACAAGCCTCTCTATTCTCTGTTTAGAGATGTGACCTAAGCGCTTGTGCCATAACGTGTATGAATCCTCTTTCAATTTTTGTTTTGTACCAATTAAACTTACATTCAAGGTTTCATTACAAGAGGCAACATTATGAAGCATGTAAAGTTTATCAATTAAAGAACCAGTGCCAATCAAATTTCAATCTTTATAAAAACTAAATTTAGAATCTCCAAAAGAACAAAAATAATTAAGTTTGTCCAAACTGGAACCAGAAACTAAATTCCGTCTAAATGACGGTACCACAAAAGTCTCAATCAAATCTAAATAACAACCAGTCTTTAATAATAATCTAAAAGTTCCTATAGCCTCTACTTTGACTATCTTGTCGTCAGCCACATAGATGAATTCCTCAGCATCAGTTGGTGACCGACTCCAAATGCAACCCTGCATAGAGGTACTTATGTGAGTAGTAGCACCAGAATCTACCCATCAAGTATGCATAGGTACACAAGACAAATTAACTTCAAAACAAACAAAAGAGAAAAACTCACCCTTCTTTAAATGCTAGGTGGCATATTTAGGGCACTCTTTCTTCATGTGTCCCATCTTCTTGCAGAAATAACAGGTGAAAACTTGATCTTGTTTCTTAACTTTCTTCTTCTAAGAAGATTCCGCAGTATCTTTATTCCATTTTCTCTTGTTAGGTTTAGCAGTAGATGTCAAGTGAGCACTTTCAGTTTTATCCCTCTGCAATCTCTATTCCTCTTGCACACAATGAGAAATGAGCTCATTAAGAGACCATTTATCCTTCTGAGTGTTATAACTCACTTTAAATTGACTGAATTGTGCTGGAATAGAGATTAGAACCAAATGCACAAGTAAGTCCTCCGAGAGGTCCAACTTGAGCCCCTTAAGTTTAGCAGTGATATGGGACATCTGCATGATATACTCTCTAATGTTCCCTTTTCCATTATACCTAGGGGTAACAAAACCAAAAAACCGAACCAAACCATTCGGTTTTTGACTTAGATATTTGAACCAATGGTTCTTTTGGTTTGCAATACTAAAAAAAACCGTATAAATCGGTTTTGGTTCGGTTTTTATATTTGAAAAACCAAACCATATATATAAATAATCATAAAAAAATTTAAGTATAATAGTTTTTTTTTTCATCTTTTTACTTGGTCACTATGCAACCTTAATGAACAATTTAAAAAAAACTTCAATCTCTCGATTCACTTTGCAAATTCACCCCTCAATCTTGTAGCTTCCTTCCCCTTAGTTTCTTTAACCTTAATTTTAGTGGACAAAAGTTTGGATATTTTAATATTTTCATCTATTTTATCTAAGTTTGCTTGTTTAAATTTTGTTTCACAAAACCGACAAACCGAACCAATATAAACCGAACCATTAGTTTGGTTCAAGAACCGGATTTGTATTTTTCATTGGACGGTTCAGATCCCTTTTTATCAAAATCGATATGTTCGATTCGGTTCGATAATTATGAAAAACCAAACCAAACTGAATCGTGCTCACCCCTAATTATACCTCATGGAAACAAGTTTAACCAAAAGGCCACTTGCTTCTGATTTCTCATTCTTGGCAAAGTATTGATCAATTTCCTTCAGGAACAATTTGACATTCTTTACCTTCAACAATAGAACCTCGAAAAGCTTCTGGAATTGTGCGCTTTATGATCATTAAACACATGCGATTAGATCGGTCCCATTTTCAATTTTTGCTTCATTTGACTTATCCTCAGCGGGAGAGGGACGATCTGTCCTGAGCGCAAGGTCAAGATCCATGCAACCGAGAACAATCATAATATTCTCCTTCCAGTCTTTAAAGTTTGCACCATTCTGTTAGGAATGGTGTCCTAGAACTTGTAATTATTTAATAATAATAATTTATTAAGAATAAATTAAATAAATAAACATAAGTTCTTTATATTATCTAGATTGATTCAATTAATGATATTAGGAATATATGGAAATATATAAATATCAAACATTCAAATAGTAAAACCCTAAGTCACTCTTATGAAATCACGACTTAGTATGTGAGTCATACGAGAGGATTAAAGTCGAGATGAGTAACTTAAACGTGTCTACGGTGAAATGGATAACGTTTGGGAACTTTATCCTGGTAACATCGTTGATAGCTTCACATTTTGTTTATAGAAAAATGATCGAATCCTAATCATTCATATGGGAGACATGAAATGGAAGTATCATATGCAATGTTGATTGTATAAGACAGGACCACGATGTTGATCAAATTTCTCATTAGTACCGTTTACGAGAAACAATCGAATATCAAACTAAGTTTATCAACCTGTGATAGATCTCAATCCTGAGTGAAATGCGGACTCCTATTTGTGGAGTTATGTTCTTTGATTCACATAGTTGAGAGCGATCTGTAAGAACGCTCAATCCACACTCTGTTTTGGGAACATGACTAGATAAGTAGTTGGAAACTCATTTTCACGAGATGGAATTCATAACTTTCCTATAAATTAACGGTATCGGTGCGATACCTAAACATTTTAGGAACTTTAGGAAACTCCTTTGATGTCTCGATTCGAGACATGAACAAGTGACGTCACGACTTCTATTGATCACGAAGTACCTTATCTCTAGTTCGACTAAAGATAAAGTTCATTGGAGAATCAGCGGGAACACAAGGATAAAGCGGTAATTACAGGGGCAAAACGGTAAATTTATCCTTTGTAATTATGAGGGTTCCACGTGAAGGATATATCACGAGATATAAATAAAAGATAAACTAAATGGACATAACTCATCTATAGTGAGGGGAGTTCAGCTATGAATCTACAAGTGGAATTATTCATAGTTAGATAATAAGTAATTAATCGATTATGTGTTAATCACTTAATTGACTAATTATTAAGCCCATGATCTATAGGTCCATCGGGTCCCTATGCTAGCTCAAATATCGTAGTCACGAAATCAAGTAGAAGAAATGGAAATTTTTAGTAAAGTGAATTACTTAAAATAGGCAATATTAATTGTTTAAATATTGAGTATATTTAAACGGAAATTAATATAAACATTATTAATTGTTTAAATAATGAGTTTATTTAAACAGGAAATTAATAATGAAATATTATTAATTAGATATTATTAATTATTTAAATATTGAGTATATTTAAATGGTAATTAATAATTTGAAATTAATTAACAATTATTAATTGTTTAAATAATAAATTTTATTTGAACGGAATTAATAATTAAAAATTAATTAATTAATAATAAAATGTTATCAATAAAATTATTAATTAAATAATGAGTTTATTTAATGGAAATTAATAATTAAAATATTTATTATTAATTATTTAAATAATGAAAATTATTTAAATGGAAATTAATAATTAAATATAATTTGATAATATTTAGTCGGGAGAAAACATTAATAGTATTAATTGTTTAAATAAAATATTTTATTTAAATGGTAACTAATAAATAAATGAATTAAGTTGAACTTATTAATTTAAGAGAGAATTTCAAGCCCAATTGGATTAATGAACCCAATTGAAATTGGCCCAAAATAATTAATTAAATAAATTAGAATTATTTATTAATTATTAAGCCAATTTTCGGCCATGACATGTATTTTAGGAAGAGATAATTGTTTGAATTATATCCTAAAATAATTACATAGATTTATTTACCCAAGATAAATAAAAATAAAGAAAATAAAATAATCTCCTATTTATCTATGGCATTTTCGAAATTGCAAGATAAAGGAAAGGGATAATCTTTTTTCTTTTTGTATTTATCTCTATAGATTAATCCTAATGGGATTAGGATTCCTATTTTCCTATAAATAGGAGGGTTGGGTCATTCATAAATCACACAATTCAATTCCTTAGAAATTCGGAACTCTCTTCCTCCTCTCCTCCCCTATTGCCGATTTTCATAGGCCATTGGGAAGAAAAATATTTTTTTTCTTCTTCCCAATTTCTTCTTAAGTTCGATCCCACAATCGGATTTCGTTTGATCGATCGGGATATAGCGTAGAAGATCCGGTGTTGCTGAGGATTTGATGCTGTAAAGAAACCTCCAACCGATTCTCCATTAATCAGTCAATGTAAGTTCCGGTTTTAATTTTCGAAAATAAAGCATGAATCTACATGTTCTTCGTGTTTTTATCACAAATTGCATGATATTAATAGATCCTAAATTAAGTGTTAATTTGTGTTACTAAATAAATTCCGCTAATTTAGTAAATTATCCCTTCACATTCAACATTGGAATTTGATTAAGATGTGAAGAAAAATTATTGGCAGTAACAATAGAAACTGTACAGAAAAATACAAACTCAAATTAATAAACAATGTCATATATACAATATAAAACATGACATTATAAACTTAATGAGAACAACAAGATATCAAACACAACATTAACACCTAGTCTTTGGACAGAGATATTAATTTGTAAGTGATACTCTCAATGCAATAATCAAATATAATAACTTATCCAGTCAAATGAAAGCCTTCCTTTGGGCCGACTACCATTCACATGGCACAACCTTATCTTATCCATATTTATCATCACATGTGCACTTATTATTTGGTCAAATTGGGCTGATTTTAGTTTACATAAATAATAAACACACTAACATCTAATAATTTGAATGCTTTTTAACTCTCGAAACAAAGGCTACTTTGGCAACATATTTTGTTTATTAAAAAGTATTCAATAAAATTAGACAAATCATTCACAATGTCATACTATATTTATTATCAACCTTACAAAATAATTTAATTTAACCAAATTATTTAACTTTAGTGATAATAAAACAAAATGTACAATTTTACATGGGAAATAGTCCTCTAAAATTACCAAAATTTACAAAGCTCAAACCCCAAATTGAGCCTAATAATAAACTGAAAAGCCTAATGTAAACCGAAATAGGCATAATATATATATATATTTTTAAATTGCAGCGGAGTGATGATGAATCAAAAATGAAATAAAAAATAGTCTTGACTGAATACAATTACAAAGCCACTTCCAATTATTTAAAAACAATTTCTTCTTAATAAATATAAACTAATAATATCAAGAAGATTGGGAATTGAAAATATAAACAATTACTTTTATTAAAGTCTGCAAGCAACCATGATTTATGCAAAGCTAAAATTGACATTTTATACAGAAATATCCCATACTAAAAGACGAAAGATATGAGATAAGGGACATATGTATTTGAAACTAAATTCAATTTATGTTTCACAAAAAACCAATGCAAGCAGATACCCAAAAAATCTATCAAATTACTTAACCAAAAATCAAACTACTTGCGTAAAACAATGGCCTAGGGAAGATTACGTAATTATTCCTAAATTAATAAATTTATCACTACCGATTTGAGTTTCTATCATGTATATAGGCTTTGATACCACTTGTTGGTTTTAATATCACCAAGATCTATACATAATATGAAACCCTAAATCATTATAAGAATAGAATTACCTGGATCCATCGAATACTTGTTGTTTATCCTTAACCTGAAATCAAAACGGTGGGATCGGTCTTCCTCAGTTAATCTAGGGTTCCCATTATCCCTTAGAATTAACAGACTGGTTTCTACTCAACGGGCCACACCAATTGGAAAGTCCATGAGCTTTAATTTAAATGATCACTTAATGACCCTATTAAATAGCATGTTAATATAATCACATATATAAAATATGTTACCCATATTAAATAATTAAATATTGGGTAAAATGCAAAAATGACCCCTGCACTTTCAGTCAATTTTAAAAATGACCCCTACACTTTTTTTCTTACAAAATACACCCCTACACTATCAAACAAGCTATTAACTGTTACTTTTTCCATCAACTTTAACAGAAATTTGCTATTTTGATTTTTTTTTTTTTAACTTCTCAATATTTTATTCATATTTATATCTTCCTAACTAAGCATGGTTAAAAAAAACCGCACTATTTTCTTAACTAAAAAGAATTCCCTTTCTTTGGCTCCTGGAACGAATGAACTTTTGCCGGTCTCGTCGTCGAACGCCTCTTAGAACAAATGAAAACTTCAAGCTACCAAAAAACGGATGATGCTTAGAAGTTGGAGCAAGAATATTAAAAGTGGTGCATAGGTCGTAGGTGATAGAAGGATGTTGATGACGCTGATCTCTAATTGAAGAAGCGATGACTTAACTTCCTATCATCAAAATTCTTTAAGCAGAAGAAAAAACAAAACTCCACCTTAATTTAAAGCCTTAGCCTTAGCCTTAGCCTTAGCCATCCATATTGTAATTGATATTTGGAATTGAATGAGTTGGTTGAATTGAATTTGAATTCTTGAAGATACTAAATTTATATGTAGAAAGATAATGCAAATTAAATTTATCAAAATCGGATCTGCTATGCCCCCAACGTTTTCAATTTCTGGTAATTTGAAGTTTTCGTTCGAAACTTGGGAGTTTGAAGTTCTTATACCGTAAACTCAATTCGATTCTTAGCTGAAGTCAATTCGTTACATCATTTTGGAAGATTTTGGTTACTCAAAAAGGCATTCGAGAACTGGAATCGTTTGTTAGTTCAACTTCGAAGATGGGTTTGTTTGTGGAGAAGAGAATTAACTTGGTTGAGATAACAGTGGGTGTTTTTTAATCACAATTAGTTACATGGTAAAAGTAGGAAGAAAAACATTGAGGAAAAAAACATTAAAATAATAGGTTTATGTTAGATCGGATGGAAAAAGTAACATTTAATGGCTTGTTTGATAGTGCAGGGATGTATTTTGCAAAAATAAAAGTGTAGGGGTCATTCTTGAAATTGGGTGAAAGTGCAGGGGTCATTTTTGCAATTTACCCTTAAATATTTTAACACTACCATCATGGCCTCTTCTACATCAATCATTTTAAGAAACTCTCCAACTTTTATCACCGATAATAAACTAGAGATAGTTAAGGATCCAGTATCGGAAAAATTAAGGGGACATGATAAAATATTTTAATTTTTCAACCACTTTTTTTTTTAATGAGATTTCGTAACATTCTCACTATCCAAAATAAGACTCGAGTGGGAAAATGAAACCGTTGTTTGAAATCAAAGCCCCATATTCTCAAAAATGAAGAATGAGCGGAGAAATGACTAAATGAAGCTGCCATGTGACTCCCCCTCATAATCATTAGATATGTAGTTTTCATAAGCGAGAGAAATCATTTATATAGATCCAATGGTTATAAAATGATGGTGCCACGTTTCGATTATATTGAATAATTTCTCGAATGTACGAGGAAACAAGTAAAGGAAATATAATATTTGACAATATATTAGCAGATAATACCTGATAAGCTTAGAATGGTACCTTTTATAATCCTGTGTCTCCAAAAACAGAATTCTGAATCCAACGACTTCTTTAAAACTCACAAATCATGGTCAGCAAAGAAACATTGATGCCATAAAAAAGATATATATAAACAAAAGGCAATAGACAATTAGAAAAATGAAAGACTGCAAAATAAACTCAGCAATATTAATGAAGGATTTCAGTCCTTATGGAGAAGAAAAATACACTTTCAACCATCATATTGACACATAATCTTGCTATAATATGATTTCATATATCATTGACTTGAAGGAAAGCTAATAGAGGGAATGACTGTTATAATTAGCACGATTTAGCAACGGCGAATTCGGTGTCACCTTCTTATAAGTATACCACTTAGCTAGCAAAAGATACATAAGAAAATTAAGCAGACTCAATATGGCCAAGAGCCAAAAGAAATAATCAAGATGTCCCTTGTTTAAATTGTGAGGTATCCAACCAAGCTTCCCATTTCTAGTCGTAACTCGAGTCACAATCGTAACTAGTACCGTGCTCAAGTAATTTCCCAAACCGAAAGTGGTGAGCGAAAGAGCAGACATCATGCTTCTCATTCCTTCTGGAGCTTGGTCATAAAAGAACTCTAACTGTCCTGCAAAGGTGAAAACTTCTGCACTCCCAATAAGAAATTGAGGAAGAATTTGCCAGAGAACTGACATGGGAACTTTTTCGACGTCGTAGAGACCGTTCTTCTTGACACAGTCAAGCCTAGCAACTTCCAAGACACCAGCAATTATCATGGAGAATGTAGAGATGACAAGTCCTATCCCCATCCGTTGTAGCTGACTAAAACCATGTTCGTTGCCTGTAAACTTCCTTGCACACGGGACAATAAATCTATCGTACACAGGAGTCCAAAAGAGAACACCAAGGGCATTGAAGAAGGACAATGATGCTGTCGGAATTTCGAAATGGCGCCCGATGTGTTGGTCCATTGTATTGGCTTGTAAAATAAACATAGTGTTTATTTGGCTAAAAACAGCAGCAAATATTATTCCGCTTGCCCATATCGGTAACAACTTTATTACACATTTAAGCTCCTCGACTTGATTTACTGTACAGAGTCTCCAAGGATTTGATTCACCTTCAATGCAGTCAGTTTGAGTCCCCATAATTGCTGACTTGTCAAAGAACCTGGAATAAGATATATCACAGTATTGATATAAAGATTAAAGTTGCAGACTAAAAAATGATAAAGTTAAATTTTACAAACAAGTTAATATTTGTACTTCAATTTTTCGGTGTGCTCGAGTTGGCGACTTCCATTGATTTCTGACTTTAGATCATTAGTCTCATAAAGGAGAGACTCATCATCCGGAACTTTAACTCGTACATTCCAAAAGGATGCAACTATGACTTGCAAAATCCTTGTGAGGGGGCTTCCGGTAGGCTTGTGCAGACGGTATAACGTGCAACCTGAGAAGAAAAATATTGTTGCAATTGCCATGGCAATTGCAGGAACTCCAAAACCCCACCCCCAACCCACATTCATCTGTATCCAAATCGGAACCACCGAAGCGATAAGTAATCCTAAGTTAGCCCAAAAGTAAAACCAATTAAAGAAAGAGCTCTTCCTTTTTCTTTCGATTTCATCACTTTCATCAAATTGATCGGCTCCAAAAGATGACAAACAAGGCTTCATTGCCCCTGACCCAAGAGCAATCAAGTAGAGTGCTGAAAAGGTGGCACTAGTTTGAAATCTACTTGGATGACAACCAAAACTATCACACCGTGGCTTTAATCCCGGTATCGAAGCCAACATCGTTAATAGTATCATGCCCTGCAATGCAATGCAACGTGATCATCACCAAGCCAAGTTTGTAATCAATTTAGAAAGAAACAACATTTCCATTATTTGTAAAATTCTTACAATAAGGTAGACGATCGAGAAGCTAGCTATCGTTCGATATCGACCCAAGTAAGAATCAGCGAGGAAGGCTCCAAGCAATGGGAAAAGGTAGCAAATTCCAGACCAATTGTTTACAGCATTTGAAGCAGCAACATTTCCCATATTCAAATGCCATTGAAGATAGTTAATTAAATTGGCAGCCACCCCATAATATGCCAATCTTTCACTACATATATTTCCTAATATAAAATTTAAAAACTTTGAGTATTAAAAAAATGGAAAAAAAAATCAAAAGATAAATAAAAAAAACATACCAAGAAGAAAACGGCAGGCTTTCCAATTCCCAGTCTTCTTCTCTTTCATCTTATTAGCAAAGATTTATCACTTTTTCGTCATCATCTTATATATCAAAACTATTTTCATGATTAAAAAAAAAAAAGATTTTTGAAAACAATAATCAGCAGAAAATGTAGCTCTATTGTCTCTTGTAGAACAATGTCCTTCAAAAGACCAGTGAACTACCTAGGACCCAGGAAAAGATTATATTATGATCTCGTGATTTTATTGCTGAAGAGGAAGCCCTTTTCTATCGGGAATAAACGAAAAAGATAAACTTTTTGTTTAGGGTTTTTTCCCTGAAAGGAAGAAAATCCGTCCTTGTGGGATATGCCGACGTATGCGTCTGAATTCTTTTTTATCCTTCAAATCTTCGCATATGTGGTAGAGAAGGGATGCCAAAATTTCCCGAGCGTAAGGGGCCCCGCCATATTGTATTAGGCTAGGGTTTAAGGGGTGAAATTTCTCCTAATTTGTTTTAATGTAAGAGGATGGAAATACATTTCCTGCCCCGCCCTAACTCTGAACTCGATATTTTAATAATATCTTATGTATTTTGTTTATTTTAAGATTTATTTATTATAAAAAAATGTTTATAATACGATTATATTAACTAATAAATTATAAAATATTTAGTATTATATTTTCTTTTTTGTCTTAAAATGAATATTTTAAATATATATTTCATTTTATATTCCTTTTAAAATAAGAATTAAAATATAAAACGGAGAATTTTCTCTGCAGGAAACTCGATCCCCAAACAAGAATCCCCGAACGCGACTCCGATTATTTTATTAGGGGATAGGGTAGGATATGAGGATTAAAAATCTCTGCGTGTTTTGGGATGGAAAATGCATCCCCGACCCCGCCCCGTTGCGATACCTAAATATGCACCTATTATTTTTAGAACTATGAGATGATATTGACACAACTCTAAAACATAGGAATTAAATTGTAACTTTTAAAATTATGTGGATTAAATTAAAATTTTCACTGCAAATAAAAAAAAATTGACTCCAAGCTATAGGGACTGAAGTTGGTAAATAAACCTTTAATATTTTAAGAAGTGAAATTCAAATGAATGTTTAATATATGTAGATTGTGCTAGTTAATTATTAAAAATTGTTTGATTTACGTATATCAAATTTTGATTAATCCATTACAAATAAAATTTTAAATTGATTTGTATCATTTAATTAATAATAAAAATAATTCTTCAATATTTTTATTATATTAATTGAACTTAAAATAGTAATTATGCATTAAGTGATTTTGACACATTGATTGATATTCGATAGTAAATCATTGATAGATATATATAAATGATAAAAATATGTTATTTTACAATATTTTAAATAAATAACTTTTAAATGCAATGAGATAAAATGCTACCTATTACGAATTATTTTGATAGTGACCAAATCTATACTATATTAAAAAGTAAACAAATTGGGAAAATATTTTTAGACTAAAATACCCTCTATATAATTAACAAATTACAAAATTAAATCAATATTTGAAATTTATGATATCAAATTTAAAAACTTAACAATTTTTTTAACTTAACAATTTTTTTAACTTAACAATTTTTTTAAAATTAAATCTATATTAGTAATCTTTTTTTATTAATCTTTTTAGATGGAAGTAATTGATGAGCTCAAACCATTTCAATGATGATGGACAATTCGAGTTACTGTTATCCGCAAGTTCACGATACTTTCACTCAAAAATAAAAAAGAGAGCCTCTTTGACTACTTAAGGATGATTGTTACAGACAAAGAGGTTTGATCTATAAATATAATATCATGTGAATATCAAATTATATGGCCTGCATTGAAAACTGCTTTAATGAGCATTATAGAATTATTTGTGGAATTAAAATCATAAATTAATATAAATTATGACATTAAATTTTAAGATTATGACATAACATATGCATTCTCCGAAAAATAATACATGAGACATGCAGTAATTGATTTCCTAAAGAAGAGTTTTTTTAAAGGCATATGAAATCATCTATCTTTCAAGCTTCAGCCTCTTTTAATTGAGACACCTCAATACGGTTGAGGGTAGCAGCCAATCTGATACTACCTTATGCTATCTACTTCTCTATCATTCTTATCAATTATAGGTTAAATACTTAGTTAATTCAAAATTATAATTATAAAATTTTATTCCACATTTCTTTTAAATTTAATGATAACTAATTCATTTGTCATTATTCAAGGGAATAAAAATTCAAATAACATTATCCGACGAAATAATTGAGAAGTTCAATGATAAATTTGAAAAAGGCAAGACATACCGGATTCGTGATGGTACCATTAGACCCTTCGATTTCATATATCTCAATGTTCACCCAAATATTGAGATTACTTTATCTCAAAATAGTGAAGTAGAAGAAATTGAAGGAGAAACACTCCATATAAAGACCCAATATGTGGTTACATTCGAATCTGTACTTAGTGGAACCCATTTTAATACATTTATTAGTTGAGTAATTATTTTTACATTAATGTGGTTATATACACATTTTTTACATTGATGATCTCAAAATATATATATGAAGATTACACTATGTGACGACCCGACTCTTTTAAATCATTTTATAACAATACAAACAGCGGAAGACTTAATTTTATTGAAAATTCGGCATGGTACCGTTTAAAATATGGACTAACCCTTAACCTGAAATTACAAATTCAATAACAGTCCACATAACAATATTCCATTCAACAACATTCATAACATAATCCATCTATAATTATCATGAATCTCAAAACAGTCTCAGTTCACATAATTAAACAGAAATCGAGTTTCAACATCATTCAAGAAAACTAGAGACAATGTTCAAGTCAAGATAATATGCAAGTTTATAATACCATCAAGAAGATAAAGGGCAAATAAGACAAGTTATAAAGTTAATCAAAAGTCTTATTTTAAACAAAAACAAATCCTAAGCCATCATCCATCGTAGATCAACGATCGCCTAAGCACCTCCACGATTACCTGAAAAAAAAATTTAAAGTAGCAACATTAGCGACACTCACTAGTATGAGAAATAAACCAAGATTCAAATGATCCTTTGAATACTCCCCAAAGAACCATTTGACTCCCCACCAACCCGTTATGAAGATCAATAAAAATAATAAAAACATAAATAATTCAAAAACATCATCTTGTTTCTCTGTATCACAATATCATCATAATTCTCATAATCAATCTCATAGAAATTTCATCCATCGATATCTCATAACAAAACCATTCCACAATATCTCATATCACATCATAATCCAAAATAAATAACAAAACACAAACAAGAGTCATCAGGGTGTAATGCTCAACTGTCTCACACGGGCACATATCCGGGGTTTGCTAGCCCCTTTGAGATTGTCCCTGGGTTTGTTGACCCACTTAACTTTCAAGGTTTGCTGACCTTGGAGCACACAAGTATCTCCGGGAATGACCCATCGATTTCACACTCATATAGTACTTTTGCATTACACCCCATCACATAAGTCAAACAATTCTACAAAACAATAACTACCAAACTCAACAATCCGTAGTTAATCATGAACGTAATATCAAAATACATTGATACTTTATAAACACTTTTCACATTCACATACTATAATCTTTAGCTACTAACGATTCTAAAAGTATCAAATCACATCTCAATTCCATAATGCATGACAAAACCCATGAAAATACTACCTGAAAAATACTACATTCAAATTCTAATTCATACATTATAAAAAAAAAAAAAACGCAATTAACCAATCAAATGACTCTTTGGGTTTCCCCAAAGAACCATTTGAACCTCAATTTATCCCTCACCTTGGTCAAGCTAGTAAATTTTCCTTGTTCACAAAGTGAATCCAAATTGATCACTTGCCACCTAATTGATATTCAATGCTTAAATTAATAATAATTACCAAAATTCTAGTTTTGTAATTAACACTAGTTTGAATCAAAAGCTAAATCAAACTTATTTAACTAATTATCTATTTATTATATAATAACTACTTACTATAGAATAATATATATTATATATACATATATAAATTAAAGCTTTGAAGTGACAAAGTCCACAATCTGTCGAGTAATGGCTATATATAATATATATAAAATTTAAAACCCATAATTTAATTTAAAGATAAATTCAAGTAATGATGCAAGATTTGGTCAATTTCATTTGACAACTAAAAAAGAGAGAGAATGAGACTATATAACTGACCAAATTTTCTAGTGGGAAAAGGTAGGTGCAAATGAACAAATGGTGCACGCAACCCAAGACAGCATATTTTTCCTTTCTTCCTCGTGGGGATGGCACTGAACCGACCAAAAGAATGAAGAAGAGTTTCTTCTCCTTGAAACTTTCGAACAAAGCAAAGTGAGGGGATTCATTCACGTGGTTTCGCACAAAATGGGTCCAAGATCTTAGGATTTCTGTTCTTTTTTTTTTTTAAATGGTTAACGGAAATGGACGTGAGCGTCGCCGGTAAATGGGAGCGGGACAGTCTGATGGAGGCGTGGGGTGGCTTTCAAAGAGAGAAAATTGAGAGAAAGTATGTCAGGATTTCAAGGGGAAGGATTCAAGTCATTGGTCTTAATCCTAACTCATTGGGCTCTCCCAAATATGGGCCTAAACTTAAAATAAATAAATTTTAGAACAAAAGAAAAAAAAATACAAATAAATATCTATAGCTCATATCTGAAAACGATCAGTTGCATCAGGCTCGTGACAAAGAGACGATTTCAACTGACTATTTAAAATTTAAAATTACATGAGAATAAAATAAGGCTAAGATTACTAAAATGTTATTACATCGAATTAACATTAAAATTTAACTACATTACTACTATAATTTATCAAAACAATAACCGTTAATATTATTTTAACTCAATAATAATAAAATATAATTTTATTTTAAAACTGAAAATCCGAGTTGTTACACACTAATATTCAAATGGGTATGCAGATATCTTGGGTGCAGTTGTCCAAGTGAAACCAATGACCACTCGAAAACTACATGACGGTAAATTTTCGAAGAACAAAGATATTTTATTGATGGACAATAAGTAAAGTCTTCGAAGTCGTCAACGTTTAGGGTCTTCGATCTTCGAGATCTCCGGTTTTCAAGAAGTCTTCAAAGAGTCTTTGGTCTTCGAAGAGTATTTAGTCTTGAAAAAGTCTTTAGTCTTTAAGAAGCCTTCGATCTTAAAGGCTTCGTTCTTTAAAGTCTTCAATCTCGATCCCGAGGTCTTCGTTCTTTGAAGTCTTCAATCTTCAAAGAATATTTGGTCTTTGGGAAGTCTTCGATCTTCGAGTCTTTGATCGTCAAACTCTTTAATCTCGATCTTCTCCGGTTCTTCTTGAGGTCTTTGATCTTCAAAGTCTTCGGTCTTTTCTCTGAATCTTCTCCGTTGTCGACCTCTTTAAATGAAGAATGGCCTACTCTATTTATAGAGTTTTCTATGGGCCTTTGGTGGATATGGGCTATTTGATTTGGGCCCAATCGCCACGTGGCATATTTTCATTGGACTAATTCATGTCATCCAATGGCCAAGAAAAAGACATGTGGCATCATTTGATTTGCCAATTTAATGTCTTTTAATTTAATTTAAAGACACGTATCAATTTATGATTGGTCTTTGTTTAATGACGTGTAATTTTGTCATTGGCTTGAATAATTTATAATTTGACAAATTTTCTCATTCTACAGCTGCATTCAATAATTTAAAATCATCATTGAACACATGATTCTCAAAAAATCTATGAAATTTTTTAATTATATAAAACATTATAATTAAACAATTGTAATAGTGTGATTTGCAATAGAAAATAGATAAGAGGCATGATGCCATTTTTATACGTAGTATATAAAAATGTAAAGATCTTACCTAAGAAAAATCGAATGAGATATGAACACTTTTTTTGTAGATGTTTTACTTTATTGATATTTCCTCCCGAATCTATTGCCATAATTTCTATCCAGTAATTATTTTTATGTAATGTTTTTAATAATAATTTTTCTTTTAGATGTTTTACAAAGTTGATATTTAAGTTTGATTCTTATCATTGCACGATCATCATTATTACTACACAAGTTGTATTCTTTTGGATGTTTGTAGTTGATATCTTTGGTTGGCTCGAGCTCTAGGTACGATATTTACCCCATTCATTTTATATATATTAATTTTCTTCTTAAATTTATGTGATTCAATTATTTTAGAATGTTTATAAAATTTAAATTTCTTCTTGGATAATTAAATACTCATATGTGTGTTTAGTAATATTGATTATAATTTTCAATGCAGTTTTTACATTGAAAGCTTTCTCAAGATTTTCACTCACAATGGAAGACTAGAGTTATAGAACTTTATATCTACAATAATTGATTTTGCATTTTTTTTCTTCTAATAAAGCAACAATGATTCTAATATTTTCTAATTTTTGTTTTCATAATAATAATTCATTTTTTTTTATTTTATGTGCTAGAATTGTAAAAGCTTTAAAAATAAAATGATTATAAAAAAATACATTTCAAGGTATAAATACCGTAAAACTAATTATTTTGTAGTAACTATCAACATCCAATTTAATAATCAAATATCGTATTTAAAAAAAAATACAAAATCGAAAGAAGTTTAAAAGTCACAATATGTATGATATGTATGATATATATATATATATATATATATATATATATATATATATATATATATATATATCAATGTGTTTTTTTAAATAATGTCTACTCAAGTATTGAAAATGTTACATTTTCTTATTTTGATTCATACTTTAAGTTAGCCAATTAAAATAAAGATAATTTTGTGACCACATAAAATTATAATATTAAAAATGTGTTAAATTTTAAAAATAATATCTAATAGATAATTTACTTTACTAAAAAAAACTAATGAAATTGCGAAATTAAAAAAAAAATTATTTAATACATAAAAAGTTATAAATTTAAATTATTTATATAATTTTAGTTAATTATTATAATTGATAAATGCATTTTATTATAAAGTAAAATTACACGTGCATCGCACGTGCTAGAATTCTAGTATTATCATATTGAACTAATATTGGATTTATTTAATATTTATTTTTGTATTCTATTTACTTCCCTTATATTCAGATTTAATAAGCTGAAAATAAAAATATGCGTGCAATGAAGGTGGTAAAAACTAGTGTTTTTAAAAAGCTAGATGGCATGTTTAACGTTTCCCTCCTAGTTAAAAGAATTTCGATGATATTTTAATATTATGTCCTTTCACTTTCATCTCTCGAGCATAAATAGGGAAAAATTATATTTTTTTTTTAAAGTTCACAAATGGAAGGTTGAGATCAACTATACAATTATATAAGAAGGTAAAATACCATTTTAGTCCCTGACTTTCACTCCGTTTTTATTTTCATCACTAAATTTTCAAAAGAGGTATTTTTTGTCAGTGGACTTTACGATGCATTCCATTTTAGTTGTTCTGTCTATGTTTTTCCATCTTCGACACTACCGAAGGGCTTATGTGGCATGTAATTAAGGACATGAAATTATATAAATTTATAATGAGGTTAAATGACGTGGAAAAATGAATATAAAATGATATTTAAGATTGAAATTAAGGAGAAAATGATGAGATTAACCCTACTATCTATTCATTTTTCTATGACATTTTACCTTACTGCATATTTCTATAATGACAAATCATCAATTACATGTCACACAAGCCCTCCATTAGTGTCTTGGATAGAAAAAAACAAATGGAATGACTAAAACAGAACAAATCCTAAAGTTCAAGATGAAAAATGTAACTTTTAAAAATTTAGAGACGAAAATGAAACCGGAGTGATAGTTTATTGACCAAAATGTTATTTACACTAAATTGAAAGGGGAGACTTGACTTTTCGATTTCATATAAAAAGAATACTTATACTTTAAATTATGCTTATGTTAGTAATACATCATAATAATATCATCACAGTAATTTTTTCTTTAAAATAAAAAATAATTATGGGCATGAAACTTCCTCTCTCTTGATTTTATTTTGTTGGGTCTTTTTACTTTTGTCTTGCTTTTAAAACATGCAAAAAATTATTGCATTCTTCTTATTCTTGGGACTTCTCAAATCAACTTGTTCCTTCTTGGAGTTTAATCAAGATCAGCTAATCCAAGATCCTTCGGCCAAAAAGATGCCACGTGGCATGATTGTCTACACCAAAAAGTATAATATTTATTTTACGGTAAAATGCATATAAGATCTGTGATTTTTGCCAAATACATGAACACCTCCTGTGGTTTAAAAATGACATATTATACCTCTAGTTCATATTATTTGTAACGACCCGCTTTCCGTTAAATTCTTTAAATTCAAATGCACAGTGGAAGACTCAATTTTTAAAGAAAAACGGCATGGGTTCGTTTAAAAATCGAATAACCAAAACCTGTTTACAACCCAAATTTCCATAGAAAGCTATAAATCGGGAATGCGCATTCCAAAAGAGAGTTTAATCATAAAACATCGAAACACTTTATACAAACACCCTTCGCGGGCTCAAAAGACACAAGTATGTAAAAAGTATATGATTTACAAGCATTTTTACGAATGCTTAACCAAAAGAGTTTTAACATTGTCCATACACCATCTCATCAAGTCACGCGACTCCACTTCCTCTACCACGCTTCTTGGGACGGGGTTTACCTGAAAATATTGTAGTGTAGCACCATTAGCAAACAATGCTAGTGAGAGTAAAATGAAAGCAAGTAATCCTATGAACAAAATCTCATAACCGAAATCGTGTCCAAAGGTCTATAAT
This sequence comes from Gynostemma pentaphyllum, assembly GCA_028015215.1. Lineage (NCBI taxonomy): Eukaryota > Viridiplantae > Streptophyta > Magnoliopsida > Cucurbitales > Cucurbitaceae > Gynostemma > Gynostemma pentaphyllum. Next base: position 45,009,498 of record CM051347.1, on the reverse strand, counting down.
GCTCAATACTACCCACATCCACACTTCCAATTTTCATATAATCATTCGATAGTCAAATATTACCCGTAATCATCATTCAAAACCATGAGATAGATATAAAGACTTAAAGTAAAATTAACATTCACAACTAAGTCTACACAATTCTAAAGAATAGGTAAAAGTAACATTAACTATCTTTATTACCAAACAAGTTTCATCGTATCGTGCTATTGTCTGGATCGAAATCAACATACCACGTACGGTCGTACTATATCTCAAATCATCGGATATCAAGACTTTCACCATATCGGATATCAGGACTTTCACCATATCGGATATCAGGACTTTCACCATATAACAAATCATCGCACCATGATACGTATGGATCAAAATCAACATACTACCATGTGCCGTATCACAAATCATAGTACCATGGTTACATATGGATCAAAATCACATACTACCATGTACTATTTCACAAACCCTCGCACCATGATTACATATGGATCAAAATCAACATACTATCATGTGTCGTAGTGCCATCATCGTAACGTGCTCGTATGGATCCGAATCAACATACCACGTACGGTCGTACCATATTACAATCATCGCACCATGATTACATATGGATCAAAATCACATACTACCATGTGCCGTGTCACAAACCATAGTACCATGGTTACATATGGATCAAAATCACATACTACCATGTACTATTTCACAAATCATCTCACCATGATTACATATGGATCAAAATCACATACTATCACGTGCTGAATCAATGTGCTCAAGGTTCCCACAAATCATCACACCATGGTTACATATGGATCAAAATCAACATACTATCATGTGTGAATCAATGTGCCCTAGGTCTCCAAAAGTTAGCTAAACTCCAAAGAATTCTACTAAGTTAATTAGAAACCTAACTAACTAGATTACACGAGTTATCACTCAAGTGCATCTTCTAATTACTTTAACTTCCAAATCCATCAAAGTAACTTCCATTCTCACTTTCATCTAACATCTCCAAATCTTATTACCATACTTCCAAACCTCTCCGACGTTCCCTTTTCATCGAACTCATTATAACTCCAAACTTTCTCCACACACACTTTCGAATTAAAGTCTCTAACCAAAACTTAATCCTAAGAAGTTATCTCCCTCTTTACATCGATAAACAATTACATAACGAAACTAAATTCATAAAACCACTAACTTTCACATTAAACTCACCTTAGCTTGTAGACAAGCTCCGATATAAATCCGAGGTTGCAATTCCACGAGCAATTCACAATCCTACAAACGAATTACACCTAAATACCATTAATTAATCGGAAAACATTCAAACTACATCTAAACGCATAAAACAACGAAAATCCCGGATTTCCTTCCTATGGTGCTCTCGGCCATACAAGGAAAATTAAGGTTCGGGTTTGGTTTTCTGGCTTTTAAGCACTTTAGAGGTGTTTCGGGTTGGTTTCGGATACTTTGGAGGTTCGCAACTACAATGGGTATCCGTAATTTAGGGTTTTGATCAACAATCGATTCCCGAAAAATTAAGTAAATAGCAAAAACACAATAACCCTAACATCCTAAACATGGCCAAGTGAGGGAAAATCACATGGGACGGGTTTCCGGCTCAAACTCGGTTTTAGGGTTTAGGGGAAGTTTCTAAAATCGATCAAAACGACTTTCGCGATGGAAATCTTCAAGCTTCGGTGAACGAATTTGAAGATTTCAATCCAAAACCACCATTAAAATACTATTCACATCAAATTTTAGAAACTTTGTCATACCTTAAGGCCTTGAGAAAAAGAGCGAAAACCTCAATTTTTAGGATGAGTAGAAAGTACGTCTCGAGAGCTTTCCAACGAGCTAAGGCACGATGAAAACGGTCGAGAAACGAAGCCGGGGTGACAAATTCTTTCTCTCCTCTTTTTTTCTCCTAAGCTAGGGGTTTGGGATGAAAAATGAGAAGAAATTTTATGATTTTTGTCTAATTTTGGCTTAATAAAGGAGAAAGATGAATAGTGTTTAGATATTTAAGAAATCGAAAATGACGCCTACGTCCCTCTTTTGTTTTTACTTTAAAAACGAAATCCGAAGCTCGTAAATAAATCTAAAAGTGATTAATAATTATTAATTGGCCCATTAATAATTATTAATATAACCGAAACAAATTTAAAGTATTAAAACGATTAAAAAGAATTTCGGACGAAAATAACTACTAAAATCGAAATCACTACTTTTAAATTAACCTTAAATACTTTAATTAAAATAAATAAATAAAATAAAAAAAAACTTCACCCCCAAAAGTAACGGGATGCTACATTATTTCAATGAGACCTCACCTCCAACGCCATTAATTTTTTTTAGCCATCACTTTTTCGTTTGAACTCCGATTTAGATGATTTAAGATGTTTTAGAATCCTCATTTCAAGTATACATTATGATCACTTAAAAAATTTAAAATCGTTAATAGATAAAAGAGTTTATTATGTGATTGATACCATTAACCCTTTTGATTACTGATGATTTAGAAATTTTGAAACTGTTGTTGTGTAAAAATGGATATCTTCCACGTAGGCAACGAACTTAATTTATGGGACGAGTCGGAGGTAGTGCGCTGTTTCGACGGCGTGCTACGTAGGTACCTGAAAAGGAAAGGAAAAGAGCACCGGTGTGGTGCCGGCCTAAGACCCTCCGATGCTAAAGTCAGAGCAAGCAGAGCTAGTGTGCTAGAGAGAATAGTAGTAGAAATTAGTTACCTAATGAATGAATTTCTTCCCCTATTTATATAAGAGGAGGTTGATGACATCATCGTGCCACGTGTCGCAACAGGATTGGGCCACGTGTTGCTTCCCAACGACGTGTCACTTGTTGGTCATGCCACGTGTCAGCGTTTGATTGGATATCAATATAATGTAGTTTCTTGGTCTTTGATACGTAGTCTTATTAGTTGACGTAGACGTAGACTCTCGGGACTATGTAGACATACCTTCCTAGGCGATGTAGACGTAGCCTTCTAGACAACGTAGATGTAGCCTTATTAGATGACGTAGACGTAGACTCCCAGGCGACGTAAGACGTAGCCTCCTAGGTGACGTAGCTTTATCTTTTCAGGTGATGTAGACATGTCGATTGTGCATTATTTGAACAAGTTTAGAAATTCCACTTGTACTGATATAATTTCACCCACAACAGTGGCCTCCTACTCCCGAGCTGAGTTGAGACGTGAGTTCACTATTGCTTGGGAGTATTCTTTCAAAGTGGAATTTTGCCTCGGTGATATATCTGAAAATATTCTAAGTGTTGAAGTTTGTAGCGTGAATTTTCTGCTTTTCTAGTCGTCAAAATTTTGAGAAAATACTAAGTATTGGAGCTTGGTAGTTTGAATTTTCTGTTCTAATCATTTTGGAGTTGGGTTGTATGTCTAAGTTGTCTGATTCAATCATCAAGTACTTCGCCCCCTATGATTTTAGGAGTTAAATTTACTTCTAAAATCATAGTATAAATGTAAGTGTCCAATGTCCATTGTAGAGAAAAAATTTAATTAACTAGAAAGTAGAGAAATGAGATTTTTTTTTTTTTTTTTTATGACTTGGACTTTGTCTTGCCTTGTTGATTTGTAGCTTGAAATGAGAATTCGTCATTTGGGCGTTGTCATCAGGGCTATGTCATCAGGGCTGTGTCAATAGGGTTTTGTCATCAGGGTTTGTCATCAGGGCTGTGTCAATAGGGCTTTGTCATCAAGACTCTGTCATCAGGGCTATGTCAATAGTGCTTTGTTATCAATGCCTTGTCATTTGTACTTTGTTTTGGAGTTGTAAAAAATTGTTTGACCTCGTCCTATGACCAGTTGAATTTTGACCCGATGACGGTTGACCGTTGACTTTTTGACCTTTGACAGTTGACTTTTTTTTTTTGGCCTTGCCTTGAAGATTTGTACCTTATAATGAGACTTCGTTATTAAGGCTTTGTCATCAGGGCTTTGTCATCAGGGCTATGTCAATAGGGCTTCATCATCAACACCTTGTCATTTGTATTTTGTCTTAGACTTGTAAAAAATCGCATGACCTCGTCTTTTGATCAGTTGACCCGGACCGTGACCGTGTGACTTTTGACCCTTTGACCATTGACTTTTTGACCTTTGACCGTTGACTTTTTTTTTTAAATTCTCCTACCAGGTGCGGCTCGTGCGAGCCCTGCACTCCCTGGTAGACTTAGATTTTTTATGTCGTTTTTAAATTCTTCTATCAAGTGCGGCTCATGCGAGCTCTGCACTACCTGGTAGACTTAGAATTTTTATGTTTAGCTCTTCCACTTGACGGACTAGGAACTTTTTCATCTTGTTCTTCCACCTTGGTGGGCTTAGAACATTTTCAATTTGTTCTTCCACCTAGGCGGACTTAGAACTTTTTCATTTTGTTCTTCCACCTAGGCGGACTTAGAACTTTTTCATTTTGTTCTTCCACCTTGGTGGACTTAGAACATTTTCAATTTGTTCTTCCACCTAGGCGGACTTAGAACTTTTTGCTCTTTTTGTTCTTCCACCTTGGTGGACTTAGAACATTTTCATATTTTGTTCTTCCACTTAGGCGGACTTAGAACTTTTTGCTCTTCCACCTTGATGGACTTAGAACATTTTCATTTTATTGTAGTATAGATTCACATAGTTTGCCCCCACTCGAGTAGAGTTTTATGTCTTAGAAGTCTAACTCGAGTCTATTTTTTCTCGAATGATTTAACTCTCATAAATGCAATAAGTAGAAAAAAATATAATCTTAATAATTTGATTGTCGAACCTCTTACAATAAGAAATTTTAACGAAATTGAAAACTAAAACCAATAAAATTTGAGTTGCTTGACATCCTCATGGGTGTAGTAGAGCCTTTCAGATGAGATCAATCAATGTGTTGATGCCTTGACCAATACCTAAATGACCTAGCATGGTCCTTTTTAAGACTTGGGCTCTTTTTCAATAGTCGGACCTCCAAAGATGGTCTTTATTTCTCCATATGGAAAATATTTTGATTATCACAGTCTTGGTCTTTCTTATCTCCTTTACTTCTCACGAATTATTTCAAGTATCATTTTTGAATAAGGGTCTCAATTTCTTCCTTGAGATCGAAGCAATTAGAGGTGGTATGACTTGTTAGGAATGGTGTCCTAGAACTTGTAATTATTGAATAAAAATAATTTATTTCGAATAAATTAAATAAATAAACATAAGTTCTTTATTATCTATATTGATTCAATTGTAGATATTAGGAATATATGGAAATATATAAATATCAAACATTCAAATAGTAAAACCCTAAGTCACTCTTATGAAATCACGACTTAGTATGTGAGTCATATGAGAGGATTAAAGTCGAGATGAGTAACTTAAAAGTGTCTACAGTAAATGGATAACGTATGGGAACTTTATCCTGGTAACACTGTTGATAGCTTCGCATTTTGTTTATAGACAAATGATCTAATCCTAATCATTCATGTGGGAGACATGAAATGGAAGTATCATATACAATGCTGATTGTATAAGACAGGACCACGATGTTGATCAAATTTCTCATTAGTACCGTTTACGAGAAACAACCGAATATCAAACTAAGTTTATCAACCGTGATAGATCTCAATCCTGAGTGAAATGCGGACTCCTATTTATGGAGTTATGTTCTTTGATTCACATGGTTGAGAGCGATTACAGATCGCTCAATACACTCCTATTTTGGGAACATGACTAAATAAGTAGCTGGGAACTCATTTTCACGAGATGGAATTCATAACTTTCCTATAAATTAACGGTATCAGTGTGATACCTAAACATTTTAGGAACTTTAGGAAACTCCCTTGATGTACTGATTCGAGACATGAACAAGTGGCGCCACGACTTCTATTGATCACAGAAGTACCTTATCTTTAGTTCGACTAAAGATAAAGTTCATTGGAGAGTCAGCGGGAATACAAGGATAAAGCGGTAATTACAGGGGCAAAACGGTAAATTTATCCGCTTGTAATTATGAGGGTTCCACGTGAAGATATATCACAGATATAAATAAAAGATAAACTAAATGGACATAACTCATCTATAGTGAGGTGAGTTCTGAATCTATATTAGAATTATTCATAGTTAAATAATAAGTAATTAACTGATTATGAGTTAATCACTTAATTGACTAATTATTAAGCTCATGATCTATAGATCCATCGGGTCCCTATGCTAGCCCAAATATCGTTGTAGCAAAACTAAATTATTAATTTAACTTAGGAAGAACAAACAATTTAAGTAATTGATTTTACTTAAAATTAGGCAATATTAATTATTTGAATAATGAGATTATTTCAATGAAAATTAATATTAATATTATTAAATATTAATATTGATACAATATTAATTTCTTAAATAAAGAGTTTATTTAAATGGAAATTAATATAACATTATTAATTATAATAATTTAAGGCAAAATTAATTGTTTAAATAAATAAATTATTTAAACGAGAATTAATGTTAATATTATTAATTATTTAAATAATGAGTTTATTTAAATGGAAATTAATAATTAGTATTATTAATTAAATAATGAGTTTATTTAATTTAATAATAAATATTAGAGAGAATTAAATACAATTGGTTTAAGAAACAAATTGGTTTTGGCCCAAAATAATTAATTAATTGAATAAGATTCAATATATTAATTTTTTGGCTAAATATATTAAATTAGAAATTATTATTTGAATTATTTCTAATATTAATTGTTAAATAAAGAAAAGTAAATAAATTATATATATATATATATATATATATATATATATCTGTTAATGGTGGCGTTAAAATCAACATGGAATTCGTAAGTTTGGCCATTAATATGTATATATATATATATATATTATATTTCTTATTTATTTACCTTTTCTATTATTTAATAATTAGAAGATAAGCATATCTATAGAGATTATATATCATATTTTCCTATAAATATGACCATTGAGATTCATATTTTATATACTCCTCACTTTAATTAGAAAAGTGAAAATTCTCTCTCAAGTTTTTGCCCAATGGCCGATTTTCCTTAGGGAAAAAATTTAGAAGAAATTTTTTCTTCTTTTGTTCTTTCGGTTCAATTCCTACAAGTCGGTTTTGCTTTTGATCGGGATATAGCATAGAAGATCCGGTGTTGCTGAGGATTTGATGCTGTAAAGAAACCTCCAACCGATTCTCCATTAATTACTCAATGTAAGTAACGGTTTTAATTTTCGAAATTTAAAGCATGAATCTACATGTTTTATCACAAATTGCAATGATATTAATAGATCCGTAATTAAATGTTAATTAGTTTACTAAATAAAATTCCGCTAGTTTTAGTAAATCATCCCTTCATGACTATGGTCTCTATGGAAGAGGCAATACTTGTCTTTGTTTCTCTTGTTTGACCCTGCTTTCATCCTAGGCGGCCACCTAACCAAGTCTTTGTCTTTAATCTCCAAGAGTAGTTGTTCAATCGTGACCGTGGTGGGAGTGTACTTTTTAAACTTACTAGGAGGAAGACTCAGCTTCTCAAGTCAATCTCCCGATTTGAATCTCTTCTCATCCTCCTGATGGTCAGTTCCCCAGACAAAGTTTTCTGTTCGATCTCTCTTCTTGTGCTCTGATTGATTACTACTACCTCTTTCATCTGAAGTATTTCTACCACTAAGTAACTCTCCAGCACTCATATATTTTTGCGCTCTAATGAGGAGCTCGGTATATGTAGCAGGCGTCCTTTTGCCTAGTGACCATAAGAATTTTTCATCTTTCAAGCCAGCCATCACAGCAATCAGAGCTATGTCGTCACTATAACCTTCCACCTTCAATGCCTCGTTATTAAATCTCACTACATAGTCGAGGAGACTCTGCTCTGACTTTTGACGCACAGTCAAAAGGTGCGTGGCTGGTTTCTTATGATCTTTTCCACCAAGAAACTGAGTTACAAAAGACCGAGTAAGATCTTTAAATGAAGATATGGACCTCGGCTTGAGCTGCTTGTACCACTCGCGAGCAGGGCCTTCTAATGTAAAAGGGAATGCCCTACACTTGATAGCATCTCGGACTCCCACAGCCAATGCCCTAAACTCGATAGCATCCTTTGAACCCGTCATACGTAGTCATAGTTGGCATTTAGAATTTGGTGGGAAGCTTCACCTCCATTATATCATCAGTGAATGGCGGTTCTGTTTGCTCAAGTAGATCTTCTAGTGCAAGAGGAGTCTTTCCTCTATACTCTTTCTTCATATGACCAAGTTTTTTTGGAGTCCTTTTCAACTCGTCATACGTAGTCATAGTTGGCATTTAGAATTTCTCCCAGGTCGGACTTTAGTTCTTACTAGCCTCCATTATAGTTCATGAGAGGAAGCGAACCTCCCCGGCCCCATATTTACTTTGACTTCCCTTTTGAACCACTATTCTCATGAATTCGTGCTCTAAGTACGATTCATCTTTCTTGGATTGCACTTCCCCGTGCAGGGTAGCGAGTCTTTCCTCTAGAATTTGAGCCTTTAGCAAGATCTTCATATAACCCCAACTTGATCTTTGGAGCATCACTTCGTGGCCTTGGCCAACTCTTACTACGGCTGATTTCCAAGGTGTTGTTATTGTTCTCCAGTGCTCACGAGTTTGATGACTTCACAACATATCATCAATGTTCTTGACTTCTCTTTTGATTGAGAATTACTCTTCCCGAGGTCGGACTTTCATTTTTTACTAGCTTGCTTTTTATGACGAGAGAGGTGTATGAGAGGAAGACGAACCTGCCGAAGGATATTTAACTTTGACTTCCCTAAATTTGAACCAGCTATTCACATGAATTAGTGAATTGTCACCTAATGAATGAATTTCTTCCCCTATTTATAGAGAGGTTGATGACATCATTGTCCTTTCGTTGGATTGGCCACGCTTCCTAACGTGTTTGTTGGTCATGTTAGGAATGGTGTCCTTGACGTGATCATTTTTTTGTAGTAAGATTTAGAATAAATTAAATGAGTTCTTATTATCAAGATCTGATTCAATTAACTATATTAAAAATATATAGAAATATTATTAATATCAAACTTCAAATAGTAAACCCTAACTTGCTCTTATGAAATCACGACTTAGTATGTGAGTCTAGGGTTAAAGCATCTTAACCCTTCCTGGAACCGGCATTGGCACATTTTACTCTTACTACTTCTTGATCATTTGCATGAAATGGACATATGCAATGTTGATTGTATAAGGACCTTGTTATTCGTTTCTCATTAGTGCTACGAGTGATTGAATATCTAAGTTATCAACCGTGATAGATCTCAGTCTGAAATTCACCTATGTCATCTATATCATCACCATAGTTGCCGTAGAACGCTCAATACTCTGTTTTAACATGACTAACTATGAACTCATCTTCACGAGATGACAAAGTAGAGCAAACTTTAGGAACTTAGTATACTCCTTTCGAGACATGAACAAGTGACGTCACGATTCTATTGCGCCAAATCTCAGTTCGCTAAAGCGTAAATAATGGATATCTTCGGGGCAAAACGGTAAATTTATCCTCCGTAATTATGAGGGTTCCACGTGAAGGATATTCACAGATATAAATAAAAGATAAACTAAATGGACATAACCTCTATGAGGGGAGTTGGCATGATCTATAGTGGAATTATTCATAGTTAGATAATAAGTAATTATGATCATGTGTTAATCACTTAATTGACTAATATTAAGCCCATGATCTATAGGTCCATCGGGTCCCTATGCTAGCCCAAATATCGTAGTCGCGAAATCAAGTAGAAGAAATGGAAATTTTAAGTAAGTGAATTACTTAAAATAGGCATATTATTGTTTAAATATTGAGTATATTTAAACGGTAATTAATATAACATTATTAATTGTTTAAATAATAAGTTTATTTAACAGGAAATTAATATGAATTTTTAATTAGATATTATTAATTATTTTAAATTTGAGTATATTTAAATGGTAATTAATAATTTGAAATTAATTAACATTATTAATTGTTTAAATAATTTATTTAACAAATTAATAATTAAAATTAATTAATTATAATAAAATATTATCAAATAAAATTATTAATTAAATAATGAGTTTTTTAATGGAAATTAATGATTAAAATTTCATTATTAATTATTTAAATAATGAAAATTATTTAAATGGAAATTATAATTAAATATAATTTGATAATATTTAGTCGTGAGAAAATATTAATATTATTAATTGTTTAAATAAAATTTTTTTTAAATGGTATTATAAATAAATTAATTAGTTGGACTTTTAATTTAAGAGAAATTTTAGCCCAATTGGAATGCAACCTTTATTGGCCCAAAATAATTAATTAAATAAATTAGAATTATTTATTAATTAATATATGCATTTTCGCTATTTATATGAATTGTTTGATGAAGAGATAATTGCTTGAATTATATCCTAAAATAATTACAGATTTACTTACCCAAGATAAATAAAAATAAAGAAAAAATAATCTCCTATTTATCATGACTTTTCAATTGCTAGATAAAGGAGAGATATCTTTTTTCTTTTTGTTTTTCTCATTACCTAAGTGATGGATTCCTATTTTTGTTAAATATTTTTCAAAAAAAAGGGTCATTCATAAATCACACATTCAATCCTTATAATTCGATTCTCTCTCTTCCTCCTCTCCCCCTCCCCGTTTTCTTAGGCCATTGGGAAGAAAAATTTTTTCTTCTCCCAATTCTTCTTAAGTTCGATCCCACATCGGATTTCGACGAGATCCGGTGTTCTTGAGGATTTGTTGTCAGAAAAAACCCCCAAACCCATTCCCTATAAACAACCAAGTAAGTTAGGTTTTAATTTTCAAAATATAAGTATGAATCTACATGTTTTATCACAAATTGCATGATGTTAATAGATCCGTTATTAAATGTTAATAAGTTTACTAAATAAAATTCCGCTAATTTAGTAAATCATCCCTACAGGCACGTGTCATCGTTTGATTGGATATCAATATAATGTAGTTTCTTGGTCTTTGATACGTAGTCTTATTAGATGACGTAGACGTAGACTCTCGGGACTATGTAGACATACCTTCCTAGGCGATGTAGACGTAGCCTTCTAGACAACGTAGATGTAGCCTTATTAGATGACGTAGACGTAGCCTCCCAGGCGACGTAGACGTAGCCTCCTAGGTGACGTAGCTTTATCTTTTCAGGTGATGTAGACATGCCGATTGTGCATTCTTTGAACAAGTTTAGAAATTCCACTTGTACTGATATAATTTCACCCACAACAGAAACAACTATAACGTCGTGCTTGAAATGAGGATTCTAAAACATCTTAAATCATCCAAATCGAAGTTCAAACAAAAAAATTATGACGAAAAGAAAATTAATGACGTTAGAGGGAAGGAATCTCATTTAAATAATATGAAACCACATGAGTATGATTTGTCATTTTTAAACTACAGGGGGATGTTCATACATTTACTAAAAACTATAAGCATCTTATTTACATTTTACTTTTTATTTTATTATGTCACTCACAAGTCACAAGTACTCACATTATAACAAATAAATAATTGTATTTTAAAAAAGCTAAACAATAATATCATGTATGATAAATAAAAAATAGTTTTCAAGAGTCTTACCAGAGATAGAAAGAAATAAGAAATGAATGCAGCATATAATGAACGATCAACAGAGATGCTAATTAATTAAATGGTACCACATACCCAAACAATGCAAAAAATGCAAATTGTACCACATACCCAAATCAAAAGTGGGCCAAAGTTTCAAATAATGAATGATGAACATAGATGTTAATTAATTAAATGTCAAATTTAAGTGCTGACCAATAGTTATTTTTGGGTTTATTTTCCTTTCATAATGAAGGTGGGTCACGAGGGTTAGAGAATCAAATTCATAATTTTTTAAATTAAAAAAGATATTTATTTGATAAAAATAATTGGTTCTATAAAACTGTTCAAATGATATAGATTAGTTGTCGATTGTAATATAACTCAACTAATTCAACACTGATACTCTATTTCATAAAATCAAAAGTTCAAATCTCTCCTCCCATAATTTGATGTAATATTTAAAAAAAAAATTGTAAATACGAAAGTTATTCATTTAAGGTTAACCTCAATGTCTATTCGGTTTTCCACGTCATTTAATCTCAATGTATATTTATATAATATCACATCATCAATTACATGACATATAAACTCTCTATTAATATCCCAAACGAAAAAGCACAGACGAAATGACTAAAATGGAACGAACTATAAAGTTCAGAGACGAAAAATATCATTTTTGAAAGTTTAGAGACGAAAATGAAACCCGAATAAAAATTCATGGACTAAAATGATATTTAACCCTTCTTTCTTTCATTGTTTAAGAAAGAAATTGAAAATTTATTTAACTCTAAAGTTGTGTAATTCTTATGAATATATCAATTATCTATACTATATTAAAATACTAAGAAAGGGTTTAAGGAGAACTTTTAATTTCCTCTTTTTACCCCTTTTTTAATAATATTAAATTATATTTTAGTTTTTTTTTCTCCTTTAAAAAATGGGTTTCCTTGGGATTAATAATAAAACATTTTGTTTTCATAGCAGTACAAATTCGAAGGTTTCTTCCACTTTCCCAAACATGTTCTGCAAATTTGTCTCGATTCTTGGACTTTAAACCTCAAATACTCATCAAGTCATACCACATTCCAATGCTGCTTAAATTGAATATAAATTTGTTGAATATATATAGAACCTTCTTCACCAATTTATTCAATACCTCGTTAGAAATGTGAAAGTGGCAATGGAAATGTGTAATTTCTAACGCTCTAATTTTAGAGCCCGTTTGAGATAGATTTTGAAAATTTTTAAAAGTTTGTTAATGGTTATAAAAACACTTTCTTTATTAAAAAAAAACGTTAAACACTTCCAAAAGTCATCCTAAAGAAGATATTGCTCTCGAAAACCAAAAACAAGGGAGAGTGAATATATATGGTCGAGTTTGGTATGTTAGCGAAGTAATTGAAGAAGAAATCAACAATTTAGGGGGGCGTTGGTTGACCCCATTTCACTGATAACCCATCCAATTTGATAGGTCCCTCGAGTCATATTTATGAGATCTTGCGTTTTTGGAAGGAAAGAAACTTAACTAAAGAAAGGGACTCCATGACTTATTCTTGAATTTAATTCCTTAACACTTGTTTGTTCATTAAGATGAATCCTTGCTTGACATCTTAAAAATATTGATTTTTTTTTTTAAATTTTAGATATTACATTAGATTGGGAGAGAGGAGATTATTAGATCTCATGAGATTGGAGCAGATGTCTAACCATGCTTGTGTTGGCTAAAAATATTGAATTAAAGTCTTATAATATTTAGTTTTACCTTTTTGTATTTTGCTCATTCATATATTTTGAATAATAAATTATTTAAGCTCCCATTTAGTCAATCTCAAGGGATATATAGATGAGAAATTAATAGGAATAAAATCTATGGAAACATATTTTATAGAATGAAAATTACACATTGTTTTCATTTATTCTTAAATTAAATAAATGTACGAGGAAACATGTAAAGGAAAGATAATATTTGACAACAGATTAACGGATAATATACCTTAAGCTTATAATTTGCTGGACTCATTTCATTCCTTTTATAATCCTCTCAGTCTCCAAAAACAGAACTCTGAATCCAAAGCCCTTCTTTAAAACTCACAAATCAAGGTCAGTATAGAAACATTGATGGCATAAAAATAAATATATATATATAAACAAAAGCAATAGACAATTAGAAAAAATGAAAGACTGCAAAATAAACTCAGCAATATATTAATGAAGGATTTCAGTCCATATGGAGAGGAAAAATACATTTTCAACCATCATATTGAAACATAATTTTAGCTATAATATGATTTCATATATCATTGATTTGAAGGAAAGCTAATAGAGGAAACAACTCTTATAAGTATACACGATTTAACTACGGCGAATTCCGTGTCACCTTCTTATAAGTATACCACTTAGCTAGCAAAAGATACATAAGAAAATTAAGCAGACTCAATATGGCCAAGAGCCAAAAGAAATAATCAAGATGTCCCTTGTTTAAATTGTGAGGAATCCAACCAAGCTTCCCATTTCTAGTAGTAACTCGAGTCACAATCGTAACTAGTACCGTGCTCAAGTAATTTCCCAAACCGAAAGTGGTGAGCGAAAGAGCAGACATCATGCTTCTCATTCCTTGTGGAGCTTGGTCATAAAAGAACTCTAACTGTCCTGCAAAGGTGAAAACTTCTGCACTCCCAATAAGAAATTGAGGAAGAATTTGCCAGAGAACTGACATGGGAACTTTTTCGATGTCGTAGAGACCGTTCTTCTTGACATAGTCAAGCCTAGCAACCTCCAAGACACCAGAAATTACCATGGAGAATGTAGAGATGACAAGTCCTATCCCCATCCGTTGTAATTGGCTAAAACCGTGTTCGTTGCCTGTAAACTTCCTCGCACACGGGACGATCAGTTGATCATAAACAGGAGTCCAGAAGAGAACACCAAGTGCATTGAAGAAGGACAATGATGCTGTCGGAATTTCGAAATGGCGCCCAATGTGTTGGTCCATTGTATTGGCTTGTAAAATAAACATAGTGTTAATTTGGCTAAAGACAGCAGCAAATATTATTCCACTTGCCCATATCGGTAACAACTGTATAACGCATTTAAGCTCCTCGACTTGAGTTACTGTACAGAGTCTCCAAGGATTTGATTCACCTTCAATGCAGTCAGTTTTAATCCCGATAGCCGCTGCCTTGTCAAAGAACCTGGAATTAGATGAATGAAACACCAATCTTATGATTTTCTGTTTAAGACATCAAAGATATATATATCGTAGTATTGATATAAGTTTTGGAGGAGTGACTATAGATTCTATGTAATTTTATAAAGTTGCAGACTAAACAGTGAGAAAGTTAAATGTCACAAACATGTTGGTTGATATGTACTTACTTGAATTTTTCGGTGTGCTCGAGTTTGCAATTTCCATTGATTTCTGACTTTAGATCACTAGTCTCATAAAGGAGTGTCTTATCATCCGGGACTTTAAGTTGCACGTTCCGAAAGGATGCAACGATGACTTGCAAAATCCTTGTGAGGGGGCTCCCGGTAGGTTTGTGCTGACGGTAAAACGTGCAACCTGAGATGAAAAATATTGTTGAAATGGCCATGGAAATTGCAGGAACTCCAAACCCCCACCCCCAACCCACATTCATTTGTATCCAGACCGGAACCACCGAAGCGATTAGTAATCCTAAGTTAGCCCAAAAATAAAACCAATTAAAGAAAGAGCTCTTCCTTTTTCTTTCGGTTTCGTCACTTTCATCAAATTGATCAGCTCCGAAAGATGATAAACAAGGTTTCATTGCCCCTGACCCAAGAGCAATCAAGTAGAGTGCTACAAAGGTGACACTAGTTTGAACACTACTTGGGTGACAACCAAAACTATCACACGGTGGCTTTAATCCCGGTATCGAGGCCGCCATCGTTAATAGTACCATGCCCTGCAATGCAATGCAAGTCATCACCATTCACCAAGCCAATTTTGTATTCAATTTAGACAAAAAAACAACAACATTCCTTTATCTAAAAAACTTACAATAAGGTAGACGATCGAGAAACTAGCTATCGTCCGATATCGACCCAAGTAAGCATCAGCGAGGAAGGCTCCAAGCAATGGAAAAAGGTAGCAAATTCCAGACCAATTGTTTACGGCGTTTGAAGCAGCAACATTTCCCATATTTAAATGCCATTGAAGATAGTTAATTAAATTGGCAGCCACCCCATAATATGCCAATCTTTCACTACATATATTTCCTATGATAAATTAAAAACTTTGAGTATCAAAATTAAATGAAAAGAAAGAAAAAAAAATCAAAAGACAAATTAAAAAAAAAAAACATACCAAGAAGAAAACTGCAGGCTTTCCAATTTCCCGTCTTTTTCTTCTTCATCTTATAACCAAAGATTTATCAATTTTCTGGCTTCATCTTATATTCTAAAATATTTTCATATAAAAACAAAAAAAATTGAAAAGAAGGGTTGAAAATAATGTGCTTCTATTCTCTCTTGAAGAGTGACCGCGACGTGAGGCCACAGACTTTGACCTATCTCAATCTCAAAAATCACCAAGGTACAAATTATTTATTTATTAAAAAAATGCTTTTTCATTAGTTCACACTGGTTTTTCAATAGGTTCATTCACTCTAGTCCATCCTATTTATTGATTTTGTACTATGCTTAAAAAAAAAATTCAGTTCCATCATGAACCGATTAGAGTATATCCTATTGGTCATAGATACGTCGTTTCATCTTTAAAAAAGTGGTTCGATCTTACATCTCCGGAACATTAAAGAAAAGTTACACATCCTTAATTTTCCATTTTTATATTTATTAATGTTAAAATGTGTATTTAGAGATTTAGTCGAGATTTTAAATTATTTAGGCAAAACATTCATTTTTAGTTACGCGTGTTGCCTTTAAATATTCCGGTATTTATATATAAGCACTCAAATATGCTTACAAACTAATAAAAAATATTATATGGTTTTTTTTTCTTTCTTTTTTCGTGGCTTTTTCTATTGGTTTGTAAACATATTTTTAGGTGCTTACCAAGTATTATTCAGTTCATAAACCAACATTTAGTGATCTGGCTTTTTCTATATTAATGTGCCTAAAAAACAACACTATTAATGAAAACGTCTTCATCAACCTCGTGTTCATTAGATATACAGTATGGGGATTTTTTTATCAACAATACTTCCATATACACCGGTAAATACCGGGGCAGAGCCACGTAGGTGTCCCCACCTCGATTTTTTTAAATATATAAAATATGATACCTCCTTTTATATTTTAAATATATAAAACTAAATTATTATTAAATTTGTAAGGTTGTCGTAGTGGATGTCGTGCACAAAGGAGATTCTTTCGTATCCCACTGCATACATCAAAAGATTTGATTTGCATTTTATTTTTACTAATTTCAAGCCTAATAATTTATTTTTAAAAAAATCATTATTTTATGAAAGAAAATATATTTGCTTTATTTAATTAAATTTTTGTATGTAATTATATATTTTTTTTATTTATTTTATAAATTTTTATAAGAAGACATGTAATTATTTTTATGCTTCAATTTCATAAATATAAAATAAATTTAGTATCTTTTAAAGAATTTATCTCAAATAGCAGAAATCTACGTACTAATTAATAAAATGTTAGAATTTTATAAAATTACTCAAATAGCATAATTATAGTTCAATAAATTTATTGAACTATTTTTCATTAGTATTTTTAATGAATTTGTTCCTTTTTTTTTTTACCTTTTTAAGTTCAAGTTCAATAATTTATTGACTATTTGATTATATTTCATTATTATTTTCAATGAATTTATTAGTTTTTTTTATACCTTTTTAGTTCAATAAATTTATTGAACAATAATTATGCTATTTGAATAATTTTTAAAAAGTTTTTGACATTTCAGTAATTAATGTGTAAAATTATGTCTGTAAGAATCAAGCCAACTATGCTTGCTGCCAAGGATCAAGAATTCACAGATCTCTATCTCTAAGAACACTCACAACAAGACTAAGAACAATTGAACATTCACAAGCTAACTCTATACTCATGAATTAAGAAAACAAAGAGAAGAGAGAAAGAATTGAACACAAGAATTATAGAGGTTCGGAATATTCCTACGTCCTCTCTCACAAAGGCTTTCTTTATTAATATCTCATACAATGAACTCAGAAATTACATTCTCACACTTTGACACTCCCTTTTACCAAGCTTAAATAGAAGAAGATGAAGTAGCTGAATTGGCGCCAAAAAACAGTTGCAACAAACTCTTCTTGTAACAAACCAACTGGGCAAAACTGTAACTGTCAAAGTCTTCAATTTTGACTGAGCTCAATCTAAGTCTCATTTCACAATGTCATTTCAGTAATTGCCCCTTTATTTTATGACCATTGATTAATATATAAAATTTTAATTTTTTTTTATAATAATAATATTACTATTATTAAGAAAATGTTACGTGTATATATACAGTCGTGCCCCCTCCCTCTGAACTTAATTTATGGCTCCGTCACTAGGTAAGTATATAGTACATACTTCCCAATGATATGAACCTGTACATTTTTTACACGTGGATTTTATTTTAATTAATATAGTTTTTATTGTACATCAAAATTTACGTGTCAAAAAAGTAGAATTTTTAGTGTCCATATCCACCGGTGTGCATGGAAGTATTATTTCTTTTTATTTGAAATTATGCGTCCACCTGTAATTTGAGCAATAATAGATAAATATTGAGATTTATTAAGGGTAGTAATTTATTATATTTACTTATTTTCCTTATTTATAGGTATTACCTTATTTATAATTTTTTTTTCCAAAAAGTTTTCTGATAAATCAAATTAAATCGAATGAAGTATGGGGCAGCATAAAAAACAAAACAATTTCAGAGTTTTTTGAAGCACACCGTTTTTTAATACAATTTTTTTTTAATCTGTGCTAATTAAATATTGAATGAGATTGAATTTATTTAATGTTGTGGTTTAATAATGGAGAAGACATGGATGGTTCTAAATTAAAAACGGGACAGTTTTTAAGGGTTTTGAAATTAAATATTGTGGTTTTAATAAATATTCCTAAGAATATTGTAACTTTGAAAATATTAATAAAAATATTGTAAATCGCATACCCAGTATGCGATTTTAGATAGAAAAAGTTGAAATCGCATACTGAGTATGCGATTTTAGAAGTAAAAGGTAAAATCATATACTCAGTATGCGAATTTAAAAGTAAAAGGTAAAATCGCATACAGAGTATGCGATTTTAATAGACTGGTAGAAATCGCATACTCTGTATGCGATTTCAAACCAGTGCATTTTTTTTTAAAAACTCTCTGTATGCGATTTCTAAGCAGAGACCAATTAATTTTTTTTAAAACTCTCTGGATAGAAATCGCATACTCTGTATGCGATTTCAAACCAGAGAGTGCAAATTTTTTTTATGGCCATTTTTTTTAGAGTATGCAAATTTTATGGCCATTTTTTAAAAAAAAACTGTATGCAAATTTTTGAGTGGCTCGTTAAAAATGTGAAATATTGATCAACAAAATATGAAATATTCTCTCACATTCATAATAACAATCGAAGTCTGAAATTGACATTTGATTTGAAATAATGAATTATTCAAGTCTTAACAAGTTTTGAACAAATACATCATCATCGATGACCTCGTCCCCCACCGGAGGTCGTCTCCTATTACGAGGAGGGCGAACACATCCTATCGGGGTTATATATGAATCATCGGTAATATGTGAAGGACCTGGCACCATCGACCACCCGAGATGGTCCTGTATCATCCATATGATGTGATGGACCGGCACCATCACCACCAATACGACGCCTCCTCCCCGCCCCGTCCTCGACCGTGAGTACGTCCTGGAACTCGCGGTACATCAACATCACTATCAGGTTCAGGAATGACGACTGTGAAAATATTTCCTGTGATCCCAGGGTTGGTACCATGACAAAATGAGGGGATGACGGGTTACTAGGATAGTTGTGTGTGGTCTCCTGGTACATCACCCATCTCCTCGGTATGCATCTCCTCAAGAACGACATCATCAATTCCCGCTTCCTCAGGAGCAGGATGTGCACGTGGACGACGACCTCTTCTAAAGCGAGGATCTGGACGCTCTATCTCGAACATAGTATTGAATTCCTCCATATGAGGAACACATTCTCCGATATAGTCTCGAGTCAGCTGATCAGGACAATCTAGAGAGACATTTTGCAGTCGACCAAGCTGATTAACAAAGAAAGTTGTTAATTTACGATGTTAACAATAATAAAAAAAACAATTTTAATGACTCACCACAAAGTCAAAAGCAGCAGCGTGTCGAGTAATGAACAAACGAGTGATAGAGGTATACCACTCTACATAATCAGCCTCACAATCACCAGGAAATTGAACAGGATGTCCATCAATAATATGAGATCGTCGATTTGACCACCGTACTATGAGAGGTGCATGTTCTATCCGCCAATCAGCATCTCTGCGACCTCTGAGATCCAATGTGTGTAAATGGAGATCTGTATCACATGGTGATGGAATATCTTGTCTGAGACCAAATTGACGCATGACTCGATCTGGACGATGCCACTCAACTATATGAAAGCAAATGAGTGGGCAAATACTCGGCCACAAGTCACGACTATCTATCTACGAAGTCCAGGCAATGATATCATGTGATGCGGA
Source organism: Gynostemma pentaphyllum (assembly GCA_028015215.1). Classification (NCBI taxonomy): domain Eukaryota; kingdom Viridiplantae; phylum Streptophyta; class Magnoliopsida; order Cucurbitales; family Cucurbitaceae; genus Gynostemma; species Gynostemma pentaphyllum. The sequence goes on along the minus strand of CM051347.1, from coordinate 44,989,177 downwards.
TCACGGTTCCCACACGATCTATAACATTGAAAAATATTAGTTAATTAATAGAGTAATTCACAATCCAATAACCAAGAATACATAAACCGAAAGACATACATCATTTTCTCCCAATTGATCCAAGATGTATCTATCTGAAGTAAAACATGAGTCGAAACTTGATGACGGAAAAGTCATCTCTCCACCGCAAATGCAAATTATAAACAATATGTTAAAATATATTAGTATGTTAATGAAGTAAACGTATTTAAAAAACTAAAATATATGTAATGTACCGTGCACCCAGGGGTAGATCAACATCACGATGGCGTCGTATAAGTAATCGCGAGGAGCAATAGTAGGAAATCGATCCCATGCCCACAATCAAGTAATATCGGTGCGCCAGGCAATCTCGCAGGCGTCTTTGGAAGAAGCCTTACACATTTCCCGATATAGCCATGATAAACACGCAGATCCCCAACTAAAGCCACCGGCTATCTGGAAATCCTCAAGTAAAGGCAAAAACATTAAATGGACTAAATTGCTCGATTTGTCAGCGAACAGACACCCACCAATTAGTTGCATAATGTACGCCCGGGCGTGTCGTTGTACTGTAATCTCGTCTGCATCAGCAGGTAGTACTGTGAACTGTTGTTCCAACCATGTTAAAGATAGGCATGATCCATGTAAATGAGGTCTGACTGGAGTGACACCTAATAGACGCTCACATAAACCTACCCATCCAAGTGAGACCGATCCAGTGACTACATCTCCATCTATAGGTAAACCAAATAAAACTGAGATATCCTGTAGAGTAATAGTACACTCCCCCATAGACATGTGAAAAGTATGGGTCTCAGGTCTCCATCGCTCGATCAATGCGGTAATCAAATGCCAATCTAAAGCTATAAACCCTATCCGAGAAATCCCATAAAATCCTGCCTGTAGTAAGTATACATCTATACGAGGATCATGTGGAATGCTACGCATAGTAGTCTCTCTGCGCCTACAAGTAAGAACAGGTGTCATTCGATTGGTCCACACCAAACTGGATCTATGGTCATCCTGTCTATGTAAAACCTCGGTGTCTCTAGGTCCTGGATCCATCACTGAAAGAATGCATAATATATATAAATGATCAAAATTAAAATCATAATACAAATTCTATAAAGTCAAATTGTCTACAATGAATGATCAAAATTAAAGTAAAATAATAATAATTAAAAATACAAATTCTATATATAAATAAAGTCAAATTCTATAAAATTAAAATACAAATTCTATATATAAATAAAGTCAAATTCTATAAAATCAAAATACAAATTCTATATATAAATGATCAAAAAAAAATAAAGATAAAAAAAATTGTCTACAATGATGTGTTCCTCGAATATGACGTGCTTCCCTCATGTGTTGGGTTCCCCTCTTTATTAGGACATTTTCTGCGATTATGTCCATCCTGCTTACAAATTCCACATCTTAACTTTCTACTGTTTCTCTCAAATCCATCTCATTGCGAATTCTACTACTTCGTGGTCCGCCACCGCCCTTAATAGCGATCGATTAGGATGTATCACGTCAAAGTTAGGGTAAGGCCATTCCGCTTCATGAGGGATTGGATGAAATTGTGGCTCATAACAAGAGTTGTATGTAGACATTTTGTAATAATCTTCTACATATTTCATGTAATCTACATGACAATGTAAGCAAGTCGCAATTACATGCGAACATGGGATTCCGTATACTTGCCATTTCTTGCAAGTACATGTTTTTAACTCCAAGTGCACAACATGACGAGTTACCTCCTTGTGATGCCATATTACGAAAGGCGCTTGTTACTTCAAACTCGCCATGCAATCTATCAAATACGTTTACTCAATGCTTACTTGCTTTTGCACCCATCGAGACATTTTATTCAATGCAAACCTACCACAAAATAATAAGTAATATATAGATTATACGAAACTTAAGATTATAATATTATGTCAACAATGAAACATACCTTGTATACTCATCACCTTGTCCAAGTGCATCTCTAATCTCTTGCTCTTCGTGCCTCAAAGTATGTTACACACCGGTAGAATGTGGCCTCTACTAATGGTGTGATAGGCAATGAGCGTGCTCCTTTTAATACACCATTGATGCATTCAGATAGATTTGTCGTCATCCAACCATATCTATATCCCTCATCAAATGCTTGAGTCCACTTTGACGGGTCAATGTTATCAAAATATCGAATGGAATTCTGATTCAGTTCAGATAGTTCATCCATACATTTCTGAAACTTAGTTACTGTAAATTGAGAACCAGCTCTAAAAACCAATTGTTTCATCAACTTGCTTTTGAATTTTTCATCACATGTCTTAAACAAAAGCGATGATGAGCCATTGGTGATGCCCATCCATTTCTAGGATTATTTACTGCAGAGATTATACCAGGATGTCTATCTGATATCAAGCAAATACCAGAGCGTTGCGTCACTCTCAAGCTCAACAGAGCCAAGAACCAACCCCAAGTGTCAGAACTTTCAACATCTACTATTGCAAAAGCTAGTGGAAATGAATGGCCATTGGAATCCAAAGATGTGGCAATCAATAATTTGCCATTATATTTTCCATATAAATGGGTTCCGTCAATCGTATAATAGGCCTACAATATTTGAATCCTTCTATGGATGGCCCGAACGACCAAAATACGGACCGCAATATATAATTCCCTGCCTCTTCCACGGAATCAAGTCTCCAATCAACTTGTGTTCCCGGATTTCTTTGTTTAATAATATTAAACCACCGGTGGTAATTTTTTATATGATTCTTCCCAATTACCATATACCATTTCAATGGCTTTGTTCTTACCTTCCCAAATTCTTCCATAATTGACAATATATCCAAATTTGTCCAATATGTGTTGCATCAACAAAACAATTTTAAAAGATTATCGACTTTCACCATATTTCGAATCTCTCTAGCAATAACACGAATCTAATTGAGGATGATCTTGAGACACACACGAGTATGTACAAGTGTGAGGACCCGATAAGTTGTGTGATCTCAAACATATTATGCACTTTTCAAATTGATGCTCTAAGTCTCCATATGCATCCATTATTATACTTTACACATTTGACTGCCCATATCGCAGGTGTTGATTCGATGACATCAAAATCATATTGATTTTTTATTGACCACCGTTTCACATCATGCTTCAAATCAATTTTTGTTTTGTACCTAAGTCCCGTACGCAATTCCTCATCTCCACCTCTTAATACAACACGTGGAAATGATGGGACTTCATTCATACGATTCAAAGAATCACTGTTCAACTCCTGGTGAAAGAAGGACAAGTGACATCATGCATCCTACTATCACTATTCAAATCAAGCATTTCTTCTTCATCGCCGGTTAGTGTACGTATATCAATAAACTCATTCGTCGGTGGAATAGTCTCATATGGATGATATGGAAGTAACCCAATATCATTAGATTGATCACCAACAACGTTACCCTCCGTATTTTCAAAACATATGTCACTATCCACATATAAATCTACTATATTTGGTGGAGGCAAACTGACGGTGATCATAAATGTCAAATCTACATCATTCTTGATACTTATTGGGACATATCTAATGACACTAGATGACATTTGTGTCAGATGACGATAGTATATATCTATCCTATTTGGTCTAACTTCTCCAAATAATGTGGCTATTAATAACGCCTTAAAATTCTCAAAAGTTATTCCATTCCATATAGTCAATGTCTTGAAAGGTGGTTTGTCATACGCAATTCCATCAGGGCCATCAATAATCCGTCCATTAACGTAACATTGTAATGTAATACACTTATCTCCCATTGGCAATAACTACAAATCAAAATTTTCAAATGCTAATTTAGATTTCAAACTAACTAACTCAATCACTAACAATCTTAATGTATAAATTTTTTATCAATATAGTAAATTTAATCAATATAGACAACATTTCAATCTAATTGACACACTTTTTAAACCAATTTAAGTATCACTTAAAAAAATTGAACAATCATAAAAATCAATTTCAAACCCTAAATCAATTTAAGTATGTGATTTTACCTTTTACTTTTAAAATCGCATACTGAGTATACGATTTTACCTTTTGCTTCTAAAATCGCATACTTAGTATGCGATTTCAACTTTTTCTATCTAAAATCGCATACTGGGTATGCGATTTACAATATTTTTATTAATATTTTCAAAGTTACAATATTCTTAGGAATATTTATTAAAACCACAATATTTATTTCAAAACCCTAAGTTATATTATATAAAATTTTCTCATTGAATCATTATATATAAATCAAACAAACATTTTTAATATACAAAATAAAGATTGAGATATATACCAGTGAATGATGAACGGAAACGTCGTAGGAGAAGTGAAAAGAGTAGACGGCGAGGGGCGAGGGGCGGTGGTAGATCTAATCGGAAACGGTGAGGGGCGACAGATCTGATCCTAAACGGCGAGGGGCGGCAACAAAGCTCAGTCGAAGAAGTAGACGGGAAGAGAAAGAAGATAGAAAATGGAAGAAGAGAAGAAGGGAAAGGGGGTAAAAAGTGCTGTCTTGAAATCGCATACCGTGTATGCGATTTCACCTAAATCTTTTAAAATCGTATACACGGGATGCGATTTTAGCTTTAAAATTTTAAAATCGTATCCCCTGTATGCGATTTACCTTACTTTTCCTAATATTTATTTTTTTACAATATTTTTCTAAATATTATTAAAATATACAATATTAAAAAAAAAACTCCCAGTTTTTAATATATTTTTAAACATCGGCTTTATAGTTTTTAAAATCTGTCTAAAATTAAAAAAAAAAAGAAAGAAAAGAAAAAAGCCCTCCTTTAGGTTACGTTACCTAGTTTTCAACCTTGCACGTGAACGCGGTATTTGTTTTTAGGGTAAAATGCGAATGAGACCCCTAAAGTTTGTTTCAAATGCATGAACACCTTTTGTAGTTTGAAAATGGCAAATCACACTTTTGTGGTTCCAAATTTTTTCAATTAGACCCCTCCCTTTTAATGCCAATAATTTTTTTTTAGCCATAACTTCTTCGTTTAAATTCCGATTTGGATGATTCAAGATGTTTTGAAATCCTCATTTCAAGCTCTACATAATAGTCACTTTAAAAAATTTAAATGATTAATAAATAAAAGAGTTTATTAACATCAAAGTACTAGGTATGATTGACACCATTAACTCTTTTTGTTATTGGTTATCTAGAAGTTCTTAAGTGACTATAGCGTAGAGACTGAAATGAGGATTCCAAAACATCTTGAATCATTTAAATCGGAGTTCAAACGAAAAAGTTATGATTAAAAGAAAATTAATGACATTAAAATGGAGGGGTCTGATTGAAAAAAATTGGAACCACAAAGGTGTGATTTGCCATTTTTAAACCACAGGGGGTGTTTATGCATTTGAAACAAACCACAGGGTCTCATTTGCATTTTACCCTTGTTTTTATTAGAAATTACTCAATAAATTGAAAATAATTTATTTATTTTTGTATGGGAATGCAAAACTTATCTTCTTTTAACTTATTATATATATTAAAAGGAGGGACTTGAAGATATATTTATTGAGGTGGGTTCTATTGTTTCTAAAAAGGTTAAATGCATAGAAGACACGTGCGCTTTCAAGAAATTTCAATTTACACCCATGCATTTTTAATTTGAAAAAAATCACCCCTACATTTTTAAAAGCTAGTAATTCCATCCAAACTAACAGTGGACAAATTTTTAATAATTTCTTGAAATTATTTTTGAATATAATATCCTTATTTACCTAACGTGAGTTAACTATCCATTTCTCTCTCTTCACGATCTTGTTCTCTCTCCTCTCTAACTCTCTCCTCTCTAACTCTCTCTTATCTCTTTGTGATTTACCGTTATGGTTGAGACCCATATTTGCCAAATTTGTCCTGTTTCTTGATTCAACATTGAAGGGTCTATGATGTTGTTGGAAATTCTTAAATCCATAAAATGCACAAAATCACATACACTCAAACTGAGAACGAAAACCACCATCAAAGTTATATTCTGAATTTACCATTAAAATTCACATATTATCATTCTTTAAAATTCATACATGGCCTGAATTGGTCTTTAAAAACACAATAGATCTGGTTCATGGAATTGAAACCCCTTTGAGTTCTCTCTCCTAACAAAAATGAAGTTTATCTAGGTTGAAGAAGAATAATGGATTTTGTATCTAAATCAATAATCATACTTTGAAAGAGAAAAAGAAAGAAATAGAGATTTGATCATTCGATAAATGGCTTGAAAATCGTATCTTCGAGTTTATCGGCTATGGTTTTTGTTGGAGAGAGGAGAGAGGAAGAGAAAGCTAAGCCATGTTAAATAAATAATAATATTATATTTAAACAGTTTAAAGAAATTATTATAAAACTGTCCACAGTTAGTTTGGATGGAATTATTAACGGATAATGACTTTTGAAAGTTCAGGGGTGATTTTTTTCAAATTAAAAATTTAGGGGCGTAAGATTGAAAGTATAGGAGTGTTTCATACATTTAACCCTTTCTAAAATCAAAACCTTAAAGTGAAATTCAATAATTTTTTGTTTCAAACACACAAATCATAGGGGCAATCAATTGGCGCATCTTCTAGCCAAGTTTTTGGCAACTTCTGGAAGATCAGATCGATGGAGAGATGTCTCTGCCCAAGGGTTTCAAGATTTTCATTCCCGATTTCTTTTCTTTCATTTGTTTTTTTTCCTTTTGTTTCGTTCTAAATAAAATATATATATCTAATATATAAAAGTGAAAGATGTTTTAAAAATATTTTAAGACCATTATACCCTTTTCTAATTATTAAATTTACAAAATATGCCACACAATAATTAATTACCACTAACAATTAATTATTATATTCTTATTATTACATTCTCTTATTTAATACAATGAGTTTAAAATATTTTTTTAATAAAATAGTTTAATGTTTCTATCGACGTTGACTATGATTTTTAACTATATCTTCTAAACTATATACTAAATATTAATTTAAAAATAATGAAATGAATATTATTTTGAAAATATATTTAGTATATTGAATAGGGTAAATTGCAAAATACACCCCTATCGTTTTGGTCGAATGCAAAAACACACCCCGTGGTTTGAAAATGAATATTTAAACCCCTGTAATTTCAAAACTGTGCAAATTGACCCCTTCCCGCTACACCTTGGATTTTCTTTTAGTCATAACTTTTTCGTTTAAACTCCGATTTGAATGATTCAAGATGTTTTGAACTCTACGTTGTAGTCACAAAAAATTCTAAATTATCAGTTTATAAAATTGTTTACGACTTCAACCCGATCTAATATATTGATGATGATAACTCTTTTTATATACTAATGATTTTTAAGTTTTTAAGTGACTATAATGTAGAGCTCACAACGAAGATTCCAAAACATCTTGAATCATTCAAATCGAAGTTCAAACGAAAAAGTTATAGCTAAAAGAAAATCAAAGATGTAACAGGAAGAGCTCAATTTGCACAGTTTTGAAACTACAAGGGTATAAATATTCATTTTCAAACCACAGGGGTGTGTTTTGCATTTGACCAAAACCACAAGGGTGTGTTTTGCATTTTGCCCTATTGAATATCATCTTCCCTTTTTTATCAACTAATATTATTATTTAAATTATTACTATTTACAAATGTTTATATACTTTCCCAATTTAATTTCGTTATTATTAATTCCATATTATGATGTTTATTTTTAAAAATATAATTTATAGCATATTATTTCATTATTCTTAAGGTATATTTTGAGAATTCATGATGTTTGTTTGAATTTATAGCATATTATTTCATTAGTATAAAATAATATACTATGAAAATATATCACGTGCAAGGCATGTGCTAATATACTAGTTTATTAAAAGGAGGGACTTGAAGATATATTTATTGACAACTTTGCCCACTATCAATTCTTAAAATTTCATAGAGCATACAATTTTCATTAATGGAATCTCAAATATGCCTCCTCGTCCTCATCCACTAATTAAGTATAAATTTATCATTAATTCATTTCGTCAAATGAAAGGAATATAAGAAGTTTGAATGAAATGATATTTTATGAATTAATATATTTAAAAATAGCAAAAGTCTTAAAAAAATTTAAGAATAACATTTTTTCCCTTATTCACTTAAAACAAATGCGAAACCCAACCCACGCATACTTTTTTAAAAATGTTAAATTTTCCAAGTTTTTTATCCTTTCATGTTCTAGTGTGATGCTAATTACAGATTTCATTTAGGTTGGAATTCGGTGACGTGGCTTTTAACAGTCATTAACTAATCATTGAAATTGGATTTGGTGACTCATTTCTATCCATGTAATCAGGGGCGGAGCCACTATAGTATAGGACCAGGGGCACATGCCACTCTCAACTTGTTCCAATTTACTATTTTATATATTCTCCAAATATATATATATATATATATATATATATTAATAAATATATCCTTTTATAATTCATTTTAAAACTACTTAATTTTAATCCAAAAGATATTAACCTCTTCTATTTTTTGATTAAGTTTTATTACCCCCAATCATTTAATATTTTTGGTTCAATTTGATATTATCTTAAAAAAGTGTCAATAAAAATTTTCACTTTTAAATAAGAATACGTATAAATTTATCTCTAAACATCTTATTTTATTTTTTTTAATCTTTATACTATAATTTAAATTCAATGTTTGATTCCTAAACTATTATTTATGTTAAACTAATTTTTTATAAAAAAAAATTATCCTAAATTATAGAAATAAAGTTTTTCCAATATTATTATAATTTATGTTATAATTATTTGATGGAAGAAATATATGATTCATAGCACTATTTGCAATACACATTTAAAAATTATCTATAGTTTTAATTCCAACGTTTATGTTGATGTGAAAGATATAATTCATTTATATTTATTCAAGTATAATTTTATTTTTTATCAAAAAATATAAATTATTTAAAAAAAAAATCAATCATTCTTTAATTATTTTGAATTTAAAAAAGTTATCTCAAATTTTCCATTGAGATTTAAGCCTTTTCTACGTTTCCTTTAATATTTCTATAAAAAAACATATTCTTATACTATTATTAATAAATATAATTAAATCTTTAAATTATATAAACAAATTTATAATTCAGAAGAAAGAAAAAAACATTTAAGTTAATGTTTGGTGCCCTATCTAGAATGAAATCCTGACTCCGCCACTACATGTAATAATCCAGCTGGCCATGTGCTTTTTCTAACCGTTTTTGCAGCAGCCATTGTGTGTGAGTAAAAGAGAGAGAAAGTTATATTTGATTCTTTTCTCATTCGTCTTCTCTACTGCTTTTTCTTCGAGTGAAATAGTGAGAGGAAAAGGAAGTTGTACAGAGTCTGAGAAGTTGCAGAGAGCTTGTTCTTTAAACATCTGCTTTTGATTTCTTTCTTGAGCTAAGAGAAAAGATGTGTAATCTGAATTCCTGATGAAACACTAAATAAATATACATATATCTGATTGTTAAATGTTGTTTTCTTGATATGTTGTGTTCTTTAGTATTGATTGATATTATTGACTACGGATTGATTAGAACAACAATTGGTATCAGAGCCATTGATATTAATTAACCAGAGGTTTTCTCCTTTAAGAGTTCACAAGTAAGCTTCATCTAGTTATTTAATTTCTGGAAAATGTCTGCTAATGTTGATGTGGAACGATTTGATGATCACAAAGACTTTAGCAACTGGAAAAGAAGATGAAGGTCCTTCTTATTCATCAAAAGGTTGCCAAAGTTATCGAGAATCCTAAGAATATTACCAGAACTTATTCAGAGGAGCAAAAAAGTGATTGGAATGAGATTGCTCACAACCTCATTACACTACATCTTTCAGACAGTGTGCTTAGATTGGTAAGTGAAGAAGACACTGTTATAGGGTTGGGGAACAAGCTAGAAAAGCTCATCCTGGTAAAATCATTGCCGAACAAAATTCTGTTAAAAGAGTGGTTGTTTGGCTTTAAAGTCACCAGTAAATCAATGGAAGAGAATTTAGATGACTTTATTAGAATCACCCTAGATCTGTCTAACATTGGTGAAAATGTGGATTCACATAACCAAGCAATCATTCTTCTCACTGCTTTACCTGATTCGTTCAATGATGTCAAAGCTGCCATAAAATATGGAAGAGATAGTTTGGATTTGGGGTTAGTTATTGATGCTCTTAGATCTAAAGATCTAGAACTAAGAACAAATAAAAAAAAGAAGGAGATGATGCTCTTTATACCAGAGGCAGAGATGAGAAACAACAAGGTAAATGGAAGAATAAATCTAGATCCAAATCTAGACAAAAGAATGAGACAAGGAAATGCTTCCATTGTAACAAGGAACGCCATATCAAGAGAAACAGTTTTGAGTGGAAGAAGATTAAAGGAAAGGGAGAATAGAAGAAGAAATGAGATGAATCTTGTAAAGACTCGACTCTTTAATTTTGAAAATGAAATAATAATGACGTAAGCGGAAGACTTTAAATCATTAAAATCTGTAATCAATTGAAATAAAACCTCCATCATCTCAAAAGATGGATAAATCCATAATCATCCAAAAGGTGGGATGCGCATCCCTTTTAACACAATTCAAATATAAGAGTTTAAGTTCCAAAAATCCAGAAAAATAATTTCAAAGAAATAAAGTGTGCTCTCATGAGCTCGATAGACCATAAGTATAATAAGGGAAGACAAGACTAAGTCCGTGAACTACAAAAACGAATCTAGTCCATCTCATTATCATTGTGGTGACATCACGCAGAACCAGTTCCACAGCCTCGGCCACGACCACGTCCCGTACCTGAAAATTAGTATCATGGGTGAAAAACCCAGTGAAGATAAACTGAAGATAAAGTAACTTTAGGTCCCAAATTTGAATCTGATTTGTGTCCAAAAAACCTATAAACTCTTAACTACCCCAAACATATTTCAAACACAACAACATAGTATCTTCCAAGTTAAATTCCATAATCGAAGCAATATCTTGTATTCATGACAACTCCCAAATTCAGATTCAAATACAAGCTAAAATCATACAGTCTCGACATTACTTAGTTACCATAAACATGTGGATAAGAACAAGTAAAGTACACACCGCCTTACAGTCCTCTTATATCTCATTCAATGACAAATAAAGTTCATATAACTTTACACTCTTTATCTCATTTCATGACAAGAAAAGTACATATAGCCTTTATAGTCTTAATATCTCATTTCATGACAAGCAAAGTACATATAGCCTTTAAAGTCTTTATATCTCATTTCATAACCAGCAAAGTACATATATCATTTACAGTTTTAATATCTCATTTCATCACAATAAAACCTCATGTAACTAAAATAACTAGAAACTAATATTATTTAAATATATTAATTAAATACATCAAAATAAACTAATATTCTAATAATAACTCATAAATAAACTTATACTACTTAATCTATCATGATCCCCATTATTCACCAACATTAAAAAAAATGAACTCGACCTCAAGTTCGGACCGGGCGAAGAGAAGAAGACGCCAATTGAGAACATGCGACGAACCTCATCCCAAATCCAAAGTGGTACCAAAGCAATGGGCCACGAAGAATATGAAAAATATTAAGTCCATGGTCTTCGTTTTTGTCGAGCCCGTTTCTTGAAATTAAATTTGTAGTCAATGGGTTCTACTGATGGAGGAAAAATAAAATTAAAAAGAATGTTTTTATGATTAGTTGGGTCAACAAGAAATGGGTCTACAAGAATAAATGATAAATTAGGCTTTGGAGGAATTGGGATTTATGGGACAAAATATTGAATTGGATATGGAGTGGGCTTTAATTAAAAAATGTGCAGACCATTAAAAATTGAATCCCAATGCCTTATTGAGAAATAAAGTGAAAGATGTTCAGATTTTGGATATGGAGTGGGCTTGAATTTAATAAAATTTGTTTGGCCCACTGGGATTTGGTCTGAAAGTATGATGGTTAGGAATGTCTTATGGTATAAGGAAAATGTCGCCGCCACTACTTTAAGCTCCCTTTCTTTTTCCTTGACTGGTTCATCAGCGCCATCACCAATGGCTTTTCCAATTCCATTGTCAACCGTTTTATCAACTCCATCATTGACAACATATACTTCCTCACCATTTACAACGCTTCTCTCTTCATCGCTGGCAACGTCTTCTTCTACATCTTCCTTTCCTTTTTTTCAACATTTACTTTTAATTTCTCAAACTTGTTGACCTTTAATTCTTCTCTATCTTCTACGTTTTCGTCATTCCCTCCATCTTTGTCCATGAATTTTTCTTCATCATCATCAACATCTTGCACAGCCGTCGATTATAGAAAATTATCATTGTATCTTGAAGGTACCTCCACAGCCCAGATTTCTTCTTCTTATTCTTCATCAAATTGACATAATTTATCCATTAATTTGATTCTCATTTTTGTCCAACTTCTATTATCCCTTTTTCCTTGATGAATTCTTTGGCTTTGAAGTCTATCCCACCAATAATTAGCATACCCCTTGAACTTTCTAGAAACTAAATATGATTGATCATCTATTTGAACCTCTACAAATTTGAAAAAAATAATCTACTCTCTGAATCTAATACAAAAATACCTCTCAGTTGAGAAGCCATCAAAACTAGGAAGACTCAGTTTGGTAAAACGTTGAATATACATGCTTTCACCTCCATAAATATTGTTGTTGTTATCATGTAAGGGTTGAGAAGAAATTTTGGTGGTGGCTTGATTGGAGATAATGGTTGTTGTTAACCGTGACTGTGGAAGAGAAGATAATGGTTTTTTTTTTTTTGAAATGGAATAGTACAATAATGATGGATTAGAGAAGGAAAATGATGGGATAAAGTTTTGTTTTGTTTTTGGTAAAACAGAGTTTGAAAAGTTGGTATGGATTTGATGTTAGAAAAATAGGGTTGAAATTTATGGATGAATTTGAAAAATGGTTAGGAGGATGAAAATTGATGGAATAAAAATACTAGGTTATTGATTTTGGAAAAGATGAACTATTGTGGCTAACCCAACGCTAATTCTTCAACTCCGATTGTAATCGGACCTCTCTGGAACGACAAGGCTATGATACCAATTAATATAGCGCGAGGCCAAATCCACAACCTCAAACAAGCAAGTCCATGCTTGAAGGGAAATCCATCACAAAAACTAGGGGAAAAGCATCCCTAAGCAAAATAGGAGAAAGTTCTCTATTTGATATTTTGATTGATAGGATAAAATATTGTCTACGAATGAAATTAATTTGTCTACTTTCGAATTCATGGATTTTTAATTGTGGAAAGTAGGGTCGATTCCACAGAGATTGGTAAAATAAAATGGGAGGTTTTTAAAGTTTGTGAGTAATTGCGAAAACAATAAAAATTTAAGAGAGATTCAATGAGGGGAAAGTTCCAACCAAAGATATAATCATTGTTTGATTCATATTATTATATCATCGATTATCTAATGAAATCCTAAATCACTCTCTAAATTGTTTAGATTATTAAGAACGTCATATTAATCTATCCTTCCTTAGTTCGTCAGTAATTAAGATACAGTTGTTAATTACTTCCCTAATCAAAGACAATCCTAGAGTACGACAATAGGATTTAATTAATTGACAACAATAAGATAAGGACTTCCAATAAATGCGAAACGTTCGATTTATTTAAACTAAATCATATATTTTTATAGCATGGTATGAAAAGACTTATTAATCAATCTTACTAATTGTCACTAAGATTATGATGCATAAACAATTACGGATTTAAACACCTAATTGACAATATATCAAACTGAAGAATGATCAAAGGATCCTATTTGAACAATTTATCAACAAGATAATGAATGAAGCATAGAAAATATATAAATTGAGAGATTAGAAGGGAAAGATGAAGATCAAATCTCACAAATAACAAAGAATCAAACTTTGATAAATCTTTGGTTGGAAATAGGTGTTTAGCTAGACATGGAGTTCATAACTACAGAGGAGAAACCCAAAAAAGGGCCTTTAACTATCTGAAAAAGAACTCCCTCAAAAACTAGGGTTTGATTCATTTAAATAAAAACAAGATCCAAAAAAATCGGGCTGGCGCCGCGGCACTAGGCAAAAAAATAAAAAAGACAAAAATCTGCGATTTCGGTGCTATGGCGTTGAAAAGTTAGTGCTATGGCTCTAAACTCTCTGGAATTTTGGCTTGGTTTCACACTTTTTCTTGCGATCATAGCCACTAAAAGTTGGTGCCATGGCGTTGAAGTGACAAGAAAGCTCTAAAATGCCATTTTAAACTCTTTTTCATTCTTTCTTCCCCAACCTAGCACATAAACAAAAATCATAGACAATTAATTAGTTCTTAGACTATTTAATCATCAAAGTATGAATACAAACTCCACGTTTATGTGCTAAAATAATGATTTGTCAGAAACCCTAAAGATAGCTATTTATAGCCTTACAATAAAAACCCTAATTTAACTAAAATAACTAGAAAATAATACTATTTAATTATACTAATTAAATACATCAAAATAAACTAATATTCTAATAATAACTCATAAATAAAGCTATACTAATTAACCTATCATGATCTCCATTATAAACATATATCATAGAAGGAAGGATATTCAAGCCATATAGGCTCTTAGATGAGCAACATGCAGCAAAACTAAAACAAAATCTCAAGTTCTAAGCATTAAATAGGTTCTCAAGTCATATAGACTCTCAAATGACTAACATGTAAGGAAAACAGAGTCTTAATATAAATTTAAAACGGAATTCAATGACCAATTAACTCATTCTTCTATAAATTCCATGAACCTCCAATCTGAAGATACTTCTTCAAGTATCAACCCATCCATTCACAAAGGTTCATATATAGCTTTAAAATGTATAAAGTTCCAAGATTAAATAAAGCGACAATTCTAAATTAAACTAACGTAATCAATCTTATTCCAAAAACCACCCCACACATACTTCAAACAACTATACTCCCAAATTCCTAACTAATTCATCAAGCATGCTCATAATCTCTTAAATTCAAAGTTTTACTTAACTCCCGACCATACGAATCGTTCAACCAATTTAGTTTCTAAGTTTACATTAAATTCTATTTATCCTCAACACTTGATTATAGAATTATAACAAAATATCTTGAATCAAGCGTTTAGCGAGGTTTCACGTCACACCTACATTTAAATACACCAAAATACACTTAATTTAACCAACCAAATAACAAACAACGAGTAAAACAGAAAAATTATGAAAACGGCTCAATTAATCCCCATGGTGCTCTCGGCCGAAACATGGGGTGTTAGGGGGGATTTTTCTAGGTTTTAAGCGATTTTGTGACGTTCCAAGTTCTTTTGGGTGTGTCTCTAGGATAAAACTATCAATAGGTAAGCTAAATTAGGAAATTTGAACATGATTTTTCCTCCCAAAATCAAAGAAATAGCAAAATAAAGAAGGGGAAAAATACTCACGACAACCACGATTTTGGGGTCTTTAAGGAAGTTGGTGTTTTGTAAATTTTTGAAGTATATGGCCAAGAATGTAATTCTTAAATCGAAATCTTCGAGTTCCATGAGATGGAATTAAAGATTTCAACTCTAAATCTATATTTTGGAATAATATAAGAAAAACTAATAAAAACCCAAAGGTATCTTCCCCTAGAAGTCTCTTAGAAAATGGAGAGTGGTCTTCAAATATTAGGGGAAACATTCTACATGTCGGGATCTTTCAGACGCATCAAGAATCGAAGTAAACAAAGCACAAACGAAGAAAACCTGGAATTTCTTTTTCCCCTTTGGTGCTTCCAGCCGAAAGAGAGGGTGGGAGGTGTTGGTGGTGTTTTTCTTTTCCTTTGTTTCAAATGGGAGGATGAGTTTAATCCCTAATTTTTGAAGAGGCTAATCTACTTTGCAAAAGAGCCCTTCTAAAATCATTCTCCTTTTAAAATTAACCCATGCAATTGGAAACATAAACTAACTCTTCAAAATTACCAAACATAATTAAACTAAGCTAGAAGGTAGTTAAGTATTATTAAATGACCTTTTAATAATATTAAATGCACCTAGTTTCTAAATTACTTTTTAATAATAATAAATTATCAAAAGAATGTCTAAAGTATCTAAATTTTAAATTTACTAAATTAAACTAATTAAACTCTAGAAATTTAATTAATTAAATACTTTAAAAAAAAAAACTATCTGTGAAATAACTAGATGTTACAAACTTGAAAATCTATTCAGAGGCTATGATGATGCTGATGTGTATTAATGGTCACCATCATCATCCGGCCTGCGGATCAAAAGTTGGCTCGGACTCGGCTCAAGCTCGATCCAAAAGTCAACGTTTGACGGGCTGACTCAGTTTTGCTCGTTATATGTTTGGGATTTGATATGAGCTCCCCTTTTTCTGGTGATGGCTCATTCGAGCCTCCCTTATACTAATCCAACGAGCCGGCCCGAACTCGACCCAAATAAAGCTCACATTTTTTTAAAATAAATATATTAGTTACAAAATAGAACATTATGTTATAAAATATAAGATATACTTGTTATGTTATTTATCATTTAATAAGAAGAATGCATTAAAAAAAATAATCGGAGAATTTGAGTAATTCTCTTCTCCAACATTCATGCTTCAAGAATGTGAATCTTCCCAAAGAGTAATTGAATAATTGATTGATGCAAATTATTTTGGATGTACTCATATTGTATTGATACAATTTATTCTCAAATATCTATGTATGAAAATATTAATGAATAAAAATATATACTTTTTATCATCTATTTTTTATTACAAATTTAATTGATAAACTAAAAGTAAATAAATGTAATATTTTACTTGTAAAATGATAAAAAAAAAATCTCATGTAATGGGCCAAACTCGACTCGATCCAACAAGTCAGGCCCAACCTTTGCCCTAAGAGCCAAGCCCATGAACCGAGTCGTGAGCTTTTGTTTATTAGGTAGGGTCGAGTTGGCTTGGCTCAAACATTACCATAAGCTCACTAGGTTTTAGCTTGAGACGAACTTGGGTCCAATAATGTTTGAGTCGAGTCAGCTCCGTTTGGCCCAATGATGATGGTGAATTAATGGTATATAAAGCAGTAGTAGGTGAATCTTACATATCTCAACCAATTGATCATGAAAGTGAGTGGATGATAGATTTGGGATGCACCTACCACATGATTCCTCAAAAAAATTACCTACTTGAATTCAAGACATTGGAGGGTATGAAGGTGTTCATAGGAAATGATCAACAATGTAGGTTTTTGTAGATGGAAAAACGTGCAACCTGAGATGAAAAATATTGTTACAATGGCTATGAAAATTGCAGGAACTCCAAACCCCCACCCCAACCCACATTTATTTGTATCCAAACCGGAACCACCGAAGCGATTAGTGATCCTAAGTTTGCCCAAAAGTAAAATCAATTAAAGAAAGATCTCTTCATTTTCCTTTCAGTTTCGTCACTTTTGTTAAATTGATTGGCTCCAAAACATGATAAACAAGGTTTCATTGTCCCTGATGTTTGAAATCGAATAGTTAGGGAGGGTTGAATTCATGCTTCAAGGGTTCATGCTTAGTATAATAGCATAGGGTGTTTGAACTTGCAATTTGAGTTTTCCTTATCAACGAAAACCCTTTCAAAATGCCCTTAGAACCCTTAAACTTAACTAAGGACCCCAAAAGATTAAAACCAAAGAACTCACATATGCCATTTGACACAATCCATAAGGAAAAGGCTAGAAACAGATTGCCTTATTTGATCTATTTGATCTAAAAATCATAAAATGAAGAAACATTACGTTCCATCATCTCATGACTCGAAACACTCCACAAGTTAATTGATCACTCCCCACTTGAATGTTTGTAAATATATAATCTAAAGCAAGATTGCAAAGGGTTGAGGCTCAAGGCTCTTAATGTGCTTAAAAATACTACATTTCATTCGATTTTTGAATCTATCAAGTTTTTCCAAGTCTGATTTATATTGGCTGATACAAGGCCTATTTATAGGCTTAGAGTAAATGTAAATTTCATTCATAATGATCCCATATTAGCCCATGAAGTCCCTCTTTTGTAACCCACAAAATTAAAACAAAAACATAAGTTACAATCAACCACTATTACTTTGTAACTTACAATACATCTAAAACAATTGAAACTGATACTTGAAGCGTAAAAGAACCTTTTAAATGCCATTAAATCTTGTCTTGATGTGTATTTAAGCTCCCTTGAATGAAGCTTTAAGTTCTCTGAAGCTTGAGTTGTCAAAAATGCATTTAGAGCTGTCATCAATGGTGCTACACTTGAAGCTTGAGTTGTAATAAATGCAACTCAACTTAATCTTGAACTCATATTAAATGAAGTTGAGTTCATTAAATGAAACTCTTCTTGAATGCTCTAATTGCTTAATAATCTTTCTTGGCTTAGTTCGTATTAGGTCAAGTCGAGTCTGGCCCGTCAAACATTGACTTACAAGCCGGGCTGGGCTTGGGTTGGGCTCAGACATGTCTGCAAACCTTGGGTTGGTTGATGAGGCTTACCCACCATTAGATAGATACAATGAATGTTCAAAAAAATCTAATTGGTTTATCAATTAACTTTTAATTAACATCAATTATCGTTAATATTATGAAAATGTTAAGAGTTTAAAAAAATACTTACCTAGAATTTGATAGAGATTTGGTTGACGGTTCTTTATCAACATCAAGTCTTTTACATTATTATCGGATCAAAACCAAAACAAATTTGTAGGTGTCGAACCGGAAGAACCAAAAAAAAAAAAATTTTCCAAATAGACTTTTCTAATCACATTAGAATTCAATTTAATCATATGGGTGTCGATAGCATGGAAAGGGGAGAATAAGTTTGTCAGACGTCTTCTCTTTGATTTGTTCCATATTGATAATTCTCCCTTTAATAATTAATTTGAAAAATTTTAAACAATTAATCCTATTTAATTAATTATTGTTGAAAATGTGTAATTGATTTATTATTGGATCTAATCTAATTAATTAATTTAATTGGTCAAAACTAATTGAGTTTCATTAATTCAATTGAGTTTTAATCTCTCAGGTAAATTAATGAGTTCAACCCATTAATTATATTATTAATATTAAATTAAGTAATCTCATTATTCATATATTAATATTATTAATTATTAATTTCAATAATAACAATTTCATTATTCTAATAATTAATAATGTTAATATTAGTTCCCCTTTAAGCCATCTCATTATTTAAACAGTTAATCTTGTTTTAAATTATTAAATAATCTCATTATTTAAAAAAAATTAAATATAAATTACTTAAAGTATCCGTTTTTCCTTAAGTTAAATCAATAATATAATTTTGGTACAACGATATTTGGGCTAGCATAGGGACCTGATGGATCTATTGTAACGTCCCGTTACTTTTGAAGTGAATTTTTATTTTAATAATTTATTTATTTCAATTAAAGTATTTAGTTTAATTTTTATTTTCGTAATTTAGAATTTAGTAGTTATTTCGTCTGAAAACCTTTTTAATCGTTTTATTAGCTTAAATTAGTTTTGGTCGTATTAATAATTATTAACGGGCTAATTAATAATTATTAATCACCATTGGACTAGTTTAAGAACTTCGGGTTTCATTTTATAAGAAAAAACCATTAAAGGGACGTAACCGTAATTTCTGATTTCTTAAAAATATCAAAAACACTAATCATTCTCCTTTAAAAACACCAAAGTTGACCATTTGACCAAGATTTCCATTTCTTTTCTCCTCCTTGTCGTGAGCTCCATTGGAGTGATGGAGGATTTTGGGTTTTCTTCGTTTCTCGGTGGATCATCGTGTTTTCGGTTGCGTTGGATTGCTCGGGACGAGAGAAACCTATCCAACCTAGCCTTGTAGCGTTTCCTGTTCTCTAAGGGAAGTCCTAAAAAGTGAGTTTTCAAAACTTTTTACATATTTTTGTTCGTTTTTTTATTATAAGTGAGTTTTGAAGTTGAAATAATGAATTTCTATCAAGGAATTTGACGATTTTGAGCCAGGATTTTCAAAAAACACTATTCATCTGAAATCACTATTCATCCGAAAATCACATCTTTTCTCTTATTAGATATGAATTGTAAAATTGTTGTTCGATTGATTAATTGTAGGTATGATTGCTCGTTTGTTGATTCGTGGAAATTGGTTGTCACGGGAGAATTCGATGTGAGAATATATAGAATTTAAAGTAGTTTTAGAAACCGAATAAGTTGAACGATTTGTAGAATCGGAAGTTGAGATTAAGGTTTAAATCGAAAGGATAAAAGAAAGTGAGCTAACATGTTTAGGCTTGGAGTTAGTTCTGATTTGAGTTGAGAGAACTCATAGGTGTTTCGAAGGAAACGAATAACTCTTGGAAATTCTAAGTTTAGATTCACTTCGGCGTTTACTAATGTTTATCGGAAGTTGAAAGTTCCAAGTTTAATAAGGTGAATAAGGAATTTGGATAAGGAACTTCGGATATTTATTGAAAGAAATAGAATCATTTGAATTGGAGACTTTATGATAAAGTGAGTAATTCAAGTTTAACTAAAAGCCGTTTGGCTTGATTTATTTATTGTTTTTCAGAAGTTCCTAATTGCTTGTTTTATGTATAAAGGGTAATTCACGATCTATTTATCTTTATCCCTTTCGATCACTTTGAATGTTTATATTTATTTTTATTTGTACACTTTGAATGTTTATATTTATTTTACTTGCACTTGAAAACATAATCATATCATATTGCATAATCAAAATTGGGAGGAATAATGAGGCAATACATAGACTGAGTGAGCTTGCATTGTCTGGTATTATTCGTTTTATGTTTATGTATATGTATCATGAGGAATGCTAAAGGCTGCGTGAACTTTGAATGATCGGAGGAGATGGATAATGAGATAATGATGGAACTATAAGAGTTCACATTATCTAGTATTATCCGTAATTACTATGATACATATACGAGGATACTGGGGTGCATTGAACCTTGTATTCGGTGGGTGAGATAATGAGGTGAATGAGCTTAGCCAACGGGAGCATTCATTACCTGTCACTATTCACTAGAGGATGGAAAGATATTATTGAAAAGAATTCGTATATTTTATTTCGGAAAGTGAGTTTAATGAGGTGAATGAACTTATCCTACGAGACTTTCATTACCTGTCATTATTCACTAGAGATGGAAAGATATTATTGAAAAGACTTTGTATATTTTATTTTGGAAAGCGAGATAATGAGGTGAATGAACTTAGCCTACGGGAGTTTCATTACCTGACATTATTCGCATGTGATGGTTATATTAATGTTAAGGTTGTGTGCCTTTTACACTTGTTTAGTGAGTTAATGAATGTTTAAATATGTTAAGACCGAGTGAGCTTAGCATTATTTATGAAAGAAATAAAATGAAACATTTTGTATATTATACTTTTCCATAAAGAAAAAGAATGAAATATGATGATAGCCGAGTGCTATAAGAAAGAGGAAGGAAATTGAATTGTATAATGAGAGAAAACAAGGGTGTATTGAACCTTGTATAATTATTATGTTACATATATAAGAGAACTAGATTCTCATTTTAGTTGGAAGATCTTGAAATTGGATATTAAACACTTGAATGTAAACCTTATGTATAGTATAAGGTATTAAAGAGAATGAAATACAATATTATGTGTGTTATGAAACACATCTTCTTAAATGCTTGGAAGTTAGATCCTTAATCATTTGGGAGACTTGGTAAGTAAAAGTGAAATACTTGATGTAAAACTCTTTGAATGGATTGATAGTAAATAGTAAGTAAGTTCTTGGACACAAATCCGGATGCGGGTTTGGAGTCTATTGTTACTTTATTTTTTGTTTACTTTCACTGGGCTTGTTGTTAGCTCATGATATTACAAACATTTTTCAGGTAATGTTCGGGGTCGTGAGAGAGGAACTGGTGCAGTCTGATCTAGATGATGATGATGCCGAGAGGGACTAGATGTACTTTAAAGTCCATGGACTCACTGTCTTATATTTTGTCTTTTGAGATGTATATTTGTATATAAGCTCATAAGAGCTTTTCGTTTTAACTTTTTCAGTCATAAACTCTTTTAAACTTTACAAAAGGAATTGCAATTCCTTGTCTTTTAAATTCTCTGCTTGTGAAAAATGTAAACAGGTTTTGGATAGTCCAAGTTTTAAACATATTCATGCCGAATTTTTATTAAATATTAAGCCTTCTGCTGAAATCTGATTTTAAATGAATTAAAAGGAGTCGGGTCGTCACATCTATAGTTCATGGACTCCAATTCATATGTTAATTAATCAATTAAAGCCATTAATAATTAATCACTATTATTAAAAACTAAAGAAATTGTCTCAAATGGCATATTTATGCAAATTAATTACTGAAATGTTATAATTTTAAAAAAAATTACTCAAATAGCACTATTTTATAATTTTTCATTTTTTATTTTCAAATATTTTTTTTTGGTTTTTGGGTCTTTGTTTAGTTCAATAAACTATTATATTTAATTTGTTGAAATATTTTGTTATTTTCATTGTTATTTTTCAATGAATTTATTCATTTTTCCCTTTTTTTTAGTTTGAACTTCTATTTGAGTAATTTTTAAAAAGTTCTAACATTTAAATAATTAGTATGTAAAAATATGTTATTTCAATAATTGCCTACTTAACTAAGGTTTATTCCACTAAAGTTACACTCCCCTCACCATAGATGAGTTATGTCAATTAGTTATCAATTTAAGTTGTAACTTATCATTTACATATGGTAAACTCATAATTATAGTTAGGTTAAATTTTTCGTTTTACTTTTATAATTATATCTCTATAATTGTGTTTCCGTTGATTCTCTAATAAAAAGTTTCTATTTTCCAACTATAGAGAAATTCTTCCTTGATTAGTGGAACGCGAAACGTCTCTTTATCTAAATCTCGAATCAATACAACATGTTACCTTAAATTCTTAAAATAGTGAAATGTCTTATTGACAACGTTATATAATGCTTCTATTCTGGCTTTCGCTTCTTACTAGTGTGTTAAAAAGGCTTTAGAGTGAAGATTAGAAACCAACCACGCCTTTCGAATCTTAACGAGAAGATGTAAGACATTAATTTAGATCTCATCTTACATAGTCTTTAACATTGCACGTGATATTTGGTATTTTTTTTGGAAATTATTAGATTAATTTAAATACATTTATATAATGTTAGTTAAATAAATTGAAAATAATTTAATTATTTTTGTAAGGAATACAAAACTTATCTTCTTTATCTTTACGATATTATATAGGAGGTTCTAGAAGAAATGTTTATTGACAATTTTACCCTCTATCAACAATTAAGCAATTCTTAAAATTCATAAAGCATACCATTTTCATTAATGTAGATAACTTGATTACACCAGATTATGTAACCAATGTTGCACCGATTGGTGCATGCAAATGTTAAAAAAAAAAGACAAAATGCATTTTCTTTTACACTTGGTTGCATCTCATTGAATTGGTGCAATCTTGGCTACACAGTCAGGTGCATCCAAGTTTTTCTCTTCATTAATAGAATCCTAAATGTGCCTCCTCATCAACTAATTAAGTATAAATTTATCATTAATCCATTATATTATTATTATGTTAAATGAAGGGAATATAAAAGTTTGAATTTGATAAGTTTAACGGGTTTTTTCAAAAATAGCATTTTATGAATTGATATTTTCAAAAATAGAATTTAATCTTTTTAAATAATATCATTTTTTTTCTCCTTCACCCAACCAAACGTGAAACTCAACCCAACCCACACATACCTTTAAAAAATTGTCAGTTTTTTTAATTTTTTTACCCCTTCATGTTCTAGAAATTAAATTTTGGATTTTAAAGATTTTGAAACACGTTTTTCATTATCAATAAAAGGAAAAAAAATTCACATTCCCCCTCCATGTATAAAGAATATAAATATCAAATGAGTCATTTTAGAGATAATCCAGTATATAGTCTATTTAGATATGCAATGGTTTTTTAGCCCGTCTAAATTTTTAATGCTTTTTAGTCTATTCAAGTATGATTTTTTAGTTTACATCTGATTTGCCTTTTTTAGCATTTATTGTTTTTATTTTCTTTTATTAAAAAATTTCTAAATTTAATTTTCATATCCTTTGTTTATCTTTAGAGTTTTTTAACATGGATTTCTTAATTCTACGTCTTCCTCCTCCTCCTCCACCACCATTGACACTTTCTCGAGGTTTCTTGCTTTTTTCTCTTTTCACATTTCGTTCATTTTCGTTTTTCAATTGCTTTTCATTCTCCGATGGTTTTCAAACGATCTTCCACTCCTCAAATGACTTTTATCTCAACCTTAGCCTCTGTCTCTGATTCTAATCGGTTTCATTAAGGTTTATAAGTTGAGATCTTATCTTTTTTGTTCTTTCAACCATTGGTGGAACAACCCGGTTTTTCACTTAAAGGCATTTTAGCCGTTTCACCAATTCCAAATTAAACAACTTTATTTTCAATTCTTTTTAATCGTTGTGACATTACGAGTTCAGTGCAATGAACCGTTCTTCAATCCGAACCCCGAGTAAAATGTTATGATCTAAATACCGTATTTGGCCTTAGTTTCTATTATATCAAATAAGGGTATTTTAGTCTTTTCCATTCAATCAAATACTTTTAATAAGCACAAATTTTTAGGTAAAAAAAATCTTCATTCTCTTCTTCTTTAGGTCAGCAACTACCTAATTACTGTTCATCTCCAATAATAGTTAGTTTCGTGGCCATTTTCAATTCGACTCTTCTAGGTAATTATAGTTCTCTTCTTATTCATCATTCTCCTTTGATTTTGAGCCTTTAAATCAGTGTTCTTCATGGTTTTCTCATCACATTTTGAAGTCAGTTGCAAGAGGTCAATTTTTCGTCGAAAAACCAAATTATCAACGGGTCTCATTCAAAAATTTCTCACGGTAATTCGTCCATTCATATTTTCCTTCGAGTTTCTTTCAATTTCAAGCTCAATTGATGTGCTTTCATTGCTTTTCATCAAGTTTATATCTCGCCGGAATTTGGGTTTTTCCTCACAAAATTTCAAGCCCTCTCGCTGGTTTTGAGTTGTTTTTATGTTAGGTTTCGTTCCACTTCGATCCTACGATGTTTTTCTCGACTTTCCAGTCTTTCCCTCGCCGTTACGAGTTTTGATTTTTGCCTGGATCGTCTCCATCGTCGTCACTAAGAGGTGAGCTAAACGCTGTGTTTCTTTTCTTTCGATTCGTTGAGCGTTTTTGTAATGAGGAAAAACGGGTCCAATTGGACCGACTGGGATTGGTCCAATTGGGTTGATTCAGCTTGTCCAGACCGATTCTGGGACTAATTTGACCCAATTGGAGTCAGTTTTCATCCTGTTAGTTCGGTTCTCACCTAATTAACTTTAAATTAATAATATTACACGTTTTGGGCATCGTTAGGGGTATTTTGGATTTATTTTGCGGCCGTTTGTTAGATCAATTTGAAATTAAGGTGGGTTAAATCCCTACTTAATGATTTAAATTCGATATTTTGCGATTAGTTTATTAATTGATTTACTGTATTAAATTTATTGGGTTGTCTTGATAATTAGTTTGACGTTATTAATAAAATTAGACATTAAATATTAAAATTGATGCTTGAATGTTTGATGTTTTAAATATTTATCACTTATAATTAATAACCGTTTAATAAATGATTTAAAATGATTTATCAATGGATATGATAATTTTTAGAAACAATTATAATATGGTAGACTTAGTTAATTATTAAATGTAAATAATAGATCAATGGTTTTTTTTTTTTGTGGCTTGATAGTGTGGATCTCTTTTCTTTTAGCTAGTTTATTGAATGCATTTAGTATTGGCCTTTTAGCTATTTGTGATATGAATATTGAATTGTTTTAGATATTTCTTCTTTATTGCTATTTATTATTTGGGAGTTATGATTTGGGAGTTATTTATGAATAATTGTTGGTTTATAATTTATTGGCCATAATAAGTATAGTACAGACTTTGGATATGAATAGTTAGGTTGGTTATACTCAGATACAGGGGCGTATTTACTAAGGGACTAGGGAGGCCACTGTCCCCCAAACTTTTTATTAAAAAGTCATATAGTATATATATGAGCAGATGTGGCCCCTCCTCCAATTGATTTTTTTTTCCAATTAATTCTCCTACGGTCCAAATGTGGCCTCTTCTCCAATTGAAATTCCTTTTTTTTCAATTAATTCTTCCACAGTCCACTGACTGACATCCCAAGTCTGCAAGTAGGTTTATTTTATTTTCTTTTTTTAAAATTTTTCCTCATGAGCTTATCTCTAAAACTATTTAAGGTCCATTAAAAGATTTAGTATTTTAACCTAATAATAAAACAAAGATCATAGGGATTTCATTAGCCTCCATCCAAATATCAATTGCACTTCTTTCTTTTCTTTCATAACAACAACGATAAATATATAAATGGGTAAGCTTCATAAAAAAAAGAATAAGAACTTCAACTCTTACTTTTTTCACATAAAGTTTCTAACTCTTTTTATTTTTTTTGAATTTTTTATGTTTAGAAAATTCATCGTGAATGCAATACAAGCTAGTGTCAGAATTCAAGTTAGTTCTATTACTTGCATATTTTTTTAAATATGTATATTATTTATCTTTCAATTACTAAATTATAAATAAATATTTACTTTTTTAGGTCAATATCTTTATTTTCATTGAAGAAAATTTATTTATATAATGGGGAAACCTCGAAAAACACTTGATGACTTTTTCAAGAGAAAGGATATTGATAGGTTAGAAATGATAACAGCATCTAGTACGGAATTGTTGAGTCCTGAGCAGCATCAATCTTCTAAAAAAACTAGAGTAGAACGGAAGGAATTTATCAACCTTTAGAGTGCGATCCAGGATTACGACGTCAGATTTGGGAGTATCCTATCAATTTACTGTTAGGAATGGTGTCCTAGAACTTGTAATTATTTAATTATAATAATTTATTTCTAATAAATTAAATAAATAAACATAAGTTCTTTATATTATCTAGAATGATTCAATTGACGACATTAGGAATATATGGAAATATATTAATATCAAACATTCAAATAGTAAACCCTAAGTTACTCTTATGAAATCACGACTTAGTATGTGAGTCATACGGGAGGATTAAAGTTGAGATAAGTAACTTAAAAGTGTCTACAGTAAATGGATGACTTTTAGGAACCTTATCCTGATAACACTGTTGATAGCTTCATATTTTGTTTATAGACAAATGATCTAATCCTGATCATTCATGTGGGAGACATGAAATGAAAGTATCATATGCAATGTTGATTGTATAAGACAGGACCACGATGTTCGATCAAATTTCTCATTAGTACCGTTTACGAGAAATGATCGAATATCAAACTAAGTTTATCAACCGTGATAGATCTCAATCCCGAGTGAAATGCGGACTCTATTTATGCAGTTATGTTCTTTGATTCACATGGTTGAGAGTGATCCGTAAGAACGCTCAATACACTTCGTTTTGGGAACATGACTAGATAAGTAGCTGGGAACTCATTTTCACGAGATGGAATTCATAACTTTCCTATAAATTAACGGTATCAGTGCAATACCTAAACATTTTAGGAACTTTAGGAAACTCCCTTGATGTACTGATTTGAGACATGAACAAGTGGCGCCACAACTTCTATTGATCACAGAAGTATATTATCTCTAGTTTGACTAAAGATAAAGTTCATTGGAGAATCAGCGGGAATACAAGGAAAAAGTGGTAATTACAGGGGCAAAACGGTAAATTTATCCTGCTTGTAATTATGAGGGTTCCACGTGAAGGATATATCACAAATATAAATAAAAGATAAACTAAATGGACATAACTCATCTATAGTGAGGGGAGTTCAACTATGAATCTATAGTGGAATTATTCATAGTTAGATAATAAATAATTAACTGATTATGTGTTAATCACTTAATTGACTAATTATTAAGCCCATGATCTATTCGGGTCCCTATGCTAGCCCAAATATCGTTGTAGCAAAATTAAGTTATTAATTTAACTTAGGATAATTTAAGTAATTGATTTTACTTAAAATTAGGCAATATTAATTATTTAAATAATGAGATTATTTAAATGAAAATTAATATTAATATTATTAATATTGATACAATATTAATTGTTTAAATAAACAGTTTATTTAAATGGAAATTAATATAACATATCAATTATAGTATTATAAGGCAAAATTAATTGTTTAAATAAATAAATTATTTAAACGGGAATTAATCTTAATATTATCAATTATTTAAATAATGAGTTTATTTAAATGGAAATTAATAATCAATATTATTAATTAAATAATGAGTTTATTTAATTTAATAATAAATATTAGAGAGAATTAAATACAATTGGTTTAAGAAACAAATTGGTTTGGCCCAAAATAATTAATTAATTGAATAAGATTCAATGGTAATTATTATATTATTTCATTTTTGGGTTAAATGTATTTAATTAGAAATTATTATTTGAATTTTTCTAATATTAAATACATAATAAAGAAAAGTAATTATAAATTATTTAATTAATTAAAAAAAAAAAGGAAAAGATGTTATTCACTCCAGCGTGCATGCGTAATGGGCGTTGATAAACTTTGCTTTTTTTTCTTTTTTTTTTATTTAATTAATTTATTTATATTTTCTATTTTAATAATTAGGAGATAAGCTTATCTAATTAGATTAGATATCATATTTTCTTATAAATATGACCATTGGGATTCATATTTTGTACACTCCTCACTTTAATTAGAAAAGTGAAAATTCTCTCTCAAGTTTTTGCCAATTGCCGATTTTCCGTAGGGAAAAATTTAGAAGAAATTTCTTCTTCCTTTGTTCTTCCGGTTCGATTCCCACAAGTCGGTTTTGCTTTCGATCGGGATATAGCGTAGAAGATCCGGTGTTGCTGAGGATTTGATGCTGTAAAGAAACCTCCAACCGATTCTCCATATTTTACTCAATGTAAGTAAAGGGTTTTAATTTTCGAAAAACTAGCATGAATCTACATGTTTTTATCAAAAATTGCATGATATTAATAGATCCGTAATTAAATGTTAATTAGTTTACTAAATAAAATTCCACTAGTTTAGTAAATCATCCCTTTCATTTACAAGATGAAATTCGTCGAGCTTATAGTAAAAAAGTAGCTTATTAATTTATTTTGCCTCAATATCCACGTACTGGGTCAGATAAACATCCCGTAAATTTCAATCTGTCTGGTTCAAATTATTTTCTTGGTTAGAATATTCTCCATCAAAAGATGCTGCATTTTGTCTTCCATGTTTTCTTTTTCAAAGAAACCATTAGGACGCCCCGGGTCAAGTGCATATACCATTGAAGGATTTCGCAATTGGAAGAAAGTTAATGATGGTAAAAGATGTGCTTTTCGCAATCATATTGGTGATAGTCCTTGTTCACCTCATAATATTGCTGTGCAATCATGTGATGGTCTTTTAAATCAATCGAGGCATATTGATAAGGTGATTAATGCTCAAACATCGGAAAAAAATTCAAATAATCGATTGTGACTCAAGACCTCAATTGACTCAATTAGATGGTTGACATTACAAGGTTGTGCCTATAGGGGTCACGATGAATGTTCAAGTTCAAGAAATCAAGGAAATTTCATTGAGATAGTAAAACTCCTATCAACATACAATGAACAGGTTGCAAAGGTTGTTTTAGAGAATGCTCCTGGAAATGCGAAGTATTTTGCACCATCAATTCAAAAGGAAATTCTACACATTCTCTCATCTAAAGTGAAAGATAAAATTCATAGAGATATTGAAGATTCTAAATTTTGTATCATTGTTGATGAAGCGCGAGATGAGTCAAAAAGAGAGCAAGTAGCTCTTGTTTTAAGATTTATTGATCAAGATGGTTATATAAGAGCGCTTTTTTTATCTTGTGCGTGTTAATGATAGTAAGGTACTAACTTTGAAAAAAGAATTATCAAATATTCTCTCTCATATAACATTCGAGGTCAAGGATATGACGGGCCTAGTAATATGCGTGGTGAATGGAATGGTTTGCAACCATTATTTCTTAATGAATGTCAAAATTCCTATTATATACATTGTTTTGCGCATCGATTGCAATTGGCCTTAGTTGCAGCATCAAGACATGTTATTCCCGTTCATCAGTTTTTCTCACAATTAAATTTTTGTGATCAATATCATTACTTCTTCTTGTAAACGACATAGTGAGTTAAAGTCTTTCCAATCTATGGAAATCAATCAGCTACTAGACATGGATGAACTTGAGAGTGGTAAAGGAGCAAACCAAATTGGTTCTTTGCAAAGAGCTATAGATACTCATTAAGGATCACATTTTCGCTCCATTTGTAGTTTGATAAGAATGTTCGGTGCAACTGGCTTAGTACTACAAAACATTAGTGATGAAGGATCAACTTATTCATAATGTGGAGATGCTGCTACCACTTATAAAGATATTATGTCTTTTGAATTTGTTCTCATTTTACAGTTAATGAAAGAGATTATGGGCATTACTAATATTCTCTGTCAAGCTCTTCAACAAAAGTCTCAAGACATATTAAATGCTATGCAACTGGTCACAACAACAAAAAGTTTGATTCAAAACTTGAGGGAAGAATGTTGGAATGCAATACTTGAAATGGTGAAATTATTTTGTGATAGATATAAAATTGAAATCCATGATTTGAGTGCTTAGTTCATAAATAGGCGTGGTAGATCTCGTCAACAACAAGACAATATTACAATTGAGCATCACTATCGAATTGATATATTCACTGCAATAATTGATTCACAACTATATGAGTTAAATAGCAGATTCAACGAGAAGACTATTGAACTTTTTGTACTAAGATCAAAATTGAATCCTAATGATGGTTGCAAATTGTTTGATGTTGATTCAATTTGCAAGCTTGCAGAGAAGTTCTATCCTCAAGATTTTACAGAACAAAAGATACTTCTTTTGCGTTTCTAATTGCAACATTATATATTAGATGTACCTCAAGATCATCTTCGGAAGAACATGTCTTCAATTTCTAAACTATGTCGTGGTTTAATTGAATCTGAAAAGTCAAGGCTTTATTACTTTTGATTGATCGACTCATTCATCTTGTACTAACACTTCATGTATCAACGACAACTACAGAACGAGCTTTTTTGGCTATGAAAATAGTTAAAATAAGATTACGCAACAAAATGGAAGATGAGTTCCTTGTAGATTATTTAACCGTCTACATTGAAAGAGAAATTTCTGAAACTTCTAGTTCTGATTCAATTATAGATGACTTTTACTCCATGAAAGAACGACGGGCACAACTTTAGTTATTATTTGTTATTGTTATTGAACTTAAACTTGCTTTATTATAATTACATATATTATTTATTAGACTTTTGATTAATATTGGTTGGGCCCCCCAAAGTATGAAGTCTGGATCCGCCCCTACTCAGATATGTGATAATCACGTTGGATAGTGTGACATGTATCATAGTGGCCACTATGATACTATATTATATAGTTGAACACTATATGATATATATCTAAATAATTAAGAAGAGTTTGGACAATTATATTCATATATGTGATTAATCACGATGGATAGTGTGACACGTATCATAATGGCCACTATGATACTATATTATAAAGCTGAAAATTGTGGTTATGATCTATCTGGAAGGAGTTATGTTATTGATTAATGAGTTGTAGGCTAAGTACCTACTTAGTTAATGTTGAGCATTAAAAGTGGTCGTGTATCCATATTTATTTAGTGAGAATGTAGGCTAAGTACCTACTAAGTTGTTAGTTACGTTTGGAAGTGGACGTGTATCCACACGTTGCTGTTGGGAGTTGTATTACTATCTGATTTAATTTTTATGTAATGGTTTAATCTACTGAGCTGAAAACTCACGGTATTTCATGTCCTGCAAAATTTTATTATGCATGTATTATTAATTACTAGCTAGGCGCGCAACGGGTATGAAGCTACACTTGATGGTCTTTAGAAGTTGTCATTTCATTTATTATTTATTTTCATTGGACGTTATTTTATTATTTTATTTATTACTTTGATTTTTAGATGTTCATTTTACTGAATATTTTCATTAAATTATATTTTTAACTTTTGTGTCAAAATAAACTTTTTGATTTCAATAGTTTAGTTATCGAGTAAAGCTTGCACAATTTATTTGGTTTAACTCTGATTTATTTATGTTTTAAATTAGTCATTTTGTAACAACCCAAAATTTCCAAAAAATCCCAAAACACGTGGAATTCACAATATAAAGACAACAGAAGCAATTAAAACAAAAGCCAAATTCTTCTCATTTAAAATGAAACCAAATAACATTCACAACCAATCGGTTTTATTTTTAAAATAATAAATCATTAAAAGTCAAGACAATCTCAACCATTGTCTATAAAAATTCTCAATCAGAAATTCACCAACTTCACATAATTCAAATAAAACCAAAAACAAACATGAAACTTA
Source organism: Gynostemma pentaphyllum (assembly GCA_028015215.1). NCBI lineage: Eukaryota > Viridiplantae > Streptophyta > Magnoliopsida > Cucurbitales > Cucurbitaceae > Gynostemma > Gynostemma pentaphyllum. The sequence continues at coordinate 44,956,562 of CM051347.1, read as the reverse complement.
ACAATTCTCATAAGAAAAACATAATAAGAAGAAAATAAATCGTCGGCGTGCAAATCCATGCCAACCAATCACCCGCCTCAAACATCATCAGTCACTGAGTTTCTTCTTTCCTTTACCTGAAAAAAAAAATAATTGTAGCATCATGAGGCTACGCCCAATGAGTAGAATAATGCCATGAGAGGTTTCCTAAAACTTTAAGTCCATAATCGACCTCACCAACTTACAAAAGTTCACTTACACCAAAACACTTGGAGTCTAACACAACATCCCAATACATATGCATATCTCTTAATCCTCAAATTAACAAGATAAAACACTCAAAACAGTTTTAAACACACTTTTTTCGATTTAAAATTTCCACTAATACCTCTAATTTCCTCTTTGCCCGCGAAAAAGAGAGACTACGCTCAATAAGGAATTTAAACACTCTTTTCACAATTTAAATCCTTATGAGAAAAATATTATTTTCCATTGTACGGATGGAATGAACCTGCCTCGTCAAGTGTTATAGAGTTGTGTAAAACTAAATAATCCCCCTTAATGTAAACCTACTATCATATTACCCGAGGTATTTAAGTAATATGATCCTACAACATCACTACCCATGATGCTCAAAAAGCCTAAGCTTAATTTTCACAAACACTCTTTTTTTTAGGCCAAATTTTCCTAAAGTTAAATTCTGGAAAAATTCACCTTTAAATCACTCTAAAATGTTACAAAATCACTCAAAATACCACTTTGGGATCACTTCCAACAACTCCCAACAATTTTCAAATCTAGAAGCGAAACTAGCCTAAACTAGTGCAGTTTCGCTCATTTTTCAGACATTCTAAAACTACCAACTTTCTAAATAATTTTAAGCAGCATAACAGCTATAAATTCACTTCCAAAATAGCCCCTAAACATAAGGAAATAATCACCAATGATTCAGAGAATAACAAAAACAACTATCTGACCACCTAGGCTTAAATTATCGAATTATTGGGTACTAAACCTTCACTAAGGCAAATACAACCAGTAATGTTTAAACACTTTAAAAGATAAAAAATACACTTAAACATCCAAATTAAGAATCATTCACCATAAGAATTTAGTTTAGATAAAACCTGATGTCGATAGTCAAAAAAATTAGGCATACTTTGTTCCAATTTTTCCTTCCTTTAATCCATATGTTAATATCATTATAAAAATCCCCAAAACCTTCATTAACATACATATAACTTTCCAAAATTTCATGACAAAAATCAGATATCAAACTATCAAAGCAATGTAAACACACACATGATAATAGTCTAATCTTTACAAGTTCTACTCACCTTTTCAAGCTTAAATTTCCCAACAATTGGATTTCTTCTTCTTTGTATTCTAAGAACCAGAAAAGGCACTTAACTACTTTAAAATCTATCCTAAAACACTATTCAAATATAAAGAAAAATTTACGAACACACACGGCGACACGAGACGTAAAAGGAGAGCCGAAAAACAGTCCCCCCCATCATGGCGTTAGGCAGCAGCAGCCATGGGGGTTGCTGCTGCCCCTCGTCTCGGCGGCGGCGGTGTGACGGGTCCTTTTCGATACCCTTTTTGGTTTTAAATCAAAGGAATAAAGGGTTTTCAAGAAAAACAATTTTTTTAGGGTTTCTAGGGTTTGAAAGGATTGAAGAATTGAAAAAGAGTTTTAAGAAAAGTGAAGGGAAATGTGTTTTGAGGTGGGTTTCAATTCCAATTACAAAAGAACAATTTAGATTGAAAGGAGAAATCAAATTACCTCTAATTGTTCTTGATGTGAAACCCTCAACTTTCTTCCAAAACTTTACCCCACCACAAATCCACCTAACAAGATGAAGAGAGGAAGGAAAATTGGTTTGGTATTATACCCCGAGGCCTCCATTAACGACATTAAGAAGGAAAAGAAGAGGAAGAAGGATGAGAAAACCCTACCCTTTGTCTCTGTATTCTTCTTTCACGTAAAGGAGAAGGGGAAAACTTCCAACTTCCATGTTTTTGCCTTCCCTTCATTTACACGCCTATCTCCCCTTTTTCTTTTTCTTTTTATTTTTTTTTAAACAATTATCTCCAATAATTGATAAATGGTATCTATATTTAATTCCTGAAAATAAAAATTTAAATATTAATTATCATCACTTATCTTAATTCCAATAAATATTATAATAAGAAAATAATATTTATTCAACTTAAAACTTTCCGAAAAAAAATACGGGACGTTACACATTTATTAATTATTTATTTTTCTGGTTATTTTGAGTCTGGTTGTCACACATGGTTTTCTGAATTTTTTTTGTCTCTCTCGTTTTACTTCTATCCCAAACGATTTCGATCCACTTCGAGTTTTTTCCCTTCACCGGTAAGCATGGTTGTCGCTAAAGATTGTGTTTTTTTTTCTGCATTTTCTCCATTTTTCTGCGTTTCTGCACTTTCTGCGTTCTGGATTCGCAGTTAGTACAGTACAATATATATTGATTAAATGTACAATATTACGTACATATGATACACAAAATATATAGTACATGCATTGGTACATTTTTATCAATATGTATTGTACATAATATATAAAATATATTATATTACTTTTCATTATATATATTGTTTATAATATATATGTTAGTATATAACTATATTTACTGTATAAACAAATAAGCTATATTTTTATCCATATATATAATGCACCTCATCATCTACTTTTTTTTTCACTAAAGATTTTCACATCATTGTACGATCTTATAAAGTACATTATACTATACACTATACGTTTTTTCTAAATCATTTTTCATAAAATGAAATCAACATTTTCTTTAGAAAAACTATCACGTGTGTTAATTTTTTTTATTTTTTTAATGTTTTTCAAATCTTCATTCTCTCTCTTTCTAGCTCCTTGTTGTTTGAAGAAGCCCTCCACTTCAATTGGTATTTTTTGACAAAAAGGAAACATGAGATGGCAAATGCAGTCTTTTACTAAGATTTTGAATAGTCGTCCCGAGATCAAACAATTCCATCAAATTCAGTATGATTGTATGAGTGATAGCATCTACTATACCTGGAATATCAATTAACCCGATTAATCAAAAGAATTCACTTCATTTCAACAATAAAAAAAGTCACAAAACTCAAGCAGTTTATTGAATACCTGCTTCATATCATTTATGATGAATGAAGAGGATGAGCTTCAAGAGAATGATTCGGAGTTCTTCATTATGATTCCTCGACTTAAACATTTTCAAATCTCGATCCTCTCTCTTTTTTCCTTCTTAATTAAGTTCGTAAGGGTTGTTTGGGTAATTTAGATACTAGGTAGGTCAAAATGCTTTATTATTTATGGTTAGGCAAAAAAAACATTATTTAACCCAAAAAAAAAAAAAAGCTACTTATTGGATTAACCCTTCATTTTGCCTCATTTATCTATTGTCTCGGGCCATTTTAAAATTGGTCTTTAAATTGTAGAAATATAGATGATCCGAATCCATAGATACAGTCAAAGCCCAAATTGGTTGGGTGTTCTTGGGCTTCGTAGAACCTTTAAGCTCGATCTCCATGATTCCTTGAGGAACAATCATCTCTGGTTAAATGCTTGAGAACTATTTTTTTTTTCTTTTAAAGATTTAAAATTGGTTTAATTATAAATCTAGTCTCTACAGTTTGGGGTATGTTTCAATTTTATCCTCATTGTTTTAAAAAAATATAATTTAGTATTATATAGTTTGAGGTATGGGTCAATTTAATTCAAAGTTTCAATTTAATAATTATAATTTATAAAAATTCATGAAATGTCTCTATCATTATAAACAAAATTAACTTTTTTCTTATGTGTCTATTTTCTATTAATGTGGCAATCAAGTGATTAAGACATTTGTAAGCTAACGTGTAAATATTATATTTTTTATGTATAAATGTGCCAATAATTTAGATATTTTGTGAGTTTTTTTCAACTCTAAAATATATTAACAAAATTGAAACTTTTAAAATGATAGAAACGCAATTGAAATTAATCTCAAACCATATAGACTGTGTTAGTAATGAAACCTTTAAAATAAGTGAGATTCAAAATACATGTTTATTGATTTTTAAATAAAAATAGTCAGTTATACATGTAGATTGACTCAGTTAATTATTAACAATTGTTTGATTTACGTACATCAAATTTTGATTCGTCAATGATAAATAAATTATTAAATTAATTTGTCTCATTAAATTAAATTATTTTTATTATATTAATTGAACTTAAAACAGTAAAATATTAATTACGTCATCTAGTGATTTTAACCCATTGATTGATGTTCAATAGAAAAGCATTGATAGATATTATATAAGTTTTAATCTCTTTGATTATACATGTCGTCTCTATCTTTTTGAATTTGTGTAAATTTCATCTTTATATTTTTAAAAGTGTCAAAAACGTCCCCATCGTTTGATATTGTAAATCTAAATCGTCTCTACCATAAAAGAAACAAATTAAATGTAACATATTCTTCAACAACGATTACATTTTTATTTTGTATTTGTCACGTAGATAAAAATATCACATTATGATGCAGGGTTGGAAATGAGTTGGTACATAATTAGTGTTTATGTGGGGAAAAAGAGGGGGAATAATGATAAATGTGATATTTTTATTTACGTGACAAATACAAAACAAAAATTGTAATATAAGTGGACGCTCCCGTAGCGTTTAACAGATTTCATTTACGACAAGACATTTTTAAAAGGATAAGTATGACATGTATAAAAGTTTAGGGACGAAAATGACACAAACCTGAAAGAATAAAGATGACATGTATAATTTAGCCATTTTAAAAATAAGTCACCTTACAATATTAAAAGTAAATAGCTTTTTTTTATTAAAAAAAAAAAAGCAATGTGATAAAATGCTACCCATTATGAATTCTTTACCTAGTGTTTTAAAAAGCTGGATAGGTTGTATGTTTAACGTTTTTTTTTTTTTTAAGTAATTTATCGTTTCCATCCTAATTAAAAGATTTCTGATGAGATTTTAAAAAAAAAAATCTCTTAAATATCAAAACTAAAAAAAAAAATATATTATAATCTACATCCTAAAGATTTTAAAATGATGTCCATTCATTTCATCTCTCGAAGCACAAATAGGGGAAAAGTTTTATCTTCTTTTGAAGTCACAAATGAATGGTTGAGATCAACCATACAATTATACAAGGGATAAAATAGTACCTCACAATTTTTTTAGGGTAAAATACAAATAAGACCCCGTGATTTTTTCAAAATGCATGAACACCTCCTGTATTTTGAAAATGGCAAATCGCACCCTTGTGGTTCCAATTTTTTTCAATCAGACTCCTCCCCTTCAATGTCAATAATTTTCTTTTAGCCACAATTTCTTCATTTGAACTCTAATTTGGACGATTCAAGATGTTTTGGATATCCTCATTTTAGGCTCTACATAAATGTCACTTCAAAACTTTGAAATCATTAATAAATAAATGATTTTATTAACATCAAAACACTAGGTATGATTGACATCATTAACTCTTTTGGTTATTAATGATTTCAAAGTTTCGAAAAGACGATTATGTAAAGCCGAAAATGAAGATTCCAAAACATCTTGAATCATCCAAATCGGAGTTCAAACGAAGAAGTTATGGCTAAAAGAAGATTATTGACATTGAAGGGGAGGGGTATGATTGGAAAAAATTGGAACCACAGGGGTGCGATTTGCCATTTTCAAAGTACAGGGGGTGCTCATGCATTTTGAAAAGACCACAGGGGTCTTATTTGCATTTTACCCTTTTTTTGATGAGTGGACAACTCCAACATTCAATCTCATATAAAGAGAATATCGATACCTGATCTGATTGTTTGAATTATGTACATATTGATAATACATCATGATAATATTATAATAATTTATGCAAATGAGACCTTATGGTTTTTGTCAAATGCATGAACATCTCCTGTAGTTTGAAAATGATAAATCACACTAATGTAATTTCAAATGATTTCGGTGAGACATCTTCTTTCCAATGTCATTAACTTTATTTTAGTCATAACTTCTCTATTTAAACTCCGATTTGGATGATTTAAGATTTTTTGGAATCATCATTTCGAGCTCTATGTTACAGTCACTTCGAAAACTCAAAATCGTCAATAAACAAAATAGTTTATCATCATCAAAATAGTAGATATGATTAAAGTCATTAACCTTTTTGGTTACTGGTGATTTATAAGTTTTGAAGTGACCATAACGTAGAGCTCGAAATGAGGATTTCAAAACATTTTGAATAATTCAAATCGTTGCTCAAACAAAGTAATTATGGCTAAAATAATGTTAATGACGTTGGCGGGAAGAGCCTCACTGAAATAATTTGGAACTATTTGGGTTTGATTTATCATTTCAAACCATCGGAGGCGTTCATGCATTTAAGTTACATTTTACCTAAAAAAAATTATTATGGGCATAAAACTTCCTCTCTCTGATTTTTTTTTGTTGGGTCTTTTCACTTTTGTCTTGATTTTAAAACGGAAAATACTTGTCTCCTAACAAGTCAGGAGTATCTCCTCCTGCTCCCATTCCATGTCCATTTTCTGTTAGTTAAAACCAAATCAATGAGTCTTATGTAAATAAATATTAATTATCTCTTATTATTTTTTAACCAATAAAAATTGAGAGCATAAGGAGATCCTCCTGATTAGTCAGAGGGAAGTATTCTCTTTTTAAAACATGCCAAAATTTACTGCATTCTTGTTATTCTTGGAATTTCATCAAGATCAGCAGTGTCCTAATCCAAGATCTTTAGGCCAAAAAGATGCCACGTGGCATGATTGTCTACACCAAAAGTAGATTTACTTTATCACGTCACTCACTACTCACATTATAACCCTTTAATTTTTCATTTTGTAGATAACAAATAAATAATTACATTAAAAAAAAGCTAAATAATAAAATAATAAAAAACAATATCATGTATAATTATATATAAAAAAAAGTTTTATTTATTGAACTTCAAAAATCTTACTAGAGAAAGAAAGTAATAAAAATGAATGTAAGAAGGGAAAAAATGCAAATTGTACCGCATACCCAAATCAAAAGTGGTCCAAGGTTTCAAATAATGAACAGTCAACATAGATGTTAATTAATTAAATGCCAATTTAAGTGCCTACCAATAATTATTTTTGGGTTTATTTTCCTTTAATAATGAAAGTGGGTCACGAAGGTTAAGGATTAAATTAATAATTTTCCAAATAAAAATAATTGGTTTTATAAGACTATTCAATTGATAAAGATAAGTTGTTAATTTTAGGGTAAAATACGTTTTTGGTCCTTATAGTTTCACTTTGGTTTCATTTTCGTCCCTGTACTTTCAAAACTCACTTTTTTCATCCTTGTACTTTCCAAAACCCACTTTTTTAGTCCTTCTGTTAACTTTTCTGTTAGTTGACTGTTAGTCATTAGTGACATGGTATTTTTAATGACGTGGCAGGTTGACTTGATTTTTTATTAATATTTTTAAATGATGTGGCATTTAAAAATATTTTTTTATTAATATCTTTCCTTTTCTTCTTCTTCTTCGTCTTCCTCTTCTTCCTTTTCTTCTTCTTCGTCTTCCTCTTCTTCCTTTTCTTCTTCTTCGTCTTCCTCTTCTTCCATGGAGTTTCATCAGAATCTCTCCGTCAATAACCACCATTCTCCTTCTCCTTCCTCCTCCACCGAGTTAACAGAAGGACTAAGTCCGTAAGATTGATCATTTACAAATTGAAGAAGAAGGAGCGAATCGAAGGAGAAGTAGCGAAGCCATCTTCATGCTCATGGCAGCCATTGAAGACCAAGCTTGGAGAAAAGTTAATGAAAATTCAAGAAAACCAGTCACCACGAAGCCGTGGATCTCATCTCCTGTTCAACGCAAATCCAGAACTGGCAGGTGAAAATTCATGGATGAATCGAAAAATCTGATTCAAATTGAAGCTACATGCGTTCTCTTCTTCCTTGTAACCCAGCCACCGTGAGACTGAGAACGGAGAACCCAACTCCACGCTCTCTCGCTTGAAGCCAATAAAGATGAAGACGAATGGAAACGAAGCTACCGAGGGCTGAGAATCCCAAATCACTGAAGCCTTCCTCTTCGTGATTCGATAGCCATTGACAGCCGTAATTTTTCTGTTTCTTCTTCTTCTTCTCGGATTCAACCGCCTCAGATCAATAAGAATATAACCAACCACCGACCACGGGGGAATTGAAAAAGCTGATTGAAGTCACAACCATTGATGATGACGAAATCAAAGCTACGAATGGGATTAGACTATGGGAGAAGAAGATCAGCGCCTGAAAATTGAAAGTTCGATTATGAGAATCAGGGAACGTGATAGATTTCTCTCTCTCACGCCAAACCGTGAACCGAAAACTCAGCCTTTGATGAAAATTCTTCGGAAAACTGAGGAAAACCCAACGCTGGCGGCAGCCATGATTGCTTCGATTCACTCCTTCTTCTTCGATTTCTCCTTCTTTGATTTCTCCTTTGATTTCTGCCACATCAGTTCATTCTGCCATCAACTTAATGCCACATAAGCAAGAAAATACCACATAAGCTAGCCGTTTATGTCCCAGACGGAGAAGTTAACAGAAGGACGAAAAAAGTGGGCTTTGGAAAGTACAGGGACGAAAAAAGTCAGTTTTGAAAGTACAGGGACGAAAATGAAACCAAAGTGAAACTACAGGGACCAAAAACGTATTTTACCCTTAATTTTAACATAACTCAAATGACTAGATACTAATACTCTCTTTCATAAGGTCAAAGTCTCTCCTCCCATATTTAATGGGATATTAAAATAAAAACTTATAAATATGAATTATTTTGATTTATCTATTATTAATTTGAATCTTTCCCCACCATTTCCCTTTTATAAGAAAACAAAAGGAATCATTAGCAAAATTTTATTCTTTTTTAAAAAATTACATTGAAAAATAATGAAAGAAAATAAAAGAAAATGGTCATTCTCTAAAACTTTTTATACAACAATTTGCAAAAGAGCATTTCCAAATTCCAATCAACCCAATAATTTAAGATTGGCCCAAAGATAAGAAAAATATGGTTCCAAAATTCAGTTTTTTTTTTTTTGTTTTTTTAGAGAATGGCTTTTATTAGTAAAAAATGGTAGGGGTGTAATTATGCATGATAATGATATGGCAAGGTAATTAGGAAACATTAATTATTATCTAAAAGAATGGTGCGCATGTTTTATACTTGCATTATTATCATTTTACCACTTTTAACTTTTTGTATTTACATAATATCAGAATCCATTCACTTGATCTTCATCATTGATTAATTAAGAAAGCTTGCCTCTAATTGTCTCCTCATAATTCAAATTTTTCCTCTATAAATTAGCATTAAGAAAAACATGTAACATTAGTTAAATCACTTTTTTTAAAAAGAAATCTCCGTTTTTTAAGAGTTGTAAATTGTTGTTATTGCAAAATTAATGTCATTGGAAAAAACATAGTTACATATTTTGGTTTATTTTTAAGAAGGATGTGACTTTATTTTTGTTTCCAAAGGGTGTGACTTTGAATTAGTCATATCTTTTAAGTTCATCACTTTGTTTGGTTTCCTCGATCTTTTAAGTTTAATTTCATTGGCAAATTGAATAGTAACTAAAGGGGTTCCTTTAGTGAGTTATATTTTTCAACCTACTTCATCTTTCTCAAAGTATTAACATGTTTGATAAGCTAAAGAAAAAAAAACTTTATAAATAAGTGACATTCATAATGGGTTGATGATGAGTTTTCTAAATTATGTTTTTCTAATGTTGTTGTTATCATTATTTAAGTCAGGTTTGTGTTTGAGATATAATTCAGATCTATATTTATTATAATAAATCTATTCTTTATGAAAACATATCAAATTAAATCTAAAATTTAAATAATGGTAAAATTAATACATTTTATAAATTGAATTACTATTTTGTCTGAAGTTTTTAGTTAAATGTGTATTTATGTAACAAGATGAAATCACTTTTATGTGCATGTCTCACACATTTTTTATGGTAAGATTGCAATTTGATCTCAAGATTGAATTTATTTTATAATTTTATTTAATGACTAAAATTGATTTTTTTTTCTTTTTTGAAATTGAATGTTTTTATGATTATATTATAATATAGAGTTAATATGATATTTAATTGATATACTAATTAATTTTAAAGTAGTTTTATAGATTTGTTTTGAGAAAAATATGGATAAATAAACAATATCGCTCGAGTTTAGTGTTCAATTCAACAATGTTAAAAAAAGTTAACATTAAAATTGACTCATTCAATTAAGTACTCAATATTTTAGTTTTCTTATTAATTACTAAATAAAAAGGGCATGCTAGAATTTTTATTTTTCAAAAATTTGAAGAAGTGGAAGGAGAGGAAAATAATAGATAGAGAGAAATTGAAAGAGAGATATATAAGAATATGATTGAGTTGAAAAGGACAGACAAATAAAATGTACAAAAATTTGGTGGGGACTTATATTGGAATAAAACAGAAACATTAGATTTGGAAAAACATTAAAGTGGACACACACAAGGAAAGTATATATCCCTTTGAAAACAATAGTCACATTTATGTTTTGCAAACCATGATAGGCAACTAGCCTTATTATTAATATACTTAATGGGTCCCATCCCCCACTTTTTTTTTTTTTTAGAATCACTAAAATCTCTATTCAAAAATTATGACACAATATATTTATTTGGGTTAAAATTCGAACTCTGAATTTATTAAAATATAATAAATATATGATTTTTTTATTTTTTTATTAAAATTCAAAATAAATATGGAAATATATAGATCGGACGGAAGAACATATATGATTCTCACGAAACAAACACTACGAAATTTAACTCAGGATAAATAAATTGTGGCTTAATAATTTTTACTAATAACCATATTTATTTTGAAGGTTTTAATAGAAAGTCTACATGCTCTCTCCTCTAATATCTAGATTATCATACTTGTTTTGGAGGTTTTGCCCCGACAATTAGATAATAATTTGCAGGGGTATTTTTTTTTTATTCCGATAGACAATATGGGGTATCTAAAATTATATGGTCATGACTCATGAGGGTGTGTATTTTACATATTTGAATATAAAATTTTTAAAAAAATATACATGAAACGACTAGCTAGGTAAATAAAATATATAGTTAAAAAAAAATTATCATTTCATACGAATTAATTAGTTGATAGGTGAGAAATATATTTTACTCAAAGTAAATAATTAGTAGGTTAAGTTTATATATTAATGAAAATTAGGTTAAAATTTATTTTAAATATTAATAGAATTGACATAGATAAATATTTAGAGTTATATAAATCAAGTTGATTTTTAGATGTAATATTTATTAAAAAATATTTTATTTTGATTTATAACATGAATTATCAACAAAGTAATCTGGGGTTATTATTAAAATAATTGATAATTTTATTACATTTCTTTTGAGTAAATCATGCAAAACAAACATAATAATCTTAAATATTCAGACATTCTAACAAGATTCTCATATAGGAAGAACAAACATAATTTTTGTTCATTTTCAAACATTTATTTAAATCTTAAGACATCTTTTTATTTTTTTTCCAGGTATCCAAATTCCTTCTATATCCATATGACTTTAATCCACATTGGGCTTACATTGATATTTTTCCTATTATTTTTATTGAGATATGTGATTAAAGATGTATTTACTCATCAGCTTAAGTTTTTGGGTCTAGTACTGATTTAACATATTTAATAATTTTTTAACCGATAAGTCATGGAGAACATTGACTTTTACTCTTAAATTTAAACTTGTTTATTAGTAATTTCGTCATCCTGTTTTCTTACTTTTAAAAAAATCATTTGAAATTCTTGTCTGGTTAAAAAAAAACATTTTATCAGTTGTTATTTTCAATAATAGTAAAACTTCTGAAAATTTTCATAAATAACATTTTTTTTCTTCTCACATCCAATGTGTGAAACCCAACCTATTTGAAAAAAAAGGTTTTTAAAAAATGACATGATTCAGACCCATCAATCTAAATCAGAGAAATGCAATTTTAGAGATATTTCAAAATATTGACTATTTTTAAAATTAGGGAAATTTACATGAATGTTATAATTGGATGAAATATTTATAAATTTGTTAAGGAAAAAAAATATTTACAAAAATGTTAGAATTTCAAAAGTCGAGTATATCAGTTAATAATTAATAAGGTGATATATAATAAAAGATTCAACGATAGATATATTATCTGAAATCGATATATCATTGATATATTAATAGTTCACATATTCATATCTAATAGTGATGATCGATATCTACGTAATTTTTAAAATTCTAATATTTTTGTAAATATTTTTTTCCTAACAAATTTGTAAATATTATAAAAATTTCTAACATATTTGAAATTGCCCCTTAAAATTACTCATAAAAACTGTCATTTACTAGAATTTCTCTTAAAAATTATCATTTTTAAAAACATTAACTGAATTTCTCTTTTTCAAATTCTGAAAAACTATTACTATTTTAAAAAAATTATTATTGAAAAAGTGTCAAGTTTTTTTATAAATACAAAAAAAAAAAAAAAAATTAGTGAAGCCTGGCCGACCACTGTGTCGTAAATTTGGTCCAACATGCATCACTTTTACATATTACGACATTTATATAAGCATCGGGTCCGACCACCCTTTGAAAAGCCATACAAAGACAAACCTTAACTATGGTTTTTCCTTTTTTTATTTCTATTTTTCGAATTAAAAAAAAAAAAAAAAAAGACTAAGACAAAACCACAAGTCTTTTGTCTTTAGGAAAAAAAATTGAATTTTTGAACAAAAAGAAAAGATTAATACTTTGATGTTTAGTAAAGGAAAAGTTAGAGAGAGAAAGGACAGCAAAACACTTTACACCATATATTATATAATTCCAATTTCATGCACAAATATGAAAAAAAAATCATATTGATTTGTGGATTTTGGCCTTTACTTCATCTTCTACACCCATCACCACCAATCATAACAAATCAATTCTAATCCCTTCATGGGACATTTTTTAATCCATATACTTTTGATTTTTTTTATATTATTTTGATTCTAATATTATTTTTTTTTAACGGTTTAATCTTTATATTTTCAGAAGTGACAGTTGTACATATAACATGATTTAAAAAATGTTTATAAATTTAATTGATTTTTCCTATGTGAATCACTTATTAATTGTCTCAAGTGATTAACGTTGATCACTGATTCACAAGAAAAAAATCTGCTATATTTATAAATATGTTATCCACTGAAATTTACCGTATGTTATTTAAATTTGAATTGTAGGTTTGTTTATTTCATTCACTTTCTTTGATTTATTTTTATGAGATTGAAACTTGAAAGTGAATTTAATGTAAGAGATTTAACTATTATATTTTAAAAATATATTTGATTTAATTTTATTATTGTGAAAAGAAAAGAAAGATTGGGGTAAAGGTGGCCCGGAGGTAGACCGCGTATGGGTTAGGAGCATTGGGTGAGTGCTAATCCCTCGTGTTTTGGGTGTGGGACGTGTTGGCTTTGGCCCCCCCTTGCTACCTATACCCTTTTTATTTTTATTTTTACTTCTCTTAATTATAGAAAATACAAATGTCTTACTAGTTACTAGTATTATTTCTCCTTTATCTTTGTCTATTTCTCGTTATTTCTTGTATTTCTTTCTCCTTTTTCTTTATGTTGGAATTTACCAAAATGATAAAACAAACTTAAATTTCAGTCCAAAGACTAGATGTTATTTGATTAACATGAACCTTTGAACTAATTGAATGACTCTAAACATGTAATTTAAGGTAAGGAAGGGGTGAGGCTCTCCATTTACTCTAAAGACAACTTTTCATTACATTTTCAAATTTTATTATATTGGTCTGTTTTGATTATATAAACAATATTCATATTCAATAATATACATTTCAGTGTTTACTCGATGGTTGTTATTGAGCTTTGGATCCAATATTTTACACAATGTTCTTTCTTATCTACTGCATATAATATTATTCATTTTTTTAAAGTGTCATTGTAAATTATGGTCTTACTAATCAAATTATTAACATTGAGGATGCAACAAAATCTCACATCAATTAAAATGAGGAATGATTATAAATTTATAAAAGATGATAACGTCTCTATCTCTATAAGTGTGACGACCCGACCCAAATTACAACAATAAACATGTTAAAGCATCATAAAGCAACGGAAGACTTGTTTTAAATAATTTATCCTTTAAATTCATTTCAACAATAAACATGCTAAAGCATCTCAAAGTTATAATATGTTTACAAAACATGGTTCAAAATAAAACTAAGCATCCTAAACAACATATGTCATAATAGTCCATCGACTCGCCATGCCACTAATCATCAAGGCCCTGGTCTCTCGTCTTTAGCAAAACGAAATGTTTTTGCAGTAAACACCATTAGCTACACTAAAAAGCTAGTGAGAAAAGAAATAGAAAATGAGTAGTTATTCCAATACACAAACACAACAACTCACTTGAGAGTTTTAAAACATTCTTTTCTCATTTTTGACCCCAATCAAGTGTATCATTTATAAACCCTTCTTGTACTTAATCCAAAACTATCTCCTTATATTAGGGTAGCTAACATCAAACAATTTTTAGAATGTAGCCTTATGTGCCATTTTCTTGCTTGGATCCAATAGACTAAGTAAACGCAAGTTAGAATATGGTCCATTTCTCAATTAACAAGTAAGACTTGGATTACATAGCCAAAGTGCTTACTAGGTGATTTAGTTTTACACATTCCCAAGCTATATGAATGCAAGTATAACCTCACCTTTATCCAGGGACCATTGCTACATCTTTTGATCGTAACGACAGGATAAAGACACTAACGCTACATTCTCACAAACATGAAATGAAATCCTAATCTCTTTACTTGTTTGGAGCCAATAGACTAAGTACGCAAGTTAAAATACGGTCCAATAGGTGTTCACGGATCGAAACCCTTAAGCTATAGAAATACAATATAGCCTTACTACTTACTAGGACAAGCAAAAGGAAAAAGATTTCATTTCCACAATCACATGCAATTCTTGTTCATTTTGTTGGTAAAATTTCTAAACGATTTGCTAAAAAATAGAAAAAACTAGAATTGCATATAAAGACTAGTGTTATTAATCAAATAAATATAAGCGAAGGAAGACTTTAAAAACGAATTAAGGTAAGGAAGGGGATATTCAAATTTCCTAAAGACAACTTATTACATTTTCCAATTTATTAATTGGCTGCTTTTGATTAATGGACAATAGTCTTCACAAGATACAACACTTTTAACCAAAGGTTGTTATTGAGCACTTGGTACTAACCTTACACAATGTTCTAACCAATAACTTGAACGAAACTCATCGAAAGTGCATGTAAATAGGTCTTACTAATCAAATTATAACTTTGAGCAACAAAACTCAAATATTAGAGAATGCTTATATATTTATAAGTGATGTTATTCTATAAGTGTGCGACCCGGCCCAAATTAATAAGCATGTTAAAGTCATAAAGCACGAGACTTCTTAAAAAATTTATCTTTTGGGAAAAGTCATATCTAATAATAAACATGCTAAAGCTCCCAAATTTAGAATATACCCACCATTTTAAAAGGACCTTTAAAATTGTGACTTTATGTCAAAGGTTGTAACTATTCAATAAGTAACCACTTTTATCAATAGTGTGTAAACTATTGAATACATTAACTACTAAATATAAAATGAGTAGTTGCAAAATCTATTCAATAGAGTTAAAACACTTTCTCATTTTTGAAACAATGTTGTAAACCTATTGTAATAAATAACTACCTTTATGGAAGCTAACATCATTTTGAATAAACTAGGCCACTTTTATTGCTTGGATCCAAACTACCCATCCAAGTAGAATACGTCCATTCATAAAGTCACTTGGCTTACATGCAAGTGCTCACAATTACATTGGAAACTATTCATTCTTATAACCTCACCATATCCATGGTTACATCTTTTATCAATGCAACTATGGATAAGACACTAACGACTACATTCTACAAACATGAAATGAAATCCTAATATCATTGTCACCAATAGACGAATGTTTGGTTATATTAAATGAAAATCATTAACATAGGTAGTCTTATTCCAACTAACCTAAACATTAATAATGTTTTTTCCAACACATTCTTGGCAACACATGCCTAATTTCTCAATGTTACCATAATGTCTCTCAATTCGTATGGTTCATTTCCCTCTCATTATCCACTCTTAAACATAAACAGAGAATTTCCACATAACAATATTTGAGCATAACACCAGAAAATTCATATAACAATAAACATTTATAAATCCAGAAAATTCCCAATAAATAGAAATTGACATTAATTTTAACATTAAAAAAATCACCTGAAAGTTCGGGTTGTTACAATAAGACATTTTGAATATAGTTCAAAGTAAAGTCAGTCGCTTTTCAATTCCTTAAAAAACACGTTTTAAAGTTCCCAAAATAATTAGTAGCATCAAATTTAAGTAAGTGTTTTTAAAAGTGTGCTTGGGAACTTCTTGAGAAGTAATATTTTTAAGTGAATCTTTCGTCTGATAAACACTGTTAAAAAAATACTATTTAAATATTTTATCCTTTTTTTTTTAAATGCATTTAACGTTTACAAAAAATGTAATTTTGATTGTGTAGTCAAATATCATACATTTTGAGCTTTAGTGTTAATTTAAATATGACGAAGCCACAACTCTATATCTTGCCATAAAGAAAGGACTCAAAAAAAAAAAAAAATCTATGAGGTTGAATTCTGGTCATTATTTAAAATAAAAAAGGTGACAAATTTCAACAATTTCATGCTCATAAGAATTATATTGTCGAATTTGTTTGATTCATAGATTCGAGAGGATGAGAATAGATCAAAGTTTTCGTTGATATTTTAGTATGAGGGAATGGAGATTTGCAATCCACGTTTTCAAGATGAATTGATTTTTATTTTTATTTTCCATTTAAAGTTTTAATTAATCTTGAAATTTGATGTTGAAAAATACTCGAAATAATTTATTTATTTATACTTGTTTGTATGGAATTAACAATTTAAACTAATAAAAATTTAAGGGTTTTTTCTCCTAATATATTTATCTTGAGCTTCAAAGGGACTTCAATTTCGTTCTATAAAATTAATTTACAGTATAACATATTTAAATTAAATTATACTTAATCATTATATAAGAATAATTTCATAGAAAACAACATTAAAAAAAACACAAAAGAACAACAAACACTATAATATTTTCTATTTTAAAATCTATCCTACCAAAAAAAACTTTTATTTATAAAAAAAAAAAAAAAAACTTGTTCTTAAATTTTAAAAATAGAAAAATGTCTTCAAAAAAAATTATCACAATATATCGTAGAATTCATCCTTCTTTCAAATATTAATGGGAAATTCCAATAGATATTAGCGTTTTTATAAGTATTTTAAAAATAATAAATGTTTTAAAATATGTTAAAAATATCATTTTTCAAACTAAGATTTTGTTTTCTAAAACCACAATTGTTTCTTTTTGGTCACCATCAATGGTTAAATCCTACTGATTTTATCAAACTATTTATTTTATATCATAAGTGTCTCTCGTAATTATTTAATATAATGATAAAAAAAGACACAATTGAACCAAGTGAATAAAAAGATGCCACATATTTGAATCATGGATGGAAAGAAGTGAGAAAACAAACACTCGTCGTTTTGCATTTGATAGAAAAATAAAATTTTAGAGAAGACATAAAATTCTTATATTATTTTAACATCAAACATCTTTCATACTACAACGATTTCTCATAACATGTCATGTGAATTTGTCATCAATTATAAATAATCGGTGAGATCTACCTTTTTCAACACGATTAAATAATATTATCAGGTGTACATATACTATGATATTATTTTGATTTTTTTTTATCTCAATAGAGAAATATGAGATAATTTCTAATACTCCATTCTATAAAATTAAATTCATACTCCTTTCATTAATGACATGACTCATATATTTATTATCAATAACAAATAAATAATGTTAGTAAAAAAAAATAACAAATAAATAATGAGATCCATCACTTTTAATTACTTCTACATAGTTTATTATCAGGAATACCTATAAAAGAAGTACTTGAAATTTTCTCGAGAATGGAAAATAAACCCAATTCAAAGTGTGAAAACCAAACAAGGAAGATGAGAAAAGAGAGCTTGAAAAACAAAAAGCAAAACCAAAACAGGAAAAAGGGAGAAAAAAAGGAAAAGGGAAACTTACAAAAAGAAAAGAAAAGAAAGAGAAAGAGAAAGCGAAATGTGAGAAAGAGAAAGGGAAATAACATTACAAGAAGAAGAACCCCACCCCCTCAATCCCCCAATTGTGAATGTGATGGCGTGATCCACTTTTTTTTGCCCTTTGCTTTTTTCTCTCGACAGGAATCTTTTAAATTTCAAAGCTTCTTCAAATTTTCCCTCTCACAAAATTAAATTAAATTAAATTGTTTGCTTATTTTGTTGTTCTTTCCTTTTCCTTTTCTTTTTCTTTTTAGTTTTTCCAGGTAATTACCAGCCATTCGTATTCATTACTATAATGAATTTTATCTTTTTCAAATATATTCAGGTTTTGTTCTCTTTTATTTAAACTTTTAAAAGTGTGTAACTTTTATTCACATTCTATTATACCCTTTTTAATATTTAAAATCTCAATTTTAGTCTTCACACATTCATTATTTTCATGTTTAATATATATCCTATCGTAAAAGTGATAATCTAAATATAATTTAATCTAGATATAATAAATGAGATTTGTCATGTTATGTCATGTTTTTAATAACTTAGATTAGATTAACAAAAAAAAAAAAAAAAAAGCCTTAGATTAGGTTATGTCTTGTTTTTAGAAATTAAATGTAGAATATTTAACAAAAGTCTAAAGATTAAAAGTAAAATTTTAAACATGAGTTAGGTTAATGAAATTAATCTTATCTCACTTCATTCCATCCCTCCTCTTTTACCAAACATTCTCAAGGTAAATTTATTTACTCTGGCTTTAGTTTTTTCTAAATCGCGAGTTTAAACAGTAAAAACAAAACATATCTTGAAACTCATCTACTAAATACTTGCTACATAAATACAGGTTTCTAAAACTTATACCCCTAACACATACTACATAAATTATGGTATACTTACCAAACATCCTCAGAACAAAAATTAAAAGTTGAAACCAAAACATAATTTATTGGCTAAGACATGTATTAAAAAAAAATCAAACTGTAGATAAAAGTTCCATAACTAAAAGCATATTGAAATATATTATTTATTTATTTGATTGAGATGCTCCTTTTCCAAATCGTTTAGAATTGAATTTCGGAAAAAAAAAAAAAAATAGCATTCATATTAAACTATGAGGTTTTCTAAAAAAAAATGAGCCAAACACTATCATCTTAATCTTAAACCACATAAAATCTTATCTTAAAAAAATAGAGATGAAAATCTAGATTCATATTCTATATCATTGCTTCTCATTTTGGTAATTTGGAATAAACATATTAGAGAGAGAGTTTTAATTTTTTATAAAAAAGAAAGAAAAAATAGAATTGGATTGGAACTTCGAGTTGAAGTTGGAAGGATATACCGACATTAGATATTCCAATAATTCCCATTTTAGATTAATCTCCAAACCAAACAGAACCGTAGTAGAGTACGAGGCAGGGGTGATATGTCGGAGTAGGAAAGGTGCAATTGAGTCATTTCACAAGATGAGGGCTCCTAGAGAAGAAAATTATTGGGATTAAAACATTTTTACTATTTTATTCTCTATATTTTAATTTATTTTTTTATTTAGACACCAATTTTACCAAATATTTTGAGTATATCTTATTTTTCAATTACTTACACGTGAGCTAAGATGGTATGATTATAATCCATTTACCTCTCTACTTTCAATTTTTAGACCATATTTATTTAACAAGGATAAATTATAATAAAAAAACTTTGGAATTGGAAAAAAATTATGATATTATATTTACTAAAACCCTTTTTTATATCGTATTCTAAAACTATTTTAGAATTGAAATAAAGGAGGTATATTATGATTGATTTTATTTACTAATACTCGTTAAAAATCAATTTAAATTAAGCGTGAGATCATTATAAAATAGAGATAAGATAGAATCCGCAAATTTGTGAATAACATTTTCAAATGGAAACCATCTATTAAAGTTCACCGTATGATAATATTTTAATTGATATTTTTAAAATTAACAAAAATTTGTATTTTTTTAATATTTTTTTTCTCTTTCATTAATTCAATAAGTGTTTTTCATTAAGTTTTTCTCTAATATTATCGAATGTATTTTATATTTTTAATTGAGATATTTTAAATTAAAATGCATTAATTTTTCAAGTTTTGTTAGTTTATATGATTTTGAAACTTTTCATTAAATTAATGAAAGTTATTTATATTGAAAATTCTCAAAATTTGTCTATTTTTTTAATTTAAAAAAAAGCCCATTTTTAAAAATACCCCTTAAATATACACAACATTACATATACATAGATTTCCTATGTTATATCCTAATGTATCTAAATATAGGTTATACAAAGGGAAATTTTATTAGGTAGCATAATTTTCTTCAATATTTATAAATCTAACAGTTTAAAAATGTATTTGTAAATATAACTATTTTTTAAACATCATGATTCAAATGAATCAAAAAAATTAGTGATAACTTGGAGGTAATAAGTGATAACGTATCAGGTAATCAGTGATTACATGCATGAAATATCATTTGATATATTGAATAAGTAAAATAAGTGATTATCTATGCGCGAAATCAGTGATTACTTGCAGAAATTAGTGATTACTTACACGAATTAGTGACAATTTTGTAATATTATAGGCGCTTCCAAATCACTTTTTGGGCTACTATTTTTGTAAATATTGTATTTTTTTCAATTATATGTGCAAGTGCCCCTTATACAAACTCGACTTCATAATCTCATGATAGATAAACTCAAACTTATCAATTTCTTTTACTAAATATTTCTTTATATATCATCTAAATTAGATATTCGACTCTTCTTATTCATTTCATATATATATATATATATATATATATATATATATATATATTCATGGGAAATTTTATTGGACAATAGAATTTTCTGTAATATATATAAATATAGCATTTTAAAAAGTATTTATAAATATAGCAGTTTTTTAAAAACCTTCATTTATGTGAATCAAAGAATTCAATGCTAACTTATAAGTTAACCAGTGATAACTTATTACGCAATCAGTAATTACATGCATGAAATATCAGTTGATACAGTGAATCAATGATTATTTGTACAGAATCAGTGGTTACCTGTGCAGAAATTAGTGATTAGTTAGACGAAATCAGTGGTAGTTTTATAATATTTTAGGTGTGAATTTAAACTTTTTGCTACTGTAGAAGGAGAAAATCCAACCAATTACAATTTGTCACGTAATTATCTAAATTATGATAATTTTACACGTCATTAAATAGAGACCAATCATAATTTGACATGTGTCTCTATTTTAAAATAAAAGACACAAAATAGGCAAACAAGATGATGCCACGTGTCTATTTCAATGGTCATTTGATAATATAAGGTTGCCCAACCAAATTGTGCCATGTGGCACTCAGGACTATTATCAAGTTAAACTCAGCCCACCAAAAGGCCTATTGAAAACTCTATAAATAGCGTAGGCCATTCATAACTCAAGGACAGCTTTTAGAAAGGAAGATGACCGAAGACAATCTCGAAGGCTTTGACGATCTAAGATAATCTCGAAGACTCTGAACATCCAAGACGATTCGAAGAACACGAAGATCCAAGACAATCTGAAGAACTCGAAGATTAAAAACTCTGAAGAATTTGAAGATTGAGAACCCCGAAGATTGAAGAGAACTCAAAGACTATAAAGATCCAAGACGACCGAAGGATTATTCGAAGACAAATTTTTTGAAGATCAAGATCCCACAAGTTCGGAGACTTATAGTGTTCAAGATACAAGATTTCAACCAATCAACTTTTTGATCCAAGAATTCGTCGATTGACCCTCGAGTCGAAGTTTATATTTTTGAGAAAGCATCAGAGGAATATTTATTAGAGATTGTAACTACTCAAATTAATCGATACAAATAATTTATTCCGTATTTATTTCACCATATCAAAATCTCTGCATGAACAGCTACTTTCATAAATAAGTTTTTAGGTTACTATTTTTATAAATATTAAACGTGATTCTACTATAAATGTAACAACCGGTGATCATTCTAGATAAGTAAACAAGTAAATGTACCTAAAGTCATTTCCCAAGGTAAGTGTCTCTAGAGAAAAATAAATAAATTAATTAAAGTAACCCAAAAAAAAGAAAAAGAAAAAAAGGAAAGGAAAGGAAAGACAGAGAGACATAACACACCATGTGTGGGGCATCCCAAATTCAGCTCATCTCTCTCTCTCCCCCTAGAGAAACCAAACAAACAGTAACAAAATTACAGTCTCTCTCTCTCTCTCTGTTTTTTTTTTTTTTGCCCTTTCAGTCACCTCTCTCTCTCTCTCTCTCAATTCTCCCAATCGTAACATGAACAATATCACCATTTTCTTCTTCTTCTTTTTCATCACTCTCTTCTTCATTTTCTTGTTATGAATCCTCCATCTAATTCACAACCAATTCCTCCTCCTCTTCCTCCATTACCTCACCTTCCTTCCAATTCCTGTCTTCTTCATCCTCAAGAAATTTTCACTGGTTTTTGCCCTTTATGCCTTTACGAACGTCTTTCTCTTCTCGACCCTTCTTCTTCCTCTTCCTCTTCTTCCAAAAAACCCCCTTCTTCTGCTGCTTCCGCCATTAAATCTCTCTTTAAACCCAATAATTCTTCTCTCCGGACAAAACCCGCTTCTTTTTTTCCTGAACTTCGTCGTTCTAAATCGTTTTCTGCTTCCAAAAACGAAGGATTGGGGTTTTCTGGGTTTTTTGAGCCTCAGAGAAAATCTTGTGACGTTCGAGTTCAAAACACTCTTTTGTCTCTCTTTACTCAGAATTTAGAAGCTGCTGCTTCTTCTTCTTCTTCTACAAATCTTAAAGCTCCAGTTTTTGAGGAAAAAGAAGAAGAAGGAGAAATTGGGGTTTCGATAGAAGAAGAAGAAGAAGAAGAAGAAGAACCCCATTTGGGAAATGTATTGGAGAATCGAGTTGAAGATGAAAGACATGAAATTGAGGAAGAATTAGAATCAAAATCAAAATCAAAATCAGAATCAGTAGAAGAAGAAGAACCAGAAGAAGATAAGGAAGTGGAGGAGATTAAGACTATGAAAGATCATATAGATCTTGATTCCCAAACCAAGAAGCATTCTGGAAAGGATTTGAAGGGTAGTTTTTGGTCTGCTGCTTCTGTTTTCAGCAAGAAATTGCAGAAATGGAGAGAGAAACAGAAGGCAAAGAAGAATAGAAATGGTGGTGGATCTACCGCATTGCCTGTGGAGAAGCCCATTGGGCGTCATTTCAGAGAAACCCAATCGGAGATTGCTGATTACGGGTTTGGTCGCCGATCGTGCGATACTGATCCGAGGTTCTCGCTCGATGCTGGTCGGATGTCGTTCGACGATCCCCGGTATTCTTTCGATGAGCCTCGAGCTTCTTGGGATGGATATTTGATTAGTAGAACTTTTCCTAGAATGCCCACCATGCTTTCTGTTGTTGAAGATGCTCCGGTTAATGTTTACCGGACTGATACTCAGATTCCGGTTGAAGAACCCCGAATTTCGATGAAAGATGACGATGTTTTGCCTGGTGGATCGTCGCAGACTCGTGATTACTATTCGGACTCTTCGTCTCGTCGACGGAAGAGTCTTGATAGGTCTAATTCTATTAGGAAAACAGCAGCGGCGGTGGTGGCGGAGATTGATGAAATGCAGTCAGTTTCTAATTCGAAAGTCTCTCCGACGACCACCGATGTATGCCATGGACCAAAAGTAGCAATGCTGGATAGAGATTCGAACTCAAATTCATTGCGCGACGACGGCTCGATGACATTCGATACAACAACGACGTTCAATGACTCTTCATCGGTCATCGGAACGGGCAATGTGAAGGAGACGAAGAAGTCCCGGCGATGGGGGAAGGGATGGAACATATGGGGATTGATAAATAGGAAGAGTGGAAACAAAGATGAAGATGAAGATAGATTGAGTAGGCCAAATGGGGTGGAGAGGTCTTATTCGGAGTCATGGCCGGAGCTTCGAGGGGATCGTAATATCGATGGGAAAGGAGGATTCAATCCTAAAATGTTTAGGAGTAATAGCAGTGTGAGTTGGAGGAATTCTAATATGATCAGTGGATCAAGGAAGAGCAATGCTGAAGCTAATGATGGCCATGGGATAGGAAGGAAGAAGAAAGAAGAGATTGTTTTGGAGAGGAATAGAAGTGCTAGACATTCTCCGACTAACGTTGACAACGGATTACTTCGATTCTACTGGACGCCGATGAGGGGCAGTCGGAGGGGAGGGTCAGGAACTGGGAAAGTTAAACAAAATCAAGCACAGTCCATTGCAAGAAGTGTTCTTAGATTGTATTAAACTGAAAATTGGTTGGGGGTAAATTTGATTCAAATTAGATGTTTTTCTTTTCTGGTTTAATGCTGTTATTTTTTCTTTTTTTATGGTTTATTGGAAATGGATGGAGAAACAATTTCAGAATTCCTCTCTTTGTGAGTAGGATGAAAAATGCTTCTTAATTTACTTGTAATAAATCTTTTTTTTTCCTTTCATTAATTAATACATCAATAATGATAGCTCAATTGATAAAAAAAACCAACTGATATATATATATCCTACTTAACCTGAGTTCAAATCCCATATTACTTTTACAGTGGAGTTCAAAACCAAATGATTTTTTTTTTTTTTTTTTATCATTTTATCGGATGCATATTGCGATAAGGTAGCCGTTTGTTTTATTCGTTTGGTATGTAGATTTTGAGTGTATAGGTAAAGAATTTAAGTGTGAACTCATCGATTTAGACCAAAGGAATGAAAAGAAAGCAAATACAATTTAAAAAAAAAAACACTAAAAAATTGTCACTTTACATATGAAGAAAGATTACCAATCTTGACTTTGGCACTCTCATTGTTTTAATAAAGTTGGAATAAATAACTACATCCATCTTTTTCATGGGTGTTTGATTCGTGGGTTTGAGAACTATGAATTTTTATAGGTGTTTGATTCACGGATTTGAAAATTATAAATTTACAAAACCTAAGATTGTAAAGTTTGAGTTTGAAGCATGAGTCTATGTTGTACATGGTAAAGATTTCACATTGAAAAGATGAAGAGATTAAATGTTTTACTCCTTTTATTGTCAATTGGTTTTGAAATTGTTTACTATGAATATAAGATGGTACCATAATAAATGAGTATATGATCCAAATAGTAAAAAATAATCATCATAAGATCCCACGTTAAAAAATTGAAGAGTTCTTGGAAAAAAGAGGCTTAATCCCTCTCCTTCCCAGGAAAGCTACATCCCATTTTGGAGCTTGATAATGTGAAAAGACAGAATAATTCTCCACATGATGAAAAATATTAGAACAGCCAAACATATTCATAAACCATATTAGACACCAACATTTTAACTTTTTTTTTTCTTCCCTTTAAAACTGTGTGATAAAAGCTAAAAATGATCAATAAAATTACTATCAAAGTCAATAAAGTTAAAAAAAAAAAAAACAAATCCCAACAAGCTTCATCTTGATCAATGGTATGAAGTAAAGTGAAGTGAAGACAGAAAGAAAGTGGAAGACAAAGTAGAGGCTCGTTACCCAAAGGCACAAAACCAAACCATGTTACTCCAAAACCTTCAAAGTCAAGAGAGCTGTTATCAATTATTTGTCAAAGATTCATTCTTCTGTCTCTTCCTTTTTTGACTATTTCAGAGCATATTCTCTTCAATCAGCACCAATTTCTTAACACTTTGCTTTAAATTTTCATAGATAAAAGAATTGTAAGTAAAAATAACAAACATTGTGAAATAAATGTAGTAATAATAAAAAAAAAAGTCAGAAACTTTGCAACATCTACATTGTATTTTAGAATCTAAGTTCTAAGAGAAAGAAGTAATATGACAGTAAAACTCAAAGGCTACGGAGGTTTTTAGCGTAAATGCCCGGTCACCTTCTTGTAAGTATACCATTTGGACACGAAGAGGAAGAAAAAGAAGTTCAACACACTTAGAATAGCCAAAACCCAGAAGAAGTAGTCAAGATGTCCTTTGTTCAAATTGTCGGGAATCCAGCCGAGTTTCCCGTTTCTAGTTGTTACTTTGGTCACGATCGTAACAAGCAAGGTGCTCAAGTAATTTCCTAAACTGACGGTCGTAAGAGAGAGCGCAGCCATCATGCTTCTCATTGCATCTGGTGCTTGGTCATAGAAAAACTCCAACTGTCCAATGAATGTGAAAACTTCGGCACAACCAATAAGAAAATATTGGGGAACTTGCCAGAAAATCGACATCGGAATGTTCTCAACTGCATAAAGATTGTTCTTTCTAACATAGTTGAGCCTTGCGACCTCCAAGACACCAGCAGTCACCATGGAGAAAACAGAGATGACGAGGCCTATCCCCATTCGTTGTAGCTGGGTAAACCCGCGCTCATTGCCAGTAAACTTCCTTGCAAATGAGACAATAAGTCGATCATATACGGGAGCCCAAAAGAGAACGCTAAGGGTATCGAAGATTGAGAGAGATGCTGATGGAATTTTGAAATGTGGTCCAATGTGTTGGTCCATTGTATTGCCTTGTAGAACAAACATGGTGCTCATTTGGCTATAGACAGCTGCAAAGACTATTCCACTCGCCCATATCGGTAACAGCCGGATAATGCTTTTGAGCTCCTCAACTTGAGTTACGGTACAAAGCCTCCATGCGCTCGATTCGCTCTTAGCTTGGTCATCTTGAGTCTCAACAGCAGCTTTATCTAAAAACCTGAAATTAGATAAATGATAACATAAGACCAACTTAGATGATGTAAAAAAGCTGTTTACATGTAATATGGCTAGTCATGTACATGTTTGCACTGTTAAGAGTATTCCTCAAAGGAACAAATTTAAAACACCAAACTGATGTTTTATCATTCCAGACAATGTGGAAAGAAATGCCCACAACTCCACTCATTTGTTTTGACATGAATTCTATGCTTTCTATTTCTCTTTTTTGATTGCATGATTTTGTATTTTAATATAGCAAAGGCCAAAAGAATAAAGTTATTATTACGAGCTCTCTCAATGTAGATGAGTTAATGCAAAAGTACAATCATAAATGGGGATTTCGGCTTCCAGATTCTATGATAATATTTGATGTGCACGTACTTTAATTTGTCTGTGTGCTCAAGCTTGCGACTTCCTTCAATTTTTGACTCTAAATCAGCAGTCTCGTAAAGGAGAGACTTATCATCTGGAACTTTTACTTGGAGTTTGCGGAAGGAAGCAACTATAACCTGCAAAATCCGAGTCAGGGGGCTCCCTGCGGGCCTCTGGAGGCGGTATAACGAGCTCCCTGAGAAGAAAAACAATACTGCGATTGCCATGGCAACCGCAGGGATTCCAAAACCCCATCCCCATCCCACATTCATCTGTATCCACACCAATACCGAAGAAGCAATAAGTGCACCCAAGTTGATTGAAAAGTAAAACCAGTTGAAGAACGAGCTCTTCTTCTTCCTTTCCGTTTCATCGGTTTCGTCAAACTGATCAGCCCCGAAAGACGACACGCAAGGCTTGATTCCCCCGGTCCCGAGTGCGATCAAGTAAAGTGCTAGGAAGGTGAAAGCGGTTTGAAATCCAGTCGGATGACAATCATCATTATTGCACGACGGCTTTAATCCAGTGACTGAAGAAGACATCGTCAACAATGACATGCCCTGCAAGATTCAATTCAAGTTTTCAAGCAATTCGAAAAAGAAAGAAACAATTCTCCTTTTACCCCAACTCATGAATTTGACAAGAAGAAACTTACAATAACATAGATGATTGAGAAACTAGCAATGGTCCAGTATCTTCCTAAATAAGCATCAGCCAAGAAAGCTCCAAGCAATGGTGTAAGATAGCAAGTTCCAGACCAATTAGTCACACTATTAGAAGCTGCTACATTTCCCATATTGAGACGTAGTTGAAGATAATTCACCAAATTGGTACTCATCCCATAGTAAGCCAATCTTTCACAGCATTCGTTTCCTATCGAAAACGTAATCAATTTTACAATTTCAAACACAAAGAATTACCCAAATATCAGAATCAAAAGAGAAAAACACAAACAAAATCATACCGAGAATGAAACGGCAAGCCTTCCAATTCCCAGTTTTCTTCTTATTAGCAGGATTCTTATGAATATCCACAGTCCCATCTTTTGTATAAATCTCATCTTCTGCCATTGTTGCTTTCCTTACTGATTCATTCACAAAAACCAAAGCTTTATAATCCCTTTTGTTTGAAATTTAAAAAGATAAAGATAAAGTTATGATTTTTCTTTCAACCCTTTTTTTTAAAAAGTAACTTAAACTCAACACGATACTAGAAGATAAACTCAACCATAAAGAAATCAGAATTATGGGTTTTCAAAGGAAAAAAAATCAAACAAACAAAGAAACCACATTCAAATTATATAACATGCAAATGCAAAATAATCCATTGATAAATAAAATACCTTTGATTGAGAAAGAGAGAGAAAAAAGTTGGGATTTGCGAAAGAAGATGAAAAGTTTTGAGGAAAAGCAGGATAGATCAAAGCCCGCTTCTCTCTCGTCAGCAACTCACAGAATGATATAGCAAAGAAAGAAAGAAAGCTAGCTTTTTTTTTTCTGCCTTTCTTTCACAATTTGGCTAAATTTCCTATTTATCAAATTTCTAAACTTTAAAATTTTGCATTTTACACCTTTAAACTAATACATATTGCAACATTCCTCATTTTTTTTTTAATTTTCTATGACTTGGATGACAAGATTGAGTCTACATTCACTTACCTAATTATGATAATTTGAATTAGATTAATTCGTGATCTAAATAATCGACATGGAAAAGAATTGTGTATTTCAATTGAAATTATAAATATTTGTATTTTTCTATATTTTAAAAAGGTCTATTATCACATATAACAATATTGAGACTCAGTTTTCAAAAAACCAAAAAGATTGGAAAATATCAAAATTACCCAGCACATTCATGTAGAGACATGAGTTATTACTATAATAGCCTTCTTTCATAATTAACCCACAATTTTTTTTGAAAAATTGATTATAATTGATATATTATTATTATTGTAAATTTACATTACTGATATAAATTTAATACTAGAATTTACATATTGTTAACGTATATTTAATATTATTGTTGTAAATTTACATTACTGATAAATTATTGTTGTAAATTTACATTAATCATATATCATTAAATTAATAGAATATCTAGAAACGGGTAAATATGATATCAATGAGAAAGTGTGGCATATATGAAAATAAGACTCAAAAGTTGGCTACCACGCATAATTTTTCTTTTAAAAAATATAATTAGTTTTAGAATATATATTAAAAAATTGATATTATTATGAAAGTGTTTAAAAAGATTAGAGGGCACTTGCAAATATAGCCTGATTTAAAATTATTTATAAATATAGTTTTTTTTTTGTGTGAATCGGTGATTAATAATAATTGATCCACTATTAATCACTGATTCATACGTAAAAACTAATGCTATATTTACAAATATCTTTTAGTTGTATTGTTATCCATTAGAATTTTCTTAATTTTTTTTATAATATATATAGAGAGGTGCATTTTTATATTATTAAATTACGTCAATTATATTGATGTTTTATTTTATCTTAGTTAGCTTGAAAATTTTAAAATTAAACACAAATATTTTGAAGATAATAATAATCTCCAAAAATCTATATAAACTTGTTTCATATAATGCAAGCACTCACCCCATTTTCCTTTTCCTTCTTCTATAAAAATAAAATAAAATAACTTTAACCAAACAAAAATACAAGGACACCCTTACATTTTTTTTAGTATATCTACTAAATTATATTAGTAAAACTTCACATCGAATGTTTATAAATAGGAAATTATTAAAATAAAAGGGAAATTTCATTTGGTGACAAATTTTGATGTAATATTTATAAAAATATCAACTCTAAAAAATATTTATAAATATAACAATTTTTACTAGTGATTAAAGTATATCATTGATAAACTTAGTGCAAAAATATGTAATTTAATGTTTATCACTAATACATCAAATCAAAATTTACTATACTTACAAATATTGTTTAGACTCTAAAGTGATATTTGAACAAATATCACTAAAAAAATTGTTAGATTTACAAATGCCCAAAATAAAATAATATAAATTATGAGAGAGCAAGATCTAACGGCTGTCATATAACAGCCTTGAATTTCTCACATGGAAATTAGTTGGCATTTCAAATAAAGGATTCCAAAAACGGTAAATCTTAGCTCATCTTTACAATTAAAGCTTTTGACTTAAAAATCTGTTATTGGGAATGAAAAATAATATATGAAAAATATGCATCCACAAACCACAATATTGACTTTCTTAAGGGTATGACTGCAAAAAAAAGATCTAAACTTATGCAAATTTGTATCTGGACGTATCTTTTGGAAGCATTAGTAACAAACTTTAGATTTCGTTTTGTTTTAAAACTTGTTAGATCTACTTTTGAGAAAAATGATTTGAAAATTTTTTTGATGAAAAATCAGTTCAAATTTTCACCCAAAATTTAAATATTTCCTCCTCCTATTTTTTTTACTTTTTTTTTTTTTGACAATTTTCCTATTCCTATTTGTAATTATGTTTTAAAAAAATGTATCAAAATTGAAATAAGTTATTGAAAAAATCACAGTTAAAAAAAAATTCAAACATGACAAATTATAGAATACTTCGATCTTTAATTACAATGAATATTATCAATTAATATCTACATTAAACATCAACAAAATTGTAGGATGGGAAAAGGAATTCACTTATGTGTCCCGATCCTCATCTTTTGCTCATGATATGGAAAGGTTTAACCATCCTCTTTCTCTGTGGACCCCTCCGTTGGAGGGCTTTTTGAAGCTGAATGTCGATGTCGTAGCTAATGTTAGCAAGAAAAATGGAGGTCTTGGTTGGGTGTTATGTAACCATGAAGGGCTTAGTATTATGTCTGGTTGTAAAGTGGTTACAATCTCAAGCTCCATAAAATTTATGGATGTTCAAGCGACAAAAGAGGGTCTTCTTGCTTTGGATAGATTCGATTCGTGTGTGGTCGTTGAATCAAACTGCCTGGAGGTTATAAATCTGATTAACGGGAGATCTTTTGATTATAAGGGGGCGTTTGTTTGCAGGTTTTCTTCGGGATCAGATCCCTGGGGATCAGATGCCTGGTGATCAGTCTGGGGATTAGATGCCTGTGTTTGGATTTATATGGAAATGTTATCAAATACCTGGGATCAAATAATTGTATTTGTTTTGTTGTGACGACCCGTCACTTTTAAAATAAATTTAAATTAGAATACACAGCGGAAGTCTTTTATTTTAAGAAAATTTGGCGTG